>OY821519.1:139007428-140207428 GCA_963682025.1 Cordilura impudica
TATTGCCATTCATTTGCCACGCTGGGTACGACTACGTTTGCACGTTTGGACCATTGTTGGACCATCCACCTAGACTGTTCAGAAACAAACCACAGCCGCAAATCCCTAAAAAGAAGTTTTCACAGCACAAAATAATTTTATTAAATTTTTAGTCATTATTTTATCAGTACCTAATATGCTCTTTTCACCATTACATCATCATCATCATTTCATTACTGCCATCGTCATTTTATTTCGTAATGTTGTACACAATTTCATCATGATTTTAGTTTTATCATTACAACTTCACAATCGTCATTTCATTCCTATCATTCCAAACGTTTTCATCACTTGGTCGTTATAATCGTCACTTCACCAGTATCATCATAACCTCACGAAACCCTAACAAAATTTGAAAATAAATCAGAAATTAAATGCTTTAAAAGGCCTTTTGGTATGAAAAAGGTCTTATTGACCCCTTGTTTTATAACTTTTTTCTAAATCTGTTTGGAATTCCCTTTATTTTCATAGTACATACCTTATACTTATCTTTACGACATCATGTTAAAAAAAAATATTTTACATTCGATTCAATTTTTCAGATTTGTTCTAAATAAAACTTTTTGAAGAATTCGCATGTAATTTAAGTTGTTTTTAGTTGAATTTTTATTTAAATCAATTTTGAACTTTAAGCAACTTAAATAACATCAGAATTCAATAATATCGGAGGAAATTTGTACACACAGAAAAAATATTTGCCAACCGAATTGGTCTTAAGTGGAACAACTGTATTTTCGATTGTATCAACAGAAATTTCATATCATCTGCAAATTTTCTATTATAATAAAATATTTCCTGTTAAGGCAATAGAATTGTAATCATTGTGAACCCGAAAAACGGTTATTAGCATTATCGCAATTCGGTTGGTAATAAATTCGGTAGCCACAATGAATCCGTTTTCTGTGTGTAGGTATTATCCATACAAAGCAAATGAATGACAACAAAAATCATGAATATTCACACTTTCGAACCTCCATAAAAAAAACTTGGCTCCTCCCAAAGACCAAGCAATGCATTTTCATGGCTTTTAGCCCGCTGAGTCCGAATCCGGGCTCAGGCTAGAAGGTCTAGTTTCCTTGGAAAGAGCCGTCAAAAACACCAAAAGAGGCCCAAAATTGGTGTTTTGATTGGGAATAACTCAAAAACAAGATCCAATTTGGCAAATCTGACCCCAGATTCGAATTCAGCGACACCAAATTACCCAAGAAACAATACCAAGAACCCTGCAGCAAAATCTCTGTCGGGTTGTGTAATCAATTTTTTTTTTTTACTGGCTGCCTTAATAAAAGTTCCCTGAATATTAATTTCATGAATAAAACATGCATGCTGAAATTCAAAGCAAATACAAAACTTGGCATTTATGCGCCCCTTTTACCCCCACCATTCAACCACTTCCGAGATCATTCACATTAGAAGGAAGTGGTCTAGTTGAAAGGTTTCTCTAGTATATTTATACCTACTATAGAGCATAAATATTTAAGCGTTTTAAATGTACAACCACACCAACAACTATAACGACAAACATTATGAATTATAAATCCATGACGTTTGTATGACGATATTTAAATTATGGTCTTTCATATTGAACTGCAGCTGTCTAAAGGTACTCGTAATAAGAATGAATACATTTTATTTCTAATAATTTTTTTGTTTGTATTTGGCGTTCTGACCCCAAATGACAACAAAACATAATAAGTCATGCCGCGCCACCATCTGCAAAGCAGGCAGCGAAAAACAACCAAATGGGTCCCTAAATTAAAGTTTAGGAACAAAACAAACCAATGAACTATCTTAAAAAAAAATTCTAAATAAAGCACGGGTGGCCGTAATGTGGTCGTGTCGTTGGTATTGAGAGAGTTATAACGCAAATGTTGACATTTAGTTAAGCGACAGTAAAGGCGACGAATGACACGTGGCTTATGATCACGACAACATACTTCACTTCATTCATGCAATGCAACATAACATTTCTATTCCTGATTTGAATAAAATTAAAGTAAATTCATAGCGCACAAAAAAACTAAAACTAGTAGTTGGCAGCAGAAAACTATGGAACTTTAACATTTGATAAAGATGATTAATTTATTTTTACTACTCGTATATAGATCAAGCTTAAAAATATTTCACGTAAAATATACAAATTTAAATACGATATATATTTTGTCTTATGTTCAACAACTTTTAGAGTCCACTTTTGAATGATTTGATTGATTATGATGGTCTCATCGGCATCTTTTCAGCATTTGTTGATGATATTACGACATCATATCCAGATAAGGTACATGCAAAAATTATTTACAAGTGATAGCACCACATGAAATTCTTTTTAAGTATGAGAGGAAGATAATAACTCTCTACAAATAAAAAATTAATTTCCAATTGTCATCAAACACTTTTACTGGAAAGGCAAGACACCTAAAGAAATCATCTGCACTATTGTGTAAAACGATATAGTTTCGCGTGGCCGACAATTTAACTACTACTACTCCCGGTTTCCGCGAGTGATTATTGATATTTTTAAAACCGTTCAATACCGGTATTAATGACCACTTAGTACCGGTATCCGATATTAAATTTTTTTGCTATAAGTTAACATTCATATCATTTTTATTTAACTATATTATTTTTTATAAGTAATTAGCATATTTTGCACTTCCATGGATATCAGAAAAGGCTTAGCTGCCAGAGGGTATGCAAATATACAAAAAAACTATAAACTCTATAAAAAATTTAGTTGTGGAGCACAGTGAAAAAATTCGTGCAAATATGACTAATGAGTTAGAATCTCAAATTCTTTTTGGACAACGATTTAGTCTTACACTTGATGAATGGATATCGCTCAAATACCGGCGTTATTTAAATATAAATATTCATACTGGCATCAAGAAATTCTGGAACCTAGGATTAGTTCGCGTGCAAGGATGATTGCCTACAGAAAATTGTGTTGCCCTCGTTGAAGAAAAGCCTAAATTATTCCAAGTTTCCTTAAATACACACATTGCGTACATTACAACCGATGGTGCATCTGTCATGACCAAAGTTGTAAATTTGATTTGTGCAAGTCAACAACTTTGCTTAGTTCACGGAATTCAATACATCAAAATTTAGAAAATGACGACGAACTTGACACGACAGATAAGTCTGATGCAGAACATTCAAATTCTAACGAAGATGGTAACCAGTATACAAGTGATGAAAATGACAGTGATCTTGATGATAATTGTATAGCCGTACTTCAATAAAACAATACAATTGACTGTTTAATTATTCATGAACAGACGTCCGCCAATGATAAAGCTTTACAGAAACATATTAAAGAACAATTTGGAAAGGAACTGAATTTAATTCTACATTCTAAAACACGTTGGAATAGCTTACTTGCCATTCTAGAATGCTTTGTTTACTTAAAGAACTGCATTCAAAAGACTTTGATTTAAATTTAAATGCCGAAATGACAATTTCGGAAATTGTTTTTTCCTTACCATCATCAGATATTTCAGTTCTAACTGTTGAAGCTTGTTGTCGTCAAGATAATACTCTTTTTAGCGCAGATGCAGCTTTACTATTTATGTTTAACCAATTGACAGAACACAATACTGCTTTAAGTAATGAATTCAAGGCAGATTTAATTATTCGTATAAAACAAAGGCGTACTTGTTTATCGAGTCTACTTCACTACGTGCAGAATTGTACTGAATCAGAAGATGATGACGCAGATGAAATTTTTTATCGACTTACCAAAGCAACAATTATAAAAATAATTATAAATCTATTGGAACGTTTATATAATATCGATGATGACGATATTGAAAACATAGGAGCCTCTTCCATTTACGTTTCCGAGTTATCTGCTGATTCTGAGTCAGAAATTCTAATTTCGATGACAATGAAAGAAAAACTAGAAATGGCAATTTCCAAGAAAGTTAATATGATGAAGAAACGATGAATTCTAAAGTACTTTATAAAGTTGTGAAACAGGAGAGGAAAAATAGACTGCCTTATGTCCATACCACCAACTAGCGTCGATTCAGAAAGATCGTTTTCAGCAGCAGCAAAAATTCGATCCAACTTAAGCGACAAAACTCTTGATAATTAACATTTTTGAGGGCATCTTTTAAAGGCAATTGCCACCACAATAGGACAAAGGACTTATCATACTTACGTATTATTATCTATTTTATTACTCTTTATTATTTTATATTTTTCTTCTCTTTTGTGCCACTTTAAAAAAGTTTATTGTTTTGAATTATACATTATTTTATTTTGTTTTTAATTTTTTTTCTATTTTTTGCAGTGTAGTTTCGCTTTTGTTTTGTTTTTTTTAAATAGCGCTATTAATACCGGGATCCGGGGATAAATATAATGAAATTCCAAAATACAGGTTTTGAAAATTTAGTCCGGTATTGCAAGCCCTATATGTAATAAATACAATGTTTTCTATGCAGTGTTCTTGTAGCTACATACAAAAAAATATTTGCCAACTGAATTGTTCTGAAGTGGAACAACTGTATTTTCGATTGCATCAACAGAAATTTAATATCATTTACAAATTATGATAAAATATCATCATGCCGAAGTAGTCTTGCCTGATAATTTTATATTAGATTTGATGCAATTTTTCAGATATATTGCAATTAATACTGCAATTAATATACAAATTTTGATTTTGCTTCAATGGTGAGTGATAGAGAAGAAGAAAACATATATTTCTAAAATTCATAACTACACTGTATTTCTAATCAGACTAGTTTCTGTCATTTCAGCCTTCATCAGTGATTTTATTGAACATGTCTGAAAAAGGACGTGAATTACAACAAACTATTAAAAATTTCAGAAACATCTCTAATATACAGTTTGGTGCAAAAGAGAGGCAATGTTTGAAATAAAAAGATCAACTATATCTTTTCATGGTATTTTTCATCTGATTGGTATTGGTTTATTTCAGTCAGATGAGGCCAAACCCAGCCCAAGAGACCAAAATCAACCGATGCCAATATGAGGAACGGTTTGGTATTGGAACAAAGCATGGACCACATAAAATCCAGCCTATGTAACACAAACTATATATCACGCAGGTGGTTCTCTTTTGGTTTCGTGATGTATAACACCAGGTGGTGTGGACCCACTAATACGGATCGATAATATAATGAGAAAGGAGAACAATATTCGCAATTTGCAACAGAATTTGCCTTTAGCAATCGCCCGAATTTCAGATAGATCTGAAAATGTCATCTTCCATCATGACAACGACACCAAACATTCAGCGAAAATCGTCAAGGAATGGCTTAGTTCACAGGTGGTCTGGGTCATGGACTGGTCAGCGCAGAGCTCTGATCTCAACCCGATGGAAAATATGTGGGCTTATTTAAAACGTCGGCTGGCAGATACGAAGAGGCCCCGAAGAGCACTAATGAGCTGTGGGAGAGGGTACAGGCTGAATGAAAAAAAAAAATACTGTGGTTTATGTATCAAATTTGTACAAATCCATTCCAAATTGAATGGCTCAGTCGGAAAAACCAAATTGATATTGGATAAACTATTAAATTTAGATCAGCAGAACCCTGTTGCAAAAGTGAAGCAATTATTGCCGAATTAGGCAATTGTTGATTTGTTAGATACTTAAGTTATGAATTAATTTTTTTATATTTTTTAATTTTTAGGGATTGATATTTTTATGTATGTAAATAGTTTTTAATTTGTTTAATAAGACCATGAAAAAATAGAGTTGATCTTTTTATTTCAAACATTGCCTCACTTTTGCACCAAACTGTATGTAAAAGGTGCAATATGTAGAATGTACAAACCATACATAACATATATAATTTCTTACGAAACTGTAAATGGTGGAAATTAGAAGTGTAAATCCATAAATATTCAATTTTTCTAACAATTGGCCCTACTGAATAAACAGACAAAATTGGGACTTATAACGCCATCTCTATGTGAGACCACGCACTTTTTACTCCATACAGTATTTATACTCATGATTTCATTCATACAATTTTTAAAATCACAGAAACTTAATATTCAAAACTTACGAAACCAAAAAGGGATACATATTTATAAAAAAAACAAGTACGAAATTTATAGTGTTTAGACCAACTATATGATACCCTATAGCATGCGTTTAAAGACCCTATCTCTTTTGTGCAACTATTTAGATATAGAAAATAAACATAAACATAAACCATGTATATATTTATATGGGGCCTAGGTCGAAAAATTGACCGATTCTGATCATATTTGGTAACGTCACTTATTTTTTGCAAAATGACTTTGTGCTGCTGTTTGCAACAACCAAAAATTTTTGACCTAGACCCATCTTTTATTGTACCGATCGAATCAGAATCACTTTTTGAATCGATTTAACTATGTCCGTCGGTCCGTCCGTGTGTGTGTGTGTCCATGTAAACTTTGTAATCAAACTGCAGGTCACAAATATGAATATATTTTGATGAAATTTGGTATATCAGCTTTTATCGGCGATGGGATAAAAGCTGTTGAAATTGGTGAGACCTAGCCCCCATACAAATGACCCATATAAAATCGACATAAATTGCCATAAGATACAAATTGTCGTATAGATCTTAGTCAAATTGGGTTTGTATGTGTTTATTAAATCCATTCATGGATATTCCAAAAACGGTCCCTATTGGACAACTCTTGGTCATAGGCCCCATATAGAGCTGCTTCCCGATCTTCACTTAAATCTATCAAAAAACAAAAATATTGCATTGATTAATCCCAAATTTTGTTTGTATATATTTTCGCAAAATACAAGAGACTTTACCAATCATGGTCGGGATCGCTCCATTTTTGGACCTAGTCCCCATATAGACATAGCATCCGATATGAACTTTTTCATATCTGCAGCCAAAAAAATTAATAAAAATGCCACTAAAATTTGGTTTATGCTTATTTTCTATATCCAATTAGTTGGGCCTAAGAGATAGTTGGGTCTAAGAGATAGGTGTCCTAAACATACACAAACCCAATTTGACCGGGATATATATAAAAATTTTGATATTATGGCAATTTAAGTCGATCTCATAGGGGTCATGTGTATGGGGACCGATTTTCACCAGTTTCAATAGCCTTCGTGCTATGGCCGATAGAAGCTTACATACCAAAGTTCATCAAAATTTGTTCACATTTGCGACCTGTAGTTTGATTACAAAGTTTACATAGACAAACAGCTGGACAGACAGACGGACGGAAGGACATCGCTAAGTCGACTCAGATTCTGAGTATAATTAAATATCAGTATAATAAAAGATGGGTCTGGTTCAAATATTTTTGGTAGTTACAAACATCAACACAAGGTCATTACACCCTTACCACATAGTGAAATAGGGTTTAAATGGGGCGATAATGAGAAACCGAAATGAAAATGAAATTAATCTGTAATAAGCAGGACATTGATCGTGGAAAAATTACGTTGACTTATGAATTTAAAAATGCAAGCGAACGTATAAATTTAATTTTTTTCGTATCGAGTTACACACTAGTTACCTTTAGAAGCATGATCTAGTCCCAAGGTCTAAAAAATTAACTTCGCTAACTAGGCTCGAATCCATGTTTCGACGAATATTGATTGCAATGACCGTCTTGTATAGTGATGTAGAAGGGGCAATTGATATTAAGAAAAGCTATTTGAAATAAATAATATTCAAATTTATTTTCGACCACAAGCTTTAGTCGCCTTTAAGCCAATCCCTTCTTAAATTGGTGTCATTCGGTGCAAGATTGAAGTCCCCAAGATAAATCGTTCCTCCAAGTAAGACTTTAGTTTCCCTTAAAGCAAAATAAACACGTATACAAATAAAACAAAATTAATTCTTATATCCGTATAATAATCCTTTTTTTACACTTTGCCTCTATTTTACAAAATAGAAATGAAACTCGAGTGATAAGTTGGTGTTTGCCTTGTTTTGTGGACGCTTCTTTGGATCTTCCTTTTGAATTATGTGAGTTGTATGCAGTTACAAAGAACCTAAAATTAAACAAATCCCCAGGAGAAGATGGCATTCCATATGAATTTTATAAATTTGCTCCCTATTGTTTCCTTAAAAAAATATTGAATATATTTAATTATATTTTCCTTTGGGAGGATATTCCAACATCTTTTAAGCAGTTAATCTTGATTCCATTATTTAAAAACGGCACCCCAAATTTAATAACAAATTATAAAGGACTATCCTTAATAAACACGATTTGCAAAATTTTTAATAACCTTATATTGAATCGTTTATCAGACTGGCTAACAAGAAATAATGTCTTGAACGATTTTCAAGCTGGGTTTAGAAAAGATTATTCTACTGTCGACAATATATTTAATCTTGTCAACATTGTAAATTTAAACAAAATAAATAATAAATATACGTATGCGTTCTTTGTTGACTTCTCGTGTGCCTTCGATATGATCCCCAGAAACAGTCTATTTTACAAACTATCATGCATAGGCATTTCATCAAAAATTATCCGCATTTTACAGTCTTTATATGAAAACACAAAGAGCACAATTTGGGATGGATGTACATTTTCGGAACATTTTTTAGTTGAATCCGGGGTAAAGCAATGATGCTTATTAAGTCCAGTTTTGTTCTCCTTATACATATATGATCTCCCCGATATTTTACCTGGCGGTATCAATGTTGCCAATATAAATGTAAAAGTTTTGTTATACGCGGACGATATTGTGATCCTATCCGATTGTTTAACATGGAGCTTAAAAGTAAATTTGGTAAAATCAAAAATAGTTATTTTCCATAAAGGTCCGAGAATTGCTGTAGATTTAAGATGGCATTATGAACATGAAAATATTGAAATTGTTAACAGCTACACGTACCTTGGAATCGATATAACCTATCTTTTAGAAAATATCTTCACAAGCTTTCGTCTTCTAAAATAGCCATAAATTCCACCTGGTCCAAGTATATAAATCATCCAAAAATATCAAAAAGGAATAAACTAAAAATTTTTGAGGCTGGATCAAAAGCAATAATGTTCTATGTTGCTCCAGTTTGGGGATATGAAAAATATGATGATGTGGAGAAATTATTTCGTTTTGTCATTAAAAAAATGCTATACCTACCAAGCACTACTCCTAACTACATATATGCTATACTTGGAGACTGGTCTAAATTCCATGTTTATTTCAAATCTCAAGTTACATTTTTCTTACATCAACAAAGTATTAGTTTTAAGTCCTCAAAGGTTACCACGAATATTGGCAGAGCAAATTATAGAGCTGAATATATACTGGGCAAAAGAATGGTCAAATTTGTGTAACATGCTGCAATTTTGTCCTCCAATCAGCAATATTCCTATATGTGTTTATTGGGAAGAGCTAATTGATCTTTTGAAACAAAAAGAAAGAAATGATTTTACCCTCAACGCATCGAACTCACAGTTCCATGATCTTTATGCTCAACTTGATTATAATACTACACCAAAACTTGCTGCTGAATTTTCCTCACGAGCTGCTAGCTTAATTATAAAGGCTAGAGGTGGTTTGCTGAATCTCAACGCTAGATGCTTCAAAAATAATACAGATGGTATATGTTCAATTTGTAACATGCACGAATCTGAAAATACTTTCCATTTCATTGGCATTTGCCCAATATATAAATAATTCAGAATTTTATACTTTGGTAAAAACACACTAAGTAAAAATGAAGTATTAATTATATTAAATGGCACGAATTTCGTCTCTCTTTTCAAATATCTGGAATCATGTATAAAATATAGAAACCTTATACTAAATGAATTTTAATTTTAAATTAAAAAATGAAACAAATATGTAACAATTAATTTAAATGCCAATCTGGCAAACAGCAATATTGCTACGCCAAATATAGACTGTAACTATGTAATAATTAATAAGTTTGTTTAAACTTTTATATATATTATAATCTTACAAATCTATTAATAAATAATAATAATAATAATAATCCTTTTTTAGTCGAATTTAATATATACTTATATCTGCTGCCTCCCGAACTCTAATAACATTTTATTTTACTCAAATATGGATTGACTCTAAGTATTTATATACAATTGACACTCATAACTTCTGATAATCATTTTGCGTCATGGCAATATGTGAATATATTTATCTTTTGTAAATTATATTCCAATTTAGTTCCCAGGATACAATAGGGTTACATGTAGACCATCTTAATTGACTCATGTTTTCTGGCTTCAATTTCATTAATAAATATTGTTTTGAAGGTACAACAACAATACGACTATAGCAATAAAAATAAAACATTTGCATTCTCATGTGACACAAACGAGCTGAAATTAAGGCGGACACGTGTCCTCTATGTTGTTTAATTTTATTTTATGTTGGTGAATTGTTTCATTAATTTTAATAGGCGCGTGCACTGTTTTGTTTTTGTGTCTTTTATACGATAAAATTAAGGTTCTCTGTATGACGTTTTTACTAATTGATGAGAATTCTATAAAGTATTGTAAATGTATTATTACTATTATTTGTTTTGTTCTTTATTTAATGATGGGAACATGGGCGACAATGACCAATTAAGAAAATGTTTGTAGCTGATATTAATAGAAAATGTTTATATGGGTTATGTATACGCTGCTATTTGGTAGATTTTCAATATAGCCGTCAGTAATTTAATGAAATATCAATATCGATAGCAACCTCCATTTGATCTGCAAAAATTTGCCTTTCAAAATATCGTACTTGGTTATTTCAAATTTGAAATAAATTTTTTTATTTGCATTATTTTTTAACTTTTGTATACTATTTATTTTGTAGGCTCCCGACGTGCTACACGCCTAATAACACAACATAGAAGTGAAAATATTGAACAAAAAATGTGAGTACCAAGTATATATTTATATATTTATTTGATCAGAGTTAATAAGTAAACTCTGAAGGTCTAGAGGACTATTTTTTGACAGAATACAAGAAAGACTCTTCTAAAAATTAAAGATCATTTCATTTTAGGCTTTAGTTTTTATAGAACTAGATTATAGAAATGATCTCTCGCTTACTGTTGATGTGGGTGACACAGTTATAGAGCATGAGGGAACATGGGAAATTGGAAAAGTAGTTTTTAGAAAAATAGATTGGGAATAATGAGATATAAAACTAATGTTAATTTGTTTTTATTAACAGTAAAATAAATAATAATGCTTTAAAAGTTAAATAAATCATGACACTGGCCTATGAGCCGTAGTACTCAGTATGAGTTTTCATACCATACAGCTTTTATTTTTTATTAATCTCAGAAGCTACAACACTAACAAACATAAGAATCCTTATTTTTAAATTTTAAATTATTTATACATTTATACTTCTAATTTCCCTAATCTCCGCTTAGTAGGAGTTGCCAAATTTGATGTATGGGTTCTACAATCTACACGTTCCACTTTTTATATATATAATTTACCACATTTTGATAGTTTTTCGTTATTGTTCAGAGAATAAATTCATACGGCGTAGATTATTCTCATATTACACGCATAAGTGCTGTAAAGCAAGAATTTTCAAGAGGGAATGTAGACTTCTCTGTTCCACTGTACATAGTTTTTCGGAGAATATAGCCAAAAGTCCGATTTTTTCCATTCACCATTTTCAATATTTATCTCGTATGAAAGGATCTACAACAAAATAAATTTCAACTGTTTCACTACGAACAGTGTGGTCCCAAATATACTTTCTCAGCTTGTGGCTAAAATTACAAAAATTTCTTAGTCCGAGTCTCATACAGTAGTTGATCGCGAACAGACGTATTTATTGTTATTTGCTCTTAGTGTTGCTTCAGTCTACTAAAAACACAATAGTTACGGTAAGAACCAACGACATACTGCCATAGTAAATTGTATTCACTAAACAACAAAAGTAAGTAGAAAAAACACACATAAGTTACTAATGCATGCTTTAAAACGAAAGAAGAGTTGGGGAAGTGCCCCAAAAAAGAAAATAAGTGGAAATGAGCACAGAAAACAGATTCGCTGCAACAACCGAATTTGTTCCCAATCCAATTTTAGTAGTTCTATGTACAACAATCATATAAATCATTGTAGACAACTTTATTTTATTTTCCAAATACAGTTAGGGATTCAATGCAATCGTTTTTTTAATAAATCCGATTTTATGAATTATCACATTTATTTTATGGAATCGAACTTCGATTTTTGATATTGATTGTAACAACCAGTTATCTGGATTATTCATTTATTTTTAGATACGAAATGAGGAAAAATAAAATATAATTTAAAATCCAACTTGATAAAAAATTATCATATATTTCCACTAATGCTTAAGGATTTTTGTTCATCAGTGAATTTACTTATTGTCTCCTTGAGTGACTGTTTCCCTGAACGTAGATAATATGTTTGTATGAAAAAAATTTTTGCTCGAATTTTGAGGTGTGCGGGTCGGATTATTGTGACACTGGATCTAAAACTTTAGTGCACAAATTTTGAGCCAAATCGGACAATGCTTTCTGGACGCGCATTGAGTTGAAAGTTTATATATGAATTTATATGTAAAAATCATAAAAAAAAATTTTTTTTTCAACAAAATTTTGATATTAGTAATTGCGTTTCAATTAAATCAATTAATAAACCATAATCTTGAGTAAATTATCTTCCTAATAAAACAAAAATCTATTATCGGTTAAAAAACAGCCAAGTTATATCAAGTTCCCCAGGCAATATATGCGACGCAGACCAGTTAATTAAGAAAATTGAGCTCACATTTTGAAAGACATTGAAATAATTTACAACAACAATGTTTTTGCATTTTCCTGATCCCAAAATGATCTTATGTAAAGTATTTTGCATCTCGTCATTGGTATGCCGTTCGAAATTAATGTCAAATCCGTACGTATATCTTAGCACTATTTCAAAATCTCCAATTTTAAATTTTAAAAAATTTTGCTCAAGAAATTTTCCGCAATCAACGATTGGACTTTAAGGTCTTATTGACAAAATATATGTGATTCAAAATGCTAAATATTGTAGGTATCCTGTAGTTAATTTGGCGAGGGCGGCGTTTTTATTTCAGTGGATTTGAAGAAAAATTTGATTTTTCATACTTTTTAAACTTTTAGGCTACATCTTTTTGATGTTTTCATATGTCAAATATATATTTTGTCGAAATATTATACTACTTGATAGAAGTTCTCAATCCTGTAAATTAACGTTAAATTGAAACAATATAAATTGCCCTCCTTTAAGGTCAAAGGTCAAATTTAAGGATATTTACATTTTTTAAAACAAAATATCGAAATAGTATATATTTGCGAAGGATTTCGATAAAACTTGTTGTTAATATTTTAATAATTCTAAAAAATAATACTATGGTCTTACTTTCTGAAGTTAACCCGGGGGGTACTCTTGACTCTTTATAAAAATCTATAAATATTTTCTTCATCAGGATTTTCAATTAATTTATTTATTTCTGAAATATACAATTCGCGTATCCCAAAATGTGTCATAGTTTTAATTTTTTTTCTCAGATTTATTATATTCATATAAAGGTATATCGAGGGCTTATATTCAAAAAGTGCTATCTGCATTTGACAGTAATATTATTTTTGATTTCAAACTGATCTCTGATATATGTAACTGTCAAATATAATATTAATTTTGATATCATTCATGATTAGTACGACTATTTCTTAATAAATATTGTGGCAAATCAGTCGACAAATACTTTCAGATCTTTTTAATAAATTGGTTTTACACGCTCTCTTTAAAACATTTATTAATGCAGATAACACTTTTTCAGAAAATAAGTGCAGAATATTATTTTTTAGAATTATTAAAATATTATCAACAACTTTTATCGAAATCCTTTCAAAAATATATATTATTTCAATATTTTGTTTTAAAAAAAATTAAATATCCTTTAATTTGGCCTTTGACCTTAAAGGGGGAAAATTTACAGTATATCAATTTAACCTTAATTTGAAATATGAAAACACCAAAAAGATGTAGCCTTAAAGTTGAAAAAGTATGAAAAATCAAATTTTTCTTCAAATCCGCTGAAATAAAAACGCTGCCCTCGCCAAATTAAGAACCGGATACTTACAATATTTGGCATTTTTATTCACACGTATTTTGTTAATAAGACTTTAATGTCCAGTTGTCAATTTCGGTAAATTTCTTGAAAAAAATTTTTGAAAAAGTAAAATTGGAGATTTTGTAGTGCTAAAAAATACGTACCGTTTTACATTATTTTAGAACGGCATAACAATAGACGAGGTGCAAAATACTTTTGTTATGATCATTTTAGGAGAAGACTGCAAAAGTGTTGTTGTTGTAAATTATTGCAATGTCTTTAAAAATGTGAGCTCGACTTTCTTAATCAAGTGCGACCCATTTATTGCCATTTATTGCCTGGAACTTGATATAACTTGGTCGTTTTTCAACCGATAATAGATTTTGTTGTTCCGATACGCAATTATTGACATCAAAGTTTTTGTGAAAAATTATTATATTTTGATAATTTTGAACTCAATGCGCGTCCACAAAGCATTGTCCGAATTGGCTCAAATTTTGCGCACTAAGGTTTTAAATCCAGTGTCATAATAATCCGATCCGCACGTCTTTAAACTCTAAAAAAAAAATGGCGTCACCCTGATGTACATCGGGGTTCGTGTTTTATATTGTTCTTTATAAATAGAAGTGTTTT
This sequence comes from Cordilura impudica, assembly GCA_963682025.1. Taxonomy (NCBI): domain Eukaryota; kingdom Metazoa; phylum Arthropoda; class Insecta; order Diptera; family Scathophagidae; genus Cordilura; species Cordilura impudica. The sequence continues at coordinate 139,022,145 of OY821519.1, forward strand.
GGTGTTGCTCTTCGACTGCTTCCTTAATTGATATCTACAAGAAGTCGCTATAATTTATCAACAGTTGAGGACATACGATGGAGTTCTGTACACCAGTTCAATATTCCATAGGACTGCTGAGCTCATTTCACCTAAACAGGACATCGTCCGCACAATTATACCGAAAAGAATATACCGATCAATAAAATTTATTGCAGCTGTGCCCATTTATAATCAGAAGTAGCCTTGTTCAAAAAAATTGTCAAAACACCAACAAATCAAAGTGAATGACCACATAGTTTACTACTTACCCAATCTTATAATTTATTTGAGTGAAATTTATATAATTTTAATTAAATTTTTAACATTTTGATATTTTTAACATTATTTGTGAACTCATTTATTTTTATTTTATGTATCATAAATGACAAAAACTTCAAATTGGTGACGTGAACTAATTTTGTTATTGTAAGTACTTTCATTTCGTATGAATTTTGTTTATATGGTAGTTAATGAAGAAAATCTTTTGCATTTTAAAATAATTTAGAAAAATAATTAAAACTCTTATGATATTAATAAATTTTTGTAGTGGTGACCTAATTTTTGTGAGTGGATATCGATTCCAAATCTTAGACAATTTTGATGATAAAGAAGAAACTTTCAGTGAAGGTGAGTCTCAAGAAATGAAGGATTGCAAAATTGTTGTTGTTTCTGTTCATGTTTTTACTGCAGTATTTAAGTTAATTTGAAAATATTATAAGTTCAAAAGAATGTTAGTCGGCACGAAGAAAATTTCTTCTTCCTTCGACATAGTCACGCACAGTCACGGAGTGATTTAAAACCCATTTCCCCTTACCCGATTGATCTGAAACTTGGTCGATAGACTGGCTGTGCAGAAAGATTAACTTTGACATAGTCACACACAGTCAAGCATAGTCACGCATAGTCACGGAAAGATTAAAACCCCACTTCCACTCATCCGACAGATCTGAAACTTTGTCCATAGACTTGTTGTGGCCAAAGATTAATTTTAAGATAGCCACACACAGTCACGCACAGTCATGGAGATATTCAAAACTCATATTTATAAAAACCTTATTTTTATGGGTTAGATAATTTATTACAAATATCAAAAACTCTGAATCCACAGTTTTGGATGAAAAATGCAGCTTGTTCCTGAAGAAAGTTTAAATTTAGCTTACGCTTTTTTGGTTGAAAAAAATTTTAAAAGTTAGGCATTCAGAATGGCGATTTCCGGTTAGTAAAAATAGTAAGGACCCAAAACTACCATCGAGCTACAGGCCAATGAGTCTATTGAGTTCCCCAGATAAAATTTTCGAAAATATTGTATTGCATAGACTCGGCAACTTCGTTGATGAAAAAATCTTCTTCATTGCTTCCAATATGGATTTAACCAGCTAAAATGTGTGATGAACATACTAAAAGGCAATGAGAATAGACGTTATTCCACAGGGGCATTGTTCCTCAACATAGAAAAAGCTCTAGACTCAAATTGGCATAATTAACTTATATACAAGTTCCATGAACTTTAATGCCCATTATATCTAACAAAATTAATTAATAGCTTTCTCTCTGTCAGGTAATTTCTAGTCGAAGTGGGAGGGGGCTCATTCATCTGATAAATATATACCAGCGGAAGTGTCGCATGGTTCGGTTTTATCCCCATTGCTTTATAACGTTTATATTTCTGACTTTAAGATCTCGATAGGTAATGATGAGTCATTTGAAGCCATTGACAGCGCGTTCATTTCACATTTAAAAGTTAAAATGTTATTGTAAAGTATATGCAAAAGGCTCTTGTCTTCGCATCCAACTACTTCGTCAAGCGGAAAAATAAAATTAACGAGAAGAAGTCTCAGGCAATATTGCTTCCATTTCATAAATCTTCTAAAAGAAATCCTTCTCTTCAATTGTTTCTACAGGGAACGGAAATTACTTTTTCAAAGTCAATTAAATATCTTGGCATAATTCTAGATGAGGAACTGACTTACAAGCAACATTTGGAAAATATTGTGGTCGAACTCTGTGTTCTCTTCTTAAGAGAAAATGGAAACTGAATAGTACAAACAAAATTCCTGTTTACAATTTGGATACAAACGTATCCAAATAATTCCGAATAACAACTGAAGATAATATTTAATTTACCAAAAATGTTTCTAACTTTAGAATTGCATGGAATGAGAGGTCAAAGGACTATTGAGCGGTTTACATAGCATGTACTAATTGACTCTATACACTCTGCTATACTTTCAATTAATTCCTGTCTGTAACAGAATCCTCTCAAAACTCCATTTTTGTGATATTTTTTTATAGTTATTTCTTATCGAGTTGGATCGAAAAATCTTAATATACATAAAATGTAATAATAAGGAAACCATTGAACGTACAGTTTTCATTTTTTTATTTGATTGAAATTATATTAAAACTTACCAAAAAGATAACTTTTAAGTTCTGGAAACCCTTCCATTAGGGATTTTATAATGGCTTTTTTGGAACACGTATTCCGTTTGAAATATTGCACCTTTTTTGGCCTAATGAGGATTTGTCTCCCTTGTTAAAGAAGACGAGTTACTGTTCTTCTACCACTCAAGAGCGATCTTACCATGTGGCAGGAAGCCAAATCAAGCAAATAAATATGTGGACACATTGTGTCGGCTTATGAAAGGAAGGCATCTTTTTTGTAGACACTCCTCAGTATAAATTTCGATATTTTTAAATTCCGTTGCAACAAATGACTTGCTTCTTTTGGCGCAAATGTTACAGCTGGAACTTTTTTTTTTTTTTTTTGGAAATTTCGTTTGCTTTTGGGTCCTAAACTTATCTTTAACATTTCCTCGAGCATTAGCAACATAAAAATTTTGATGCTAAAGCTGTCAAAAATCTTCCACTAGGAAGGAGTATTTTTTATGAAAGATGATTTCTATTTCCCTGCTATGTTTTTGGCTTCGAAACTTTTTGTGTCTTTTCCGATCTTACAAGCATTATATTTTGAGTTTTCTTTCTCCCGATCCAGGTTTTATATCAATGCCCAAATTCTTCTGATACTTTTTAATGACATTGGAAATTGTTTGACGGCAGACTTTTTATTCTTTGGCGAAGTTTTTGCAAAACCAATTTGGATTTTGTTGAAAATCTTATGGTTTGTTTGTTCGTTTGAGGCTTATTAAATTAAATTTTAACAGTATGTAATTGCCCATCCGGAAGGAAATATAGACCATATTTTTTTTTTTTTTTTTTTGGCTTTTTCACCTAATTTCAACACGTAATATTTGGAGTACTACGACAGCAAGAGTTCTGAAGCTAATTAAATGTACATATTTAACAAAATCAAAAATCGCCAAAAACCAAAAATCACACAAAACCGAAAATCGAGAATAACAAAAATCATCAAAGTCAAAAAACGCCAAAATCAAAAATTCGCAAAAACAAAAATCGCCAAAATCAAAAAGTTCCAAAAATAAATAAAATAGTTTTCTTCAATATTTGTTCACAGTTTCGTAACAATGGGCGGTGCAAAGCGCATAGGTTATAGCTGGTGTTGAATAATTTTAGCTCGTACTTCTATTTCATTACTCATTTTAATCGAACTAGCAACAAAGAGAAAAAAAATGATTTAAAAAAATTTAAATAATGCTTGCGAAAAAGAGTTCAGACGAAAAACGTGTGCTAAGATTATTTCGATCTCACTCCTTGCTATCTTTTTCCTATATATTAGAATAACATTTTTAAGATATGATAACTTATGTTCATAAATTGTGTAAATATTCGGTGTAATACCTGACCGATAATAACTCAAAATTGTTTTGGAAATAAGAAACCTAATAATTTGTTGATAGTAAATAAATAAATAAATAAATAAATAAATAAGAAAATAAATAAATAAATAGATAAGTAAAAACAAATTCTCATAAGATTTTAGAATTTGTTTTAAAAGATTTTTTGATTGAGATAATTTTGTGTGACTTATTAATTGTTAGAACTAATTATAGTTAAAAATTTACCGGAAAACTCCTGCTTAACAGACCATTCATTACGTTTTCAATTCAAATGCGTAAAAAAAATGAGAACAATGTGCATTTTTTTAATTGTGTATTTTATTTCAAATCAAAAAAAAATTTCGAAGTTATTTGAAAATTTATTCGAATACTGGAAGCGATAATCTTAGAAAATATACCGATGTATTTTAGAAACGTTTTACAGTTCAGTAATTTAAGAACAAGTGCTTAAAAATTTTAAACTACAATTTTAAACCAATTGAGACCCACAAAATCTGAAAGCTTATGATGGTAGAAGAAAAATTTTTGCTGGGTTTTGAATTATTAGCTAAGGTTTTTTTTAAATTCATTTTTGAAGTTTTCGACTGGGGGTGGATTTTAGTACAATTTTCAAAAAACATGTACTGATTCTTAGGTCTTTATCTTGTGAATTAATCGAAATATTGCTTGTTTCTCTTCGCCAAATTTTTAGCTCTTAATCAGATCTAAAAATTTTACCTTGAGATAATATCAAAAAACAACAACATCTTACCCAAAACAACAAAAAATCGTAAAATTTTGTCATAAATTTTTATTGTTGATGGTGGAAAATATGACACTTCAAATATCTTAAAATAGATACTTAGAAAGATTGGTGATTTTGAACATAAGGAATGAAAAATAGGGACACATCTAATCTTTTTAAATAAATATTGAACTTTAGTCGTCGCTTTCGGAGCTAGTCTCACCATCTGAAAACATGTTTCCGACCATTTCGATAGCTTTATTTTCGTATGAAAATATTTTATGGCTAGACCAGCATATTTCCCCAAGCTTCGCATCGATTTTTTCCCCTTTGAACCGCTTTTCCATCGGCATGGTTACTAGGTGGAAGCGCTCACCTTGCTCATCAGATTCTGTTGGCAATTGTTTTTCGAACTTTGCCAAATGATTATTTAAAAAGTGTAGTTTTAATGTCATGGTCAGACCGATTGCTTGGAATGACTTAGGTTTATATTTTACTAAAACTTTCCATTCGTCGTCTCAATTTTTTCCTTCGACTCATTCTATAACTGCCTTAAGTACGTCCCAAGCAATTAAGTCATTTCCGCGCAAAACCGTATTGAAGTATTCATTTTATAGCAACTTTCGAATGTCTGGTTCATCCAGTACACCTGTTTTAAGCAAAAACAAAAAAAAAAAAAAAAAAAATACACAAAAATAAATAAAAATTTTAAGAGATTAGTTAAGAAGTACATTACCGGCTTTAATTTTTTGATCACTGAGTCTTGGAAAAGTTTTCTTAAGGCAGTGAAATACGTTGTCCTTATTTTTCGTTACCGTCTCTATAAACTTCTTCGTTATGCCCAACTTAATATGCAGCGGTGGCAACAATATGTCACTTATATTTTTTATTAGTGACTCTGCTGTCATGGCTAAAGTGGCATCTTTCACTTTCGACTTTCGTTTTTCCCAAGTGTGCGAGTAGTGATCGACTTTTGCTCGTGAGTCCCAACGGCACAGAAAGCAATAATACTTTGGCCATCGCAACAGATTTTTCATAAATGATCTGCGTATTTAAGGTCTCTTAGCAAAATTTCCATTGTTGCATAGCATTCCTTTTAGTCTGTGCTAAATGCTAAGCTAGTGACTGAGCTATCGATGAACTGTCGCCAATCTTCAGCGATATAACCTAATCTCATTTTATCTTGTTGCAGTAGATGTAAGAGTTTTCGTCGTTAACGGTGTAAAACGCCCCAAACATTTTCATTATTTATTTCAGTTTTGTACCTATTTCATTTAAAAAAGCATACCATTTTTAATTTCGATAAACATACAATTGAAAGTGATTTCTCGGTCCTTTATTGAGTTTTTGATGATTTTGTGGGGCTATAACTATGTGTAGGTGTCATCAAATGAAATCGGCTTGTTAAGAAGAGTTGTTGGTTTTGCTTTTGGCTATCTTTTTGTCATATATTGTCTGGTCGAGTTCGTAATTTTACGTTTTTAGATAATTTTGCTCTTTTGAGTCAGATGTTGTTGTTTTTTTGATTTTATTTGAAGGCAAAGTTTTTAGATATAATCACGAGGTAAAAATTTGCTGAAGAGAGAAAAACAATATTTCGAATAGTTTACGAGATATAGACTTTGGAATCAGTACATGTCCCTTGAAAAATGTACTAAAATCCTCCTCCCAGTCGAAAACTTCAAGAATGAATTTAAACAAGTAAGAAAATTATAGTCGGTCTAGACCGACTATACGATACCCTATACCATGCGTTTAGAAACCCTATCTCTTAGGCCCAACTAACTGGACATTGAAAATAAGCAAAAACCAAATTTGAGTGGGATTTTTATTAATTTTTTTGGCTGCAGATATGAAAAAGTTCATATCGGATGCTATATCTATAAACGGACTAGGTCCAAAAATGGACCGATCCTGATCATGTTTGGTAAAGTCTCTTGTATTTTGCAAAAATATGTACAAACAAAATTTGAGAAGAATCAGTGCAATATTTTTGTTTTTTAATAGATTTAAGTGAAGATCGGGAAGCAGCTCTATATGGGGTCAAAGGGATCATTTTTGGACTACTCATTAGTGGATGTAATGAACGCATACAAACCTAATTTGAGTAAGATCTATATGACAATTTGGATCTTATGGCAATTTATGTCGATTTCATATGGGTAATTTGTATGGGGGCTAGGTCTGAACATGAACCGATTCTCACCAATTGCAATAGCGTTCATCCCATGGCCGATAAAAGCTTATATACCAAATTTCATAAAAATATATTCATATTTGCGACCTGCAGTTTGATTACAAGCTTTACATGGACACACAGACGGACGGACGGACGGACGGACGGACGGACATTGTTAAATCAACTCAGAAAGTGATTCTGATTCGATCGGTATAATTAAAGATGGGTCTAGGTCAAATATTTTTGGTTGTTACAAACAGCAGCACAAAGTCATTATACCCAAACCACATAGTGGTATAGGGTATAAAAATCCTTAGCTAATAATTCAAAACCCAGCTAGAGTTTTTATTCTACTATCATAAGCTTTCAGATTTTGGGGCTCTCAATTGGTTCAAGATTTTGAGGTTGAAAAATGAGCTACTATGTTATTTAAGTCTTCTTTTTGTATGATATTTTCCTTCAATTTGTTTTAAAATCTATTATTTTACTATTGCATTGTATTCGTTTTCTAATCCTTGTTTCACTCCTGAACTGTAAAGATAATTTTTTGTATAAAATTGTATTGTAAAATAAAAGGAAAGTATTTCAAGATTACTTAGGATCTTGTTTAAAAACCCAAATTTTCGTGTGTTTTATTTTTCTATTTTTTAGTAGCCATAGCTTGCTTTTGATTCCACAATTCTTGGAAAACCAACCCCTATTTCGGCTTGTGAAATACTTAATTGTTGTTGTAACTGTTCTTTACGATCTTCAAAATCATTTCGATATAACAATTTTTAATTTGAATTTGGTAAGATGTTAGGATTGTTATTGGTTGCATAATTAATTATAGCGCCATCTAATGTTGAGTTGCTCACGACACTATCCAGTATCACGATTTTTTATATAACTTATTTATGAACAAACCAATTTAATACAAATTATTTATGTGTATATTTCTTTTGTAGTTTCTCTCCTTTTTATCACTGTTGAGTGAGTGAGTCATATATAGCCAAAGGCTAAAATCATAAAAATGTTAAATTAAATTCCTGTCAAAAAATCAAAAAATGCAAATAAAAAATATTAATAATATTCGTATTTATGCATTATGAATACCAATGAAATTTAATAATAAAATTGTATGCAGTTTTTAACATTTTGTAAATAACGAGGCATTAAGTCACTTTGCTTATAAACAGGCCAATGAAAGCCAAATTTTATGTCTATAGGAACGTGTAACATAGATTTGCTTTGAACACCACACACCAATTTACAGGAGTGTAGATTTCCAAGAAGAAACTAAAATGTGTGTTTGTATTTATTGCAGTATGACAAAGTATTAAACTATATTTTAGTATAACTATTAGATATTAATCGAGCTTAAAATGTTGAAACTGTCATGACAGTGAATGTTAGAAAATGATTTTAGGAAATTAGGAAACATTATGTGATTGTAATAATATCGCAGACATTTCTTTTGAGTACATATACTTATATATAAGAATATAAAATAGAAAACTTTGCTGGTTTCGATTCACTGATCTTTTTTGAACTCATTTAGATGGAAAACTGCTTTAAGTATATCATTTTTTTTTAATTATTGGAATTCTGTAGCACTAACATAATATTTATTTTTTCATTATCAGTGTATTTTTCAGAAAAAAAATTCAACAAATTTTGCTATGTAGTAGCGAATGAAGTAAAAGAGAATTTTTTTCTAATATGTGCAGAACCGAACCGTATATACATACCTGATGGAATTGTGATTTTTTATAAAATGTGTACTCCGGTCCAACGAAAATTAAAAATTTTCTTGATGAAAGTAGTAGGCCACTATAGTAAAACCTCCAAACGTTTTGGTATTCCCAGGCCATTTTCTTAATGGTTTCCATAAAAGCAATACCTTTTTATAGTTACGATTCGTGGAACCCGAGTAAAGACATTATTTTTCAAAGAGAAATTATATTTTCAAAACAAAAATTGTCTTTGGCTTTATTTTAAGGTCAAAAATTTGGAGTTATTGGCGAAAAGTGATAAAAAAAGGGGAAAAATTAAAATGTTTTTTAAAGATTTTGTTAGATATAAATTAGTCCAACTTGATTTTTTATATAGACATAAAAATAAAAGTTACTTATTTGAGCCTCAAATGAGAAATCATCAATGATTCTTAAGTTAAAGTTGAAAAACTAAGCAAACAAATATCAAAATAAGGAAAAAATATGTAAGGTCATTAAAAATTTTTTGCCTCAGAGCGGCAAACAATTTGAAGGTTTCAATATACCGGCATATTATTTTTACCCTGACTTGGAATTTCTCACCACCAGACAATGACAGTTTAATAATTTTTCTAATAATTATAATTAAATCTACTCAGCGAGACCTTGGTAATGGAGAGTCATTAGTAGGGCATGGAATTCTTTGGAAAGTCATGTTTATTATCGATAGTCTGTATTTGATATGGATTAAATTTTTAACTAAATCAATAAATTTAAAAAAAATTGATATAGATTAAGAGTGTAATTTTTTATATATTTCGATTTAATAAGGCTATATATCAGTTTGTCTTTCCGTTTGTAATGCATCGAAAAACGAATTTGATCCTTATAACAACTCGAGTCGATTTAGCGATGTCCGCCTGTCTGCCTGTTGGATGAAATCACGCTCATTCACCAAAATAAACCATGACCTGGGTAAAGCTACGAAAATAGTATTGTCATTATTTCGAGGATGTTGGCATTTAAAATGGGGAAATCGGACATCATTGTGCAAAGATATGGGTTAAAATGTGGAGACACTTCTGAAAAATGTCAGTGTTTGTTGTTATAATTCAGTTATGTTAGTTGACCCTAGGATAAGTGGCTGCGTAGATCAGTGGGATACTAGCTCGACTCATAAACGGTGGGAAACTATTTGTGGGAAACAATTTTTATACTCTCAATGCCAAGGTGCAGAGGGTATATATTAGTTTTTCAATCCATCTGTAACTCATCGAAATAAATTCCGTAGACCCCACAAACTATGTATTAATGATTCCTATGAAAAGAGAAGTTGCTCTGTCGATGTTCTATCAGTCTGTCTATTGAGAACATTCTTCTTTCCGCAGTAGGTCATGGTCAGTAGAGCATGGAGCTTGGTATTGAATTGGGAGCCTCTAGGCCCAATAGCTGAGGAATGACATACGAATATGTAAAGGCACATCGATAAAATTACATATAATACTCTGAAAGAGCGAAAATGTTTTTACGTAACAGGTCATGTGCATACATATAGAAATGAATCAGCAATGCATACATGTTTTTTGTTTTCTGGTTGTTGTTTTTTTAACCATACGGGGGTCTTAGCACTGGGCGATATATAATGTGTCCACCGGCGCACAGTGGACCATATTTTGAGAAGTCGGCCAAAAATAATTTTTTTTGTTTCCGATTTTAAAGTTATGTTATTCATTTGAACGTAAATTCTAGTCAACCTCGGGAGCCAAAAAATTGCGACTCTATCTCAACTATATCACAGCGAACAGGGTCTTCGAAAATGGGCTTTCTCAGTATTTTGTTAAAATTAAAAATTTCTTTGTAAATTTTTGTTTTTGAATGACTGTAACTTTTTTGATTTAAAAGATTTTGAAGTGAAATAAGATTTGTTTAATTTTGTGGCTTCCATACTATTAATGTTAAAAATGTAAAATCACTGAGTCATTTCGAAATGTAAAAAAAAATTTTTTTAAAAAAGGTTCAAATTTTCCGAAAATCTCCTACTTAATAGAGCATAACTCCTGCCAGTGAAAAGCAGTCAGAAAAAGTCTTGCACTCTTCTACAGCCCGAACCCTCCCCTATACTCCTATACCCCATTATACACCCGCCAGTTTCCGCCCGTTTGCACCAGAACAATTTTTCTGACCCAAGGTTAGATATTTTCTGCAAAATTTATGAATACAAAAGTTGTCCACAATGTGGTTAGGATATATTAAGTTTGAGGTGATGTTTGTAACTGCCAAAAATATTGGACCTTTATCCATCTTTTATTATACGGATTGACTCAAAAACACTTTCTGAGTCAATTAAACGATTAAACGAGGTAAAAAAAAACTATTGCGACATAGCCCTTGAAGATATGAGCAGGTATGCTTCACCTTTTAAAAGGGGTTAGGGTGTGGGTTTTTTATGCTTCTAAAAGTGGTAATAAAAGATAAAAATTTTTATTTTACATAATTGCAAGAAAGAGTAGTTATAATAATGTTTCCACAATTATTATTCATTACAATTTTTGCAATGGCTAAGTACTGTTATATAGATCTGGCAGATATTTATTTTCAACGAAATGATGTAGACGATGCAATTTTGCACATAGTGAGTAATGACTTCTTTACGAATTGTAGCCTAGATGACATTGAAATTCACAAAGGAAAAATTACTAATTTTACATCGAATTTTAAAAGACGGTACATTGAATGCTCTCATAGCAAGGCAAAGATGTACAAACGTTACCAAGACTGGTTAATAAAGGAACTTATTTTTGAGAGTGCATCTACAACTGCCAACGAAAGTGGAAAAAAGGGACGACCAGCAAAACCAATTGACGGATGTAGTGAAAGATCTCGAAGGTGCAAGCTGGAGAATATCAATAAAGAAATTTCTCAAAGAATTATTAAGTATTCATTTTTGCACCAAATTCAACCAACCCAAAATAAAAAAAAAAATAAAATTGAAATAATTGAAAAAATAGTAGAAGCGAACCCAAGGCGCACAAAGAGGATTTTGAAAAGCATTCCTACACCAATTGAATATAAGAAATTTACGACGGACGAAGCGTTCGCCCTATTTTTGGATTTGAAATTGACCAAAAATCAACATTAGGAATAGCGGTAGCGAACCAATGAAAAGAATTGTGGGATTTTTCCAGAGTATCGAGATTTAGTTTCTGCCAAAAGTGAATGCTTACCTTCGCAATTTGCTATTAGTGTCACTTCAACATCAGCAGTAATAAAATTGCAAGATCTCCTTGAACATACTGCAGAACGATTGCTAAATACGCTTGATACTGATCATTTAAAAAAAGGTATAGCGTCTTAGAGTCGTCAACTAGTAGAGCAACAGAAATTGATATATGGAAAAATGAAATTCCTTCTTCAACAAAGTATTGCAGACCAATAAAATTTGCATTCAAAAAGGAAACCAAAGATGTCATAACTGAAGAAGTTCAAAAAATAAATAAAAGATCAAATTAAGGAACTTCAATCAGTAATATTTAAATTTGATGACCAAGACATTAAAGTACATTTTAAAATGTGTCTCACAATGATTGATGGAGAAGTTGCACAAGCTTTAACTGGAACAAAGTCAACTTCAATCTGCATTATATGCCAAAAGACATCAAGTCAATTAAGCCAACCCCCACCAGAAGACGATAGTTTTAAGGAAGCCTATTTGGTCCGTTAGGCGAAACAGTGAGAAAAAACCAAGAAAATGAAGAAAAAAGAAAGCAAAAAAAAACAAATTCAACAAAAATATCTACAGTTAGGCCTCGTAATCGACCAACCAAAACAAGGGGAAGGAAACACAAGTGATGGAAATACTGCAGCATCTATCACAGATGTATATCATGAATTAATAAGACGATTCAAAATCATATTACAAGTTCTAGCATGCAGCAAAAATAAATGCAAAAAAATTTGGAGAGTACGCCAATAAAAAAACAGCTATACTTTATAATGAAAAATACTCTTGGAGATATATGCCATCCACAGTTCATAAAATTTTGTACCATGGGGAACAAATAATTCAAAACAATATGCTACCAATAGGAGATCTATCTGAAGAAGCGCAAGAAAAAAGGAACAAGGATTCTTTCGCGAGCACAACACAAGGAAAATGTCCAGATGTTGTACTAATGAAGACCTTATCAGTATTTTGTTGTGCACTTGAGATCCATATATGTCCAACATTCGTCAAAAATGGAAAACTACCTCTATTGAGTTAGACGAAGAAGCTAAACAGCTTCTAGAAGATGAAAATCAAGGCTATTTATAAGAAATTTTTACTAAAATTGGTTGATTTAAAGTACTTTTTCATTACGCTAACAATAAGTTACACTTTTTTTATATAGTTAAAAAATTTTCTTGATTTAAAAATTTATATATTTTGTAAATTTACAATAAAAATTGTTATATTTCATAAATTTACCATAAAAATTGATAAAGAAATATTTTAAAAGACAATAAAAAAAAATTTAACTAAAGCAAAAACATACGAGTTTTTCATTGAAACTTCTCAATCTTGAACCAATATAAGTTAACTTTTACGTTCGCTGCTTAATAAATTATATTTTAACTCGGGATATTAAAAAAAAAACAATCTTTGGCCCTTGTGCACATTAGGACTAAGAAGTTTACGGGGGCCAAAGTTTGGCATTTTCTGAAAAGAATAACTTAAAAATTGTTAAAAAGTATTAGTTGTAAAATTAACTGAAAAAATAAGACATTATATTAAAAAAAAAACCTTTTTTCACTTTTGTACTAAAATTCAACTACAAATGAAAATATATTTTAAACCCTCCGTAACTTTTTTTATTTTCGGTCGAGAATTACTTTTTATAGCAAAACTTAAAGGCTAAAGTCTCACCTACCAAAAAAAAAAAAAAAAAAAACGCATATCAAAATTCCAATCCAATCAAAAGTTATAGATTTTTGACCGCCTTCTCGTCAAATGGTCCACTGTGCGGCGCTCCGCCATATGACGGCGGAGTATACATACATTTTTCTGGCATCTCTCTTGAAACTTCTTGATAACACTCTCGTCTAATACACTCCTTCTTCTGCTACGACTGTCACTCCTATGCGAGGTGACATTGATGGCTTTCTGAAATCGTTTTTCAACTACTGGTCCATCATTTCAACGCTCTCGTCTACTACACTCCTTATTCTGCTATGTATATCGCCCCTATGCGAGATGACATTGGTAACTCTCCGAGTTTTCAACTACTGACGCTTCTTCTGTCTACTACCCTCATTCTTCCCAACTGTCGCTATCTACATCATTCCGAACTCGCTTTTCAACTCATCAAATAGCCTCCAACTCGCCTTGGACGCTGGATTGGTATTCTTGCGTAACCTCAAGCGCATTCGACTCATCTTCGACACAACACTGTTACTTCCAACTTCTCCGCAGTGATATCGTGTCATTGGTAGCTGACTCACCCATTCCCGGCCTCGTTTTCCACTCATATTTCATCAACTAAATCTTCAACTAATCGGCAGTAACCTTTTTAGTGTGGCAGCTGACGCCAAAAACAATCAGACTTCATTTTCCAACTTACAACACTCTCGTCTACTTCGCCCATTCTTCCTGCCACCGAATATCAGGACTGTATCTGATATCGAAGACACTCCAAAATTCTCTTTTTCAACTCATGTCACCATCATTTCCATCAATTACATCTTGGGACACCATGTGAAGATGTGACAATAAGAGACTAACCAAGGTGGTTATACTCTTACTCTCTTTTAAAAAAAAAAAATAAATATAATTCTATGTATTGTATTGAAAGCTATATATGCATACCTATATGATTAGAAAACAACTGCAATTTTTGTTAATTAATTTATTCTTGATCTAGCCATTTTAACATGAAATGTAGACTTTTTGTCTTTTAGTGTTCACAACCATGGTTAAATTATAGAGTTTAGTACACCGGTGGAGGATATCAAACATTCGGCATATCCGAATTTATATATCAGAAATGCTTATTTGTTCAGCTTGTATTACGCTTTGTCTGCATAAAATTATTAAATACCAACAACAAAATTCACTTAGAGAAGCTTTTACAATTAACATTTAATTTATTAAGGATATGTATCATTCTTTGAAATAATATAAAAGTAAAACATGAACATATAACCAAAAGTATACGTAGATAGATGGATTGGTCAACTTTTTAGTTTAAGCACGTTTGATGTATAATCTCTTCGATATTTTCTTTTGAAATAATTCAATATTCACGATTTTTATTGGCTTCGGAATATTAAACAGCAGCAATGTATATAAGTTTGGAGTCATTCTCTTGTTGCAACAAAAAGTCACCCTGTATCCCTATTTATTATAACTAGCAGATTCCAGCGCTCGAAATTCGAGTGCAATTTCTAGGTAGCTTAATTTTTCAACTTAGCCAATTCACAAACCAACATTTTTATGGTTTATTATTATTGTGATTAACAATAACAAATTCATTAACAAACACATTAACAAATTAATAAAACAGACATAGCATATGTATAATTTTATGTATGTGTTAGTAGCAACTTTAAGTTCAATTTACTCAAAATAAAGGAAAAATTTAAAAATCTGTTCAAACAATATACGTTTGGTCAAAATAGGGATAAAACGGTACAACAAAACATCGGTCACAAGAAATCTCCTAGCCTATTAATATTATAAATTTGCTTTAATTAACCTTTTAAAGTATCTAGATAACCTTTTTTTCCATTGCTGTCTCATTAAATTTAATCCGATTATCTCTATTTACCCAAAAATATTCCAATTGTTCTCATCACCATTTGCCTTCACTTAATTCTGAAAATGCAAAACTGGCTTACGTCCAAATGCACTTTTGCGTACGCTTGTCTATCTTTATCTCCAAGCCGTGACTTTTGTGCATGTAAATCACCCTTTGGATGGTGACTGGCCACATTTTGGCCACTATTTCCAAAACAGAATGCTTTTTTTTTCATGAATTATGAATAATTTTCGTCTTTGTGGATTAATCTCTATCCCTTTTTGGATTCGTTGCTAATATGCAATAAAAACTTTGTCAAAACTTATCACAATAATTAGAAAAGCTTATACACTAAAAATATTATATAAATTACCTCAATTCGGGGGGCAGCCAATAAATCTTTGCAAAAGCATAGAAAAGCATATTTACTTGGGTTCTTCTTCTTTATATTTCAAGTCTCATTTTTGCCCGATACACTACATTTATAGCTGATATCCCAACTTTTCTGAGCGCTTTGCAAAGTATGGTCCTCGAAGGTCCTCAAAATAGGCTACTGTTGCAAAGATGACCTCCTCATTAGATACGATTTTTTTTCGCCTAGCCATTTCTTTAAATTTGGAAATAGCGATAAGTCTTTGGAAGCCAATTATAGATAATGATCTGGGTATGGCAACAATTTGATCCTCAGCTCAAGTATATGTGCCATCGAAACTGCAAAAGTGTGCACACGAGCAATATCTTGATGGACGATAAAATGTAGCAAAAGCACAAATTTTGGATTGGCCAATAGAGGTAGCCATTTGAATGATTTTGCATTCTAACAGTAACCCAATTGAATTGAAGAGGACAAAAATATCATGCATATGATAATAGTTTGATTTTTTATTTGAGTTATTCAATATAACTCGCTTCATTCTTGTTCCAAAAAAATATCTGAAATCTAAAGATTCAACTATTTAAAATAAACAAAGCAAAAAAAATAAAAGAAAAATACCCATGTAAAATGTTTTGTTAGCCAACGAGGGGGTGTTTTTTTTTTTTAATTTGATGATTGTATTGTATTTCAAGTATTTGATGTTTTCATTATGTAAAAAATTTGATTTTATCGTTTTATACGTTTGTTTTGTTGTTTTCTTGTTCAAAAGCTTAACAATGTAAAAATACAATAATCCGTGATTTTTATCAGTGTTTAGTGCTTGTCACATTTTTAATGAGCCGTATGTCGTCAAAACAAAGAAGACATACGAAAGCTTGGAAGCTGGTCACGTGTTTTGATAGCAAAAACGTGTGCGCATATTTTTTAACGCTTGCATGTGCCAAGTGGTGTACAGTTCATTAAACGTTTCTTAAAAAAAAAGAAACAAAATTCGAATCCACAAATCGTTGTTATCCTATGGAAAATCTTTTTTTTTTTTATGAAATAATATTTGTAGGTAGTCAGTATTATTTCAAGGGTTTGTGATATGCCAAGAAATTATTATTATAACCACCCTGCAGTTAGACACCCTGCATTTTTTCGACCAACAGCGTTAATTGCACCTGGTGTCAAAATATTTTCTTGGCAAAAATTTCCCATGACATGTTCGAAATTCGATTAAAAGCTCTCCTATCACAAACTCATTTGCAAAGAGCGTCACACCAAGGTGCTCAATGCGCAGGAAATTTGTAACGCCTCCGCATTTACAGTTGAACAGAATATTTATGGTGACGTTTTTGGTCTTTAATGGGGTTTATATCTGTTTGATTGTCTCCTGCTTGTTTTTGTATGTATCTACCTTAACTTTTGGTTGGAGAGATGGGGTCCTTGAACCATTTTTCCAATAATTTTATATGTATGTTTGTATGTAAGTTTATCTACTTTTATTGTTGTCATGGCAGCCATTTTGAATTTCTTGCTTTCAGTATGTTTGGGATTTAGGAATTAATGCGTATAACATTCTTATACACGTTTAGCATTTATAATTGCATTCACCATGGTGGCTTTAACATTGATTATAGACTTTTGGAAGGAGGTTGTTATTTGACCTTTAATGTGTTGGTTAAAATAAATTTAATTAAACCAGTTAAGAGGATTCATTAGCTCTTTTATTTTTAAATTAATAAATTAATAAAGTATAACATATATTTGTTTTTCCGAGATGTCCTTTCTTTACTTGGAAATGAAGTTAATCTTGCAATTTTATTTTTTTTTTATAAAACCATAACGTTTTACAGAAATGGGAATTGTGATATATTTGAAATAAAATAAGAAAATTATAGACGGTCTAGACCCTTACGATACCATGCTTTTAGTGAACTGGTCTTAGGTGCACCTAATTGTGTAACAAAATAAACATAAACCAAATCTGGATATAATTTTTATACCCTATACCACTATGTGGTTTGGGTATAATGACTTTGTGCTGCTGTTTGTAACAACCAAAAATATTTGACCTAAACCCATCTTTAATTATACCGATCGAATCAGAATCACTTTCTGAGTTGATTTAACAATGTCCGTCCGTCCGTCCGTCCGTCCGTCTGTGTGTCCATGTAAAGCTTGTAATCAAACTGCAGGTCGCAAATATGAATGTATTTTGATAAAATTTGGTACATAAGCTTTTATCGGCCATGGGATGAACGCTATTGAAATTGGTGAGAATCGGTCCATGTTCAGACCTAGCCCCCATACAAATTACCCATATGAAATCGACATAAATTGCCATAAGATCGAAATTGTCATATAGATCTTACTCAAATTGGGTTTGTATGCGTTCATTACATCCATTAATGAGTAGTCCAAAAATGATCCCTTTGACCCCATATAGAGCTGCTTCCCGATCTTCACTTAAATCTATTAAAAAACAAAAATATTGCACTGATTCTTCTCAAATTTTGTTTGTATATATTTTTGCAAAATACAAGAGACTTTACCAAAAATGATCAGGATCGGTCCATTTTTTGACCAAGTCCCTATATAGATATAGCATCCGATATGAACTTTTTCATATCTGCAGCCAAAAAAATTAATAAAAATCCCACTCAAATTTGGTTTTTGCTTATTTTCTATGTCCAGTTAGTTGGGCCTAAGATATAGTGTCTCTAAACGTATGGTATAGGGTATCGTATAGTCGGTCTAGACCGACTATAATTTTCTTACTTGTTATTAATTTTTTTGTGAGCATAACTGAAAAATTTCATATTCTATATGGGAAATAGTCGAAAAATGGATCGATCTTGACCATATTTGACAAAGTCACGTATTTTTGACAAAAACATATACAAACCATATTTGAGAAAAATTTGTGAAATATTTTTTGTTTTTTGATAGATTTATGTGGGTGCTATGACTACGAATTGTCGTATAAACACACACAAATCCGATTTCGACGAGATCTATGTATATGATAATTTGGGTTTTATGTCTATTCATGTCGACCTCATAGGGGACTAGGTCTGAACATGCACCGATTTTCACCAATTTTAGTTCATGATATGCGATAGAAGCTTATATATCGAATTTAATCAAAATGTATTCATATTTCATCAAATATATTTGCGACTTGCAATACAAGGATTGCATGGACACACCGACGCACAGTGGACCATTTGACGAGAAGGCGGTCAAAAATCTATAACTTTTGATTGATTGGAATTTTGATATGCGCTTTTTTGTTTGGCAGGTGAGACTTTAGCCTTTAAGTTTTGCTATAAAACGTAATTCTCGACCGAAAATAAAAAAAGTTACGTTGGGTTTAAAATACATTTTCATTTTAGTTGAATTTTAGTACAAAAGTGAAGTATTAAAAGGGAAAAAAAGCGGGTTTTTTAATATTATGTCTTATTTTTTCAGTTAATTTTACAACTAATAGTTTTTAACAATTTTTTAAGTTAATTTTTTCAGAAAATGCCAAACTTTGGCTCCTGTAAACTTTTTAGTCCGAGTTAAAATATAATTTTTTAAGCAGCGAACGTAAAAGTTACCTTATATTGGTTCAAGATAGAGAAGTTTCAATGAACAACTCGTATGTTTTTGCTTAGTTAAAATTTTTTTTGTTGTCTTTTTAAATATTTCTATATCAATTTTTATGGTAAATTTATGAAATATAACAATTTTTATTGTAAATTTACAAAATATATAAATTTTTAAATCAAGAAAATTTTTTAACTATATAAAAAAAAGTGTAACTTATTGTTAGTGTAATGAAAAAGTACTTTAAATCAACCAATTTTAGTAAAAATTTCTTCTAAATAGCCTTGATTTTCATCTTCTAGAAGTTGTTTAGCTTCTTCGTCTAATTCAATAGAGGTAGTTTTCCACTTTTGACGAATGTTGGACATATATGTATCTGAAGTGCACAACAAAATAGTGATAAGGTCTTCATTAGTACAACATCTGGACATTTTCCTTGTGTTGAGCTCGCGAAAGAATCTGTAGTCCTTGTTCCTTTTTTCTTGCGCTTCTTCAGATAGATCTCCTATTGGTAGCATATTGTTTTGAATTATTTGTTCCCCATGGTACAAAATTTTATGAACTGTGGATGGCATATATCTCCAAGAGTATTTTTCATTATAAAGTATAGCTGTTTTATTGGCGTACTCTCCAAATTTTTTTGCATTTATCTTTCTGCTGCATGCTAGAACTTGTAATATGATTTTGAATCGTCTTATTAATTCATGATCTACACCTGTGATAGATGCTGCAGTTTCCGGATCGGGAAAAAATCTCCTTGCAGTATTTCCATCACTTGTGTTTCCTTCCCCTTGTTTTGGTTGGTCGATTACGAGGCCTAGCTGTAGATATTTTTGTTGAATTTGTTTTTTTTTTGCTTTCTTTTTCTTCATTTTCTTTGCTTTTTCTCACTGTTTCGCCTAACGGACCAAATTCCAAATCATAACCCAATTTAAGAATATGCTCCATGAAACGTATTCTAGCATGAAGAAGGGACATTCCAAATTCGTAGGCTTCCTTAAAACTATCGTCTTCTGGTGGGGGTTGGCTTAATTGACTTGATGTCTTTTAGCATATAATGCAGCTTGACGTTGACTTTGTTCCAGTTAAAGCTTGTCCAACTTTTCCATCAATCATTGTGAGACACATTTTAAAATGTACTTCAATGTCTTGGTCATCAAATTTAAATATTACTGGTTGAAGTTCCTTAATTTGATCTTTTATTTTTTGAACTCCTTCAGTTACGACATCCATATCTCAATTTCTGTTGCTTCACTAGTTGACGGCTCTAAGACGCTATACCTTTTTGTTAAGCGCAATGGAACGAAAGATACCATAAATAAATAAGCATCTGATGAATTTTCGGCATTAAATTGCTTGTATTGTTTCTGACCAGAGGATCCATCACATCCCCATTTAGAAATTAAAGTAATGCTGTCATTATCAATTTTTTTTAAATGATCAGTATCAAGCGTATTTAGCAATCGTTCTGCAGTATGTTCAAGGAGATTTTGCAATTTTATTTCTGCTGATGTTGAAGTGACACTAATAGCAGATTGTGAAGGTAAGCATTCTTTTTTGGCAGAAACTAAATCTCGATACTTTGGAAAAATCCCACAATTCTTTTCATTGGTTCGCTTCCGCAATTCCTTATATTGATTTTTGGTGAATTTCAAATCCAAAAATAGGGCGAACGCTTCTTCCGGCGTAAATTTCGTATCTTCAATTGGTGTAGCAATGCTTTTCAGAATCCTCTTTGTGCGCCTTGGGCTCACTTCTACTATTTTTTCAATTATTTCAATTTTATTTTTATTTTGGGTTGGTTGAATTTGGTGCAAAAACGAATCCTTAATAATTCTTTGAGAAATTTCTTCATTGATATTCTCCAGCTTGCGCCTTCGAGATCTTGCACTACATCCGTCAATTGGTTTTGCTGGTCGACCCTTTTTTCCACTTTCGTTGGCAGTTGTAGATGCACTCTCAAAAATAAGTTCCTTTATTAGCCAGTCTTGGTAACGTTTGTAAATCTTTGCCTTGCTATGAGAGCATTCAATGTACCGTCTTTTCAAATTCGATGCAAAATTAGTAATTTTTCCTTTGTGCATTTCAATGTGTTCTAGGTTACAATTCTTAAAGAAGTCGTTGCTCACTATGTGCATAATTACATCGTCTACATCATTTCGTTGAAAATAAATATCTGCCAGATCTCTGTAACAGTACTTAGCCATTGCACAAATTGTAATGAATAATAATTGTGGAAACATTATTATAAATACTCTTTCTTGCAATTATGTAAAATAAAAATTTTTACCTTTTATTACCACTTTTAGAAGCATAAAAAACCTACACCCTAACCCCTTTTAAAAGGTGAAGCATACCTGCTCATATCTTAAAGACAACTCTACCGACACGCAAAAAAATACACCGCGGTGCACCGGTACGACCAACTTTTGTATTCATAATACTCAGACGGACGGACGGACATCGTTTAATCGACTCAGAAAGTGTTTTTGAGTCGATCCTTATTTTAAAAGATGGATAAAGGTCCAATATTTTTGGCAGTTACAAACATCACCTCAAATTTAATATATCCTAACCACATAGTGGACAACTTTTGTATTCATAAATTTTGCAGAAAATATCTAACCTTGGGTCAGAAAAATTGTTCTGGTGCACACGGGCGGAAACTGGCGGTAAGACTTTTTCTGAGTGCTTTTGACTGGCAGGAGTTATGCTCTATTAAGTAGGAGATTTTCGGAAAATTTTGACCTTTTTTAAAAATTTTTTTTAAAATTTCGGAATGACTCAGTGATTTTACATTTTTAACATTAATAGTATGGAAGCCACAAAATTATACAAAATTTATTTCACTTCAAAACCTTTTATATCAAAAAAGTTACAGTCAATCAAAAATAAAAATTTACAAAGAAATTTTTAATTTTAGCAAAATACTGAGAAAGCCCATTTTCGAAGACCCTGGTCGCTGTGACATAGTTAAGATAGAGACGCAATTTTTTGGCTCCCGAGGTTTACTCGTATTTACTTTCAAATGAATAACATATCTTTAAAATCGGTAACAAAAAAAAATGATTTTTGGCCGCCTTCTCAAAATATGGTCCACTGTGCGCCGAGTACAAAAATAAAAGTCAAAGCCAGTTTAGATTTAAAATTTACAATAAGCGGATTTTTGTTTGCACATATGAATTTCATGAAAATGTTGGTTTATTTTTGCTTTCATTAATATTATATTAAGTGGAATTTTTTTTTATAAAAAGGAAGAATTTTGGTTACTTAACATTTTTATAAACAACCACCCCGTAACAAACCATAACAAATTTTCAAATCCCCCTTCGCCATAAGACCGTTACGTAATTTGTGAAAAGTTCCTATGCATTTATTATGAATTAAGTAATATGTATATATTATCTTTTTATGATTTTAAATATTAAACTTTTCGGGATGTTCGTGAATCATTTGCACTACAAATAAGCATTACAGCTGAGGACGAGATTTCCAAAGACGAACAGACGGACATCGCTATATAAACCCCGCTTGTTATGAGGACCACGAATATATTTCTTATGGGCTCCAGATTTTTTTCTAATTATTACAAACGGAATGACAAACTTATGTATAAAATATCCGTCATATGATCTTCGCGGCACTGAACACAGGCCCTTGCTCTTTTCATGAACTTTTCGATGACAATTCGATGACGAATTGGAGCTACGCCTTGAGTTAAAGAATTGTTTGTGGTTTATTCACAGAGACCTAAGATTTTAAGGAACACCAAAGAAATAAATCGCATGTCGTTAAATCGCCCTATCTAGGCGGTCAATTGACATCGGAATTTCGGGATATGGTTTGGTCGGAATATTCGTGATATAATAAATTTATTGTTTTGTGCACCACGTGGCAGGTGGCGCCATCCTGCTGAAACCACATATCGTTCAGATCCATACCATCCTGTTGAAATCATGTTCCTGTAACGAATGCCATTCACAGTCGTGCACTCTTATTGTACTTGCTAATAACGTAAGAAAGTATTCATAGATTTTCTTATATTACATTTTGTTTTCCCTTCATAAATAGAAAATAATTCTCTTTTCTCAATTCAGATTTTACCCGATTGTTTTCACTCTATCCAAATTTGAATTTAATTCAATTTAATTAAAGTACTAATTTCATTTGAGAAAATGACTGGTGGTATTTTTTATAATTTATAAATGTACTATGTATTATGTAGTTTGATTGATTTGTAAATTTCAAACAAGTAAATAGCGTAAATATACATATACTTGACATTAAAAGATTTTTATTTATTGCGATTTTCGCCTTTACCAGGCATACAAAATAGTCGCACTTTAAGAACACTTTGATTGTTGCCTAGTGTTATAATTATTGAAGTTCTGCATAAGAAACTTATTTCAGTTACAAGTATGGTGTAAAAAAATTCTATAACTTGGACCTCTGGTTTTTATAGTTCTCGAAAGAGCGGCCTCTAACGGTTATTACTAAAAGTTCAGTTACGGTGACGTCTTCAATTTGACAAATGTCAACGTCATTATAATCTTATCTTTCGCTTATTTAAAATTTAAAAAAATCCTTTTGATGCTGATATTCTCTCTACAATTGTGTTAAAATTTGGTGTTTACTGAGTTTTAAATAAAAAAAAAAATTAGCTTTATTAAATAAGTACAAAAAAGTTAATTTATAATAACTGTTATTAAAATTTACAATAATAAAATTATGTAAAGTTAAGTGTTTTTTTTTTTTTTGAAAATTTTTATACAGTATTTAAAGCTAAAAGTAGCAAAACGAAAAGGCATTGCAGATAAAATTTAGCGGCATGTCATTTGAACAATATCTCAATACCTTTAAATGAGCTTGGAGTTAAAGGTTAACGTATTTTGTACTGACAACTTTGTGATGTAGGGTCATAAAACTGAATAACTGATTATTGTCAACCTAAATACATACTCTTCATAAGTTTCATTAGTTAAAACCAGCAACTAGTGATAATCAATTTTTTTATTTGGCAAGTATTGATGTGTCAGATTTTCTTTCATTATTTTCACCATTTCCATTTTAATGATGCTCGTTCCCAAACATTCATTATTTTATACAAGATTTTATCATTCAACACCATATTTGTTTTTCGAAATTTTTTAAATTTCCATGGATTGAAATCAACTGCAATAAGTTACTGTTTACATAAAAAAAAAACCTAATGATGTATTTGCACAAATGTATTTAATAGACCATTAGTTTAACCATATATAATTTTCTTAACTTTTTTTTAGAAAAAAAAACTATAAAATAGAAAAAGTTCATATAAAACCATCAGTCATATTTTTGGGTGCTCTACATTAAGAGAGAAGATATGCTAAGTTTAAAATATTGTAATGTAACATGTTACTTGTTACCCTTCAGTTTCACAATTGAATTCGCTGGATCAGTGGTTTGATAGGTACTTATCGTTCCACATTACAATATTAAGTAACATGTTACCATATTTTTAATACTTTGTTTGCTTTAGTATAAAAATTTTTTTTTGTAAATTTTTAGCAATTATGACCTTCCTCACGCGAGCAGTTCGATTCCTCGCTGAAAAAAAATAGTAAAACTTTTATACTGTGTACTATTCCGAGAGCTTATATTTAGGTTGTGCTAATGCTTATAATTGTTAGAAATACTTTACCTAGTATGTACTTACAGGCATACCAAATACATGCTTTAAAGATTCCCAACTTGAAATGAAAAATATTAATATTTTGGAAATTGGTTTTTGCGT
The DNA here is from genome assembly GCA_963682025.1 of Cordilura impudica. Lineage (NCBI taxonomy): Eukaryota > Metazoa > Arthropoda > Insecta > Diptera > Scathophagidae > Cordilura > Cordilura impudica. The sequence continues at coordinate 139,047,016 of OY821519.1, forward strand.
GTGCAAAAAGGTTTAGTTACTAAGAACACACAGAAAAAAGATTGGTTGGAATTTGGTTACCACCAAAAAATTTATTAGACCAATAACATTTTTATTGCAATACTTTAATATTAAAAAATGTCGCCCTTTTTTTGCCCTTTTTTCGAAAAGTGTATTTTTTTATATATTCTGAATTAAGAGTAACCTTATCTTATACATCAATCGAAAGGTCTCAAAGTCGAGCCCTCGTAAATCACAAAAAATTCCAGCCATTGACTTCTTTCAGGCCATTGTCCCCTTTTTTGAATATTTTCACCCTATGACCTCCCAGAGGATAATAATCAAAAATTTTTTGCATATATGAAAACAGCACTTTGAGGCCTTTCGATTGATATATAATATAAGGTTGCTCTTAATTCAGAATATTTAAAAAATACACTTTTCCAAAAAAAAGGGCAAAAAGGGCGACATTTTTTGTTTGAAAAGAAAACGGCATAAGCTAATTTCATTGTGGTACCCTAATACAACTGAGGACAATATGCTTCAAATACTGGTGCCTGCCCACCAATTCCATTAAAAAAATTGTATACTCTCCACACCACTTTGCAAAGGGAATATATTAGTTTGTCTCTTCGCATCGAAAAATGCATTTGCGATCGCACCTGTCTGCTGAAATCACGCTCATTCACAAAATAAACCATCTACTTATGTAAAACTGCGATGGTATTAATTGTCATTATTCCGAGCAGGCTGCTATTGAAAATAGAGTAAATCGGGCATCACTGTGCGAAGATATGTCCAAAAATATGAAAACACCTCTAAAATATGAGGTGAGTTTGTTGGAATAATTTAGTATTAGGTTTTCAAATAAATTGTTTGCACTTGTTCAAAGTAATGCAGTAAGTCCACATAACCGAATTTAACACGTTTACTTATTTATAACGAAAATGTTTGGCTACAAGTAAAATTTGTATTAAGAAATATTTAGCGGCCATTGTAAAAGAAAGCCAAAATTTTAGGTTATAAGGGAAACTGCATTAATTAAAAACTATTGCAAAGACCAATAAAGGAAGATAAAACGGTTAGTCACACAGAATCTATAATATTAATAGGCTAGGCGACTTCTTGTGATCGATGTTTTGTTTTACCGTTTTATCCCGATCTTGACCAAGCGTATATTATTTGGAAGGTATTTCTTTTTTGCTGTTTTGCAGATTTACAGATTTTTAAATTTTTTCTTTTATTTTGAGTAAATTGCATTTAAAGTTGCTACTAACACATACATAAAATTATACAATGCTATGTGTGTGTTTATTAAATTTGTTAATGTGTTTGTAATAAAAATGAGTTTGTTTTTTGTGTTGATTTGTGAATTGGCCATAATTGATTAGCATACCTCTAGGGTCGTTATATAATGAAAAAATAAAACTTCCTAGAATTTGCACTCGAATTTCGAGGGCCGGAATATGCTAGTTTTTATTTATTATGTCACTTTTAAAAAATAAAATTAAAGAAAGAAAAATTTTAAGTGAAAATATAATACTGTAAATCGAAACCACAACCTGTAACATATTTATAAATTAAAAAAACAAAAAAAACAAAAGGATTTTTGCTCATGAAATACCCGTTGTTATGTACTTGAAGATACGTTAAGTTCTTGCTCGGCATTTGTGGCTACGGTTAAGAAATACAAAGGAAGAGACGATCAGAAATCAATGGAGTACCCATAAACGATCTCAATTACCATATTGCAAAAAATTAAGCCATTCATGTCTATCAGGAATTTATTTCGGGTAACAGACAATGCAAATTTAAAAAATTCTCTGTGACAACCCGTATAACCTGGAAGCTGGTTGTAACATTGTGTAGTACACCCAGCCTTGTGTAGATTTGTTTAACCGCAAATATTTTATACGATCAAATAATATAAAAATTTTCGTGATGGACGATACAATCTCTCGCGATATAAATGAACAGATCCACGATGTACCCCAACATTTGGCCCTGTGTTTCTTTTCTCGTTGTAAGACCTTCGTTGTTTCATATGAGGACCTATTAGTTATCTGGTAAAATATAATAAATTTGGCCTGAAATGTATGAAACAGTTGATTTTGATATAAATAAAAAGTTTGTTTGCTTTTTCATTCGGTTTTGTTTTATTCAAAGAGCAATATTTGCGGTTGATTGTGGACCATTATTTCATTGTAACGACTTCCTCGGCTGGCCTTTTAGTAGCCAAGACGATCAACCCAATGCTAATATGGTTTCCGATTGTATGGAGCTGTATTTTATCGATGACTGTACTAATTTCTTTTTTTAGTGCCTCAATTGCCGCTTCATCTTGTTGAAACCAAATGTTGTTCAGATCCATATCTTCGAAAATGAGCTACAAATATATGATTATTGCACAATAGCACTCACCGTTCACTGTAACGCATATGCCTTACGCATCTTTGAAGAAAAATGGCCCAATAAACATCAAACAGTGCATCGTTCACATGTCACAATTATGCTTGTTGACTGAATCACCGAAATTAAAATGAGAAAAGATGATTTTTCGGTAAAACTGCTCATCTTTTTCGAAGCTTTCCGTAGCCCAATTAGAGAACCAAAACATTGCGGATGGTTGTGCGGCATCAGTTCCTGCAATAATTGAATTTTGTATGCTGTTCTATCGAAATCTTTATGCAAAATTCCATTAAAAAGTGTGTGAAACTCGCGGTGGCGAGTTGAGGCGCTTGGATATTCTTGCACACTCTGGACAAAATCAGTAATGTTTTCATTTGTACGCAATCTACTGTTCGAGCACAAAAACGTGTTGTCTTATTCAATAACGAACCAGTTTCATGCACTCGTTTGAGAAAATTGTCCACATATTGTCTGAAGGTGCTTCTTTTTCACCAAATTTTTAAAGTAATGTTCTTGCGCTTTCGGTAGAAGATTCACGACTTTGGAAATAACTGTTTTATATTTCTTAACATCGTTCAAGCGTAAGTCCACTAATATCGTAAAACGCATGATTTGCACTTACTTTTTGGTCACTACACGACACATATTCATAATAACCTGTAGTTTAAAATACGAAGACTAGAGGAATTACCCTATGATAATATTTATACCCTATACCATTATGTGGTTTGGGTATAATGACTTTGTGCTGCTGTTCGTAACTACCAAAAATATTTGACCTAGACCCATCTTTTATTATACCGATCGAATCAGAATCACTATCTGATTCGATTTAACGATGTCCGTCCGTCCGTCCGTCTGTGTGTCCATGTAAACCTTGTAATCAAACTGCAGGTCGCAAATATGAATATATTTTGATGAAATTTGGTATATAAGCTTTTATCGGCTATGGGATTTGTATGGGTTGGGTTTGTATGTGTTTATTACATCCATTAATCAGTAGTCCAAAAATGATCCCTATGGGATAACTCTTTGTCATAGGCTCCATTATAGAACTGCTTCCCGATCTTCACTTAAATTTATCAAAAAACAAAAATATTGCACGGATTCTTTTCAAATTTTGTTTGCATATATTTTTGCAAAATACAAGAAACTTTACCAAACACGGTCAATTTTTCATGTCTGTAGCCAAAAACATTAATAAAAATCCCACTACAATTTAGTTTATGCTTATTTTCTATATCCAGTTAGTTGGGCCTGAGAGATAGGGTCTCTAAACGCATGGTATAGGGTATCGTATAGTCGGTCTAGACCGACTATAATTTTCTTACTTGTTTTTTTTGTTATAGGGCTTAGGTAAGAATCAGTTTTTTTTTGTATTTAGTATTTATCAAAGTCAATTTAATATGAATAATATTTATTATTTTAGGAATATTTGCGGAAATATATGCGAAAGGACTAACAAGGACTTATTGTAAATTATATATTATATGGTATTATGTATTGAATCCAGAAATTACTATCTACATATTTTTTTTATAATTATGTTTTATGTATGTGTTAGTAGCAACATTAAATGAACATTACTAAAAAAAAAAAAAAATGTTCCAGACGGTGCAAATCTGTAAATTTGGTGGATAGCTAAAAATCGGTTACTAACCTCAATTTTTATATCGGTCAAAAAAAAATCGCCTTGCCTATTTATATTAAAGATATCAATTTCCCTTACCAAATTGCGCTAGTATAGATTATATAATTCAGTTATCAGAATAGAATAATATGATAGTACATGGAACTACCAAAAATTCGAATGAAAACAAATTCGGTTGCAACAATGATCCGTTCTCTGGTTGTATATAAAATCATTCATTTGTAAGAAAAATTTAGAAAATAATACTTTTAATACTGTATGTTACAACATGTTTTTTTCTGCATACCCAAACAATTTGTGCTGATGTATTTGTTGGTTGTATTCCAAGTACTAACTCTATAATTATAATTTTTTTAAAATCATATAATAACTCGGATGAAATTAGAATTAGTGAGTTACTATAACTATGCATTCCGTCCGTCCGTCTCTGTGTTCAACTAAACTCTTTAGTCAACTTCTCAACTATGCATATACTTGAATGAAATCCAAGGCTGATGGAAATTGAGAATGGACATTCGGGCATAAGGCCAACTAATTAAATATATGTATATTTATTAAATTGGCACTCCATAAACACATTAAAGTCAATATTCACTTAAATCTGTCATACAAATAAGACCAATTTTGAACCAAGTCCCGGATACAATAATCACATCCGATATAAACTTAAACATATTAAGTTGCTGACTACACATACTTTTTATATAAAATACCATTAATAATCTCACCTAGTATGGATGGTCCTACGACCTTTGTCCGAAACTAGTGGTGTAGTGTTTCATATTTTTGGCCTATGCGGGCCATAGTAGTTTATTAAGTTTATATTGTTATCAAATATCATGACGTTTGAAAGTTTTTGAAACCAAAATTATTTTTAGTTTCAGGGAATAATTTTTAAATTAAAAATTAAATAAAACGATTTCATGTTTTCAGACTTTTCACATGTCAATGATGGATTTTTATTTATTTCACAATTATCTCAGAGACAAATATAAATATAAATTTAGAAATTGTTTCTAAGATCGAGCTTTTGAGATGCCAATTAAATTGTAGTAAAACTCACGTTTTTAAACGCCATAGTCAAACATTTTTTAATTTTAAATTCTTCAAAATCGAGACAGCATCTGAAATACTCATGCAACGAAAATTTTGTTTTGGTTTATTTATTTACAATTAACAATCTTCTATATATTATATTTTAGTTCCCTTTTTAAGTAATATGCGGGCACGGAGAAGTGTGAATATTTGCATAGTTATAGTTCATAGAGACGAGAAGCTGAGAATGATAAAATTTATGTTTAATCTGTCTTAAAAATATATTAAATTATAAAAATAAAATACTCATAATAATTCGTTACACCCTGTTAATGCGAATGATTTAAATTACATATCGCTCAGTGTTGAAATGTGAATTGCTAAAATTGATTAAAGGTTCATTTAAATATTTATAAATTGTTTATATACATACATAGATTAAAAAACATAAGAAAAAAAATGTTGAATGAAAAAATAATATTTCCTAGAATTTGCACTCGAATTTCGAATACTGGGCTATACTAGTAATTATAATTATACTAATAATAACGTTTTAAATATGCAATGTCCCTTAATCGGGCTCTCGAGTATTACTAATATAAAAAATAGTTTTCTTTTTTAAAAGAAAAACAACTAATTGATAATTGTGTTTTGCAATGATAGAGTTTTTAAAAAACATTGCTCTTATAACAGAGACAATGATTAAAGCTTTAAAGAAAACTAGCAGATTCCGGGACTCGAAATTCGAGCGCAAATTCTAGGAAACTTTTTTTTTTCATTTAATAAGGACCGAAAGGTATGCTCACAATTCAACGCATTTTAAATGAAGAAAACAAACACACACATAGCACTGTATAATTTTATGTATGCGTTAGTAGCAACTTTAAACGGGATTAACTCCAAAAAATATTCCAGATGATGAAAATCTGTAAAACTGGGTAATAGCTAAAAAGAAATATCTTTCAAATAATAAATTATTTGTCAAAATCGGGGTCAAACTGTGAAACTTACATCGGTAACAAAAAATCGCCTAGCCTATTAATATTATAGATAAAGGAAGGAGATGTACCTGTTATGAAGATAACCACTAACGTTTTTTGATATTTAATTTTTTATGAAACTCAAATCATTATTTGATATGTTGGTATCATTTTGGATATTGACGGATGCCGTATTGGCTCTTTATGAAAATACAATGTCATTTTAATGAAATGTGGATGAACAGAGCATTATAAAAAATGAGCGGTATATATCGCTTTAGGACATACACTACGCGTCATCAAGTTAGCACACCCCCATCAGCGTAATATAATTGCTCTTGTTGTTGTTGTTGTTGTTAATATCCAGCTACTTTTACTTTTCTCATCTTCGTATAAAATCTTGGAAAGATCCCATTTTAGCATTTTTTCCTACTTTATTTAATATTTGATGGAAAAGTGTGCTTTATTTTTGCGTCATCAGGTTAGCGCATGCTAATTCTTTTTAGTTTATCTTCAGCAGTTGAACGCGTATGAGAACCAATTTTTTTTCGCTGCTTCAGTAGTCTATTTAATTTAACTAGCATATTCCAGCCCTCGAAATTCGAGTGCAAATTCTAGGAAATTTTATTTTTTTATTATATAAATACTCTAAAGGTATGCTAATCAATTATAGCCAATTCACAAATCAACAAAAAAAAAAACAAACTCATTTTTATTACAAACACATTAACGAATTTAATAGACACACACATAGCATATGTATAATTTTATGTATGTGTTAGTAGCAATTTTAAATGCAATTTACTCAAAATAAAGAACAAATTTAAAAACCTATAAATCTGCAAAACGGCTAAAAAGAAATAGCTTTCAAATAATATATGTTTGGTCAAAATCGGGATAAAACGGTAGAACAAAACTTCGGTCACAAGAAATCGCTTAGCCTATTAATATTATAGATATGGGTAAAGGGAAATCGAGTAAGAGAAGTCGAAAATTGAAGCCTTCAAAGATTTAATGCTGTCAATAAGTGAAATAACGAAAAAAAAAATCGCCAGAAGTAGCAAAGTTATATCCGCATTTCTTGCAATAAGTCAGGACATGCTTTCGAATGCTCATAAAGGAACTATTTTGAGAGAATCCTCGAACTCTCATACTCAACCGCAAAGATCAGGGCATATGTTAACCTTAAAGTGAGCTTATCTACAATTCAAAGAGTGATAAAAAATGCTCCACATTTAAAGAGACTGAAATTAAAGAAAAAACCCCCAATTAACGTGGCTCGAAAGCAAATGCGCTTGAATTTTGCTCGAGCGCACATGGCATGGAAATCTGATTGGCGCTACGTTGTCTTTTCAGATGAAAAGAAATTTATTGTTTGTTAGATTTATCTATTATATGTAAAGTGCATATGTAGTATGTACAAAACCATACATCACATATGACAGCTCTTACGAAAACTGAGAATAGTGGAAATTAGAAAAATAAATGAAAAATATTAAAAATTCAAAAACTGTTTGTTTGGACAGAGTTGTATCTTCTAAAATTAATGCGAAGTAAAAGCTGTATGGTACGAAAACTGATTCTAATTACACTGCTCGTAGGCCTGACTTTAGGTGAGTGTGTTAAAGCGCTGACCAAAAAGTGCAAGTACAAGTGTATGTGAAGGTTCATGGTTCAAACCTCATGGCCGCCCTAAGTAGAAAAATTTCATATAGAAACAATCTATTCAATTATAACATAACAATTATCACAATGTTAAATAAATCGCTGATGAAGGCTGAAATGCCAGAAACCGGTCCGATTAATATTACAGCTTAGTTATGAACTTTTAGAAATATATGCTTTCATCTTCTTCTTTCCCACGCACCATTGAAAGAAAATAAATTAAATTTAGAAGGTTCAGACGGATACAATTACTACTTCCATGATCTTTGCAAGTAGGAACACCAGTTGGATCGTTTTTATAGTCGGGTGGGAGGCCATCTCCTACTATGGTACGTGCGATTTACAGTTTTTGACAGCAAATATGAATGCAAACGCATACACATACATATATAAGACATTTTGAAATATCTGGCTAGAATGATGCCTTATCAAATTTATTAAATATTTACTTTTGGTCAATATTTTCATATACTTGTCCAATTACATGTCTACATTTATATTTAAGAGTAGAGCATATTTTTTGAACAATCGCTTACTCATTTGCGGTGTAAAATTTATTTTCCTGGAAAAATTTAAGTTGTTCTTCATCTATACTTCTATAGTAATATAATAATATAATAAAGAGGTAATGTGTGTTTGTTTGTTTGTTTGTAGGAGGTAATCTCCGTAACTACTCATCTGATCGTTCTGAAATTCTCACAGAGTCTTACTGCGGATATGGGAAATGCTTCAGGCTGTATTTTTTTAAAATATTTTTAGTGGGCGTGACACCTCCCATACAAAGTAAATTTCTAATATCATATATATTAAGTACTATGATAGAGAGAGCTTTGCAAATTTGTCTCATGTCATCTATTATTAACGTGAGGATTCAGACAAAAAATGGGCGGGATTGGACAAATGCGCGTGGCACGCCCATACAAACTTAATATTAAATGTGATATATCTGAATTACTGTAATAGTGAGAGCCTTGGGACTTTGCGTGGGCCCTTTCATTACGATTCGGGGGGAGGGGGTAGCGAAGCACACCGGGTTACATCTAGTATTCCATAAATAAATAAACTGCGAGCACTTGTCAGTTTTGTTATAAAAAATGGTCTAAGTTTTTGCTAGATAAATTCGATTTGATTCACAAACACATTTTTCAAACAGTTCTATCCGCAGAATAAATGTGATGCAAATCAATATTTTGGGGATCCATAGAAAGTTTCTCATATCACAAGAGTGTGCCAAGGATATAATATTGGTTTTTGGTAAACTTCTAGACCTGCTTATGTCACTTACTGTTTACTGTGAAATTTGAATATGGCTGGTAGGGTTCACAAAATTCGTCGTCCATTTTAAACTCTAAGTACATTGCTTTTGCAATCACACCAAAAACCAGCTGCACGAGCCACCTAAAAATTGCATTAAATGTAACAGACAACAACAACAACTAAAAACTACAACAAGTAACTGCCAGAAATACAACAACAACTTAAATCAAACTAACTAACTAATGCTTACAATTAACTTCATCATAACTTGGTAAATTATTTCATTTCAATTCATATTGATAAGATCGCAAATCACGTTCAAACCAAGAAACTCCCCAGAAAAAACTTTTATAAGTACAACATACACCACATGGACGAAGCGTTGGTAAAGAAAGTATTTGTGATATGGACAGGCTGGCAATGGTGGCTGTAGTTGTCTTCTAATGTTAAAGAAAATTAAGTCAAATCGTTTCCCTAAACTGAGTTGATAAAGAAAAAGGAGTAGATTTAGTATATTGCAGTCGCAACAGCAGGAGTTTTGTGAGCATTTGTTGTGGAACTTCTTATACATTTAGTACATTTGCAGCTGCAATCTTACCTCCACTTGGCCACTGTATGGAAAAAAAAGTTATAAAAGAAATAGGAAATCTCAAAAACATAATGTTGCTAGTTTTTGTAACAGCCAACACGATTTGTGGTGTATTGTTGACTCCACCAACTACTAGAGACTATAACACTCACTTAAAAAAAGAAAAAAAAAATCTTTTACAATACTTCAAACTTCCCAGCCTTATTTTTGTCTTACCATATTGTAAGAGTGTTGTTGGTGTTTTTTTTTATATTTTCTGTTGAATTGTTAAGACAAGTATATTGTTGTCTGTGCTAATCAGTTGCCAACTATCTCATCTTCTTTTGTAGACTACCAGTCAGAGAGGCAAACGAACAACCAAGCAATGAACCCACCAACTGCCAAAATCCAACAACTCTACACTTATTTTTACAAAGAAACAATTGCTCTATGTATTATAACTCTAGCAACTACTCCTTTTTTCAACAGTGTATTGTTGGTTTATACATCCACATTACAATGAACTGGGCGAAATGACACCAACTAAGTAAATATGTTTTCCAACATTCGAGAAGGTATATTTGGTAGTAGCTTTTGCTGGAATTCTGTTTCTCGCTAAATCTATTCCTTTTTTCTTACTATAAAACCATTGTTGATCTGGAATTGTTGCAAAAGCTTGATATTCGTAGAAATATCATACCGGTCCTTTAGTTTCTCGAACGTAAAATATCTTATCAAATTTCAAACATTTGTCGTATATTCCTACGAAAGTTTAATTCTAAAAATATGTCGCTTTATTATCCTTAATAAATAGTACCCTTATCCTCGATAAATATTACCCTTGTCCAGAAATATTCAAACAAAGATTTGAAGTTTATTAGCCGTTCGAGCTATAGGAGTGTTGTTAAGCAATTTGTCTCATTCTTCATTCTTTCTTATTCGAATTTGGAGTGTACAATTGAAAATATTTCAAGCAAATCGAGCAGAAGCTTTAAGTGATTGTGGCAATGGATCTAGAGAAGACATGAACTCCTATAGTGAATATCATTAGCCTATATGTAAAAACGCTTTATTTAGCATGTTTCCCTTCAACTCAAACTAGGCATCAAATCTTTTCGTTAAAGACCACTAATTTGAGTAAAATTTTGGTCTTACGATAGTACATATACTGAGGGCAAAATGCAATAAGTCTCCTCTTTAGCTGGTATTATATAGCTAGTTATTGAAAACACTTGTTGAAAATATGACCATAAAATTCTCCCTTTTTAAGGTAAGTTAACTGTCTAAACTCTAATTATATTTTGCTACTTTATATTTATACCCTATACCACTATGTGGTTTGGGTATAATGACTTTGTGCTGCTGTTTGTAACAACCAAAAATATTTGACCTAGACCCATCTTTAATTATACCGATCGAATCACAATCACTTTTTGAGTTGATTTAACAATGTCCGTCCGTCTGTGTGTCCATGTAAACCTTGTAATCAAACTGCAGGTCGGAAATATGAATGTATTTTGATGAAATTTGGTATATAAGCTTTTATCGGCCATGGGATGAACGCTATTGAAACTGGTGAGAATCGGTCCATGTTTAGACCTAGCCCCCATACAAATTACCCCTATGAAATCGACATAAATTGCCATAAGATCCAAATTGTCATATAGATCTTACTCAAATTGGGTTTTGTATGCGTTCATTACGTCCACTAACGAGTAATCCAAAAATGATCCCTTTGGCCCCATATAGGGCTGCTTCCCGATCTTCACTTAAATCTATTAAAAAACAAAAATACTGCACTGATTCTTCTCAGATTTGGTTTGTATATATTTTTGCAAAATACAAGAGACTTTTCCAAACATGATCTGGATCGGTCCATTTTTGGACCTAGTCCCCATATAGACATAGCATCCGATATGAACTTTTTCATATCTGCAGCCAAAAAAATTAATAAAAATCCCACTCAAATTTGGTTTTTGCTTATTTTCTATGTCCAGTTAGTTGTGCCTAAGAGATAGGGTTTCTAAACGCATGGTATAGGGTATCGTATAGTCGGTCTAGACCGACTATAATTTTCTTACTTGTTTTTAATGGTTCACTGAATGATCCTGAATCTCAGAGTCTACGTTATTTAGCAACTAAAACTGAATTTGTTAATGAGTTAAATTTGGTCTATCAAGTTAATTTTAGACATAGTACCATAGACAATTTAATAATAGAGTATAAGTTTAGTTTTCTACCACATTTCAATTCTACTTATGCCCCGAAGATTTTATCTTCGGCTGAGATAAAACAGTCGTTCCCAATGACTCTAAAACATTATGTAATGAGAAGATGGTTTATTTAGCATTTTTTAAAATTATTTGTCTCCACTCGGCCTATCTTAAGTTTGTGATAATTGGCCATCAAAAGTTCAAATCGAATAATCAGGAAACGGTTAGTAGTCAGCATCGGTAAATATAAGGAATCGATAATATCAGGGGTCTATAGATGGGGAACGGTAATCACAGGATTCAGTAACTGTTAGCAAAAAATTATCACATTACCAGGAGAAGCGATATTGGTAGCCGGGAAGTGGTCCGATTATTTTAAAGTGCAGCCAGTTTAATGAAAACAATCATCCGAAGCCGCTGGATTAGCGGAAGTAGTCAGCCGAAATCGTTGGATTGGCAGGAACCATCTGCCGAAGCCGATGAGTTAGCGGAAGCCGAAGTTGTTATATTATATATTTACTAGCAGATTCCAGCCCTCAATATTCGAGTGCAAATTCTAGGAAATTTTATTTTTTCATAAAATAAAGACCCTAAAGGTATGCTAATCTATTATAGCCAATTCACAAATCAATACAAAAAGACAAACTCATATTTATTATAAACACAACAAATTTAATAAACACACACATAGCATTATATAATTTTGTGTATGTTTTAGTAGCAACTTTAAAAGCAATTTACTCAAAATAAAGGAAAAAATTTAAAAATCTGTAAATCTGCAAAACGGCTAAAAAGAAATACCTTTCAAATAAGATACGTTTGGTCATAATCGGGATAAAACGGTAGAACAAAACATCGGTCACAAGAAATCGTCCAGCCTATTAATATTATAGATTTGTGATAACCAAAGTCTAGTTCTTTACTTTTTATTATCAGATCTTAGTTGAGAATGGGTACATGTTCGTTCCTCTGTGCAGTAGTTTGAATGCGTGTTTAAAACTTTAAGTTATTTGTTATAAATATTAATATAGTTTTGCAAATGGTTGGTGTAACTTGGAATATTGCACTTATCTCAAGTTTTTTATTTGAACTGACTAAAATACATGTTATCGTTATTAATATTCCTACAGATGGCTCTAGATATTCAAGTAACAATCATCATTCACCTTGCCAGAAAACTATCAGTATTTTTCAAGCTGAAATATTTGCAATTAATAAATCTTTTAAGCAATTCTCTTTAGCAGGAAGAAAAAAATTATAAAAGTGTTTGTGGATTAGAGCTATAAGTTCATATTGATAGTTAGTAGTCAGAGGTAGAAGAAATTACGCTACTGCGTTCTAGAGTTGAAACTCATCAGGGCTGTTACTGGTCACTGGCTTGTCGGATATCACGTGAACTGAATTGAAGTTAATTCTGACTCCAGCTGCAGAAAATTAAAAAACCAAAACGGAGAGGACAGTAAACTACATTCTTTTTCGATGCACTCATTGGAAGGACTCATTTTTGAATACTTGGAAAACTGAAGTTTGGGAACGTAAATGAAGCTGCTGCAATTCATCTCTGCTAAAACTCATCAGCAACTTTAGAATGTAACACTAATGCTCCTCCTTAACGTGAAATTTTTATTGAAGTATTTATGTATTTATTGATAGTTATCCACATTTTTGTATAATTATTTAAGTTCGTATAATTGTTTGTATAATTATTTAACTATACAAAGTGATTGGTAAAAAAAAAGTTCATATAAAATAGTAGATTTCGTTAGACTAGCTGAAATATAAAGGAAATGTTGTCAGATCATGTTTCGGGGATGCCACGATACGAAATATATATCGGTAAATCTAAGGAAGTAGTTAATTCTGAAATAAATATTGATTTGCTTAAAGTATCTTTCCCAAATATCCCAAGCATCCACATAAACGATAGTTTTTCTACCCACAATTCTCATATTAGCTCAACTTTACCAAATAACGCTTTTGATTGGAATACGTAAATCAACTGGAAGTACTCTTCAGCTATCAGGCTATAAAATCTAATGCTGCTAATTCTGATAACATACATCCCAGATTTTTGGAAGAAAATTATCCCGCAATTGTTACAGTATTATAGTAAAAAGTGGACATATGTTAAAATTTTACCCATTCCTAAATCGCATAATGATCCATTGCTATTCTACCATAATTGCCTAGCTTAATTGAAAGATTATAGCATGAGCAAATTGGTGGAAAATATCTAAAGGATAATGGTTTATAACCGCACTTATTGTTGTGTCAGAAGAAATTCGTGGGAATATTGATTATGGTTATACCGCATTTCTTGTATTTACTTTTGGATCAATTAAAATTATTTGATGCTGTGAAGCATGGATCTAAAAACTTTTTTTGTTTTTTCTCCTCCTGCCACTCGTCTTATTTAGCAAATCGATAACAATAAGTCTACGCTAATAATATAATCTCAAATGTGCTTCCAATACAAAAGGGCGTCTCTTAAGGTTCAATTCTAGGACCTCTTCTTTTTTACTTTATATAAATGATTTTAGACATTTTGAATAGGTAAATTATTGAGTTGTGAACATAAATGTGGATCTTAAACAAATTATTTTATGGGCTATGGCAAATTTAATATGTTTGAAGCCATCAAAGTCTAAATGTACCATCATTACCTGAAGATTTCTGCTTCCACCTGCTATATCAGATATTATTCTTCAACGCCTGATTAGCGTAATTGCACAAAAACCAAAAATTTTAGAATTATTTTCAATAAATGTCGCTTCAGGAAACTCATATTCAATGCTTCGATCACTGTGGAAAACTCAACACGTTTCTTTAGTCCATGTACGAATTCTACTTGCTAACAGTGATTCTATTACCTGCAGGAAATTAACAACTGCGTTCAATTCTATATTAAGATATAATTTGAAAAGATCATCTCACATAATACCGTATGCACGGAAACGGTACGCTGTGAGTTTTGTGATCTCTGGAAGATACGATCATTCGTACTGATGCACAAGATTATATTTAAACAAGTAAGAAAATTATAGCCGGTCTAGACCGACTATACGATACCCTATACCATGCGTTTAGAGACCCTATCTCTCAGGCCCAACTAACTGGATATAGAAAATAAGCATAAAACAAATTTAAGTGGCATTTTTATACCCTATACCACTATGTGGTTTGGGTATAATGACTTTGTGCTGCTGTTTGTAACTACCAAAAATATTTGACCTAGACCCATATTTTATTATACCGATCGAAGCAGAATCACTATCTGATTCGATTTAACGATGTCCGTCCGTCCGTGCGCCCGTCTGTGTGTCCATGTAAAGCTTTTAATCAAACTGCAGGTCGCAAATATGAATATATTTTGATAAATTTGGTATATAAGCTTTTATCGGCAATATGATGAAATTTAAATTCGTGAAATTCAGTCCATGTTCAGACCTAGTCCCCATACAAATTACCCCTATGAAATCGACATAAATTGCCATAAGATCCAAATTATCATAAAGATCTTACTCAAATTGAGGTTGTATGCGTTTATTACATCCATTAATGAGTAGTCCAAAAATGATCCCTATGGGACAACTCTTAGTCATAGGCCCCATATAGAGCTGCTTCCCGATCTTCACTTAAATATATCAAAAAACAAAAATATTACACTGATTCTTCTCAAATTTTGCTTGTATATATTTTTGCAAAATACAAGAGACTTTACCAAACATGGTCAGGATCGGTCCATTTTTGGGCATAGTCCCCATATAGATATAGCATCCGATATGAACTTTTTACTATCAAGAATATAAAAGTTTGGGCTCCGAATGGCAGTTTTATATTCAATGTATTCGTCTTTGGAACTTGCTACCGTAAACAATACAATATTTAAGCAACGCAGGACATTCTAGGAAACTATTTTTGCTATTTTCCACTAACATTTAAATATTTTTTAATCTTTGCTTTGTCGTGTACTCATATAGAGTATGACAAAATTATTTTTGTTATTTTATTTTTATAAAAATTGTAAATTAATGTCATATTTTCATCAAATACTGTTCATTTATTAAATATTACATTTGACTGAATCTGTAATTTAATTGTAAGACTCTTGCCAATGTTCTGCATGAAATCAAATAAATAAGTACAAAATATATAAAAAGAGATTCCAACAAACTTGTTTTAAATACTGTCTTGGTAGCAAAATTGTTTGCCAAGTGCACAGTTGGTCACATTGCCTAACTGATGCTTGTTCTCGTTTTTTTTTCTTATATTTTCGTTGGCAGCATACAACATATAACAACCTTTAACCAACACTGTCAGATTTAACGAACAACATTTAGGAACTAACCAACCAACAGACAAAAAACATGAATAAAATAATGAAAAAATCAACGGAAAAATCATTTCTTTATAAATCTCCTACATTTGGAACATTGTGTCTTGTAAGAGTAAACTATAGACGTACCTACAGATCATACATTTTTAATAGTTACACCGTAGCTTGCTTACTGTAGCACAATCATGTCTTTGAGTTTTGTAGGGAATAATTCCACCATAAATTCCCAGAAAAAATATTATACACATTTATGTTGGTTGTTGGGTTGATTTGATCTTTTGAACTCTATATTTGGTGTCATTTAATGTATGATGAGAGAGGCGAACGAAAGCTTGGCTTCCTGATAATGCTGTAATGTCATTCTTTTTAAAGTTTATGGCGGTATGTGGAACAAGTTGATATTTAATTAGATATGAAATTAAACTTATGATTTCAAATGGAAAAATCGTATGCATCATTGGATACAACTTAATAAGTAGATGTTGTTTTATGGACCTTCTACGAACTATGTAATCTGGTTTAGGATTTTTTAGAGTACTAGTATATATTCTGGAATTGGCTCAACTTTACTAATTGGAAGCTCTTAAGAAGCTTTAGTAGAAATACAAGTGCCAGGAAACAATATTTACACTGCACATGTCTACTGAAATCTAATAATAAATTTTATTTGTATTCATATTAAAAAATTTCTGAAATGGTTTTGTCTTGCAAATTAATTTCTCATCAAAACTAATTGAACACTTGCAAGAATTCCTTTTCAGTACCTTACACACACACACACACACACACAGTCATATGAAATAAATGATGTGAAGGCAAATATTAATGAAACACAAGGAAACATTGCTTTGATGTCGATGTTTAATTCGAATAAAAAATGAACACATGCAGAGGAAATTCAATAAATGTCCTTGTGCACGTGTTCGTATTGACAATAAAGAAAACATAAAACGCACAATATGGTTGAGAATTTACAATGACTTTCAAGCAACAGAATTAAAAAAAAAAATTGATGTATAAAATTTTGTACTTATTAATGTAAACATATATTTATACCCCAGCAAGCATGTCATGGGAAGAGGGACACTGAACAACTGAATCCCCGCAAAATAACTGAGAAGACTAATGAAAATAAAGCCACAACAATGATTGTCAACAGTGGGAGAAAGGTCTCTTTCTCTTACGTTGTTCGGAAGTATAAGCAGACACTGAAAAGAGTTATTTCGTCTTTTGATACTGAAGTGATTACGTCTACCAAAAATTTTGATTTAAACTCGACTTTTATTGTTGCTTAGGTAGAATTGTACTGTTAAAGTAGTGCTCAATACTTTTTGCTTTAGAGAATACTGTGGTTAGGGAATAATGGGTTTCTGCTTTTGTTTGTAACTATCAACAGTAAGAGATCTAGTCCCACCGTTTATTACTTAAGATTGCTTTGGAGTTATTATTTTATTAATTTATTTCGGATTTCCATGTTACATGATTAAAAAACTAATTATTATCGCACAGAATATAAAGATATTATAATTTTAACAAAAAGAGAAATCAAGTATTAAAAAAAAAATTAAAAAACATATAATAATTTAACAAAATTTAAAAAAAAGTTAAATTTAAATTTAGAATATACAATAATAAGAGGAAGAAATAAAGAAAATTTATTTATTTGAAAGCTTTAATTAGATTTATAATATGGAAATATATTTTTATATTGAACTGCAAAGCGTTGCTTATATATTTTAAATGTGATGGTAGCATGTTCGAAAGTCGAATTGCAATTCAGTATCTGATCTGTATCAAATCATTGAAGCATGTGGTGCGATTAGGTATATCACAATAATGCAGTAAAGCCGGGATTTGATATGTTTTCGCAAATAAAATTAGGATATTGAGAGGGTTGTTGAGTTGTCCATAGTGTAGACAACATCGAGATTGTATTTAGAGATGCAGCATTTATGTGATCATACTAGGTGAGAGTATCATTTAAGATGATAGCCAACTTTTTGTTTAAATAAACAGTTTGAAGTGGTTGATTGTTTATAGGTAGGTTCAAAACTCAAGTAGATTCAACACTACAGTTAACTGACTTTCGTTGAACAATTACGTGAACTTTAGTCAGTCTATCCACACACCGTTTTTTTCTTTTTTTGTAACTCATCTTTATTTATTGAATCTTCACATAGGTTTGTGAACTAACAATAAGTTATTCAAATCTTAAAACTAAAACTTAAATATTAAATCCAGCCAGTGCCAGACAAAATTTCATTTATTCTATATACATATCGCACCTGTACCACTAAAGTGAGTCAACTCAAAATTTACAAATTTTCAATGGAGGCAAAAAACGGTACTTTAATATATACTATAAAATTTAAAAACAGTTGTTTCATTGTAAGGAATTGCGAATAATAAGTATACAACAATAGCAGTAGTAACGATTTTTTCAGTGATCATCAAAAATAGCAAGGTTTTTGGGTGCAACTCAAAATATGTCTTTTTAGTGGATTATAAAGAATCTACTCTTATAACACAAATAGTGTTACAACTGTATTTTTTTTAAAGAAAGACTGGAAAACCCGATGTAGGATTTTTACAGTGGATAGATATGACCACTGTGTATCGTTTTCTTGCAAAAAGTGAAAATTGGAAAATTTTGAGTTGACTCACTGTAGAGGTACAGGTGCGATATGTAATCCAATCCCTCCTTCTTAAGCGTTTGTGGATACGATTGTTGATTAAGTTACGTGCTGAAGGATTCGGGTGAGACTCTAGCTTTTCGAAATAATTTGCACTATGTCTAGTGATTTCGTACTTTACTAGAGAAACATTTAAGTCTCTGTGCAAATGTGAGTTTTTCACGTACCATGGTGCGCCTGTAATCATTCTCAAAATCTTGTTTTGGCATCTTTGTATTATTTCTGTGTTTGTTCCCCATAACTGTATACCATAACACCAAATGGGTTTGAAAATCGAGTTGTAAATCAACAGGTTACAATAGAGATTTAACTTTGAGTCCCTGCCAATTAGCCATGCGAATTGGACTAATTTCAATTTTATTTGTGTCAATGTAGCGTTTATTTGACTTTTCCAGGTAAGTCGGCGATCAAGATGTAGTCCGAGATATTTATCAGATGAATGTTGAGGTAAGACTGGTTCTTATTTCGAATTTGAAGGCAAGTCTCCCTTCTTAGGGTAAAAGTTACGTGGATACACTTTTGTTCATTTACTTTAATCTTCCACATATCTAGTCAATCTTCCAGCTCTTCAATATGGTTCTGTAAAAGAAGGGATGCTATTGTTAGCTTGTCTGATGTGTAAAGGATGTACAGAAGCGGGCCCAAGATACTACCTTGTGAATTGTCTGTGGAGGGCTCACAAAGCTTTTCTCTTTTATAGAGAATTTTCTATTAATTATATAGCTCTCCATTAGCTTATGTGTGTTCAGGGGCAACAACTGTTTAACTTTTTAGAGAAGTCCCTCGTGCCAAACTCGGTCGAAGGCTTGCGAGACGTCTATAAAAAGTGCATAGCAGTACTTTTTCTCTCCAAAAGCTCTTCTTATGGCACTTACAATTCTGTGAACTTGCTCAGTGATGCTGTGTTTTCGTCTGAAACCAAATTGATGTGCTGGAATGACATTATTTTGATCTACGGATATTGTAAGTTTGTTTACCAAAATTCTCTCGAATAATTTTGACCAGTTGGACAGTAAACTTATTAGTCTATACGAATTGACCTTTGTGTGATCTTTACCTGGATTAGTTATCATTGTAACGAGTGAAACTTTCCATTCTGGGGGAAAATGTTCAAGGCGTATTATAGCATTAAAAATAAACAGAATTATTCTTAATGCTTATTAGATCTTATTAGCTGGATTCGTTGAGGTCATGAGTATTTGAAAATATACTGGTCATTGTGTCATATTAATTTATTTGAAATCAATTTTAGGTATGTTTTCCCTTTTGGATCCTGCTGGGAAATATTTGAAATCTGCTTTTCAGAATCTCTACATAAACCAACCATTTTCTCCGAAAAAGTAATAGTATAATTAGTGAGCTTTCTGTCCCAGATCTCTCTAATAGCTATTGAGTCTGGACTATGGTTATAAGTTGGAACAATTTTTCAATTACTTCATTTCTTGCGACTGAGACCCAAACCATTTCTTTGTAATGCTCTCTTTTAATTGTATGTATGATAATAGATATTTGAGAAAACAAACGTTCAAAGACACTGTCTTTTTTTGCTTTCAAGAGAGACTAACCGATCGTTCGTGAGAAGAGCTCATTTTTAAAAACTAGTTAATATAATGAAGATGGCTTTCACTTGTGAGAGATCGTTAATTGTTTTGTTACCTCCTTAAGTTCGTCATTCATTGAGAAATTTGAAGCACGAATTTATTAGCTGCGATTACTTAATGGACAATAATAGTTTGGTCATTTTCCAAAATATCTGCGTTCTATCGCCGTATTCGTTGTCGAAATTTTTCGATGGAAATTATTTTTTTATTTTCCAAAGGAAAATACTAAGAAAAATTTTGCTTTGCCACAGTTAACGAATTATTTCCACTAGTTAAGAGTAACAGTAAAGAGATTAGTGGAAATAAGGATGCATAAATACTCAAAAATATTCAAAGATAACGATTGTTTGCTTGAACAGAGTTGTATCTACTGAAATGTATACTTAGTAAGCGCTGTACGGTATGAAAACTGATTCGTAACCACACTGCTCGTAGCCCTGACTTTAAGTGAGTGTGTTAAAGCGCATGACCAAAAAGTGCAAGAGTGTATGTGAGATAGACGCAGGTTCGAACGGCCACCCTAAGTAGAAAAATTTCATATAGAAACAATCTATTTAATCATAACATAACAATTATTGGAAATATATACTTTCTTCTGCACTACCACGGAATATAGAATTTTGATTTAAGTTGACTGAGAATTGAACTGGCTCTTTCGTTACTAACTATTTCTATAAATTACTACTAGGTTGTAGAAAATTAAAATTCTTGCTGGAAGTTGAAACAATTTTCGTTTTAGAGGTTTAGAGTACTTTCAATACATTGTTTCTCCATAAAGTCGTAGTATAAATCTAATATGATTAATTTTATAATTGCTGAGCATTTTTAGATAGCTCCATGATTTCAAATTATTTTTTGATAAACATATGTTTCGTTTTCAATTGTTTATTTGTTGAATCTTTACTTAAAGTACTTATGTGAAATAATAGTAATTGTTCAAATCTTAAATCTATACAGCCCAAACTGTTAAATACACAATAAACACAGAGCAAATCATATCAAAAACATGATTCATTTATTTTTTTGTAGAGACTAACAGTCATATTCATAAAAATTAAAGTGTACTTCAAGTATACTTTATTGTATGATTTTATACCCTCCATCCCAGTGTGCAGAGGGTATATATAAGTCATTCTGTTTGTAATAATTAGAAAAAAATTCTGGACCCCACAAAATATATATTTGTGATCCTTATAACAAGCGGAGTTGATATAGCGATGTCCGTCTGTCGGTCTGCCCGTCTGTCCGTCTGTTGAAATCACGATGACAACTTCAATCGGGCAACTAGGGTGCTCGTTTATAAAAAATGATTCATTGACTTTCTGAGAAGTTTGCTATATAAATTCGTCCAAATCGCTTGAATAAGGCCCGAGCTCTGAATGAAGAACTAAAAAAAGTCTTGAAAAAATATAATTTTCTATGTTGTTATTGTCACGATCACGCACTCAATAGGATAGCTAAGGTGATCATTTTTAGTGAGAGTGATTCATCAAATTCGTGGGAAGATTTCTATTTCAAAAATCATTAAAATCGGTGCAACAGGTCCAGAAAAATTAAAAAAAAATGAAAATATGATGTTTCTATATTGTTCTTGTTGTTATTCTAAGGGCCATTATTACAACTTGCCAATAGCTAAAGTTAGGATGTTAACAGGCAGATTATTAGTTTTTCGTTATTACAACTATACTTTAAGATAAAAGTGACCGATAAGCTAAAGGGAAGATATTGTTGCCTTTAACTTTTAACGTGAGGTTTATGTATTTAATATTGCCACATTTTCTGACCTATGAAGACGAAATTCACATCAATTTAGTTTTGGAAATATATTTATTTATAGATACTTAAATATATGCTTGTATATTTTTAAAAAGTTTTGTTACACATTTACAACAATTATGAACTTATAATAAAGGTTTTTGGTTTTTATTCTATTGTTTTTATTGTTTATTTGCGAATAACTAAAGGAACGTTGCCACTATGTATTTTGATAAATCAATTCATTTGGTCAAAAGTAATCGGTGTTTCCTTTGGTGCTGCCACAATATCAAAAATATTAATTTTATTTTAATGGGAAGTTGTAATAACGAAAAGAAGTTAAAGGTAACTTTATTGTTCACTTTAGCTAAAGTTACCTTTAACTAACATTTATTTTAAAGGACTTGTTGTTTTGGTGGTCGTTGTGGTAAGAATATAATAAAAACTAACACTTTGTACACTTTTTTTTATCAACTCTGGTAGAAAAATTTAACAGTTTCCATTGCTTTGGCATCACTAAAAAAATTTATTAGATAATTTCTGTCATTGCCTGCCTACAAACTTTCAGATCGATTGGGTCACGGGAAAGGGGTTAAAATCGATCCAAAATTTTTTCGAGAAGCAGACACTACGTGTTAATATTAAGGGAGTACAAATTCACCAGCATCTAAAGCAAATAATGCTAAAATAACTAGTTGCCAAAAAAAAAACAATGCAAATTTAACAAAAGAAAATTTTTAGGTATTAATTTATTTATTTATTTTTTATTTTATTTATTTATTTTGATGTTGTATTTTTTGTGTGTAATATTTACATATACATACATACATATATTAAATAATACAACTAATATACATATATGCTATATATGTATATCCATAATAACTGCATGTTAGAAATAAATCGCTATATTATTTTATTTGCATAAATTTCTGCAATATTTTGTTGTGGGGAAAATACATTTCTTTTGTATTAACAGTGTCACTTCATTTTGCTCAGCGTGACTATGACACAGTAGGTGGCGCCACAATTTTTGTTCTAATTAGCTTTGCAATCGTTAATTCTATTTTGACATGAATGTCAACCTTTTCAATTAGATATCAAACTTCATTTCGCTCAGTGTTGCTACGCCATAGTAGATGGCGCCGCAATTTTTGTTGTATTTAGCTTTGCAATCGTTATTTCTATTTTAACATGAATATCTGCATTTTCAATTAGATATCAAACACAACAATGTTAAGAGTATATACAGGGCTGGACTTTTATTTCATATGTTTTTCCATTATTCTTTTACAAATATGACCATAAGTTTGGCATATTAACTTTTTGTTGTGTTTACAAAATAGAGTTACCGAGTTCATCAATGAGCTTTTTTTTTTGCTTTCGAAACAGTTCTACATAGATATATAAAATTATTATTCTGCTTTACCTACAAAATAGCTGATTGCGATTACATATAATTTTTAAAAATTGTTTATAATTACTAAAGCATTACTGTTGGCATAAATACAAAATTGCACCTTTTAAATTTTCCATTAATATTTAAGAAAATATCAATTCTAACAAGTAAGAAAATTATAGTCGGTCTAGACCGACTATACGATACCCTATACCGTGCGTTTAGAAACCCTATCTCTTAGGCCCAACTAACTGGACATAGAAAATAAGCAAAAACCAAATTTGAGTGGGATTTTTATTAATTTTTTTGGCTGCAGATATGAAAAAGTTCATATCGGATGCTATATCTATATAGGGACTAGGTCCAAAAATGGACCGATCCTGATCATGTTTGGTAAAGTCTCTTGTATTTTGCAAAAATATATACAAACAAAATTTGAGAAGAATCAGTGCAATATTTTTGTTTTTTAATAGATTTTAGTGAAGATCGGGAAGCAGCTCTATATGGGGTCAAAGGGATCATTTTTGGACTACTCATTAATGGATGTAATGAACGCATACAAACCCAATTTGAGTAAGATCTATATGACAATTTGGATCTTATGGCAATTTATGTCGATTTCATATGGGTAATTTGTATTGGGGCTATGTCTGAACATGGACGTATTATCACCAATTTCAATAGCGTTCATCCCGTGGCCGATAAAAGCTTATATACCAAATTTCATCAAAATATATTCATATTTGCGACCTGCAGTTTGATTACAAGGTTTACATGGACACACAGACGGACGGACGGACGGACATTGTTAAATCAACTCAGAAAGTGAGTCTGATTCGATCGGAATAATTAAAGAAGGGTCTAGGTCAAATATTTTTGGTTGTTACAAACAGCAGCACAAAGTCATTATACCCAAACCACATAGTGGTATAGGGTATAAAAACTGGATTTCCAATTATAAATTGGAAAATATCAATTCAATTTCAGAAAATCATATTAAAACGTCGGAAATAATAACTTGAAATTTAGAAGACATCAATTGAATTTTTAATATATAAATTTTATTCTTTAAACAAAAATTGAATTTCAGAAAACAACAAAATGAACTGAAATTAAAAAAAAATATATTGCGATTGAGGAGACATTAATAGCAATTTCAGGATAAGAAAATATTAATTTAAGTTCAATGAAGTTTAGAAAACTTCAAATGGTATTTAAGAATTGCGAACATAAAAATTGTTACATAAATAAAGCGCAATTTGATGAGAATGTTATTTATATATTATTTTTCACAATTTTTTTTGGATGAACATTTTAAGTTTTTCAGAAAATAAAGATAACAAATTATTTTATTTAAAATTTTTGGGACATTTGGTTTTTTGCGTGTGGCATCCCTTATTTGAACCAGTGTTCAAGATGACTTCAAAATTTGACTTCATGGTAGGCAAGGTAAAACCCAAAACATTGAAGTTCGATAATAATTCCCAGGTAGTAGTATTTGGAGCCAATAAATGAAAATTTATTTTATTAGCATAATTTAATTCAAAATCAAAAGTTGGCATCACTGGGTTAGATTTTGTATTGTATTGTGTAAATAGTGAAAACTTCCTTTTAGTATGTAAAAAAAATTATTTTACATATATGGCAATATTTTAACAAAAAAATTGAGAGAGTTTTTTGGATTATTATTTTGCTACTCGATCCGACCTATATGGCCGCAATGAAGAATTATTTGGCCAGTTAAAAGAAACTATACAGCCATCTCCAATTAGCACGATTTAGTGCGTATAGCCACCCTACACAACCATTACCTTCGCAATGGAGGTTAGGTCGAGCTATTTAATTTGCAAGAACTTAAAATACATTAATTAACTAAATATGTCATATAACCGGAAATGCATTCATATAGGTATATAACCTAAATGCATGTCGATCAGCAACCACGATGCCCAAAAAGCAAACATCGAAACGTGTTTTCTTTTATCCGAAATAATGGAAAAGACGAAAACGATCATTCCTCGCTGGAGCGCGAATTACTAATGCGAGCGAGCTCTGTATAAGAACTCTTGGAATAAACAAAAATCCAGATCAAACCAAAGAATTTGCTGAAATAATTTGGTATTAAGTTTAACAAATTGTTTACCTTTTCAAATATTTTGTTTACATTTATTATCAATACTCAAAACCGTGGTGGAGGGTATCAAAGATTCGGCACAGCAGAATTAAACACTCTTACTTTTTCATACAAAATTTGTTGATGAAGTTCACTTGAAGTACACTTTAATTTTTATGCTTACGGCTGTAAGCCTTTAATATACCTCCTTTTACGGCGTAGGTGACATATTTGATATATTGTAGGGAATTATAAAAGCATCTTTTTAGTTGAAATTTACGATTCCTTGCAGCATATCTTTCATCTAAAAAAGTCCTCATGTCAGATGTGTCAAAGGTGTGAAAAACTTCAATAATTAGGGAAGAATGTAACTTTTTCCTGTCATAATATAAGTAGCATTGAAATAATAAAAATTTGTTTAATCCTAGCAAAAAACTAAGATCATAAGAAGCGAAAAAGAAGATGTAATAGTAAACTGGATTTTCATAGACAGAAGTTGTATTTTATGGATTATGGGAATTTCATTCTTATTAGTGCTCGTCATTTGATTTTTGATATTCTTTTCATAAGTAAAATTTGTGGAAATTTTTTAACTCTCTTTAGTTGTTTTTCAATATTTTTAGTTTTTTTTTATCAAACGTTATCGGAGAATATTTACATTTTCTAGTGCATTCCTCGGCTATTGTGCCTAGATTCAAAATTCAATATCGACCTGCTCGAAGTAATGACAAACAATATTATTCCAATTTTGTCCAGGTAAATGGTTTATTTTATGAACAGGCAGATATACTTACTGACAGGCGGACATCCCTACATCAACTCGCAAATAAATTTTTGAATGCGTAACAAATAGTTTGACAATTGATATATACAGCGGTGCGGAGTGTATAAAAATATTATGAAATCCATATTGAATTAGTTAATAAAAAAATTTAATATGAATCAAATATGAATGAATTATTTTAAAAACAACACGGTCTGAAAATATATTGTTAAATTTAGTCATGATTATTTCGTGAATGTTAGGAATTGAATTAATTAATTAATTAATTAGCAGTTCTTTTCCCAGTGAAATAATAAGTAGTAATTGTAAATACTGCTTATAGTTTATAAAATCTTAAAATGCTTAAATTCAACTATAATATTAAAATTTTTGTTTTTTTTGTTTGTTAGATTTATCGTCATTTTCAGACATATTGCAATTACTACTGTAATTAATATGCAATTTTTTAATTTTGTTTAAATGGTGCGTGGTAAAGAAGAAGAAAGCATATATTTCAAAAATTCATAACTGCACTGTATTCTTAATCGGACCGGTTTCTGGCATTTCAGCCTTCATCAGCGATTTATTGAACATTGTGATAATTGTTATGTTTTAATTGAATAGATTGTTTCTATATGAAAATTTTTTCTACTTAGGGCGGCCGTGAGGTTTCGAACCATGAACCTTCTCACATACACTCGTACTTGCACTTTTTGGTCAGCGCTTTAACACACTCACCTAAAGTCAGGCCTACGAGCAGTGTGGTTAGTTTTCACTTTTCGTACCATACAGCTTTACTTTGTATTAATTTCAGAAGATACAACTCTGTCCAAACAAACAATCGTTATTTTTGAATTTTTGAATATTTTTTGCATTTATACTTCTAATTTCCACTATTTCCAAATATTCCATTCAATAAATAATTTGAATTTTATATCTAATGAATTCATTCTTTCTAACTCTGCTTTCAAAGCTATGGAAATAAAATATTGTTTATGCTGTATAAAATGTTTTACAACACTGTGTATTAACAACATAAATAACAATAAAAGTTACAAAAAGTAAAATTCCATTAATTCCCAGCATCATGTCATAATTGTGCTTTTTGTTGAGTAAAATGCTAGTAAATAAAATAAAATCTTACGAATACAACTTAATAAATGAAAGCGTTTCCTTTTCTGAAGTTTTATGAAAATCTTTTGTATATGGCAAATGAAAAAAAGAAAAAAATCTGAAGATCTTTCATTTCGTCGTTGTGCGTGCATTAACTTGATTCCGGTCACGTGTTGAAAATGTTTAACAATAACATTGTTACTCTATCCTTGTGTAAAATTAAAAATCCTTCTAAATACAACCACCGTTACAAACCGTAGACATCGTAGAATACTATGCACGTGCATGATTTATTTAGAAAATACACAAAATACCGGAATTTGATGCAAAAAGGAAAAAAGCAAAAAATAAGAACGGAAATTAAAGAAGCTATAAAAAGTATGTGAGGGAGTTTAGGTTTCAAACTAACTTAATGGTAGGGGTTCGTGAGTAGTCAACATCCATCTGAAACCGTATACTTTTGGGAAAATCGATTTTGTTTTGTATATGGGTTTATGCGAGACATTAAAGGGAGGTGCCGTATATTGTTTATTTTGTGGCAGCCATTGCTGCGCAGTAAAATGTCGTCTGAATGTACTCTCTATTTTAAGAGAAAAAGTATAAAAAATTAAATTATAGTTACAGTGGAGACTTTTTGAAATTTAGTTCATGTTTATAATATAATTTTATCTATGCTTATTAACGCCCTTGTTTAAACCATTCAAATCATAAAAAACTAAAAGCCAATCCTTAAAATTTTTAATTAATGTTCAATTTAAAAACTACTTCATCTATACGAAGCTATTGTATTAAAAAAAAAAACCAAAAAATAGTAAAAACAAATATTTATCATCAAAAATGGTTTTATTGTTTTCTCAAATACCCCCGACGAAAACCAATACACTTTTGCATGCGTTTGCTCCAATTTTCGACACTTTTTCTATTCTGTTTCTTCAGGCCTCGAAAAACATTGGTGTTGCGAGAATAAAGAAGTCAGGGTTACACGATGCACAGTGTACCATATTTTGAGAAGGCGGCCAATAATTATATTTTTCTTGTTACCGATTTTAAAGTTATGTCATTCATTTGAAAGTAAATACTAGTAAACCTCGGGAGCCAAACAATTGCGACTCTATCTCATCTACATCACAGCGAACAGGGTCTTCGAAAATGGGCTTTCTCAGTATTTTGCTAAAATTAAAAATTTCTTTTTAAATTTTATTTTTGAATGACTCTTACTTTTTTGATTTAAAAGATTTTGAAGTGAAATAAATTTTTTATAATTTTGTGCCTTCCATGCTATTAATATTAAAAATGTGTAATCACTGAGTCATTCCGAAATTTGAAAAAAAAATTTTTAAGAAAGGTCCAAATTTTCCGAAAATCACCTACTTAATAGAGCATAACTCCTGCCAGTCAAAAGCAGTCAGAAAAAATCTTGCACTCTTCTATAGTCCGAACCCTCCCCTATACTCCTATACCCCACTATACACCCACCAGTTTCCGCCCGTGTGCACCAGAACCATTTTTCTGACCCAAGGTTAGATATTTTCTGCAAAATTTATGAATACAAAAGTTGTCCACAATGTGGTTAGGATATATTAAGTATGAGGTGATGTTTGTAACTGCCAAAAATATTGGACCTTTATCCATTTTTTATTATACGGATCGACTCAAAAACACTTTCTGAGTCGATTAAACGATGTCCGTCCGTCCGTCTGAGTGTTATGAATACAAAAGTTGGTCGTACCGGTGTACCGCGGTGTATTTTTTTGCGTGTCGGTAGAGTTGTCAGGAGTTGTTATATACTTATAAAAAAGGGTTGAGATATAATGCGCTTAATTGTTACAGGTACATTTACATAGGTATCTTTCAAAAACATTAATAGTGTGAATTAGAGTTATATAGTTTAAATACCTGACAAAATGGGAAACAATTTAAATAACAGGTAGATGGTAAAAAAAAAACTGTTGCGACATAGCCCTTTAAGATATGAGCAGGTATGCTTCACCTTTTAAAAGGGGTTAGGGTGTGGGTTTTTTATGCTTCTAAAAGTGGTAATAAAAGATAAAAAATTTTATTTTACATAATTGCAAGAAAGAGTATTTATAATAATGTCTCCACAATTATTATTTATTACAATTTGTGCAATGGCTAAGTACTGTTACAGAGCTCTGGCAGATATTTACTTTCAACGAAATGATGTAGACGATGTAATTTTGCACATAGTGAGCAACGACTTCTTTAAGAATTATAACCTAGAAGACATTGAAATGCACAAAGGAAAAATTACTAATTTTGCATCGAATTTGAAAAGACGGTACATTGAATGCTCTCAAAGCAAGGCAAAGATGTACAAACGTTACCAAGACTGGTTAATAAAGGAACTTATTTTTGAGAGTGCATCTACAACTGCCAACGAAAGTGGAAAAAATGGTCGACCAGCAAAACCAATTGACGGATGTAGTGAAAGATCTCGAAGGCGCAAACTAGAGAATATTAATGAAGAAATTTCTCAAAGAATTATTATGGATTCATTTTTGCATCAAATTCAACCAACCCAAAATAAAAAAAATAAAATTGAAATAATTGAAAAAATAGTAGAAACGAGCCCAATGTGCACAAAGAGGATTTTGAAAAGCATTCCTACACCAATTGAAGATAAGAAATTTACGCCGGAAGAAGCGTTCGCCCTATTTTTGGATTTGAAATTGACCAAAAATCAATATAAGAAATTGCGGAAGCGAACCAATGAAAAGAATTGTGGGATTTTTTCAGAGTATCGAGATTTAGTTTCTGCCAAAAAAGAATGCTTACCTTCACAATCTGCTATTAGTGTCACTTCAACATCAGCAGAAATAAAATTGCAAAATCTCCTTGAACATACTGCAG
The DNA here is from genome assembly GCA_963682025.1 of Cordilura impudica. Taxonomy (NCBI): domain Eukaryota; kingdom Metazoa; phylum Arthropoda; class Insecta; order Diptera; family Scathophagidae; genus Cordilura; species Cordilura impudica. The sequence goes on from OY821519.1 coordinate 139,077,417, forward strand.
AAAGATTGCTAAATACGCTTGATACTGATCATTTAAAAAAAATTCTATTTATGTTTTCTGAAATTCAAGTGATGTTTTCTGAAATTCTATTTATGTTTTCTGAAATTCAAATGATGTTTTCTGAAATTATATTGATGGTTTCTGAAATACAATTGATGTTTTCTAAAATTCTATTGATGTTTTCTGAAATTCAATTGATGTTTTCTGAAACTCGAATGATGTTTTCTGAAATTATATTGATGTTTTCTGAAATTCTATTTATGTTTTCTGAAATTCAAGTGATGTTTTCTGAAATTCTATTGATGTTTTCTGAAATTCAATTGATGTTTTCTGAAACTCTAATGATGTTTTCTGAAATTATATTGATGTTTTCTGAAATTCTATTTATGTTTTCTGAAATTCAAATGATATTTTCTGAAATTATATTGATGGTTTCTGAAATACAATTGATGTTTTTTGAAAGACAATTGGAAAACGTTTAGAAAAGAACATATCATAATTTTTTCACCAATACAATAATAAGTCACACAGCGTTATCTGCTTCAGCTCACACCGATATGAGTTACGCTTTTTTTGTGATTGTATTGTGAAATAGAAATTTACCCCCCTGCGCGTATAGATGTTTACACATCAAAAATTGATAATGGCAGCATTACTTTAATTTCTAAATGGGGATGTGATGGATCCTCTGGTCAGAAACAATACAAGCAATTTAATGCCGAAAATTCATCAAATGCTAATTTATTTATGGTATCTTTCGTTCCATTGAGCTTAACAAAAAGGTGTAGCGTCTTAGAGCCGTCAGCTAGTAGAGCAACAGAAATTGATATATGGAAAATTGAAATTCCTTCTTCAACAAAGTATTGCAGACCAATAAAATTTGCATTCAATAAGGAAACCAAAGATGTCATAACTGAAGAAGTTCAAAAAATAAAAGATCAAATTAAGGAACTTCAACCAGTAATATTTAAATTTGATGACCAAGACATTGAAGTACATTTGATAATGTGTCTCACAATGATTGATGGAAAAGTTGAACAAGCTTTAACTGGAAAAAGGTCAACATCAAGCTGCAATATATGCCAAAAGACATCAAGTCAATTAAGCCCACCCCCACCAGAAGACGATAGTTTTAAGGAATGTCCCCTCTTCATGCTAGAATACGTTTCATGGAGCATATTCTTAAATTGGGTTATGATTTGGAATTTGGTCCGTTAGGCAAAACAGTGAGAAAAAACAAAGAAAATGAAGAAAAAAGAAAACAAAAAAAACAAATTCAACAAAAATATCTACAGCTAGGCCTCGTAATCGACCAACCAAAACAAGGGGAAGGAAACACAAATGATGGAAATACTGCAAGGTGATTTTTTTCCGATCCGGAAACTGCAGCATCTATCACAGGTGTAGATCATGAATTAATAAGACGATTCAAAATCATATTACTTGTTCTAGCATGCAGCAGAAAGATAAATGCAAAAAAATTTGGAGAGTACGCCAATAAAACAGCTATACTTTATATTGAAAAATACCCTTGGAGATATATGCCATCCACAGTTCATAAAATTTTGTACCATGGGGAACAACTAATTCAAAACAATATGCTTACATCTGAAGAAGCACAAGAAAAAAGGGAAAAAAGACTACAGATTCTTTCGCGAGCACAACACAAGGAAAATGTCCAGATGTTGTACTAATGAAGACCTTATCACTATTTTGTTGTGCACTTCAGATCCATATATGTCCAACATTCGTCAAAAATGGAAAACTACCTCTATTGAATTAGACGAAGAAGCTAAACAACTTCTAGTAGATGAAAATCAAGGCTATTTAGAAGAAATTTTTACTAAAATTGGTTGATTTAAAGTACTTTCTCATTACACTAACAAAAAGTTACACTTTTTTTTATATAGTTAAAAAATTTTCTTGATTTAAAAATTTATATATTTTGTAAATTTACAATAAAAATTGTTATATTTCATAAAAATTGATATAGATATATTTAAAAAGACAATATAAAAATTTTAACTAAAGCAAAAACAGACAAGTTTTTCATTGAAACTTCTCTATCTTGAACCAATATAAGGTAACTTTTACGTTCGCTGCTTAATAAATTATATTTTAACTCGGGAACTTTCAAAAAAAAAAAAAACCTTTGGCCCTTGTGCGCATTAGGACTAAAAAGTTTACGGGGGCCAAAGTTTGGCATTTTCTGAAAAAATTAACTTAAAAAATTGTTAAAAAGTATTAGTTGTAAAATTAACTGAAAAAATAAGACATTATATTAAAAAAAAACCTTTTTTTACCTTTTAACACTTCACTTTTGTACTAAAATTCAACTAAAAATGAAAATGTATTTTAAATCCTCCGTAACTTTTTTTATTTTCGGTCGAGAATTATGTTTTAGAGCAAAACTTAAAGGCTAAAGTCTCACCTACCAAACAAAAAAAACCGCATATCAAAATTCCAATCCAATCAAAAGTTATAGATTTTTGACCGCCTTCTCGTCAAATGGTCCACTGTGCGACGGATGACATATCCAATCGATGTTCTTAATGCTCAAAGCCTATTTTATGAACCCAGCTGTAACATCTCGCATGGTCGTGGTGAAGAATAATTCGTGTTAGGCGGTTGCTTCTCCGCATTTCATCAAAGATTTCTGGCAAACAAATGGTAGTATATCATTCCGAATTTACCCTTATACATTGCCATTATACATTTACACATGTTCGGTATATCTGAAGAAACAGACGAGAATATGCTTCGAAGTACATCGTGCTCAAACAAATTTTTGTTGGAGATAAACAGAACAATACAACCAACTGCTGTTCCTTTGAGTTTTTTCATATAGCTTCATGATTTGTCGTATATCAATATCATTTAGACGTCTTTTGAAGTACCGCGGTTGAATTTATTTAAACGTTTCTTTGGCCCTTTTGAGCGATTTTCAATTTGTATGATATCTAACACGATGAAATTTATTTTGGGGTCAAATATTAATGCAATATTAAATGTATTCGAGTGGAACTTATTCAAAATTCGACTAATCTAAAATTTCCACACGAAAATATTCATAACTTAATTTCATTCTTTTCTCGAAATCAAAATTTCAGGTTTCTAGAAAAGGCAAATAGCACTCAGACAACATAACGTAACACTGAGAAGTCAAACTTTACGACCTGTACCGGGCTTGCCGTTTTTCAAAATATGAGGAGTCACCTAAGTTTTGCACACTTATTGGAGTACATAAATATTAAGGAAGCATTTTTTTGTAAATAATTTAGGGCACATATTCCATCTCAGCCTAAATATAAACATAAATTATAGTTTTGGAAAAAGGAGAAATGCTTCATTCCAAGTTTTAACTAGTGCCCATTCCCCGATTTTATATAGGAAGTTCTTTTAAACAACATCTTAAAATGTCAATAGAATATCTATGATATGAATTAGCAAGGCGATTTTTTGATATTCAACACTTTTAATTACTAACCGATATTGACAAAAAATATACCATTTGAAAGGTATTTCTTTGCAGATGTTCACAATATTTGCAGATGTGCCCCACCTTGTGAATTTTTTTTTTGTGTAAAATTCATTTAAAGTTGCTTCTAACACATACTTTTGCTTCAAATAAAAAAACTATATAATGCGGTGTATGTGTTTTTCAAATTTGTGTTTAATTGTGAATTGGCTAAAATTGATTAGCATAGGCTCCTACAAAATTGTTTATGAATGAAAAATAAAATTTCCTAGAACTTACACTCGAATTTCGAGGGCTTGGCTCTGCTAGTTATTTTAAACATTATACATTATTTTTGGTTAATCAATTTTTATATTTGAGCTTAGCTATTTTCGTTTTACCCTGATACACTTCGTCCAATGATACTCCAATTTTACGGTCCCTCTCACATGATAAGATCCCTCAAAGCTTTAAAATAAGCGTTTGTTTCAACGATGACCTCATCATTCGAGATAAAACTCTATCGGCCTGGTCATGTCTTTACTTACGGGCTTAAATCTGAATGACATGCAACTTGCACCGAAAATCATTAATGTTTGCAATAATATTTGTTGTTAATTGTTATTCCATTTTTAATGTGACTTACGCCACATGTATCCCAAAAAAACTCGTCATTACGTGGTTAGCGGACAGACCTTCTTCGGCATCGATCTTTCCGGATAAAACTAATCATTCTGCTGTTCTTTGGTTTCTGGTATCTTGTGATGGATTATGTCGGGGGCGGATTTTTTTCTTGGATTTATTCAGGGAAACTATGTTCGTATAATTTTTCGTTATTTTGTAGCTGATGCTATTAAAATTAATGAAAAAAAAAAAACAATTTTCAATTTGCAGACGGATGTTCGGACCTAGTCTCCATACAAATGACCCATATGAATTCGACTTACATTGCCATAATATCCAAATTATCAAACAAATCTCGGTCAAATTGGGGTTGTGTATGTTTATTACATCCATTTATCAGTAGTTCAAAAATAAACCCTATAGGACAATTCTTAGTCATAGCCCCCATATGAAGCTGATTCCCGACCTTCACTTAAATCTAGCAATAAACAAAAATATTGCACAGATTTTTCTCAAATTTGGTTTGTATTTGTTTTTCCAAAAATAATTGGCCTTACCAAATATGGTCATTTTTCGACCTAGTCCCCATATTAGTATAGCAACCGATATAAATTTTTTTACATCCGAAGGCAAAAAAATTAATAACAATTCCACTCAAATTTGGTTTATGCTTAGATTCTATATCTAATTTGTTCGACCTAATAGATACAGTAGATCGCATGGTATGGTATAGTTGGTCTAGACTATAGTTTTCTTACTTATTTTTATTAAATTAAAATCTAATTTTGGTAAAAACGTCTTGCCGTATTCCCATCATTCGTTGGTCAACTATTAATCCCATAATCTCTTTAAGTTTCTTTTTTTTTTTTGATTTCAGTGACTATTCTTTTTTCATAGTCAGTTCTAGTCTGCCACTTACATAAGAAACAAAACACACACAATAGCAGCAGTCGCGAGATCAATATGATTTCTTGGTAATCTCACTGCTGTAGGACTTCCATGATAAGATGAATAGCTTATAAAAGGCACAAAAAGGCAGCGTAAAATTTGGAATGTAATAGTGTGATGTACCATCCTTAAAATATACTACAAATTACGACACGAGTGTACATGAATAATAATTATATGTCCACTTGAAATATAAAAATTCTAGTTTTGTCGTGTTCTTCCAATGCAATAACAAAATCTAAAACACTTTCGGTCACAATTTGTTACATATGTGTTAACGAAATATTTTCAAATTAACCTGGGCTTGATGCTTCCATAGCAAAGTTGTTTACTTCTGAAATACTTTTTCAAATAAATACATTCTTACGAGGCGAAATTTTTACTTTTTTTCAGCCGTTTTTACACAAAAAATTTCAAAAAAGTCTGACTTTTAAGTTTGACTACAAAAACACCAGAACACATTTGACATTAATTTTAACCACAAGTGATGTAGAATTTTATATTTTATTAAACGGGTACAACAGTTTTGACAATAGTTAATTATTTTTTTAATTAATACAAGGTAATCCAAAACCAGTGTGCAGCGCTAAGTCGTCAGACGGTGTCTATAATTTCTATAGGATTAAAAAGAGTGAGTATGTGATTAGCGGATATATATATTGATGGTCCTACCTGGTTATCTGCCGAGCTGTTGGCCACTTAGTAGGGGTTTCGTGTCAGATCATATCTATACTCATTTTTGAAATTGTATTAAACAAAGCACGACCGGTACGGGGTAATTGGCCTTGATCACAGACTGTATGCTTGGAATTATAGTAGCTAGTTGTCAATGCGAGTAATTTGGACATTTTTTTTTTCAAATCCTATAATGAAATTAAATGATTGTCTATTAAATGGTTTCAATTAATGTTTGCTATTCTACCAGTATACAGTGGTGAGCAGAAGCGAATGCATGTTAGTGTTTTCTGCACTTCTAAGCCAATAGGAAAGACATTTATAACAACAATAATTGCACATTTTTCTTAAAATGTATTCCTTGTTCTAATTAAAAAAAAAAATTATCGCTTCGCAGTACACGTTTGGCTATAAAAAACAAATTCGCTGAAAGAGGTAAGTACGATGACGAAACATTCGTTTAAATAATGTTTTGATCACTCGATTCCCAACAGCATGTGAATCGCTAACATCATCGATTATTTCTAGCACACTTTGTAGCCGTGAGTACTCCGTGTAAGAACTCGGCTTTTCCGTCTGTGAATTTCTTTACAATTCATGGCAAGTACGTAGGTTTGCTTACTCTGTACTGTGTAATTTGAACAATTTTAAATGTAAAATAATTCAAAGTAAATGGTAACGCAAAAAATTTTGTTTAAATTACATTCTGTATTCAAGACATACTCATACAAAATTGTAAAAATTTGGAATTTGTGTATTAATAACTAAATTTTTTACCAAAAAATCTTAGCTTAATATATAGCTTTTTTTAATTAATTTAAAAAACTATTTCAAGAAATAAAAAATCAAACAATTTTATAATTCAATTTGCGTACAAATCATCGACATTATAATCGGAACATTTTTAAACGATTTTGCCAGTACCGTATCTAACTTACTAAGTAAGTCAAGTTGTAAGTTTTAAACTCATATTTTCCAATATAACCTCATTCTTCTGCTAATGAAGTTGTATGTTGAATTTAGTATTTTTTTATTACACGAGCATGATGCCGGTTCCATGTTTTGCTTATAATATGTAGATAACATTCTATGTTGTATTATTTTTTTTTTTCATTGCTGTTCTTACTTACAGAGTAAGCTATTTGGTAAACTAAATATGTTGTTGATTTGAAATAAAACAAATAAGAGTGCAAGTAAATTCTGTTGTTCCGAATCTTTAATAGCCTCTACCCGTGTCTTAAACTAAGTGTTATGTCCACTTTAGGACAGTTGCCGAAAATTAAAAATTTAAATTCTAATACCATATAAATTTAAAGTTAAGTCTTTTTTTGTCCAAAGTTTGGAATCAATTTTACAATTTTTCATACATATGTACATATTTCAAAATAAGTCTCAAGTAAGTGTTGACTAAAAATCTTTTTAATTGTTTGTTAGATTTTAACGTGCTATTTAGACATATTGCAATTAATATGCAATTTTTTATTTTATTTTTAATGGTGAGTGACAGAAGAAAGCATATATTTCTAAAAATTCATTACGAAACTGTATTCTTAATCAGTTTATGGAACATTGTGATAATTGTTATGTTATAATTGAAGATATTGTTTCTATATGAGATTTTTCAACTTAGGGCGGCCGCACAGTGGTCAATTTCGCGAGATAGCGGTCAAAACTCTATAACTTTTGACCGGATTGGTATTTTTTTACGCAATTTGTTTTGTTCAATAGGAGAGACTTTAAGCTTCAATTTGCGTGTTCAAACGTAAAAATCGACTGATAGGAACGTAAGTAATTTGGAGTTAAAAATGCATTTTAATTTTTTGTTGAGTTTCCATGTAAAAGTTAAATATTTTGACATTTTAAATAGGTATTTTTTTTTATAATTTCTTATTTTCTTCAATCGTATTTTACAACCAATACTTATTTATTATTCCTAAACTTAATTTTGGTCAGAAAATGCCAACATTTGGCCCCTGACCTTTATTTAGTCTCAATATTCACAGGGGCCAAAGGTTGGTTTTTTTGGAAGAAAGCTAATTCTTGTGAGGATTAAACTGAAAAAAAACACTGAAATTCCCAACAATATCAATACCATTTGGATATATTATATACAGAACACAACATCGATAAAATTTTAAGTAAACTTTTACTATTGATTTAAAGTGCACATATATTTTATTTAAATGTATTAATAAAAATTTATACTAAAATTAGAAACAAATTATAATCTTTAAACTAGTATTAATTAAACAATATTAGTAAAAATTTCTTCCAAATAGCTTTGATTTTCATTTTGCAGTAGTTGTTTAGCTTCTTCATCTAACTCTAATGAGGTTGATTTCCATTTTTGTCGAATACTGGACATATATGGGTCTGATGTGCACAACAAAATATTAATAAGATCTTCATTAGCACAATATCTGGAAATTTTTCTTGTATTGTGCTCGCGAAAGAATCTGTAGTCTTTGTTCCTTTTTTCTTTGGCTTCTTCTGAGAGATCTCCAATTGGAAGCATATTGTGCTGAATTATTTGTTCCCCATGGAACAAAATTTTGTGAACTGTGGTTGGCATATGTCTCCAAGAATATTTTTGGTTATAAAGGATTGCTGTCTCATTAGCATACTGACCAAATTTTTTTGCATCTATCTTTTTGCTACATGCTATAACTTGTAATATGATTTGGAATCGTCGTATTAAATCATAATCTACTCCAGTTATAGAAGCTGCAGTTTCTGGATCGGAAAAAAATCTCCTTGCTGTGTTTCCATCATTAGAATTTCCTTCTCCTTGCTTTGGCTGGTCAATTATAAGGCCTATCTCACGGTATTTTTCTTGAATATCTTTTTTTTTTTGCTTTCTTTTTTCCAAATTTTCTTTGTTGTTTCTCACTGTTTCGCCTAACGGGCCAAATTCCAAATCGTATCCCAATTTAAGAATATGCTCCATAAAACGAATTCTAGCATGAAGAGGTGACATTCCAAATTCATATGCTTCATTAAAACTATCGTCTTGTGTTGGTGGTTGGCTCAATTGACTTGATGTTTTTTGGCATATGGTGCAGCTTGACGATGACTTTGTTTTGGTTAAAGCTTGTGCAACTTTTCCTTCAATCATTGTGAGACACATTTTAAAATTTACTTCAATGTCTTGGTCATCAAATTTAAATGTTACTGGTTGAAGTTCTTTAATTTGATCATTTAATTTTCGAACTTCTTCATCTATGACATCTTGAGTCTCCTTTTTGTAAGCAAACTTTATTGGTCTACAAAATTTTGTTGACGAGGGAATTTCATTCTTCCATACATCTATCTCTGCAGCTCTACTAGTTGACGGCTCTGAACCAATATAAGTTTTTGTTAAACGTAATGGAACGAAAGAAATCATGAATAAATTGGCATCTGATGAATTTTCCGCATTACATTGTTTGCATTGTTTCTGGCCAGAGGACCCATCACATCCCCATTTAGAAATTAAAGTCATCAAATGTCTTTAATAATCGTTCTGCAGTGTGTTCAAGAAGATCCTGCAATTTTATTTCTGCTGAACTTGAAGTTACACTAATAGCAGTTGGTGAAGGTAAGCAATCTTTTTTGGCAGAAACTATATCTCGATATGATGGAAAAATTCCACATTTTTTTTCATTGGTTCGGTTCCGCAATTCTGTATATTGGTTTTTAGTCATTTTCAAATCCAAAAATAGTGCAAATGCTTCTTCTGGAGTAAATTTATTTTCTTCAGTTGGTGTCGGCATACTTTCTAAAATCCTTTTTGTGCGTCTGGGGCTTGCTTCCACTATTTTTTCAATGATAGCAATTTTACCCTTTTTAGTTTTCGATGGTTGAATTTGATGCAGAAATGAATCCTTTATGATGCTACAAGAAACTTCTTCATTGATATGTTTAAGCTTGCGTCTTCGTGATCTTTCACTACAATTATCAATTGGCTTTGCTGGTCGACCACCTTTTCCAGTTTCCGTGGTAGTTACTGATGGCTTTTTAAAATTAAGTTTATTTCTTAGCCATTCTTGGTTGCGTGAGTAAAACAATTTCTTGTTTCTGGAACATTGATTGTACCGTTTTCTTAAAGTATTTAAAAAGTTTTTTATTTTTAAGTTATGAATTTTAATTTCTTGTTTGTCGCATATTTTGAAGAATGGATTATTCATTATATGTAAAATAATGTCGTTTTCATCTTTCCGTTCAAAATATATATCAGATAGAACACTATAACTGAATTTAGCCATTGTTTAAACAATAATGAAGAAAAAATGAATGCATGGATTAATATATTATTGCTCGAAGTTTCAACATGATCTTTTTTACCTCTCTGAAACATAATATAACAGGTAGTTGGTTTTACCAGTTATTTCCATTGGTTTTAAATTTATGTGCAATTTTCACGTATTTAAGTTGTGTAATGTTAGATGGCAATAAAATCTTTTTTACCTTTTCCAAATGAATTGCCAGATACCACATAATTTGAGAGTTCCATTGTCATTTTTGTCAAAATTTTGATACACCCTTCTATGTGGACTAGGTCCAAATATGGGCCAACTTCTCCTAATTTCAACAGAATTATTTTTTGGGTCAATAAGAACTCTTGTACAAAATTTCATCAAAATATATGCATAATAGCCACTTTCACATACAAATAACTTCTCAAAAAATATGACGTGCATTTGTACCGAATATCTTACCTTAGGTCAGAAAAATTGCTGTAGCTCAAAAAGTGCAGTCCCGATGCATGGACATGTATATATAGGAATGTAGGGGAGAGTTAGGACTACAAAATAGTAAATTTGTGTTTTGACTCAGCTTGACTCACAGGAGTTGTGCTCTATGAAGTAGGAAATTTCCGCGAAATTTGACCTTTTTAAAAAAAAAAATTTAAATTGTTCTGAAAACAGTAGAGCCTCAATTTTTTTATCTGTAATAGGAAATAGGTTAGGTTACAACACAAAATTTATTTCGTCCAAAAATCTTGAAAACAAAAAAGTTATGATCATTTAAACTTTAAAAATTAACTAAAAATATCACAAATTTACTAAATTCTGAAAAAGCCCATTTTGGACCACCCTGTTCTCAGTGAAATAGTTGAAATAGAGTTCTAATTTTTTGGCTCCCGAGGTTTACTACTGTCTACTTTCATATGAGTCTAATAACTTTAAAATCGGAGAACAAAAACCAAAAGGAGTTTTGGCCGTTATCTCAAAATATTGACCACAGTGGGCCGTGAGGTTTGAACCTGCATGTAATTCGCATACACTGGTACTTTCACTTTTTGGTCATGCGATTTAATACACGCAGACAGTCAGACATACGAACGAAGATCCCCGCCACCCACCACACATCAGGGTCCGAACCATGGTGGATTTCAAACAAGACCCGACAAGTAAACAATGTCGACGTAATCCAGCTACAAAACTGTGTCATCAACCATAATAATTAAGACATAAATTTTAATATAAGCAACAACAAATTGGCAATTAAGTTATTTAATTATATCGTGCATTACTTTCTGTACATTACAATTGAAATCAATGAAACTGTGTAACAAAAAATTAAGAGAAATTTTGCAGGAAGAATAAGAATCACCATAATTTGTCATAAAAGTGTCATAATGAAGAGGTTTAAAATGTCTTATAAATCTACAATTTGATAGAAGAAACTCCGAAACGCGCCGTTTGAAAGGTTGAATATAAAGGAAACACCCTGAATGGTGCTTATAAAATTACCAGTTGGCAGTCTAATATGCCTTAGCCTATTAGTGTATGATGGTACTCATAAGTCATTAGAACTCCAATCGAAACCACGTAGACAGAGTAGAAAAAACTTTTTATGAACACACTACATTTCATTGGTGTGAACTTGATAGTATAGATTCGGTATTAAAATAATTTTTCAATAAGTTGTGTTAAGCTCTGTTAGATTTGTGTTGATTCTAAAGCAAAAATATTAGAATCTGAGAAGTATTGAATGCATTTAATAGGAAATATATTCAAAATGCTTACAGTTTATAACCTGACAATTTTTTTACAAAACAAATATGTTAAGTTCATCAAAAAATTGATAAATTTTATACAAAAACTATTAAATTTGGGAAATTGTAAATCTTTTCAAATTAAACAACTCTTGATAAGTTTAAATTTAGAGTTCTTAAAAGAGAAACTGCTTACATCTAAAGTTTTTATGAATTGATGAAAATCCGGTTATTTTTTATTTTATTTATATTAAAATCTATAAATAGTTATTTAATTTTTTATATATAACTAGGTCTTTTTAAAGAAAACTTCCAAGCCAATTTCTTGTGACCGATGTAAAAATTATAGTTACAAACCGATTTTGACAAAAAATACCCCACTGGAAAGCTGTCTACCAGATTTCCAGATTTGCACAGCCTGGAACATTTTTTTTTTGACTAATGTCCATTTAACACATACATAAAACACATACTGTGTGTGTGTTTATTATAAATATAAAAATCCCATTGCATAAAATTGATTAGCATACCTTTAGGCTCTTATAAAATTATTTATTAAACGAAAACATAAAATTTCCTAGAATTTGCACTCGAATTTCGAGGGCTGGGCTCTGCTAGTTATTATTATAATTTTTCTTTCATATTGGTGATTTTTTGTATTTATTTCGGCATAACGCTAAAACAAAGTGTGACAATACAAGGCTAAACTGATGTGCCACATGGAGTATAGCGATACATACACACTCATTAAGGAAATGCTAAAAACACAATGAGCACAATAACAAGAACAATTACGGCTTAGACTCAAAAACTACAAAATTTAGAAGAACACCAATAACAAGAACAATATAGAAAAATCATATTACTTTTACATTTTCATTTCGGGACCGAATAAGCAGATTTAGATGATTTTAAATAACAATTTGCTCAGGATGTCAATTAGTCATTTTCGCCAAAAATGAGTAATCTATGAAGACATGATCATGTTTTCCAAAAAACGGTAGACGGACAGACGGACATCGCTATATTAGCTCTGCTTGTTATAACGATCAAGAATATTTCATGGGGTGCAGTTTTGTATTTCTAATTGCGGTTAATGGAGCAACGAATTTATATATACCCTGGTGGCACTATATGAAGTTTTACCCCGTTCTTTGGCCAAAATTAATTACAGCCTAACGTTTGGACCAATTTGAATGATTATTTTTTACATGACTTCTGGCAGACTATTGAGAAGGAGAGAGGGACCCTTAAGGTTTTCATACATATAAAAACAAAGTTTGTAAAGTTGACTAAAAAATTAATTAATAATTAGTTCCAAACGGGCTTACAGGGTTATAGGTTCCCGCATCCAAAATTTTTGTTCTCTCAAATTTTTTGCAAAAAGTTAATTTGGGCCGTGCAGGGTTCGATTTAGTGAAGGCACACTGCGTTTCACGTTTTCTTATCGAAGTATTGCTTTTAAGCCAAACAGCATGGTGTTTTTCAACAACTTTCAAACATCTACGACTTTTATGACATTTCATATTCATATTTGAACAAAATATTCGTGACTGCTCCTTTATACATTGTTTAAAGTTTTCGAAACAACCACTTTTAGCAAAATATGAAATGAAATGGGTACAAATAGCGGCTCTTTTATCATCTTCGTGGTTTTTCTCTTGCCATATATTGAATAACTCTGAATTTGGCACGCAGTAGTCACCTAGAAAATGCGTTTAAAAAAAAAAAATTTCAGATATCCGTAGCTGAAATTCATTAAATTCGGAAGGTAATTGGTTGTCCTATGGTTTTATGACTATCATGTGCTATCATTTTTTTTTTGTAAGTCTAAATAAAATTCCATAAGTTTATCTTAAAGTCACTTAAATTTTTCCAATTTAATCAATCTTATAAATGAGTTCAGCAACATTTCACTATGTATCACTAAAGTACTCACCTTCGACATTATTTTACATTTTTTAGTTTTTAAAAACTATAAATTTTTATTATGACTATTACAGATTATCACAAAATTCACTGCACTCAATCGTTATTTGATAAATTATTTAGAAATTCCAAGCAAAACAATTGATAAAGTAACGCTAAATCAATTCTGTCGAAAAATTTAAAAAGAAAAATTTTAATTTTTATTCTTGGCCAAAAAATGGGTTAAATTTCCTGGATTAATTAATGCCTAATTTATAAATTATTTTATTTATTTATTTATTTATTAATCTATGGAACATGAGTGAAAAAGTAAAAAATTTAAATTGATAATTAGGCATTTGTATTTGAAGAAAAATCTATAAAGCTTATTAAATTCAATACACATTCGTCTAAGCGTATCACCGATCGCATAAGTTGATCTATTAAACTGGACAGACGTAGGTGAGAAGAAATGCCACAATAAATTTTGATGACTAAATATCTTGATTTTTATTTTTATGGACGAATGTCTATTTCTTTGATTTGTTGTGCTATGCCAAACAATTTTAACTTATATTCCTTTTTCTTTTTTTTTCCAGAGTAATAAAGGTTATCTGCTCATTTTAAACTACACATTAACATTATTATATAACCGATTAAGAATACAGTGTAGTTATGAATTTTTGAAATATATGCTTTCTTCTTCTTCTTTACCAATCACCATTGAAACAAAATTAAAAATTTGCATATAAATTACAGTATTAATTGCAATATGTCTGAAAAATCACTATAAATATAACAAAATTATTATATAACCTACCATAAAACTTGAAAAACACGATCTAAAAATCATATTTTTTCTGTGTGGCGTATTTGAAACATTTTTGTTAAGAATATTGTGAAAAACCGATTAAATAAAATTTTTATTCTGATTGAATGAAATGATTTCTTTGATTTTCTGAAGAATTGGGTTTTTTAGATAGACTTATTGAATAAATATTGTATAGGCGGCCATCACTTTTTTATAATAATATTTTACTACTCTGTTAATTTTGGCTAATAATGAATGGAATATTTAAATTTCAAATATTTCTCAATAATGGTTACATGTATTGATTTATTGTAATTTTATTGTATCCAGAGAAATATTGTGGATACGAATTGTGCAATTTAATTTAATATTATGTTGCCGTTTTGTATGATTCCCCTAGGGATAGTATTAAAAAAAAAAAAGATGAAAAACAAAACGAAATTTGTTAATAAAAGAACGTTACGCACAATATTATTTGTATTAAAAAGAAAACACTTGCAAGTGTTGGATTCGTTTAATATGGGTGTTGGTCTTGGCTTTACAACATAACTCAGACATAATCTGATTCGTATATGCGTCGTTAAAATTTTTTTTTATTAGCTGCTGTCATTATTGGGATACAACGCCCGCCGTGCCGTCGCTTGCTTAAGTTTACACTGAATATGCTGATGTGCCCCGTAGGCTTGCACGTGTTCCACACAAGAAAAAGCCTCAATGTTGTTCGTTACTCCACTAAAGCGGTTCATGCGTTAAAGTGCTGACTCAGCCAGCCAGCCAAGGTTATGTGTAAATAAGGACCCAAGTCCAGGCGTATGTTCATCCGTGTGTCATGCAATTAAACGCTACATATAAGAGAAAATATTGAAGAGTCTTTTGTTTTTGTTGCAGTTGCTTTTACTATTAAAGTAGATTTAACCATTGCATATCAATGACTCCTGGGGATTAGCAACTTAATATACGAGTATTGTAAATGTAACAACAGAACATCTTTAGTGTTATTAATGTTGGCTATCATAGTGAAAAAGATTGTGTGTAATATTGTATGTTTAGTTTGCTTATACTCGTATATTATCTTGGAATCGACATGATTTTTGAATTTTTGGAAACAAATATTGCTCTACCTATAATAATATTTGTGAATCGCATATACTCGTGCAATAAAAGAAATAAAAAAAAATTATAGTCGACCTAGAGCTATTACACGCTACCCTATACCATAAGGGTCGAGAGAGGATGTTAAATCCAATATTGCTGAGACAATAATTTGATATACAAATCAAATTTAAGTGGCTTTGTTATTAATTTGCGGCTTGCAGATATGAAAAAGTTCGTTAGCCAAAAAATTAAAAAATCAGCATATTTATTAAAGTTACATTTGAAGAAAATCTATATAATACTATTATATTTCGATAGATTTACGATTAATGGGTATAATCAGCATAGACAGGCCAATTGTTATGGTCATTTCTACAATAATCTAGATCTTACGGCAACCTTATAGGGGTAATTTGTATGGAAGCTGGGTCAAAAATGATTTTCACAAATTTTGGTAGCGTTCTCCCTATAGCTCATATACTTAACTCAATCAAAATATTTTTATATCCTACACCACTATGTGGTTATTGTGTAATGACTTTGTGCTGATGTTTTCCCCTACCAAAACTATTTGACCTAGACCCATCTTTTATTATACCGATCGACTCAGAATCACTTTCTGTGTGTCCATGTTAAGTTTGTAATCAAACTACAGTTCGCAAATATGAATTTATTTAAATAAAATTTAGTATATAAACTTCTGTAAATCATAGGATGAACGCTATTGAAATTGGTGAAATTCGGTCCATGTTCAGACCTAGTCCCCATACAAATGACCCCTATTAAATCGACATAAATTGCCATAAGATCCAAATTATCATATAGATCTCAGTCAAATTGGGTTTGTATATGTTTATTATATCCATTAATCAATAATAATCCCTATAGGACAATTCCTAGTCATAGACCCTATATAGAGCTGCTTCCCGATCTTCACTTAAATCTATCAAAAAACAGAAATATTACACAGATTTTTCTCAAATTTTGTTTGTGTATATTTTTGCAATATATAAGTGACTTTACCAAATATGGTTAGGATCGGTCCATTTTTCGACCTAGTCCCCATATAAATATAGCATCCGATATGAACGTTTTCATATCCTAAGGTAAAAAAAATGAATTACAATACCACTCAAATCTGGTTTATGCTTATTTTCTATTTTCAATTAATTGCACATAAGAGATAGGGTCTCCAAACGCGTGGTATAGGGTATAAAATATCAGACTCCCATTTATATATGTCATCAGTTGTACCGCTAAAAATATCATTCAGTGGGGACATAAGTAAATCAGTATTGAATAACAATAAAGCTTCCTCCACACGGTGTTATAGAACAGTGTGCATATGTCAAAGAGCTATCTGAATTTGTACAAAAAGAAATGAGAATCTGAGTTGACAATAAGTAATGGTAATTTTAAAGTAAAACATAAATTATATTGTACAACGATTGACGGAAAGACCAGCATCATTTTATTGTTTTATTTGTGGAGCCACAACATCGAAAATAAGTAAAATCGAAGAAGTTCAAGCTAGGCCCGTAAATGAAGAAGCACTGCAATTTTGTATTTCATGCACGTATTAAGCTGATGGAGTGTCTTTTGCATGTAGCTTATAATATTAATTTTAAACGTGGGAGAGTCGACCCGAATACTCGTCCGAAAGGAATTGATAAAAAGTGAAGTTAAAGATAAAATTGTTATACAGGTTGATACTGTCAAGCAAGGCTCTGGTACGACAAATTCAGGAAATATGTCACGAAGATTCTTTGCTAATCCAACTTTAATTTCCGAAATCTTGGATCTAGACGAAGACATAATTAAGAGGTTTTTAATTATTCTCGAAGCTATAACTATCAGCGAGTCAGTGGAATTGCCACGAACGAAGATATTATGCACCGAATGATGGTAACATCAGACCCGATGATATCACATTTAACTCCTTCGTTTAGCAAGAAAAAGTTTAGTCATATAAGTAATGAAGTTTAGGCTCTTTCAGAATAATAATAATATAATAATAATATATTTAGCAATATGCCAAAATCGATTTTTTGCGAAAAAGAACTTTTTTATTTTTGAAACTGGTCCTTTAGGGCTTCAGCAATAACTTTTGTTCTGCGACTTTTTCATAATTTCAATATTTACAAAATTACCGTTATTTTTAGGTTATTGAAGAAAATCAAAATTTTTACCTTTAAATTTACAGAATTCGACGAAATAATGTTTGGCAAATTTGTACAAAATCCTTTGGCGAGTATTTTTGATGAACGTGTGAACTCATAATATTTGCAAATACAGGGTGTTTTGATGCATTTTTCAATAAAAACTAATTTTGCGCCATCTAGGGGCAATAATTTGTACCACCTTTACAAAAAAATTTTTTTTTTGAAAATCGGTTGAAAAGTAACCGAATGAGGAATAAAAGTGCTATAAGATAATGAAATAGCTTAAAATTTATTTGTATGTAACTTATGCCGTTTTCTTTTCTGACAAAAAATGTCGCACTTTATTTGCACTTTTTTAGAAAAGTGTATTTTTTTTATATATACTGAATTAAGAGCAACCTTATCTTATACACCAATCGAAAGATCTCAAAGTCATGCCTCGTAGATCGCAAAAAATTGCACCCATTGATTTCTTTCAGGTCATAGTGTAAGAATATTTCCCCATTGCTCACATTTTTTGAATATTTTCACCCTATAACTTCAGAGAGGATAATAATCAAAACTTTTTGCATTTTATGAATACAGCTCTTTGAGACCTTTCGATTGATGTATAAATAAGGTTGCTCTTAATTTAGAATATTCACTCCTTTTTATACCCGATACCACTATGTGGTTTAGGTATAATGACTTTGTGCTGCTGTTTGTAACAACCAAAAATATTTGACCTAGACCCATCTTTAATTATACCGATCGAATCAGAATCACTTTCTGAGTTGATTTAACAATGTCCGTTTGGTAAAAGAGACTTTACCAAACATGATCAGGATCGGTCCATTTTTGGACCTAGTCTTCATATAGATATATCATCCTATATGAACTTTTTCATATCTGCTGCCAAAAAAATTAATAAAAATCCCACTCAAATTTGGTTTTTGCTTATTTTCTATGTCCAGTTAGTTGGGCCTAAGAGATAGAGTTTCTAAACGCATGGTATAGGGTATCGTATAGTCGGTCTAGACCGACTATAGTTTTCTTACTTGTTTTAAATGAATGAATAAAGTATGCCGAAAATAGGCTTTAATGTTTTTTGTACGGCACAAATTGGGCTGAATATTATGCCTTGAAAGTCAACACAGTTATTCGTCATCGGATGTAAGTTGGCTTATTCTTTTCTTTATGATCGGTCTCAATGTGTACAGTGTGGGGACGTAAGGTCGGTGCAGCTTGTGAGACATAGAGGAATCCCTCAGGGATCAATTTTACGGCCCCTTTTTTTTACACTTTATATGAATGACATATTTAATTGCTGTCGTTTTAGTGTCGCCCACGTTTTTGCTGACGATGTACAATTAATTGGGGTATCACATTTCAATGACATTTCTAATTTCGTGGATCAAATGAATAATGATTTGTTGAGAATTTCTAAATGGTCTGAGGAAAATTTTTTGATTCTCAGTCCATCGAAAACGAGAGTCATGTTTTTTGGTAAATATCCATTGGGGATTACCTTAAAGATAGGGGACGAACAAATTGTGGGTGTGGATCATTACAAAACCCTAGGTTTTCAAATTGACCGTAACATTTCTTTCAATTATCATACTAACTTCATAATAAGCAGAATTTCTTTGATTCTGAAAAGACTCTACTCAATTAATATTAAATTGCCATTTTTTATAAGAAAAAAATTAGGACATGCCTTGATAATGCCATTAGTTTTGTATGGTATCGAAGTTTACAGTGGTACATCCATTTATATAAGATTAAACTTTGTTTGCACAGAATGATCCGTTATGTATATGGTTTGGGATATCGGGCACATGTAACCCCGTATTTGATGAAGTTTTTAGGAACGAATTTTGAGGACTTTATAAATATGAGATTACTCTTACTTTTTTATAAGACCTTTAAAGTACGAGCGCCTAGTTATATTGTAGAGAGGTTTAATTTTTTGAGTTCATGTAGAGTGAGGGGCTTAATATGTCCACATTTTCTACACTATATATGCAACGCTCATTTACAGTTCATGTTGGTAGGTTATGGAATACGGTTCTTCCTTATAGTGATATACATTTTTCCCACTCATTACGGAAGTTTAAAGATATTCTAATAAACTATTTATGACTGTGTGTTTGAACTGACTTAAATTTATCCCTAATTTTATCATTTTACTCCAAATTGTTCCTGTTATTTAACTACTTAAATATCTTATTAAAATTATAAGAAATAATATATTCATAAGTATTGTAAGTATCTCTTTTTAATGTAATATAATTTAGTTTACAATGCCATTGTAATTACATACCCCACAATCATTAGGCCTTTATTGGCTTCGGATTGTACATGAAGTGAATAAATAAATAAATAAATAATATCTAAAATTCTGCGGTGGTGCTTGAAGATTACATTCCTACATCAAAAGTTATATGTGAATGAAAGTAAAAAGAACGATTTTTTTTTCAATTTTTCGTTCTTTTTTTTAACATTTTCCAAATTTTCTTGTAAACGAAAAATGCGATCGTCATGCACCATCGCAGAATTTTAGATATTAGAGTCAACAACAACTGTGTTGGCTTTCAAGGCAAAATATTCAGCCCAATTTGTGCCGCAACAACATCCGAAAATGGAATATTACTACCCAAACTAACTATGCAACAAATAAAAACACTGATTTTGTAGCTGTTAACATAAAATTGCGTTAAATTCATAAAAAGTTAAAAAATCCAAGCTTTAAAGGCCACCTTAAATTTCCGTTTTAGGACAAGTGAGGGACACTCTAATTACCAATTAAGGTAGCTGACTCTACCCCCCGAAGCATTAAAAATAATTCGGCATTCATAGCTTGAAAATTAAAAAGTAAATTTTTTTTGGCATATTGCTAAATATATTTTCGTACTTAAACTTAAGTTTGCCTTTAACATATAATATAATAATAATATAATGTATATTTTTTCATATCAATTATTTTATGTTATACTATATTAAACAACTATATTTTTTCAAAAATTCGTTTTTTCGGCACCTCCACACAAAAATCCCCAGTCTGCCACGCCCACAGGTACAATGACACCCATTTTTGTCCGACTACTCAAATAAATAACTCATGAACTCGGACAATTTTCCAAGGTTTTCTCTATTATAGGACTCCATATATATGACATTTAATATTCAATTTGTATGGGGGTACCACGCGCACTGATCTTATCCCGCTCATTTTTTCCCCTAATACTAACGTTGATAACTTATGCACTAGCACAAAGTTCCAAGGTTTTCACTATTATACTACTCCAGTTATGTGATATTAAATATTTACTTTATATGGTGGGTGTCACGCCCATTGGTCCGATCCCGCCCATTTTACCGCTACTCTTCAAATTAGTACATATACATACATACACATATACATAGTTTCAGTCATTAAACTATTATATCTTCTCAAAAACAAACTTTTTTGCCTCACCACCATACAAAAATCCCCACTGTACGCTGGTGCAAAACTTTTCCAGTACTGGCCATTTTAGCTCCATACATTTAGAGTAAATATATAGTTTTTAAAAAGCTAATACCTCTAATGTTCATGAACTAACACAGTGAACATGTTATGCAATTTGTTCATCAAATGTTTATGAATTTGATGAAACACAAAAAATGCAACAACGAAAACAAATTTCTAAAGACGTAAAATGCTAGACATTTTCAATAAAATTTATTACAGAATTTTATTTTCCGAAAGAAAGCAAGTTCTTGTACAATTATAAAAACTATAAAATTTAAGATTTACAGTGAAAAAATTGACTATAACGTTAGATTTCTTTAATATTAATATATACGCGAATATAGTTGAATAGGAGACAAGTCATCGTCATCATCAACATCGTAAACTAAAGTCTCTTGGTTATTCATAAAAAATATATTTATTTTATAAAATATTTGCATACGCATTTCATGTCTATTCATAGTTGACAGTCTGTACAACATTAAATGCAATTTAAAGAGACATTAAAGCGACACTCACGCATGCCATGTCACGACAAAGGTATGTTGTACGGGGAGGCGAAGAGCTATGTTAATGATTGTCAGCCAGTATCATACATTCATATACAAACATGCAAGAAATCAGGGACGCAAAACCCAGACAGACCTTTGAGTAATATAATCACAATAGGCTTTTGAATTCTAGTAGCCGATTTGTATGACTTCGTTCTAAACAGACTGTTCCAGAGACCACTTTTTAGGATCTGCCATATACACTTTAATAGAATACGAATCAGGGGAAGTTTTAATTTACGATTACTAATTTTACAGTACGAGTACTTCTTAAGACTCAACGATGACCCCTTAATTGATTTAATTAAAGATTTTTACTAAAAACCTTCTTCCAACACACATTTAGTTCTTATTCTAAAGAAATTAATGGCTAAAAAATAGAATATTGCAGGCAGAATGTCATTTAGAGAAACAAATCTGGTGATTTAGTTTTATTTATAATTAAAGCAAAATTAACGAATTCTTTTACAGCTTAGTAAATATAAAAAGATAAAAATGCTAAACCGAAATAAAAATAATGTATAGAATGCATTTAAATGCACTTTAATTAATTAGGCAAAGCGCGTGCCACATGCAAATGTCAGCAAGAGAATGGAAATATATAGAAATTTAGAGGATTCATATTGGATCAGAGGAAAAATTATTGTCTTTGTTATTAATATTCAATTAGTTTTAAGTGTAAACATAAAAGTCTTTGGATTGTAACAGAGCTCCTCTCTGTGACCCATACTCTATAAGTACTCGTAAGTACTCGTATACAATGGTGTATTAAATTTGTGCTTTAGGTATTTTATAGCTTATAATAGTCACTATTTGTTCTATTACCATAATATATTTGTAAGTAAAAAAATGGAAAAATGAGACTCCATCTTCTGCGAAATACTGCAGGCCAATCAAATTTGAATTCAGAAAAGATGCCATTAACAAAGAAGTTAGTGATATCAAGACCCAAATTGCAACACTACAACCATTACAATTACAGTTAGATGAGCAGCATATTGAAGTAAGCTACCAATTAGTGCTGACAATGATAGATGGAAAAGTAGGTCAGGCTTTGACTAACACGAAGGCTGCATCCAGGTGCATTATATGCCAAGCAACATCAAGCAAATTAAAACAAGTCCCGACTTCAGGATCAATAAGAAACAACGAAACCAACCAAGAGTTAAGGAGTTCAAAAAAGAAACATGTTCAACATGAATATCGCATACTTGGATTGATTATAGGTCAGCCAAAACAAGGGTCAGGCAATACAAATGATGGCAATACCGCAAGAAGATTCTTTTCAGATCCAGAAACAGCATCTGAAATAACAGGAGTGGATTTAAACCTTATCTTCAGATTTAAAATAATCCTAAAAGTACTTGCGTGCAATGAAGAAATCGACTCTAGAAAATTTGGAGATTATGCTAAGGAAACTTTAAAAATATATACAACCAACTACCCGTGGAGAAATATGTCTGCAACACTTCACAAAATCCTTTATCATTTATTTATCATTTATCAGAAGATGTCATTAAATATCATTTGGTGCCACTTGGAGATCTATCAGAGGAGGCTCAGGAAGAAAGGAATAAGGATAACAGATTTTATAGAGAGCACAATACTAGAAAAATTTCTTGAAATTCCACAAATGAAGATCTAAATATTTAATATATTATTCGCAACATCAGTTCCGTTCATCTCCAGTATTCGAAATCAATGGAAAGTGGGACATCGGGATTTAGATGACGAAGTCAAAAAACTACTAAAGACAGAAATAACACAGAACAAACAAGTAAGAAAATTATAGTCGGTCTAGACCGACTATACGATACCCTATACCATGCGTTTAGAAACCCTATCTCTTAGGCCCAACTAACTGGACATTGAAAATAAGCAAAAACCAAATATGAGTGGGATTTTTATTAATTTTTTTGGCTGCAGATATGAAAAAGTTCATATCGGACGCTATATATATAAAGGGACTAGGTCCAAAAATGGACCAATCCTGATCATGTTTGGTAAAGTCTCTTGTATTTTGCAAAAATATGTACAAACAAAATTTGAGAAGAATCAGTGCAATATTTTTGTTTTTTAATAGATTTAAGTGAAGATCGGGAAGCAGCTCTATATGGGGTCAAAGGGATCATTTTTGGACTACTCATTAGTGGATGTAATGAACGCATACAAACCCAATTTGAGTAAGATCTATACGACAATTTGGATCTTATGGCAATTTATGTCGATTTCATATGGGTAATTTGTATGGGGGCTAGGTCTGAACATGGACCGATTCTCACCAATTTCAATAGCGTTCATCCCATGGCTGATAAAAGCTTATGTACCAAATTTCATCAAAATATATTCATATTTGCGACCTGCAGTTTGATTACAAGCTTTACATGGACACACAGACGGACGGACGGACGGACGGACGGACGGACGGACGGACGGACATTGTTAAATCAACTCAGAAAGTGATTCTGATTCGATCGGTATAATTAAAGATGGGTCTAGGTCAAATATTTTTGGTTGTTACAAACAGCAGCACAAAGTCATTATACCCAAACCACATAGTGGTATAGGGTATAAATATGGAATATTTGCAATCAATATTTGAGTCAAATGAATAATAATTATAACTGCCTTTCATTGTTATTTAAGTACGAAAAACATAGTATTAGTAAAAAGTAATAATAAACAGAACCTACCATTGTTACAAATGCAATTAAAATCTATTGCAGTTTTTATTTTTAAAATATTTTTTAAAATTACCATATTTGACAGCCAAAAATAATAAATTTTTCTGTAGTAACAGCAAGATTTTTAGATAATATTATTTACGTTTTTTTTTAACTGTAAATATTCTTTGAGTGTAAACAAATTTGCAAATTTGACAACAAAAAATTTTTAATTTTTCAGTAATAATAGCAAAATTCTCCAGTTGATTTTACTATTTTTTTTTTTAGTGTAAAAATTTTTTATAATGTAACATTAAAAAAATCCCATTATTACAAAAAATGGTTATAATTATTATTAAAAACCAAATATTAAATATTTTAATAAAAAAAAAATCATAAACACATATTTCACTCTAAAAGTAAAAAAAATCAAAAGCTCAACTTTGACCTAGAATTCTTTAAAAAGTCCTCAATCAATTTTAATGTAAAACTGAGTCAAGCTGAATTAAATATCTATCCATTAGAAAGAAAATTACTTAAATATTTTGATCGGTTAAAAAGTTACAAAATTTTGGCCAATGAAAAACGATTTTCAGCCACTCTGCGGCGGTACATTCAAATCCCATCAAAATTTTCTTTTGGATTTAGTTAATATATATTTCACAAATTTTGAACTAGTGTCATACTTTAGCGAAAAATTATTAACTACATAAATCGTTTTGGTGACGAAAATTAAGCGAAGTTAGGCAAATATAAACAATATATCAGAAAAAATTTGAGGTAATCCAGACATCGAAATGGTTTTTTTATTTTAAAAAAATCTTTGGAAAAATGCCTAATTACTGTTCACAAGTTCTAAAATCTACCAATGTGCATAAGACGATAATCTACGATAGTTCTATATATAAACCAAAATAAATATCGAATACAGAATTCAAAATGTTGCGAACAACTTAAATTAAATATTAATAAAATATCTGTTAATGATAAATAAATTGAAGTTCGACGCACGAAAGGTGTAGGTTCTTGGAGTTTAATGATTCTTAAACGGATCTGAAAAAGGTATGTAAACATCGTTGGATTCCACTCTTCCAAAAGCGACACGCAAGTTGATCAGTTGTATATAAAATAAATGGTTTTTTTGATAGCATTTGGATGACAGTGTTGACAATTTGCCATAACAAACAAGTAAGAAAATTATAGTCGGTCTAGCCCGACTATACGATACCCTATACCATGGTTTAGAGACCCTATCTCTTCGGTCCAACTAATTGGATATAGCAAATAAGCAAAATTTGAGTGGCATTTTTATTAATTTTTTTCGCTGCAGATATGAAAAAGTTCATATCGGATACTATATTTATATGGGGACTAGGTCGAAAACTGGACCGATCCTAACCATATTTGGTAAAGTCACATATACTTTGAAAAAATATATACAAACCAAATTTGAGAAAAATCTGTGCAATACCAGACCACATAGTGGTATAGGGTATAAAAATTCATGTACATAACACATTTGTGAGAAAGAAATGTATGCGTAAACTCAAAAACACGCCATTACAATTGTATCGTAATGAAATCTTTTGCATCTAATTATGAAAATTGTTCAAGACTGATATGCGAATATAAATTTACATGTTAAACACAAGAAGATTAAAAAAAAAAAAAAATATTGCTTTGCAGATTAAATTTACTGTCTGCCGAGGACGCCCACTTTTTTATAACAAAGTGTAATAGTTCCATAATAATGTGTGTCATTGATTAATTACTTAATACATTTGTTAAATCTTCTCGAATAAATAAATCTCTTTTGATGGGACACAGTGAGAATGATCACACCTACTAACTTGCACTCTTAAACGCTGTACTAATCCTAAAAGACAAAATTTACATTTGTCGATGTCATTATTCGTATACACTTGTCAAAAGTTTGACCTAAACACTTTTGTTTTCTATGATCACTAAACCAGTTAGCATTTATAAGCTTTAAAGTATTGTCTGAATAAATCTTCTAAAAATCAATTTGTATTTGATTTTCTTTGTCTACTTGAATAGATTTTCTAGATGGTCAGAACGCATTGTAGTTTGTTATTTATAATTTATGTTGCAATGCCTTTATAGTTTTTATATTATATCTGGTTGAAACCGAAGATTTTTGTATAGCATTATATGAGTTGTTGCAATTGGTTCGCAAAAGTAGCTACGGACACTGTGGTGTTTGTTGAGAATCGCTCCAGGTACAGCGCGACACGTAAATGGATGAAGCGTATTGGGTTGTTTTTCCAAATTACTAAAAACATGCAGCAAGACATGCAGCAGACTTGTCTCCCCTTCACCATATAACATTATAGTCTACTGAAAGATGAGTTATTTTCTTCTAATTCCAAATAAACAGAAATATTTGAATTCGATCAATTCTCAGCACAGAATCTCAGCAGATGAGGTGGAGATGAATATGATTGTCTGATGTGTTTTGGTCTAAAGTTGTTTATTTTAAAAATTGTCAACATAAACAAATTTTCGCTAAAGTTTCAAGAGCTGTTTAAGTTCGCAGAAAGTGTAAATAGTGTTTTCTAGCCAAAATATATTTACGACCACGAAAATAAAGATACTTTATTATTGGCATAAGCTAAAAACCAGCATTTGGTTTATACTTACAGTGAGGAACAAATAAAGCAAAGAAAAATAATCTAACCCATAAAAAGAAAGTTTTTATTAAAACTATTTCTTTCCATATGAGTTTTGTATCTCTCCGTGACTGTGCGTGACTTTGCGTGACTTTGCGTGACTATTTTAAAATTAATCTTTGGCCACAATAAGCCTGTGGACAAAGTTTCAAATCAATCGGATGAGGGGAATGCTTGACTGTGCGTGCCTATGCGTGGCCGTGCGTGACTACACCAAAATTAAACTATAGTCATAGCAAGACTATGGGCCAAGTTTCAGATCAATTGGATGAGGGGGAATGGGATTGCCCCATGGCAGATAGACAGACACACAGAGAGTATGAGTCAAAAGAAAGCGTTTGAAAATAATATAATTTACACTAATAATGATATCATATGTATATCAATCAATGGAAATGCGACACTTAAAAAAGAACACAGTGATTAATTATGTTATTAACGGATGTTTGTCGGAAGAGGAGTTTGGATATACAAACTAAATTTTAGCTTTTGTAAATTGCAAAAATTGTAAAATGCACAAAGAAAAAAAAAAATTTTAAAATTTTTTAATATTAATTGAAACCTGGTAAGTTTGATGATGATACCATCAAGAGTCTATAAATTATAATATTTTCGAAAAAAAAATATTGTTACATATTACTAGCTTACCCGGCAAATGTTGTTATGCCATATAACTTATTTCTAATGAATATTTTTGTAGTTAATTAAAAGAAATAAAGAATATATTGTAAGTGTGTGGGCGTGGGATTAATGAATGGGTGGGATCGCCGATGAAAAAAAAAACTCCAACCATTTATTTGCTCTATAAAATGTATTTCTTTAACGTAACGAACATATTCATTGTTAGATCTAGCAAAAGTTAAAAATAAAGTAAAAAAAGTAATATATTTTTTATCCTAAAGTATGAAAGTTAACCAAAGAAAATCAATATTAATTTGGCAATTTTTGTGTTTCGCGATTTTCGGTTTTGGTGATTTATGCTTTTGGCGATTTTTCCAGTTGGTCAATTCGGCCCATATTTTCTACGACTAATCACATTGGTAATTAACGTAGTTGTCAAAAATCTCAAGTCTTATCAAATACCGCCCATTTTTTGTCCGACTACTCACATTAATATATGAATGGACTCGTACACAGTGTAAAGCCTTTTTCTATTATAGCAGCCCACCTATATAATATATAATATACTAGCTGAACCCGGTGTGCTTCGCTACCCCTCATCGTTATAAAATGAAATAAAATAAAAAAATATTTATAAATTAACAAAATATTATTTATTTAATATAGAATTAATTATTGCACTAACAACTTTATATAGCCAAGGGCTAGTTTTCCTGTAGTAGTATTTCTATTAATTTCAATACGACATATACCAAATATCATCGCCGTAGGTTAAAAATGGCCGAGATATGACCATTTTAAATTTTGGGTTATATGGGCGGGACCACGCCCCTTTGCCCACTAACAACTTTATATAGTTAAGTACTTATTATTTCGCAAAAATATCCTTTTGTGGAAATTTCATGACGATCCTTCCAGTAGTTAAAAGATATTACGATTTTTTATTTTTTCTAAAAAGGGGCGTGGTCCCGCCCACTTTTATTCTGATATATATTTCTATTCTTGCCAGTACCACACGTACGAAATATGACCGCTGTAGGTAAAAAAATTCCTGAGATATGACGATTTAAAGTTTTGGGTTATATGGGCATGGCACCGCCCCTTTGTCCAATCAAAAATTTATGTAGCCTTTTATTCCTTCCAGAGTCACAGTAACACGCTGTGAAAGTTTCAGGAAGATCCGTTCAGGGGTTTGGCCTCCTATAAAGCACAAACAAACACACAT
This sequence comes from Cordilura impudica, assembly GCA_963682025.1. Lineage (NCBI taxonomy): Eukaryota > Metazoa > Arthropoda > Insecta > Diptera > Scathophagidae > Cordilura > Cordilura impudica. The sequence continues at coordinate 139,106,320 of OY821519.1, forward strand.
TCATTTGTATATGTACATATATAGATTGAAAGCAGATTAATTATATCTTAAGGTAAAAGGGGGCGAAAAAGGGGGATTTGGTAATAAAAACATGTATGGCTACCTTACCTGTAGATAAAAAGTGTATAAAACTTTAGGTAAATACATATTACAAAAAAAGTATTTTGTATAGCAAACATTGTTAGTGGTATAAGTAAGTATCTGAATTAAAAAAGGGGGGCAGTGAAGTGGGCGTGGTTCACAGTTATATGGGACGTTAACAGTATTAAGAGCAATATACTACCAAATAAAAAAAAAATCCGTTGGAAGGAACAAATTTGTAGAGAGAACAAAAAGTTTAAAACTTTCAAACAAAATTTGGTGTGAAAGGGGGCGTGAAAGGGGGCGTGGCGTAAGAAATGTTTATTTCTACCTCGCCTGGAGTATAATGTGTATACAATTTGAAGTAAATCTGTTAAATACTACATGGGAGCAATTACATAATTTTAAAAAGTGGGCGTAAAAGTGGGCGTGGTCGAAAAAACACCCTATTAATCATGCCAGAGTCCTAGTTAAATGCTGTGAAAATTTCAGGAAGATCGCTCCAGAGGTTTGGTCTCCTATAAGGTACAAACAAACAAACAAATAAACAAATAAACAAACACACATTCCATTTTATATAAATATATATATTTACTTTGTATGGTCGGCCATTTTTCTTCGCCTAAGCACATGAATCACTTCTGGGCTCACGCAATGGCCCATGGCTCTCATTATTACAGTACTCCAGATATATAACATTTAATATTTTCTTTGTTTGGGAGGTGACACGCCCATTGATCTAATCATGCCCATTTTTTTATCTGACTACTCAAATTAATATGTGATGGACAGGTAGAAACAGTCAAGGCTTTACAGTCAAGGTGATACCACGCCCACTGCTTCGATCACTAATCATATGAATAATTTATGGACTCATGCAAAAGCTAAAGGCTCTCACTTTTACAGTACCCCAGATATACGACATTTAATATTAACTATTGTAAATAGGCCAAACTGATTTCATTGAAGACTTGTCAAAAGATACTTGCAAGACTGTGACAAAATATTATAATAAACAAACTTATAACAAACCCTTTATAACAAACTGTTGATTTGTTTTTTTATTTTTTAAAACAACTTGAAAAACACTCGTTAAAAATGCACTAAAGTTCTTATTGTATTAAAATTACAATACTTAAACTAAAGATACATAAAAATAAATTAAGGATTTTGAATTCAGTATTTTTATGATATCTTCTCATTATTGGCAATAACCTCTGCAAAAAATGTTTGCATCGATTTCACCAGATCCAGGCACCTCTCCTTCGAAATTGAGTTCCAGATTTGCTGAACAGACATTCTAAGCGTTTCATTACTTCTTCCTTCTTTATATCTGTTCATAAATCATAGATTGGATTTAGATTTGAGGACTGTTTGGCCATTCCATCACGTTATTGTCCCGAAACCGGTCTTTTGAAAGTTTTCTGGTATGCTTCGGATAAATTTTGTCTCAGATTTTTGCGTAAATTTTATTGCATTTACATTCATTTTATTAGAACACCTAACAAATTTTCTTGTTTTAGAATATAGCTTATGCTCTGAAACCATTTTTGTTATAATAGCACATTTTTCAGGTGTACAATGCTTTAAACCAGTGATTCCCAAAGTGGTCTATATCGACCCCCAGGGGTCTATGACAACCTGCAAGAGGTCTACGTCAGCGAAAAAAAAATGTGGGGGTCCATGAAATGAAAATGGGGGTCAACGATAGTGGATCTCAACGTACACTGATAGTATCAATTTACTTACATAATACTCTCTTATAATATAAAGACATATACATTATTTATAAAAGTACCTATGAAGTAAAAAATTTATTATATATGTTTATAAAATTGTGTAAATTGTATAATGTCGGCATTCGCTTTGTGGTCGCAATACATTTTGATCTTGTAAAAACCTGCATATAATGATATGCCAGTATCATCTTGTTACAAGCATACATGCAGTCTCAGAGCAAAAATCTTATTAATTATAAAGACGACTGATGCCATGTCCGAATCTAAAAAGAAATGCAGACAATGCAGTGTTGATTATTTGAAGCTTGGCTTCATTCCATCATTGCCGGACAATGCCGCTATGAAACCATCTAAGTTGCAGGATTATCTGAGAAGAAGTCACCCTGATAAAACAGATAAAACTTTGAAATACTTTTAAAAACTCAAAGATAAACTTCAGAAGAGACCCATGCTGGACAGATTGTTCACTTCGACGTCACAAAGAAATGATGATGGTTTGCGAGCGTCTTACAATATCTCGCTACTTATAGCAAAATCCAGAAAACCGCATACTATCGGAGAGAAGTTAACTTTGCCAATCGTTGAAGAGGTTTGAAAAACTGTTTTACGCGAACCTGCATCTGATATCATTAAAAGAATTCCCTTAAGCAACAATACTGTTGAAAGACGTATATGGGAATGGTACAAATAGTTACATTTCAGATCTAGTCCCCGTACAGATCGACTCAAATTGGCATAAGGTCCAAATTATTACATAGATTTCGGTCAAATTGGGTTTGTGTGTGTTTATTACATCCATCAGTAAGTAAATTCTTCTCAAGATAGATGACTCACACCAAACTACATCCTTTAGGGAAACTCTGGAGCTTCTACTTAGGACTCACTTCCCAATATGTAGTTTTGTAATGGACGAATCAATGGGAGATATCGAGACTAGAAATGAGAACAACATGATCAATTTTCTAGTTAAACAAATCATGGCATATGAAAGTGTAAAATGGAGTGTGAACTCATTTAGACCATACAAATTCCCTGGACCAGATGGGATTTTCCCAGCCCTACCAATAAATGGTCCGGATTCGCTTAAAAGAAAACAGGTTCATATCTTCAGGGCCGGTCTTGCACTTAGTTATATTCCAACTAAGTGGACATAGGTGAAGATTGTAGTCCTTCCCAAGGGAGGAAATAAACCTGTTGATTATCCGAAATCATATAGACCAATCAGTCTCTTATCCTTCATGCTGATATTGATCTATATATTCGCAATAAACTTCTGAAAAGTAGACCGCTACATAATCTTCAATTTGCCTACTAAAAAGTTTAATCAACGATCACACCCGTCCACAAATGATTGAAAAAACACTGGAGTTGAAGTGATTAGCCTTATGTTTCTTTATGTGCATAGAAGGCGCTTTTGACAATGCCAGCTTTCAATCTATAGAAGGAGCGCTGATCAGATTGGTTTCGGACCCAATTGTGACAGGGTGGATAAAAAAGTTGCTCTCTAGGAGACAAATAGTGGCTAGTCTTGGAGATAAAGATAGAAAGATTAGCATTATAAAAGGATGCCCTCAGGGAGGCGTACTTTCCCCATTACTATAGTCAATCTTGGTGGATGACCTCATTGTAAAACTAAACAATAATGGTTGTACCACTGTGGGTTATGCAGATGACATCACAGTGTTTATAGGTGGAACACATGACCAGACAATTGGGGAACAAATGCAAGAAGCACTAAGGCTTACATGGAAATGGTGCGAAGACGAGGGACTTTCCATAAATCCCAATAAGACCACAATTATCCCGTTCACTAGAAGAAGGAATCTCTATATTCCATCACTTCATATAAAGAACACGGAGGTCCAAGTCAAGGAGGAGGTAAAATATCTGGGTATATTACTTGATAGAATACTCACCTGGAATCCTCATCTAGAGTCGTTAACGAATAAGGCTATAAAGTCAATATGGGCTAGCCAACAACTTCTATGCAGATCGTGGGGTCTAAACCCTAAAATGTCATTGTGGATATATAAAGAAATAATCCTTCCGGATATATTATATGGCTCAGTTATATGGTGGCAAAGGAAAAACCAGACTGGTGCACGTTTATAATTATCCAAAATACAGAGATTAGCATGTTTGAACATCACGGGAGCCATGAGAACAACTCCTATGGCAGCTATGTATGTTATCCTAAATCTCACTCCGCTGCACATATCGATCCAATGAGAAGCTTTTAAACAAGCTTTTGACCTTCACAGACTATACAAATTTATGAAAGGCGATCATGTAGGACACCTGAAGATCCTTGATAAAGCCAAAAGCATCAAAGTTATGACTTCATGTAGTGATCAGATAGTTCCTGTTTTGGAACTTCAAAAGAACTACACTGTTCATATCCCGAACAGATTCGAGTGGGAATCTACCACTACATGGCTGCATGAAGATGCCCAGAAGTGGTACACTGACGGATCCAAAACAACGGAAAGAGTAGGAGCGGGGGTTTACGGACCAAGGTGCAAACTCCAAATCCCCCTATGTAATGAATCTACAATATTTACAGCGGAACTATACGCACTAAATACTGCTACTGCTAAACTATTGGAAAGAAACCTGACAAGGACGAAGATAAATCTAATGGCAGATAGCCAGGCTGTTCTAAAAGCACTGGACAAATCGGTATACCACCATAAATCCGTACTCGAAAGCCATAGAGCTCTAAATAAACTAGCTGAACTTAATTAAGTGACCAGGTGTCACAAAGGGTACGAAGGAAATGAAAAAGCCGATGAACAGGCAAACCCTCAATTCGGATTCACCAGAAAAGACATAACCAAGAAAATCGACAGATGAATTAAGGACGAATCAGTGGAGTATTGGAATGGACAATTACTACTTCAACATACAAAAAATTCTTGCATCGAAGCGAAAAAAGGAGCAGAGATGCCCCAATATTGAACAGATCCAATCTAAGACTCCTATGTGGGGCACTAACAGGGCATTATGCGTGCAACTACATCCTAAACAAAATGCATTTGACTGAAAATGAAACGAGGAGATACTGCCTGGAGGATGAAGAAACCATGGAGCATATACTGGCAAAGTGTCCAGCGTTTGCATATCTAAGGCACAAACTTTTTGGCGAATCTGAAATCAGGGAGGAGGCATACAAAACATTGGCGGTGAAGGATATCATCAAGTTCCTAAATGCTGTAATGAACTAATAAAACAGGAGAGAACAAGAATCTGAAAGAGGGTGCACAATAGATTTACTTGGTCGCAGTGCAGGATTGACTAACACTCAACCCAGCAACATCGTAAATCGTAATCAGAAGTAAATTCTTCCCGATCTTCTCTTAAATCTATCAAAAAACAAAATTATTGTACATATTTTTCTGACATGTATTTGGTTTGTATATGTTTTTGCAAATAAAATAAATGACTTTAACAAATATGGTCAGAATCGGTCCAATTCTCGACATAGTCTCTATATAAATATAGCATTCCATATGAACTTTTTCAAATCTGCAGGCAAAAAATTAATAAAAATTCCACTCATATGTGGTTTATGCTTATTTCCTATAACCAATTAGCTGGACCGAAGATGAATTCCCTAGACGCATGTTATAGGGTTTCGCATGTCGCACTAGACCGACTATAATGTTCTTACTTGTTTTTTGATGATTTTGAAATACATTTAAGAATTTCTGGATCTCGTTTTATGAGTTCTAAAATTCATTTGATAATTTCTGAAATATATTTTGCCTTTTCTGAAATAAGATGTATAATTTCTGAACTACAATTGAAAATTTATGAAAGTCAATTGAAGTTGGTGTAGAAATAAACACAATTTTCAAACATATCATTTTGGAACCGTTCCTCTTAAATTCCGAACTTTGTCTCTGAAAAGAATTTTTAGAAATTTTTATAATTAAAAAAAGTAAATTAATGAATATTTTTAGACTTATATTATCTATAATGCTCTTTTATGCATATTAAGACATTTCTCTAACCAAATGAAAAAAGTTCCATAAATGTAATCGAAAAATTCTAGAAAAAGCATGAATTACAATAAATTCACTTAGAAATTAAACACCTGCAAATTTATTTAAGCACATGCAAATTTATTCCTCCTACATTCAACCACCCCTTTGTCCAAAAAGTTATGTAGCCAACAAAAATTCGAACAGCTGACAGTTTTGTAAGGTCTGAAAAATGCCATCACATTTCTTTAATGAAAAAGGACAAACAAAAAATATATATTAACAATGAACACACACAAAAACCCTTAACATAAAATTAATGTACAAGGAACTTTAAATCTTGGCCATATCCTGCAAATATTTAATACTTAAATAAGAAACACAGTATATTCCCTGTAGCTTAAAGGCAATAAGTCATTTGGTTTCTTTATACCAACCAAGAACAACAAAGCCAACCAAATTCCCACCCACCGTTCTAAATAACATAAACATGAAAGCAAGAAAAAAATATATATATGTCTGTATGTATTTCTAGAAAACTACTTACCCAACCCACATTTAATAGGTTTTGAGTACTTCCTGTCGCCCATTTAGCCTCATCACACTTACACAATATAATATAGACATTGACGCACGCAGGCACGTTATCATAAGGGTGGCATTTATTTTTAAAGAGATGAATTTTCCGAATTTTGAAACGTTTTAAGATAAAATATTGAAGGTATCAGAAAAACGATCTGACTTGAATTCGTAGCAAGAAGTACCGATTGGCATGTACATTCTATAGATCTCCTCACATGAAGGACAACGACAAACATTTCGACCAAAAACCCAATAGACTGACCCGTCTATGATGGGCTTAGTCTCAAGTGCGAACAGATGGACAAAATGGCACATCTATTTTATTTGCCACCGACATCAGTACGAACAAATAAAAAATTATAGACCATCTAGACCGACTATACAATACAATATATCATGCGCTTCGAGAGGGAGTGATGGATCCAACTTCGCTGAGACAATAACTGAGTATAAAAATTTTAGTGATATTATTATTCATGTGTGGTGTGCAGAGAGTGCAAAGCACTCTCTATAACAGTACGTAGTATATATGATATTAAAAATGTACTTTTTATGGTAGGTGTCACGCCCAGTAAAGATATTAAAAGAAAATACAGCCAGTAGCACTTCCCATATCCGCAGTAAGACTCTGTGAAAATTTCAGGAAGATCAGATGAGTAGTTACGGAGATTACCTGCTACAAACAAACAAACACACATTACCTCTCTATTAAGCTATTAAATTTATCTGAGCCGAATCTTTGATACCATCCACCCGTATTCAGTGTTCTAACCAGATTTCAAACTATAGTGGCTAGATTTTCTACAATGACGTTTAAAATTAATAAGATTATTTACAAAGATTTTAAGCAGTGTCGAAGCTTGCCAAAGTTTGTAGGGGGCCTTTCCATTCGACTGCACCGAAGTTCAAATGAATGGTAATGGCATATCTAATTATAGATTATTAGTATAACTTTTTTTATTTCGATACTTGCTGATGTACAATATTTTTTGTTTATTCATTCGTTACAACAATTATCAGATTTTTCGTCGTTCCTACCCTGGAGCAAGGTACATGCCCATGTGAAGAAAATGGATTTTCCAAATTAGATCTGGCAATACTTAACTATTGGCCTTGAACTTAAAATAACATCGGCAATTTTTTTTTTTAGCGATTTTTGATTTTTCCAATTATAGATTTTGAAGATTTTTGTTTTTGGACGATTTTTATTTTTCGCGATTTTTGATTTTGGCAATATATTTTCCACGACAAATCACATTGATCGGTAAAAGACAAAGACAGTCAAAAGACTGTCGCTTTCGTAGTACTTCATATTTTTTACATAGGAAGTGCCACGCCCACTAATCCCATCCCGCCCAATTTTTATTGGACTATTCACATTAGTATCTGATGGATTCGTGCAAAATGTCGAGTCTTTCCCTTTTATAGTACACCAGTTATATGATATTAGATATCTACTTTGCATGGGCGGTGCTGCGCCCACTGCTCCGATCACCCCTTTTTTTTGTTCGACTAATCACACAAAGAACCTATGGGCTCACGCGAAGCTGCAAAGTTCTCTTTTTTACAGTACTACACATATATGACATTAAATAGTTACTTTGCATGGGGAGTGCCTCGCCAATTAGTGTTAACCCGCCAATTTTTTGTTCGACTACTCATACTCTGATAGGCCCGTGCAAAGTGTCAAAGCTTCCACGCCCACTGCTCCGATCACGGCCATTTTTTGTCAATCTAATCACATGAATAACATATGGGCTCACACAAATTCCCAAAACTCTCACTATTACAGTACTCCTGATATATGGCATTTTATATATACTTTGTATGGCAGGTGCCACGCCTATTGGTCCGATACTGCCCATTTTATGTCCGACTACTCACATTAATAATAGGTGACATCAGACAAATTTCAAAAGCTCTCTCTATCACAGTACTCGAGATATATAATATTGAAGTATTACTTGTATGGTAGGTACCACGCCCACTTATCCGATCCCGCCCATTTCCGGCGTAGCTACTAATATTAACAATAGGTGACCTCACACAAATTTACAAAGCTCTCCCTATCATAGTACTCAATATATGTATATGATATTAAAAATATACTTTGTGTGGGAGGTGCCACGCCCACTAAAAATATTAAAAAAATTATAGCCTATAGCACTTCCCATATCAGCTGTAAGATTCTGTGAAAATTTCAGGAAGATCAGATGGGTAGTTACGGAGATTACCTCCTACAAACAAACAAACAAACAAACAAACACACATTACCTCTTTACCTTTAATTCGATTTTTATACCCTATACCCCACTACGTGATTTGGGTATAATGACTTTGTGCTGCTGTTTTTTTAGACTATCAAAGATATTTGACTTATAATACCGATCGACTCAGAATCACTTTCTGAGTCGTTTTAGCGATGTCCGTCCGTCCGTCCTGTTTCAACTACAGGTCGCAAATATGAATATATTTTGGTGAAATTTGGAATATAAGCTTTCACCGGCCATATGATGAACGCTGTTGAAATTGGTGAAATTCGGTCAATATTAAGAGGTAGTCCCCATACAAATGACCCCTATGAAATCGATATAAATAGCCATAAGATCCAAATTATCATATAGATCTCGGTCAAATTGGGTTTGTATGTGTTTATTATATCAATTAATCAGTAATCCAAAAATAATTCCTACAGAACAATTCCTAGTCACAGGCCCCATATAGAACTGCTTCCCGATCTTCACTTAAATCTATCAAAAAACAAAAATATTACACAGATTTTTCTCAAATTTTGTTTGTATTTTCTTTTGCGAAATACAAGTGAATTTACCAAATATGGTCAGGATCGGTTCATTTTTTCACCTAGTCCGCATATAAATATAGCTTCCGATATGAAATTTTTCATATCTGCAGCCAAAAAAATTAATAACAATGGCACTCAAATTTAGTTTTTGCTTATTTTCTATACCGAATTAGTTGGACCGAAGAGATAGGGTCTCTAAACCATGGTATAGGGTATCGTATAGTCGGTCTAGACCGAGTATAATTTCTTACTTGTTTAAATTTTTATTTATTAATCATAAAAAATATAAATAATATCACAGATAATCTCAAACTCTTAATATTTAAAAATTCGAACACAATGTGAAATTTGACATGGTCAATTAAATGGTACGCAGAGAGCGAGACAGTTTATTCACCATAATGTGCGATTTGTACCATAATTTCTTCTATAAATCTTGGTTTGAACAATATGCCTTCCAATTTCCTTTTTTTATTTACATCAAATAAATATTTAGTTTGGATCGGGTGATTGGCTTGTCCACTTTATACATTAGTCCCCCATAAGTTTCCAAAAACCACTATCTTACTTTCTTAGAGCAATGTTTAGGATCGTTTACTTGTTAAAAACACTACTGAAGTGACATAGCTTCTTACTTTTTAATATCTTTGGTCTTGGAATCTCTTCTCCATTCCAAGAGAACCAGTCCCAAGGAATTATATTACGCGTGTACGGTTGATTATACTTTTGTGTATAATGCGTTTTAATAACATTTCGGCAGTAAAGTTCCGAAAACAAATTAAGTTATTTCCATTACTCCAAAGTATTATTCATCACTTTTCACACTCTCTACATGAGTCGTGATTATGCAAACGCTTTCCTCTTCTCTAAGTTAACCTTTCTAATTCAAAATCATTTACGAGCAATGCGACATGGTAAGCTGATTCTATGCAGTCAGCATTAATTTATCTAAAATCGTTCATTATTTGAAAGGATCTTGCTCTGCCACTAATACAATATAGACGTCTGTTTTCCTCATACTACCATGTATTTTGGTTTTTTTTTTTTGGAATTTAGGATATTCACAACATAATTTTTGGAACTTCAAAATGATTGTTGTATACATCTAAAGGATTGCTTTTGTGTTTGAACTTTAAGGACAAAAGTCTGCTCCTCAACCATAGAATATTGAGCTCGACCCATCTATTGTTGGTATTCATATCAGTTTTGAATTGAGATATGAGTACAATTTCACTAAAATAATATACGATCAGATTTAGTTCTTAACAGTATTAAAAATTAAGCAATGTATTGTTTTATTATTGTTATTGATCAAATGAAAAGATGAATTTTGCTAGAAAATAGAAAATATTTTGTTATGCTTTGAAATCGAGTTCATAGCCCTCAAAATAACCCGATACAACAGACTTATGTCACCGCTTTTTCCAATTCTCGAAACAGCTGCTAAAATCGATTTCCGGAATGACGTCAAAGTGCTCAGCAATTCCTTTTTTATATCCATAATCGATTCAAATCGGTGTCTCCGAAGTGGTCATTTGAATCAAGTACGGAGGTTGTGGAACGATACGAGCCGAATTCTGTGCGACATGATATCGAAGAACAGATGCAGTGTGAGATGGCGCATAATCTTGGAAATAAAATTCTGGCCACCTTTTACGAATAGCTTCATATGACGCATAGCACCCAAATACTATTCCTTGATAACAGTTTAAACCAGCAGAAGTAATTCATAATGCAGATACCACGATAACTGAAGAAAACTGGTAATATGATTTTGATTTTTCAACGACTTTGGTGTGATCTTTTCGGTCTTGTTTTACCAGGGATTATTATTTATTTTTTTCTTGTGATGGGAAAGCATTGTTTCCAAAAAAAAAAAAAAATAATGTTTTGGAATCAATAGATATTTGAAGGGTTTGCCATCAACCTATCTATTAGAATGGTGTTGAATAATTCCTTTGAAACCCCAAAACTAACAGCGAGATCTTTATTTAACAATCGTCAATTTCCTGCAATGTTTAATGTTTGTCTCCAACACTTTTTCTGCCTTCTTGGAGAGTGTTACAATCGCCCAATTCACTACTAGTGGTTTATAGAAATGAACCAATGAAGATGTTGGTATGAAATTTGTCACATATCTCAAAAACAGAACTATCAACCTGAAAACCCCGCGAAATATAAATTGAGAAGTTATATTTTCATTTTAACACAGTAGAATTCCTATCAATGATTTAAAATCGATTAGTGTGGAAAAAAAGTATAATCCTTTATATTGTCCCCCTATTGTAAATCGAATCCCCCCTTTATCACTCCACACACAGACAAAGACTTCACACATTTTATTTTAGCTGGTTGTATTAAAACAAACTCATGAATACATTTACAGACACACCCCACATTTGTGGGGTTGTTCATGGAAATACCGTTCATTTATATTTGATTTTGTTATGTGCTCTTACACAGTGGCGTTACTTGTTCTAGAGAAATAAATGAAGCTAGGGATTTATTTAAAAAAACGCCACTGTTTTAACTTTGCACGTGCACAAATTTTTCGTACAATCAAGTGGAATCTTCAATTTTTTTTCTTTCATTTTATACATTTCATTATTGCGTTTTCTCTTTATTTTTCCTTTAGGGGATTTATCCAAATGTGTGTGTGTGTGTGTGAATGTAGTATATATTGTCTGTTAGTAGTTTGTTGGTATGTATTTATATGTTATGTACTCTTACACAAAAAATATACTTCTGTGGAAGTTGGGGTTTGTTTTGGAGCTCTATATAAGTTTGTTTATTGGAATTCTTTTGTGAACTTTTCAGTCGATGTGTTTTAAAAATTTTCCTTATTAAATTTTATATGATTTTTAGATTTTAAATTTATTCACTTTAAAATTGTGATAAATACGAATTCATCAAATACTTTTTTTATATTATACGATTGTTAGTTTTCAGTTTTAAGATTATGTATCTTATTTCTTTTGATAAAAAGGCAATGTTTTGAAAGTATTTGCATAGCACAGTACAGTATCGATCTACTCAGGTTATGTTGGAACAGATAAAAATAAACAGTGGAACTTTCTATTTGAGAAGGTCAACTTTAAGGTATGTGCATTCGTTTAATATCCTGTTAATTTTGTATGTTGCTTTAATGGGGGAGGTTCTTAAAAACTTCTACTTCTATTAAATCGAAACCCGGACTTATTCCGGAGGGTTGAATTTGCATAGACTATTGAACGATATGGTGTTCATACTTTCCTTCTTTCAAATACCTGAAAGATTTTTTGTAGGTGATACTCAAAAGCATCTGTTTTTTCAGTATCACCGTTTGTCCAAAAATTATTTTGGTTTTAAATTAGAGGAGTGTAGAGAGTTTGTCTTTTCAGACGAACTGTTGTGTTCCATAGCGAGCAGTTTGTTAATTTATCAGCTACTAATTCCTACAATTATATATCAAGGTTTTAATTTTACTTTTCTGTTTTTATTTTTTCGGTTATCATTTTAGTTAGACCATTCAGTTGGAGTTTTAAAGGTGGAAATCTATTTGATTGCCATGCTTTCTTAATTTTATTTTTTTTATTTATAAGATTTCTGATCGGTAAGATTGTTATAAAGACACCCACTTCAAGGGCAATTCCTCTACGTCGTTACAGGCGTTACAATACTCTGATGCTAGCTCGACAGGTATTGCCTCGGAGATAACGTACCAACATTGTCCTGGGCGATTTGGAGCTTCAAACCTTACAAATCTTCATGACCTGAAGGTATCATTCCAGCTGAATTGAAACATGTGTCGGATTATATTTCCCCTTGGTTATGCATGCTTTTCACTTGCTGTATTAATTCAGCCTATATTTCTGTGAAGTGGAGGGAGCCAAAAGTGGTGTTCATTCCAAACGCTGGAAAGAGCTCACACACTGTCCCGATGGATTTCACACCAATAAGTCTATCACCGTTCTTATTGAAGACAATGAAGAGCGTATGATATAAGTTCCCTATCTTCGATTCTATTTCTCTCGACGCCATTGAAATCGCCTTCTCTGATGGAGCCAAATAGCTTGACGTATTCCTGGAACTTCAGACGGAACTGAGAGGATCGGGCGAAGAAGGCGACCACAGTTTTGTACTCCTGCAAAAAGGCCATTGGTAAGCTATGGAGCCTTAGCCCAAAATTTGCTCATTGGATCTCCACAGTGGTGGTTCACCCAATACTGCTGTACGGCGTCGTTGTTTGTTGACTTCCATGTGTATCACTGGCGCCCTTCGTACTACACCTTCGGATGAATTGAACATTCTCTTACACCTAATATCATTGGACATATTAGGGAAGCAGTCGGCGTCCTCACTGGCCATTCGAATAAGGAGCACACTACAATGGCGAGGCTACAATTACGGCCACGGTGTGATCCTGACTGACAAGAACTTCCCATTGAACGCTGATTACACTACTGCAAGAAGCGTAATTGAACGACGACACTACATTTACCGACCAAGGAATCTTAGTCAGGGAGGACTCCAGGTGGCAGGCGTTCCATAAATTTCTACGCTGATGGATCGAAAGTGAATGGTCAAGTTTGTTTCTGAATCTATTAAGGGGAGCTTGGACTAAATCTAGCTCTAAAGTTACCAGACCACTGCAGTGTATATCAGATGGAGCTAGTGGCAATGAGGGAAGTTGATGATTGGATGGGCCGGAATATTCTTTCTCCAACCGCTGTCAACATCTACTCTGATAGTCAAGCCGCGGTAAAATCCATGGAATCAATGTTCCTGAAAACGAAAACCGCCCTTAACTGTCGCACGTCCTTAAATGAGATGGCCAAGCAGTTCGACATCAGACTCATATCGGTCCCAGGGCATAGCAATATACCAGGAAACTGCAAAGCTGATGAGGTGGAAAGACAGGGTACTACCTTACAGGTTCAAGCGGATTTGGAATGTGTTGGTATAAACCTGGAATCGTGCAAGCTGGAAAATCGACTTCGCACTGCTGGGCTGTGGGGATTAACGTGTATGGTCACGAGACAAATCTGGCCGTTTCTGAATGGAAACCGCACAAGTGCACTACTATCACTCCCCCGTGGGGAGATTTCGACTGTAGTTGCTGTTATCACTGGACATTGCCTCATAGGGAAACACGCTGAATGCTTCAGAATCTCATCAAATGATTTCTGTCATAGCTGCATGGATGTGGAGGAGGTGAAGAGTATACAACATTTCTTTTGCTATTGCCCGGCGCCCTCCAGAACAAGATTTCGAACACTGGGATCGTCGTTTCTTTACGATCTCTCTGATCTCTTAAATGTGGATATTTCACATCTCAGGAACTCGAACTGGTTCTACGGTGGGGACTGAAGGGAACACCCATTCGTCCCGTGGTATCACAATGGACCCCAGAGTCTAAGTGTGTTTATCCTTGGATTATCAGCCACTTCCAACCGAACCTAACGTACTTACATTGCACATGGCACAAAGTTTTTATAAACATTTTATTAATTATTTTTGGTATTACAGTTTTAATATGTTTTTTTAAATTAAAAAAGATACATCATTTTAATACCTTTCAAATAGCAAAAAATTTTATATTAAAAAAAAAAAATAAAAAAAATATTATAAATGATTGCAAAAGAGTGCCTTTATAGGATCTTGTCCTATATTTTGTTGCACAGGCCCTGCAAAATAGCTTTCATTTGATGTTCAATTTGTATATGGTTTATTTGGATCAAATGTGAGAAATATGGGAAAAATTTAAAACGGCCATATTTTACTTTTTTAAGGCCCTAAATATGAAAATTTTCAGCTAAAAAGAAAATACTTATCACTTATTGTTTCTTATGCTATAGCACATCCAAGTTTAAGTCCTCTTTGGAAGCCAAGTTCTTAATTTTGTAAAAAGGGAAAAATCTCTCCTGGGGAATAAGGTAAATGAAGCAGAAATTCACAGCTCAATACATGATGTTGCCATAGATATGAAACTTACACCGTGGATTGTTCTGACGATAAAATAAATTTTTTTTTTGTGACAATGAGAATATTTTTCCTACACTTTGTTGTTGAAATAATTCAATTACTTTGAGTTAATTCGCTATTAATAGATTTTATCTGTTGAAATAAACAAAGCGCACAGCACAAAAACTGAAACCATGACCTAGTTGATCGATAAATTTCCGAATTCTATTGAATTTCACTTTAGGCATTCTGAACAATCCTTGATATTCATACACCAGTTAACTTATGGTAAATTGATTTATGAAAGAAAATATTGCAAAAAGTTATGTGTGTTGAGATGCCACAGTCTCGCTAATCTCACACACTTTAAAGCCGTGTTCATGATTAAAAATAACGTTCAATTATTTTTGTTAAGGAGGCTTCTTGTGGCCCACCTGGGCGGTAACAAATTCAAAATTGTATGTATTTTTAACATTAAGAAGAAACATAATATGTTTGTGTAGTTACTTAATAAAATTTTGTGCGAAAGATGTTTCTTAATTTGAATTACAGAATAACACCCCTGGATGATGAAAACTTGAGTAGATCAATTTTGAATACTGCCTCTGATCACTGTGAAAAATTTATACAAACTTTTTCATTAGCTACAATAGAAAGTTCTAAAACCACCACAAAACAAATTGATATACGGCAAAAAATGAGCCCATGGATATCCGAAGAACTTGTTTCCTTAATAAACTATAAGCAGAAGTTACTTAAAGCAAGAAGAAAGAACAAATAACACAAAAATATTATGGAGCGTCTGAAGCGAATAAGCAAGATAATAAAATTATGTAATAAAGACTTGAGGAATAACTATTATAGTTATAATATACGAATATGTAATGGTGACGCTAGAAAAACATGGGATTTTCTGAATAAACAACTGGGAAAGAAGGTTAATCGTCCTCGGAGTTGTTTGATATTGATAATTGTTGTTTAACGCGGGATGAAGAAAAGGCATCAGTATTTAACATTTACTTTTACAATTCAGTTCGGAATCTACGATCTAATTTTTCTCATGATCAGAATGAAAATATAAATATGTTTGGTACATTAAATCAAGTTACTAGCCGATTTATTTTAGAACCCATAGCGATAGAGAAAATTAATAGTATTCTAAATAACTTAAAAATGACAAGCCCTGGTTGCGACAACATAACACCTAAAATGTTGTTGGTAAGGAAACCATATGTTGCAGAGATATTAACAGAAATATTTAACAAAATCATTGAGAATGGTGAATATCCTGATTTATTAAAAGTTCACAAAATAACACCCATACCAAAATGTAAGCAAACGGATAAAATTGTGAATTATCGGCCTATTTCCATTCTTTCTATTATAGACAAGATTTTTGAAAAAATTATATTTGAACAGCTTACGATGTACTTGGGTGAAAACAATATTTTATTCGACCAGCAATATGGATTCAGAAAAGGCATGGGAACTGGAGAAGCTGTGATAAATATGATTGATTATGTATGTGATGGGATGGATAAAGGATACAGAGGAGTGGCTGGAGCCTTTTTCGATTTATCGAAAGCCTTCGATTTAGTCGATCATGATATTTTAATCACAAAACTAACTGCTCTTTTTAAAGATTATTTAAATAATAGAAGGCAATTTGTACAAGTTGGAAATTCAAAAAGTACCGAGCTTGGAGTTTTCTGTGGTGTCCCGCAAGGAAGTGTTCTTGGCCCATTATTGTTTAACATTTTTAGTAATGATATTAAAAATATAAGTTTTAAAGGAAAGCTTTTTATGTATGCTGATGATGTTTGTATTCTTTATAACTACAAATACCAGAAAGTACTATAAACAGAAATGGAATATGATGCCTCAATTCTATGTGAGTATCTTAGATTTAATAGATTAATCTTGAATGCTAAAAAAAACCAAATTTATAAAGTTTAAACCTTATATGAAACCTTGATGGAAATTTGATTGAAGAAATAGAATGCATAAAATACCTTGGTATGAATCTTAATCATAACCTAAGGTGGGAAAATCATATTGATTACTTAAAGTCGAGAATATCATCAGACATTGGAATCTTATTTAAGTTCAAAAATAAATTAAATATTGCAACTAAGATGTTGCTTTATCAAGCTTTAGTTCATTCACACCTGACATATCTTCCAATGATTTACGGATGTAAAACGGGATCAGCTATGAAAGCTTTGCAATCGGCACAGAACAAAGCACTGAAAATTGTTTTTAATCTTCCATTACGATTTTCAACCACTGATTAATTCAAAAATTATGCCAAAACGATACTCCCAATACGTGGACTTGTAAAGCAGCAGCTGTTGATTTATGTATATTGGATCCAATACCATAAGATTTACTCCAAATATGTTATTTTCGCATAGAAATACAAGCCAAGCGATAGATTTATGTGTAGTAAGATGTCGCCTTGAATTAACCAAGCAACGTATAAGATTTGTAGGCCCAGTTGAATACAATCACCAACCAGATAATTTGAAAAGCATTTCAGTTTAGACTACTTTTACAAATAGCTTAAAACAATTTTTTTTGCAAAATTTTGAAATTCTTCTTACAAATTGAAACAAAATCCTTATAATGTAACATAATTATGCATTTTTTATTGTATAGTAAAATAATGTATATATAATTTTTTTATTCTTAGTTGCCTACTAGCCTCTTTAAAGCCATTTTTGGCGCTGCACAGTGGCGCCCGTAGAGCAAACGAGGTTGCAAAAATCAAAATTTTCATGTGCGCCGACGAAGTTTTGAATAAACCCATGTTATAGGAAACTTTTCAACGATTTCAAATATGCTACCCCTAATAATATCACATTTTTAGTTTAGAAGATATAACCGTTCAAAGTTGACCGACTTTCGGTTTTCAAAAAAACACACAATTTTTAGTCAATTTGTTGCGATTTTAGGTGTAATATCACGAAAAATAGTTAACGAATCGCCTTATTTTTTGTTTGTGTTGATTGATGTATTTATTAAATGTATAATGATAAAAAAAAAAATAATTGTTTGCTTTGTGTTTCTCCTGGTAAATCACTATTTAAAAACTATCCGTTTTTCACTATTTTTCAACTTTGACGGAAAATAAAAAAATCTATATTTTTCTATATTTGCCATATTTGCAAAACATGTTCTTTGATTATTTCTTTACATAACTCAAAAGGTCTTATCTGCCCATACGTGCCCGTTTGGCTTCTAGAGGAAAAAAAGGTTAAAAAGACATGGTTGCAGAAATTTTATGGCGTGCATCCCTTACATGTTTTGACTGACAGTAGTTTGATCTAATAGTTTGAAAATTGCATTTTAAGTCGGTTGTCTACCTATGAGCCTCTGCCAAAGTCTACTCCCAATATTCTGTTACAGACACAGGATGTACAAAAAACTACTCATTGAAATTCGCAGGTACGCACCTCACTTAAAAATTACTTTGGAGTGCAAATGGTCAAGAACAATATTGACTTATGGTCCCTCCAGGTAGGCACAAATCTTATTTAGACACGAGCATAATATCAAAATTGAATAATTCAGCCTAAATCCATATGTATGCAGGGAACAGGTAAATTTTTAGGCATGGTAGCATAAGCCTATATATTGCAAAATAAGCATAATGCCTGGATAGTCTACGACTGAAAGTTGGCGCAACAAGTACTGAAACCATGGCGTTAAACAATTTGAAATTATTTGAACTGTTTAGAAGGTCAACCACACCAAAGTTTTTCACGGAAGCTGCTTTAGAAGAACTTGATAGCTTATACGGAAATATTGAGAGAATCGAAATTATAAAAAATAATTTTTATCTGATATATGCAAATATTAAGGCAAAATGGGTGAAATCTAATCGAACCATTCAGAACTTCAACTCCAAATACGAGGACTGGCTTAATGAAGACACCATCCTGGATATATTGGCAGTAGATAAACCCACCACATCAACCAGAGGAGCAAAAGGAAGGCCAATAAAAAGTATTGAGGAGTGTTCAATTTTCACAAGACAAAGCGTTTATAAGCAAAGGATATCTTCCGATGACGCTACAATATCAGACGGAAATATGTTTATGGCGTCTGTTGTTCCTTTGCGGCTAAAATCTGATGTTTCTCTACACTGGAAAAATCCACGTCCGTCATCAGTGCATTATTGCCGACCAATAATATTTCAGTTTGCAAAGGAATCGTCAGAACTCATAAGGACCACGGTGAAGGACATTGAAGAACAAATAAGCAAGATTAAGCCTACAAAGCTGCAAATTGGAGAAGGAAAATATATTGAATGCAATTACGAGTTCCACCTGACCATGGTTGACGGAAAAGTCGTAAACGAACTGACAGGAACAACCTCAACATTGTCATGCCCGATTTGCAAAAAGAGTCAGAAGAACTTTGGTAATTTAAACGATTCTACAAACGAGGAGAATTACGAATATGGAATGTCACCATTGCACGCAAGGATAAGGTGTATGGAGTTCTTGCTAAAAGTGGCGTATACCCTACCACAAGAGGAGGAAAACTTCGATGAAAATACATCAATAAAGGATAAGGAAAAGATCAGAAAGAAGCAAATACAGGATGCTTTTTTTAAAACAAGTTGGACTAAAAGTAGACTGTCCCAAGCACGGATACGGTAATTCAAACGATGGAAACACTTCTAGGAGATTTTTTGAAAATGATGAGGCAGTAAGTAGAATCACTGGAATTGACAATCAATCGTGAAAAGATTGGGAACGATCTTGAATGTTTTAAACTGCAAGAAAAATGTCAACTCTACAAAATATGGAGAATATGCATCGAAAACTGCATCTCTTTTAGCAGAAATGTATCCACAGGGGAAGTTGACCCCGACCGTCCATAAAATATTAGCGCATGGCAAAGATATAATTGAGTACCAGCCTTTGCCAATTGGAGAGCTTTCTGAAGAAGCACAGGAGTCTCTTAACAAATTTTATAAAAAATATAGATTGCAGAACACATTCAAATCATCAAGGGTAAGGCAAAATGAGGACCTCTTCAACATATGAAGTCACGAATAGAGTGATGAATTGTGATGAATATTTTACAGAAAATTGAAAAAATAAATTTAAAAAAGAAGTAATTTTTTTTTAATTTGTTGGGTAATAATTTAAAACATAAAACCCTAAAGAAGAAAAATAAAAGCAATGCAAAAATGTAAAAATAATTTTTTTAGTTACCATAAAATTGATTTTTCTACAAATATTAACTTTGATAACCCATAAGTAGGCCCCTACAAAGCGCAGCACCCTTTCCAAACGCTCATTTCATAGGCTTAACAGTTATCTATCATATGCTGTTTAAACTGTTCAATTATGTTATTCGGTTCAAAAGATATGATTTTTGCAACGAAAAAACTCAAATGGCGCCACTGTGCGCTGGGGCATAAATTTGTAATTTTGTAATGTAACCAATTGAATAAATATACAGTCATTAAAAAAAAAAAGTTTATAGTCAAATCATTGTAATACTACATAATACTACATCATGTAATACTACTTAATCACGAAACGAATGATTCTATTCTATTTATAAAGAATAGTTAAATAACATTTCTATCTCAAGCCAAGGCCTGGTAGTAGTAGACCCAATAACTTATCCTTCATTTTCGTAATTTATATCACCCTGTGATTACGGTATTATGAGTTTCTGCTGACGTAACTAGCGAGAATACTTTACGTCCGCCTGTCTGTCCACATATTATTATTTTTTTGTTTTTATTTTTTACAAAACAGCTAAAGATCCCTTGTATTTTTTTGATTACTCAACTCATCAACCCACAGCGTTTAAGCGGCTTTAACTCCTACGTCCAATTCAAGAAGAAGAAGAAAACATTTCATGAAGAAAGATACTATGCAAACTGCAGGTAGATTTTCATTAAATCTGGGTCGATTTATATTGAAAGTGATGACGTGGACCCATAAAAATATCTTTTACTAGATTGGGGAAATTATAAATATCTTAACCATAATTTGTTTTTATGTGTTTGTTGTAGTCGTATATCATCATTCCAACAATATAGAATATAGAACCAATTCGAGTCATAGTCTAGCAAATGACCTCAGCCAGGACGGTCGGGCATACAAGCAAACAATTACCTTTAACATATTTATGTTGCAAATCAATATGTACTTTAGAAAAATTATGCTTCTTTGACAATTGTAAAAAGAATTTATTTTTTGTTTAAAAAAAATTTTGCATTTAGTTTTTCTCTTTAATAATTGTAATAATTAGAAAAAAATCTGGACCCCATATATATACTTGATCCCTATAACAGGGGGATGACATTATCAATAGCTCAAGTGGGTGGCTCCTTTTTAGTGAAAATGGTTTTTTGACATTCTGAGCAGGAAAATTTATTAAGTAGATCCCAAAATTCATTGAAAATGTAAAAAACAGATCTTGAAAAAATATGGTGTACAACAATCCGAAAATTTGTTGGACAATAAATAAGCAATTATAAAAAATACTGGTCGAAAAACCTTTACTTAAAATTTAAACGGTATTATAATTCAAAGGTTTATCAAATTGTGCAACATTCTTTGTCTCTCGTTTTTTTTTTTAGGTGGATTTTTGTAAAAAATTTTTCACTGACTACA
This sequence comes from Cordilura impudica, assembly GCA_963682025.1. NCBI lineage: Eukaryota > Metazoa > Arthropoda > Insecta > Diptera > Scathophagidae > Cordilura > Cordilura impudica. The sequence goes on from OY821519.1 coordinate 139,128,098, forward strand.
GCTCTGAAGCTTTCAGCATTTACCTAAACGGGATGATAACAAAATATTTGATGATTTGATTATTTTTTGTCACGGTTAACCTAAAAAATATAAAAATTTAATTTCAGATGTTGGGGTGACAAGTGTATTATAATTACCATATCTAATACAGGTATCTATAAAATCTCATAATTTATCGCCCATAACTGGAAGGCAGATGCCACACCTTATCATAGTTTATGACACCATTTATGAAATTTTACAAAATCAGAAATTTTACAAAATCAAATAACTCAAATGGAATTTCTGCTATTTTATGTATAAACATATACTCAATGTTAATATATTGCCAACAACAAATTCATTTTAAATTGTTCAAGACATGACCCCCTGTGGCGTGTACGCGTTAATAATAATATTTTTGTTTTCTTTGTACGGTCCATATGCAGATATTTTCGGTTGTTTGTTTAGCCATTTTTTTTCTTTCCTAAATTCATACTCATAAACAAAATATTTTTCTTTGTATTTACAAACTCGAACATATCGTATATAAACGCTTGTATTTGTATTATAAATGACCTCCTACCTGGACATCATAATATTTAATTGGCGTTAATCACCCATTTCAATTGATATTTAAATGTTTCCACATCTATATATTTCATATCATGGGGCTTAAGTTATGTTTTTGTTTGTAAAAAGCCTCTATATATATCTAACAATTAGCGTGGTGTAATTGATAATTATTCACACATTTGTAAATTGTGTTTCATCAACAACTGGCATAATGAACCATTCCGTTTTTAACTGAGGTGTATAAAAGCGTACTGGTCAAAATAAAATTATACTCGTTTTAAGTTGACCGTTTTAATATTGGGTTTAAAGAATTTACAGTATTCTGATTATGTTCAAGATATGTTAAACTTTCCAATCGAACTATATTTTTTTAAGAAGAAATTTTTTTTATTTTTGACTATAAATTCGAATTCTACCAGCAAATGCTAAACAACTTTAAATGTTATTTAGTTTTAAGGTATTTTGGCCAAATTAATTATTTACACCAACTACATTATCTGGATCTTGAGTCTAGTTTCCAACTGCATTGAAGTTAACTGGTCGAACAAACTCAATTTTTAATTCTTCTTTAGAAGAAATTTCTGTTTAAAATAAATTGTTGCTATCTAAAACTATTTCGCTCAAACAAGAAGTTTATTATCCAAAATGCGAATAATTTTTAAGCTTCAGAACCCTTAAAGTATTTGTTGTGATAACTTAGCAATTGATCCACTTTCTTAACATTGTGTTTTTATTTAAATATTTTAGAAATTCAAATTGACCATTTCATTGAAAAGTCTGTCTGCTGTTTATTTTTAAAGTTCAAAACTTTATTTAGATTTTCAATTGGATTTATGTTTGTTTAAAGTGTTAATTTTTTTGTTTTTGGTTAAAAAAAAAGTTTATTAAGTAGGTCAGTACTAGTTGCGGTGAAATAAATTAATTAACGAAGTAACAAGGTGAAAGAAAAAACAACTTTAAGCCATCAAAATTTTACCATAAAAACAAGAATTCACAATATAAAAGATCTCCTAAATCAGTTTCGGCAATAAGCTTTAAGACAAAAAATGGTTTACTTTGTGTGGGAGATGCTATACCCACTAATTCATGATCCTATACATAACAAATAAAATATTAAAAAAAAAAAAAAAAATAAGAGTGTTAAATACGGCTGTTCCGAATCTTTCGTACCCTCCATGACTAACGAAGATTCAGACTTTCTATCGACCGGCCCTCATACGGTATATCGTTTATGTTAAAAACTTTTAATCAATTTTCTCGCGAACAACATTTTTGAAGTCTTTGAAAATCATAACTTTTGAAATTTTATACACTATTTCTGCACATAAATCAGCAGGTACGAGTAACCACGAAGAGTTTTTTTTTACCACTTTTCCCCATTTTTTAACCACAAAGTCACTGAAATTTTATAGCAAAAATCGCGGTTTTCATTTCGAAATCTTGCCAAAAATAATAAAAGAGCCTCTTCCTGATCATATCATAACGAGTTATGATGTTCACCGTATATGAACTTTTTTTCAAGGCGCCTCCGGAGATTCGCTGTTAAGGACTCATTTCCAACATTTTTATTTGAACACTTTTTCAAAGATATTTCATGCTATAATACATACTAGCAGATTCCAGCCCTCAAAATTCAAGTGCAAATTCTAGGTAATTTTATTTTTTCATTAAATAAAGACCCCAAAGTATACTAATCAATCTTATCCAATTCACAAAATAACACAAAAAAACAAACTCATTTTTATTACAAACACATTAACAAATTTAATAAACACAGACATAGCATTGTATAATTTTATGTATGTGTTAGTAGCAATTTTAAATGCAATTTACTCAAAATAAAGGAAAAGATTAAAAAATCTGTAAATCTGCAAATACCTTTCAAATAATATACATTTGGTCATAATCGGGATAAAACGGTAGAACAAAACATCGGTCACAAAAAATCGTCTAGCCTATTAATATTATAGATATGAAACAAATAATCCAAGATAATTTTTATTTTTTTTAAAGAAAAATATCATGAAAATACACATTTGTTCGCCTTTAAAACCCTACCCCGCCCTTAAGCTCAATGTTGGGTACGTTTACCATTTTAATACGATTGCCGATAATTAGCCTTTAAGTTCTTATACCATTCAAACTTAAAATAAAGTGCTTTTCTTTTTTGACCCGTTTCTATTATAATATCTAATTTATTGATTAAAAAAAAAATTTCTTTTTTAAAATAATCAAGTGATATCGCATTATTTTGTCCCTTCATAAGATAGCAAAGAGGAATACTTTTTTGAAGCTGCTGACGTTAGAATGCTCAAAGTTAAAGTAAGGGATCATACTTTGCAATATTTCGAAAGTTTAAAAGTAATGGGTAGTTCCAAAAACAAAACAAAAAAAAAAAATTGGTCCTGCCTAAATCTGACAAATATTAAAGATTAACTTTGAACGTATTCAATAAAATTCCTAATTTGAGAATTCTTTCAGGAGACCAATATCCCAAATTTATCAAACTATGGTAAGCTGTGTAACAAAATATTATATTAGGAAAGTCGGAAGTCTTTTCAAAATGATTTGAAATATTTTGAAAATATCATAATAATAACTAGCAGATTCGAAATTCGAGTACAATTTCTAGGCAGCTTTATTTTTCAACTTAGCCAATTCACAAACCAAAACATTTATGTTTTATTATTATTGTGAAAGAAGATAACAACCCCATTAACAAACACATTAACAAATTTAATAAAACACACATAGCATATGTATAATTTTATATATGTGTTAGTAGCAAATTTAAATGAAATTTACTCAAAATAAAGGAAAATATTAAAAAACTGTAAAACTGCAACACGCCTAAAAAGAAATACCTTTCAAATAATATACGTTTGGTGAAAATCGGGATAAAACTGTAGAACAAAACATCGGTCACAAGAAATCACCTAGCCTATTATACTTCAGAGAAAAAATTAAATTTTATTAATTTTTTGTTAGCGGAATTTTTGATTTTAATGTTTTAATTTAAATACGTTTTCTCTTGTTTTCTAACTTTTTAAATATACTAAGATTTAAAAACGAAAAAGTCGACCAAAATGTTTAATTCGAAAACAAAGGATTAGACGAACTCAGGCGCCTAATACTGTGGTGGCTCAAGTACTAACAAAAGAGTAGGCGGCAGCTCCATGCCGACTTTAGGATGCACGACTTGGACTTCTGGACTCGTGGAATATAACCATACATACGCACTTATAAAGCAAATGCTTCAAATATGGCGACCACAATAACAATTACATCTACCACATACAAATTAAAAATAACAACAATATCAGTAACAACATAAAAAATCATTTTCTTTAAGTTTCTTACATTTGGAATCTCAGCACTTATTGAATTGATTTTGATAATTTTAGTTAGCAACTTGCCTAGGATATTATTGAATACTTTTCACTTAAAATTAGCAACCCATCCTATCTATTGAGGATGTGACAGACAGACGGAAACACAGACTTCGCTATATCAACTCTCACGGTGTGCTTGAAATGTTTTAAGTATAAATTTATACCAGGTTGAAATTTTTTGATGCAATCGATGAATAACCTTATTTTGATGAATTCTGGTGAGGTTTAGCCGTTTTTTTTGTTAAAACTTTTATTGTGAAATACAACCATGCCAAGAATGTCAATGAAATGAAATAAAAAATATTTTCTTCCTCTTACGGTTTTTACTTTTGACCTAACCGCACGTGTTTTACGCAGTATCGGGACATGTGCATTTTATGCATTTAGAAGTGGAACATAACATTTTTGATACAATGAGTAAATTAAATTTTGTAAAGATCACAAGTTTACGCATTCAGAAAATCGGTTTAAAATTTGTTTACTCTGCCTTAAAAAGAAAAAAACATTATTCAGCATTAGTGGTTAACTCAAAGAGAAAATTGAAAAATCAATCGACTAAGATGCAGAAGACGAACGTCTCCCAAACGCTATTTGTTCTACTTGTCAAATTAATGTATATGGTTTCATCAAAAATCCCAGTTCAGATAAATTCAAGCGTCCCGAATTACCTGACGACGTGTCAATATGGAATCTTCCAAAATCATTAAGATCAAATTCCAATGAAAATTGTAACTGTAAGCTATGTGAAATTGCTCGGTCGCCGGGAAACTGTAATTTTACAGCTAAATCGACGAATGCGAAAAGCGTTGATAAAAAAACATATGCTCCAAATGTTTGTCTGCTTTGAAGAGAGATAATAGGCACGAGTGCAATTTCTATTCGTTTTCCAAAACTATTAAGGAACATATTGATGAAGTATTTACGGAAAAGCATAAGGAGCACCTTATTTGTGAACTCATTAAGGACGTTAGAGATTCAAAAAACGACTGCAAGGAAAGTGAATTAGCTCTATCTCAAAGCCGAGGTAAACCCTTAACTGTAGCTGTTCCTGATTACCAAGAATTGCGTAAAAATACCAAACGTCGGTTGCCGATATCAGCTGAAGACTTGCAATGCAATTTTTCATTATCAATGAGAGCAGTTAATGTAAGGCCATTCTAGATTGAGAGTTGCAACTAACAACAGAAAATTATTCGAACCTCATTTGCAAGAAAAATTGAGAAGTATAAATCAAAAGTTAGATAAATATTTCAGCGTTCAATCCAGCAGATTTGTTAAAAATATGAAGGGCAAAACAGAAAACATTGATCAGAATTTAGTTTTCTGTAATAACTTGATTGGTTTCAATGAAGAAATAAAAAGCAACGAGATATCAACGACGATATTCACCTTAAGTTCGGCATTGATGGCGGTGATAGTTTTCTGAAGATATGCTTATGTCTTCAGTCAAGGAACATTAGTATTGATAGCACCATTAACGCAGTTCGACAGACTTACAGTGATGTTATTGCTGCAAAACGCTAAAAAGAATCAGGTGTTAAGAAACTTTTTATTATAGGATAGTTGCAAATGTTGAAGAAAATTACGCAAATGTTAGAAACATATGGTCGATCCTTGACATAACGAGTTTTACGTCTGCGACTATTGCCACCGACTTAAAATTGGCAAATATACTATTGGTGATTGTCGGCTGAAGTGTGAAATGTGGTCTAAAAGTGGCAGCAATAAAAATGATGGAAAAAATATGAATGCTGCCTTCAACATCCAATTTGTTTACTGAATCATAATGAAGAAATCATTAATATTTTACCTCCTCCAGAGCTTCACTTAATGATTGGCGTGATTAATCACATCTTCACACATATGCTAAAAGTATGTGATTGTGATTTGGATTGGACAAAAAAATGTAATGTTTCCAGAAACATATTCAACGGTTGTCCCTCATTTGCTGGTAATGCCTGCAAAACTCTATTAAATAAAGTATATTACTTAAAGAGCCAATAAAAATATTGATTGTTTGAAGTATGCAAAATGCTTTGATAACTTTCGCTACGTGGTAGATTCATGCTTCGCATTGAAATTATATCATCACTTTGAAACGTATATTGACAATTTTCACCAAAGCTACACTGACTTAAACATCAGCATTACTCCAAAAGTACACGCAGTCCTTTTTATGTGCCTTATTTCAGTAAAAAAAAATGCAAAGAGGACTCGGATATTACAGTGAAAAAGCTATGGAGTCTGTTCACTCGGATTTCAAGGTTTCATGGTCCAAATATAAGGTGAAACCAACGAATTCTAATTATGCTAATAATCTACTGAGAGCCGTTCAGGAATACAATAGTCAACATGTTTGAAATTTATGTAAATACTATTTTTCACAAATTGTGTAACAAACGTACTCGAAAGTTAAACTAAAATTTTCGTTTATTATAATACATATATAATTATATATTACCTGTACACATCTTACTCCTTCTTTAAGTCTTACATGCAAAGTATTTTATAATAAACTTATGGCACAAATCAAAATTAATTTGTAACTATTGAATTATGTATACTTAATTAATTTCGAAATGGTTTAAGTCGGATTTTGAAAGTAATATCATGTGAGTCAGCCTCAAACAAGCATTTTTTTTATCACAACATTTACTAAAAATCGCCACAATTACATTTTAATATTTAAAAAAAACGGCTCTACCGATTTTTTTAAAACTAACCAGAATTCATCAAAATAAGGTTATTCATCGATTGCATCAAAAATTTCAACCTGCTAAAAATTTATATTTAAAACATTTCAAGCACACCGTGCTCTGCTTGTTATAAGAATTAATTTCCAGAATTTTCCAATTTTTAGGAAAAATTTTCCACTTTGCTTGCCATAAGTCTTTAATTCGAACATTTAAAAAGATATTAACGAGTATAATACTCGCCGCTGATTGTTTTTCCTCTTTGAAGATAATCACAATAAGTTATCCCATGCCCATTCCAAGAAACAGACGCCATAACCTTGACTACAGATGTCTTCGCCCCCTTTAGATCAGATTCTCCCATTCAAGTCCACTATTTTAAATATTCTTTTGTCTCATCGCCAAACATCTTCATGACGCTGTTTTTGTTCTATTGTAAGCAAACGCGTCACCTATCTTGCGGACAGCTTTCTCATCTTCAAATTGTGGGCTACTTTTTGAAATGCCTATTCGGATATCTTATAATTTTAAATTAAACAAAAAAGAGCAAAAAAATTTTATAAATATGTGTCGATAACTTTCATTTGAATTTAATACTCTTCTTTTCTCAATTAAGCCATACTTAAGAATTTTACTACAAAATATGTAAGCTTTCGAAGAAGAAAAAAAAAAAACGAATGTAACCTGAAGCTAGATAGTTCTTGTTGAAATCAAGTAACTTCACTCGGATTTTCCATTGCAACGGTGAGCATCTCAATAAATGAATTTCAATTAAAACTCAAAGCTAATCTTTTCAGTAGTCTTTTTATTTTGCACTTTTTATTCCCAAAATCTATCCATAAAATTTTTTAAGATTTATAATTTCTCAATCCGTGCCACATTACAAATACATCATTTATAGGGAAAATCCATAAAATCACATTTTATTCCTCGATAGGTTTCAATGAGCAAATTCCATCTCGAATCATAGAGAACCTTAAAAAATATCAGCAGAGTTAACAAACAATTGGCCTCCTCGCACCTATTGTTTTCAATAGGAACAATACTTTCTTTTGTTTTTTCGCAAAAAAAAAAATGGTTTCCAATTGGTTAAAACACGAACAATATGTTAAAGTAATAAGAATTTTTATTATATTTCTTTAATATTTTAAAATACAATAGATATTTTTTTATAAATATCATAGAAATACAATTCATTTAAAATAAAGGTATTTACAATAGGGTGTCCAAGCTATTCTTAAAAGCTTCTAGTGTGAAGTATTTTTGTGATTTTTTTCAGAAGATTTTTCGGAAGAGGTTAAGAGGCTGATAAAGTCGTATTTTACCCAAAAATCGGAGTTTTCGTATATTTTTTGACTATTACTTATTACTTGGCCCATGCAAAACTCAAAAAATGTCCGGAAAACCCGATTTTTGGGTAACATTCGACTTTAGCGACCTCTAAACCTCTGTTGTACCCATGAAAATTGAAAAATAAAATTTTTTTGGGACACCCTAATGTACACCAAGAAAATTAGATCCGTTTACTAATCAATAACTTTTTACAAACTACTAAATTAATTTAATTGAGGCAACCTAATAAAACCAACATCAATATACATCAATTATAATTATTGACAACAGCAACTACTAATTCTATTCTATTTTACTACAAAATTTTTCAAATCGAAAATATTTCAACAGATACTGTAAAAAATAGTTGGTATAAATTATAAAATATAAAATTTGTATTAAAAATTGTATTAAATTGTACTACATACGAAAAGCTATTTAAATTTTTATAAAGCAGTTCATGTTAAGGCCTCGGCCAAATATAAATGTTCCCTAAGAGTTCTGTTTAAATAACACTATTAAAAACTTGCCATGCGTTCGAATGGCGATTAAAATCATTCGACATTGTCGAAAAGTAACATCTGTGGGAGACTAAACCACTCGACCGATCGTCTTGAATTTTTGCAGTAGATAACTGCCTAAGAGGGCTAAATTTTTTTGGATTTTTCAAGAGGGCGTCGCACCTCCCATATAAAGTGAATTTTTAACATCTAATTTTAACTTATAATATCTGGAGTACTACGACAGCAAGAGTTCTGAAACTATGCATATGTACATTTTAAACAAACTTTAAGAGTTGCGAAAAAATGGGCGGGACCAGACCACCATACAAACTTATGGTGAGTTATTAATGCGAGTTGTGTGATATAAAATGGGCGGGATCAGACCAGTGGGCGTGGCAGCCCCCATACAAAGTAAGTATTTAATATCATATATCTAGAGTACTATATTAGTGAAAGCCTCGGGACTTTGTGTTAGTTCATGAGTTATTAACATTAGTACTCGGCGAAAAAAATGGGCGGGATCAGATAAATGGCCGGGGCACCCCCATACAAAGTGAATATTAAATGTCGTATCTAAAGTAGAGTAACAGTGAAAGCCTTGGGACTTTGTCTGAGTTTTTGAGTTAATAATGTGAGCAGTTGCCCAAAAAATGGGCGGTATCGGAATAATGAAAATATGAAGTACTATGAAAATAACAGTCTTGAAACTTATTACAGGTACATTACTTACCACTGTGAGTAGTCGCGTAAAATATGGGCGAAATCACCAAAATCAAAAATCGCCAAAATCGAAAATCGCGAATAACAAAAATCGCAAAAAACGGAAAACGCCAAAATTAAAATTGGAGCAAACCGAAAACCGACAGTAACAAAAATCATCAAAATCAAAAGACGCCAAAATCAAAAATCAGCATAACCAAAAATCGAAAAAAAAAAAAAATAAAAATCGCTTAAATCAAAAATCGCCAAAACCAAAAATAGCGAATAATAAAAATAGCCAAAACCGAAAATCGCGAATAACAAAAACGCAAAAAACAAAAAACGCCAAATGAAAAACTCGATACAACTGAAAATTGCGAAAATCAAAACATGCCACACTCATAAATCGCAAAAAACAATAATCGCCAAAATCAAAAATCATAGAAAGCAATAATCGCCAAAGTAAAAAATCGCACAAATAAAAATCCCCAAAATCAAAAATCGCCAAAATCTAAAATCGCAAAAACAAAAATCGAAAAAACCGATAATCATGAATAACAAAAATTGCAACAGACAAAAAACGCCAAAATCAAAACTTGACCAAACCGAAAATCGTGATTAACAAAAATCATCAAAATCTAAAGACGAAAAATCAAAATCGCAAAAAACAAAAATCGCTAAAATCAAAAATCACCGAAACCAAAAATAGCGAATAATAAAAAACGCCAAATCAAAACCCGACACAACCGAAAATCGCAAATAACAAAATCAAAAAATGCCACTCTCAAAAATCGCAAACAACAAAAATCGCCAGAATCAAAAGTCACAGGAAGCGATAATCGCCAAAGTGAAAAATCACCAAAATCAAAAATCGCCAATATCAAAAATGGCAAAAACCAAAATCGACAATTCGAAAATCGCCAAATGTAAACAAAACAGTTTTCTACAAGGCGCAACGCGTTACAGCTAGTATATATTATATAAATCAGTAAATGTGTTTAGAATATATAAATGATGTTATCTAATACAATATTTTACCTATTCCCTATATTATAAATCTTGATATTTCTCCAGGTACTAATGACTATTAATTGCCTACCATTAGGATCAAAGGAATTTTCAACCAAATTTTAAATGTCCAATAATAATAGTAACATAATATTTAATAATAACTAGCAGATTCCAGCACCCGAAATTCGAGTGCAATTTTTGGCAGCTTTATTTTTCAACTTAGCCAATTCGCAAACCAACACCTTTATGGTTTATTATTATTGGGAGTGAATATAACACACTCATTAACAAACACATTAACAAATTTAATAAACACAGACATAGCATTGTATAATTTGTAAAATTTAAAAATCTGTAAATCTGCAAAACGGCAAAAAATAAATACCTTTCAAATAATATATGTTTGGTCAAAATCGGGGTAAAACGGTCGAACAAAACATCGGTCACAAGAAACCGCCTAGCCTATTAATATTATAGATACTATATATTTTTTTTAGAAATTTTAGCAGAATTTGGGACATCCTTTACATATGCGAATATGGTATGATTTTAAATTGGTGAAAAACATCATCTTTTTATTCAAAACCATTTTATCATACAGTATTGTATAATGAACCTAAGATAGCTACTTACTTATTTGATCTTGTCAGATATGTTTTATTTATGCTAGCATATATGTAAAAAAAATATTAAAAATAAATACATAAAAATAACAAATTTTGTTTTTTTCTCATATGTGTTCGTAAAAATTCAGAATAATGGTGTAACAATCAACAATTAAATTTAATATTATATAATATTAATTTATATAATATCTTTACCATTGTACGGTGATATTTTATAATTCAGTAATAACAACAGAATAATGTGACCTGCGACAAACAGAATAATGTGATTTGGCAAAATAAGCACATTAATGGTGACAAATAAATTAAAATACTTGGGCTTTTACCGTAGTTGATTGAAAATATACTACGTGTAAAGAAATTGATGTACATTTTTGCAAACTGAAAACTATATATTTTACGAGCATTCGTTCAAAGTAAGAGTTGTATATAAAATATATACTTTTATAACCAAAGATTTTTTAAAAAATCGTGAAGAATTTTAAAGAGTACTTTAAGATTTTCTTCTCAATAAACAGTTATCATAATTCCAAATATTACAGTGAATTTTTTAATAAGATCTTCAAAATAGTTTGAAAAAATGTTTGCCCTTTAATGTAATAAATTCATTATTTACAGAAACCTAATAAAAGTTTTGGTGAAAGATTAAAATTAAGCGATATACCAAATATCGTGTAAGCATATTTACACCCTCTACTCCAGTGTGCAGAGGGTATATATAAGTTTGTCATTCCGTTTGTAATAATTAGAAAAAAAATTTTTATATATATATTTGTGATCCTTATAACAACCGGAGTTGATATAGCGATGTCCGTCTGTCCGTCTGTCCGTCTGTCCGTCTGTGGAAATCACTATGACGGCATCAATCGGGCAGCTAGGGTGCTCTGTGACATAAAAAATGATTCATTAACATCCTGAAAAGTTTGCTATTTAAAAATCGGTCGATTAGGGCCCGAGATTTGAATGAAGAACTAAAAAAAGTCTTGAAAAAATATAATTTTCTATGTTGTTCTTGTCACGATCACGCACTCAATAGGATAGCTAAGGTGATCATTTTTAGTGGGAATGATTCAGCAAATTCATGGGAAGATTTCTATTTCAAAAATCATTCAAATCGGTGGAACAGGTCCAGGGAAATGAAAAATTAAAAAAAAAATGAAAAATATGATGTTTCTATATTGTTCTTGTCGTTATTCTAAATGTTGTATTGTTGTCATAGCTGGACTTGTTGTTTTTGTGGTCGTTGTGGTAATAATATAATAAGAACTAACCCTTTGTACATTTTTTTATTAACTCTGGTAGAAAATTTTAAAAGTTTCCATTGTTTTGGCATCACTAAAAAAAATTTGCTACATCATTTCTGTCATTGCCATGAGCCTGCCTGCAAAGTTTCAGATTGATTGGGTCACTGGCACACATATTAAATAATACAAATAATATACATATATTCTATATATGTATATCCATAATAACTGCATGTTAGAAATAAATCGGTATATTATTTTATTTACATAAAATTCTGCAATATTTTGTTGTGGGGAAAATACATTTCTTTTGCATTAACAGAGTGTCACTTCATTTTGCTCAGCGTGACTATGCCACAGTAGATGGCGCCACAATTTTTGTTCTAATTAGTTTTGCAATAGTTATTTCTATTTTAACATGAATGTCAATATCTTCAAATATGTAGATATCATACAGAACAATGTTAAGGGTATACACGGGCTGGTCTTTTATTTCATATGTTTTTTCATTATTCTTTTACAAATATGAACATAAGTTTGGCATACTAACTTTTTGTTGTCTTTACAAAATAGAGTTACCGAGTTCATCAATGAGTTTTTTGCTTTCAAAACAGTTCTACATAGTTATAGAGAATTATTATTCTGCTTTACCCACAAAATATCTGATTGCGATTACATCTAATTTTTAAAAATTGTTTATAATTACTAAAGCATTATTATTCACATAAATACAAAACTGCACTTTTTAAATTTTCCATTCAAATTTTAGAAAATATCAATTCTAAAAACTGAAATTAAAATTTCCAATTATAAATTATAAAATATTAACTGAATTTCTGAAAATCATATCAAAACGTCGGAAATAATAATTTTAAATTTAGAAGACATCAATTGCACCAAATTCCAAAAAACACCAAATATGTTTACATTTAAAAAATGTTTACATTAAAAAAAATATTGGCATTCAGGAGAAATTAATAGCTTTTCAGTAACTTCTTTTAACGATAGTCGAATCGTTAAAAAAAGAAAAGCAAAATTATCAGTAAAATTTTTAAACGATATTCGCTATCTAAACGACAACCATTTTTGTGTTGTTTACTCAATCGAAAAAAACTTAAATTTTTAGGTTGAAATGTCGTCATACATAAATAAAAACCATAAAATAGTGAAAATATTTTGCTTCTATTAAAAAACTTTTATAAATAACTTTATATAAATAAAAAAATTAAATTGCATATTCAATTCATTATTTCATTTTCAAATAAATAAACAGAAATATTAGTAAAAAAATAGAGATATTAAACATAATCATAAAACCATCCTGTCAAACACGAAGTAGTTTGTTTTTTCTATTCTTCTTTGTGTTTTTCGCTTATTTTGACAGAGATGCCACTCGTTTACAATTTAAATAAATAGAAAAATAGACTTTCGACTGTCGTTAAGATGTATGTACTTAGTGAATCACTTAATCATTAGTGCAAACAACAATAACTGTCGATATATTTTGCCATTGTCGGATCGTTGAAATTTACAAAATCGGACTACAGAAAACATTAATTTAAATTCAATGAATTTTATGAAACTTCCAATGATATTTAAGAATTGCGGACATAAAAATTGTTACATAAATAAACGCAATTTTATAAGAATGTTATTTTTTATTATATATAAATTTTCACAATTTTTTTGAATGAATATTTGAAGTTTTTCAGAAAATAAAGATAACAAATTATTTTATTTAAAATTTTTGCGATATTTGGTTTTTTGCGTTTGGCATCCCTAATTTAATTATTTATTATTATAAATTTATTCTCTATGTTTTCCAAATATGGCAATATTTTTTTTAAAAAGTAGTTGAGAGAAAATTTTTCGGTTATTATTTTGTTACTCCATCCGACCTATATGGCCGCAATTAAGAAATATTTGGCCAGTTAAAAGAAACTATAAGCCATCTCCAATTAGCACGATTTAATGCATATAGCCACCCTACACAACCATTACCTTTGCAATGGAGGTTAGGGCGAGCTATTTAATTAGCAAAAACTAAATTAAACGAGAAGTTATGTCATATAACCGGAAACGCATGCATATAGGAAGCGCATGCATATTTTTCCAATATTTTGTTTACATTTATCATCAATACTCAAACCGAGGTGGAGGTTATCAAAGATTCGGCACAGCCGAATTTAATACTCTTACTTGTTTTAATTAACCTTTTTATGTCGAAATCAAATCTCAGATCATAGTTAAAAAAGTTGCAAGCTCTGAAAGCCATCTGGAGGTGATCCATTATGGCTGCCTGTAACTTACCATATGGTACAATAGGGTGTCTGTGAAATTCATATTTTAAAAGCCCACGTCATTGTCCATAGTCGCCTTCAACATAGTGCTCCAATCTGACCTCGGTTTTTCCTTTGGAACTACTGTGAGGCATTTGTTTGTCCACATCTGGACGAGTGGCTGTAAACTCCAAATTAAATTTTACATTTTTTTTTTATAAAATTATTGCATTTATTAAAATATAATAATTGAGTATTATCTTAAAAATGTCTTAATTTAAAATACTTATATAACACTAGTCAACAACCATTTTGCGCTTTAAATGCGACTATTTTGTTTTTGTATTGTAGCATACTGAACTCGAAAACTACAAAAATCATGAAACACTATTTTATTCCTATTTTTGAGTTTAGTAAGTGAAGACATTTTTTTTAATTTTTAGTTGCTCAGTGTAATTAACACCACATAAAACATAAATAACAACGTATTTACCAGACAACAAAATAATTAATCATATTAAAATATTAAACGATATTTAAGTTCTCCACCCGGCATACTACGTACGTTGAGGAACATTTTTTCCAAGTATTTAACAAAATTTCTTCGTAATTCATTGCAATCTGAAAACAATAATAATTAATATGTTAATAATATTAAACATATAATAGTGAGTCCAAACAAAGTAAAATATTGCTAAAAATATACAACTTGTTAACTGCGAAACTAAACGGCTTAAAGTATGTAAGAACGATTATTAAGAATGTTGAAGTCTTTAGAATATGAAATTGTAGTTTTGATCCAAGCTTAAAAATTAATCGTCTTCAGATAAAAAAATAATTAATTTAAAATTTAAATTTCATTCATACTCGAGGTAGTTGTGGGACGATAAGGTCGCCCTTTGAAAATGACAAAATTAATATTATTTTATAAGTTGCATTTTTAGTTAAATTTTTTTTTTTTTTAAGAAAATTTACTTTTTGAAGATAATTTATTTATTAAAGAATGGAATTTTTTCATGAAAGGACTTAAAAGAGGTATTTTTTAAACCAAAATTTAATGTTTCAAGAAAAGATTATTTTTTACGAAAATTTAATTTTTAAGGAAAGGGTAATTTTTAAGAAAATGTGCTGTATTATTATTTTTGGCAGCATTTACCTTTAAACAATAGGTACTTTTTAATATAAGGTTTTTTTTCAGAAAAGATACCGTTCTAAGAAAAATTACTTTAAAAAAAACTTTTTTAACACAACTCACTCTTTAAACAAAAAAAAAATATATATATAAATGTGTACTTGTAAAACTTCTGCGATGCTATGAGTCATAATTTCATGTAATTAAATATTAGAGTCGTAGCGTTAAAGTCAGTGAGCCAGCGATGACCATAACTATATATTATATTTACACATATATGTGAATTTTACTTGGACTACAAGGTTTTCGTGGCCCCTGAGACTAACAGAGAAACGGACAGACATGGGAACTCGGACTCCAAGTAACTATATTACAAACGTAATTCTTTTATATCCGAACCTTAAGCTTTAAAAGATTCAAAACCTATTTTGAAGTTCTAAAGCAGTAACAAGCGGGATATATGTTTAAAAACCGAGTTAAAAATTTGAGGCGTAACGAGGTTTGACCAAGCGCAGCCATACACCTCAAATATACCAAAACTTTATTCTTCACTTTTACAAACTTACCAACTTTAAAGCCAGCAAATTGAAACGATTTTAATTTGCGCGGAAAATCCAAGTGATTAATTAAATTATAAAAAAAATTGATATCGAATGGTCCGCCATTAGAACTAAAGCATATCAATTGAAGTTTGCGATTTCTGTCCAATAAATTAAACCACAAGCTTTGAGCATATTCAAAAATACCTAAAGGTATTATTATCGACTTTAAATTAACGTTGCAGATGTGTGATGATTTTTTCGGAATATCTTTAGAACTTAAATCCAAACAAGAGTAACCGGTTACATGCACTTTTCTCAATGAAGGATGTTTTAATAATGCCATTAAATAGTGCAAAGTTATTGGTGGCATTGTCTGGGTTAGTGTAACTTGATGTAGAGATTTTAATTGCAACAAATGATCAATTGACAAACAGCCCCGCACAATTTCTAATACTTCTATGTTTGGACACATTAACGATATTTCACTGTCATCCTCATACCAAGTTAATTCCTTTAGACTATTGGGGAATGATCTAAATTGTGTAGTTGGAATATTATCAATATTCAGGGATTCTATCGATGAAGTTAATGGAAAATTTTCGAAAATTCCTGTAAACTCTGTTTCGGTTGAGGAAAATTTCAACAACTGCATTTTATTTAAAATATCTTTCAGATTTCCATGTGTCAAACCACGACAAGCATTAAAAGTGAGATCGTTTAATGTATGTAGCACCGATAACTGTTGAATGTTCTTAAAAGTTGTCCTATGAAATTTCAATATTTTCAATTTATTACATGTTTTTGCCAAAGTCACAACAACATCTTGAGTGGCCGATTCTACCAATCTTAAGGTAAGACTGTTGAGATTTTCAAAATTTCTCAAAAATATATTCGAACTTGTAGACCAATGACTGCTGGCAAAGGAGCCAGTTATTATTAACTCTTGCAGACTATTTGCTAAATCCATTTTTACAATATTTACTGGGTCATCATCATTAATATCGACTACATTTAAATTCAAATATTGCAGTCTTATGTGCTTTAACATTTTTAGCAGATCTTCATATTTCAATTGATATGAATTGAAATTATGTATAGTTAAATGTGTCAAATTATTCATTTCGGCCAGAGTATTTAGTGCAAGATCCTCTCCAATTTTTATGGAATATTTATTCCTCTCACTTTGACAATAATACAGACTTAATTTTTCTAACCTGCAACAATTATTAGCTATTAATTGCAAGTGATGATTTGTTATTTTCATATTATAATAATTAATGCAGGTAAGATTTCGAAAATGTCTCAAATCAAGTGCTGATCCTCGTTTTTCAGTTAACTCTTCCATATCATCGAAATAAATATTTAGAAATGCACTCAATTGTTTAGCTTCAAGTAAAATGTTATTCGTAGAGGTTTCATTTGCTATAATGACCTTGTCATCGTGACATTTAATTATTTCAATTCTCTTATACGTCTGTTTCCATATGAAATTTTTAAATACACTTTGCAATTGTCTGGATACATTTGCGAACTTTAGTTGCTCTTCAAAAGTGAGTAATTCAAAAATATAACGTATAACATCAACATTTGATGATATTATTTCAAAACCCTGCAGACTCATTATACTGTCGTGTACATAAGTACAAATCGATTCTTTTTATTTTTTGTTTATCGCTGAGTTAATATAGCAGAAACAAAAATGTTTGTTGTTTACGGTTTGAAAGTTTAAAACCACTAAGAGAGCCACTTAAATAACAATCTTATTTAATTTTTGTTTATGCCATAAACACGAGAGAAATTTATGTGTGACGTCATTAGATGAATCACGAAGTATGTATTGGCGAGACATTGCAAAAGAGACAAAAACATATTTCGATCGAATATAAGTGTGATCTGCGATGACAATTTAGTGATTTTGGTATAAAATTCTACGCTTTTTCAATATCAAAAATAAAAATAAATCCGTTTAGAGATATTTTAGCAATGAATTAATTATATACAAGTTAATAGAAAATAATTTAAATAAACAATATGCTGAGCACTAGTTATAAATTGTTTATTATTATGGGCTTTCAAGTCTCACAAATAGCAATGACAGGAACTTTTATGCATACTCCATTCCTGGGTCTATTGCAGTTAGTACATTGTACGCAAATTTCAGGTTGAAAATGTAGAATGGTTGATGAAATTTTGTATACAAACTTTAATCAACTTATGGATGATCGGTTGACAACACTTATTGATCTTGGTTTTAATCTCTCATTTTATTACTACAGGTTTCCCTCCGAAAATATGGTTTCACTGTAACACAGAAGGCACATTGCATATAAGTTTTGTGTATACGGTGTTGGATTTTTAGTAACAAGATATTCCACTAAAGCATATGCGCATATAAATCTTTAAAACGCCGGTTTTAGAAACCAAAATGAGAGAATTCTGCGGGACACTAATATAGTAAAACAAAAATAAGTTGTGCGAATATGATTTTGGATGATATTCAAGATTTATTGCAGGATTACGAAACTGATTAAGCTGATTTTGTGTAAATAGGATTCTGAATATAGTGCATTCTGAAGACAACAGAAAATATGAAATTTCTCTAAATAATAACTTTACCCGTACTTCAAAAATATTAATTATAAATGCAACTTTCTCTAGAAGTTATTTAAAATTATTTATCTTCATTCTACGAAATTAAAAAAATTTATTTTTTCATTTTATATAGATATTTTTTATATCTATTTATATATTTTTGTAATGATTTTTAATTATACTTATTAATATTTTTATATTATCATATGTTGTTATGAAAATTGTATGTGCCATTATAAGTTTGTCCAGTGCTAAATCTAAAAGATATTATATCTTACTGCACTGGTTACAATTTCAATAAATAAAAACAACAAAAAAACACATTATAATATTTGAAGCAAAAATTTAAAAAGAAGAGCGTTCAGATAGTGTGGAGACACCGATGAAGATAATTGAAAATTTATCTAATTTCTTATCTAAAATGAAGATTGTTATGAAATATTAAAATTTTTAATATTCCAATGAACCATTTTATGAAAAATCAAATAAATTAACTTCGTGTATAGTTGACCTTTTTATTGTTAAATAAATTGAATTCTTCCGGCTTGAGGTCATAAAATTTATAATAAAATAAACCGCAAATTTGTTTAATTATTATTACTAATTTTTATTTTTATTATTATGCCCAATATTTCGATCGAAATCTTTGACCATCATCAGGCGATATTTTAAAATGACTAATAATCCGTGACCTTGTAGGTAGATGATGGTCGAAGATTTCGATCGAAATATTGGGCATAATAATAATAATAAAAATTAGTAATAAAAATCTAACAAATTTACGGTTTATTTTATTATAAATCAAATAAATCTAATAAGTTGGAAACTTGTTTTTAATTTAATTATTTTTTGGAACGATTGGCTTTTTTGTACTAACTCGTAGTGGCAGTTAAGACGGTTTCAAGTATTGTTATGCCCGTTTTCTCAATAGGCGATTATCTTTTATCCCAACGAGGAACTGCCGGTTAAAGAAATTTGGTTTTCTCAATGTCTGGTTTGCTTCTATTTTGTCGCAAAGCTAACCGGCACTCATCTGCCAATTATTTATTTATCGTGCAGATAAATTATTCTCCCAACTTTCATATCAATTTTGAGAGGCATTGCCAACTGAAAATAATTCTCCCAACTTTCATACGTATTTTGAGAGGCATTGCCAACTGAAAGTAATGTTTTTGTCGGTTCATTGAGAAAACCAAAATTGTTAACCGGCAGTTTATCGGTACAATAAATTTATGTCATGGTTAAGTAACAGGCAGTTTGACGATACATTGAGAAAACCGGCATTACTATTGTGTTATAGCAGGTAAACCTGTGTTTGTTTTATTGAAAATGCGACAAAGTATTTGAGAAGTCATGATTTCAGTTAACAGTGATGCCACTTATTAATTTACGTACCACAATTGGCGATGGTAAAATTGTAAATCTCTAATGTCCATATATACGAAATTTGTTTTTATACCCTACACCACTATGTGGTTTGGGTATAATGACTTTGTGTTGCTGTTTTTAACTACCAAAAATATTTGACCTATACCCATCTTTTATTATACCGATCGAAACAGAATCACTATCTGATTCGATTTAATGATGTCCGTCCTTCCGTCCGCCCGTCCGTCCGTCCGTCCGTCCGTCCGTCTGTGTGTCCATGTAAACTTTTTTATCAAACTGCAGGTCGCAAATATGAATATATTTTGATGAAATTTGGTACACAAGTTTCTGTCAGCCATAGGAGAGAATAGGTCCATGTCCAGACCTAACCCCCATAAAAATGACCCCTATGAAATAGACATAAATTGCCATAAGATCCAAATTGTCATATAGATCTTAGTCAAATGGGGTTTATATGCATTTATTACATCCATTAATGAGTAGTCCAAAAATGATCCCTATGGGACAACCCTTAGTCATAAGCCCCATATAGAGCTGCTTCCCGATCTTCACTTAAATGCATATTTTAAATATATATTTTTGCAAAATACAATAGACTTTACTAAACAGGGTCAGGATCGGTCCATTTTTGGGCCTAGTCCCCATATAGATATAGCATCCGATATGAACTTTTTCATATCTGCAGCCAAAGAATTTAATAAAAAACCCACTCAAATTTGGAGTATGCTTATTTTCTATATCCAGTTAGTTGGGTCTAAGAGATATGGTCTCTAAACGCATGGTATAGGGTATCGTATAGTCGGTCTAGGCCGACTATAATTTTCTTACTTGTTTTTTTTTTGCGAAAACATTAATTTATATACACAGTGTTGGTCAGAACAAAAGCAACCAAATAAACTATTGCCCAATTGTTATTGTTGTGTTTCAAAAATCTTCCTTATCATTTCTTACTATTTACGACATTACAAATAAAAAGACAAAACTAAAATCGTAAACTAGAGGAAGCGTTATATTTTTTCTTTTGCAAAACAACTCAAAATGGCCCTATTTCAGATGGACAAAACGGATGCAACATTTAATATTATTCAATATTTAGTGAAGAATCCGTGACTAGAATATTTTTCCACTTAGTTTTCAGCACTTCCTTTATATATTGTTTAGAAGTGAAAGACCGACCAGCTACTCGCCGCTTTTAAATGCATAAGTTCTCAATAGGGTCCGAATCAGGTGATTGTGCCCCAATTAAGTGTTCGAACGCCATTTTCAGCGAACCACTTTATACCAGCATCGAAGTATGTTTCGGGTCGTTGTCGTGTTGAAATATCCAACGAAGCGTCATCTCCCACTCAGAGTGTGCCATCGCAACATTAGCAAGAATGTCTCCATTTTTAAATCTGTCCATTAATCCGTCGATTTCGTGGAAGGGTACAAGGCCAAAGCCATAGAAGTATGCCCAAATCATAATTGATCCGCCACCACACTTCATAGTTGGCTTGCAGTAGCGTGGGTTTGAACGATCTCCTTTCTTGCGGCGAACAGTGCATATTCTGTGAGAGTTAAACAAATTAAATTTTGACTCGTTGCTTAATAAAACAGTTTTCCATTTTTCAGGCGTCAAGTTTTGATATTTTTGTGCAACATGAAGCCAACAAACATTGATATGCTAAGCATTTTAACAAATAGAATTGAAATTAATAAGTTGTACCTTTTTACCAAATGTTTCTTAATGAGCGTTAGTTTTTTTTCTGGCCTGAAGCTTCGGAAACCAGCTTCTAATGTTCGGCGACGAACAGTCCTTGAATTCATATTTAAATTTAACTCATTTAAAATAGTTTTTGCTGATTTAAATGGATATTTTTGCACAATGTGACGGCCTATCCTTAAATCTGTCCTCCGTGGTGCTCCTCCCAAATGCAATGTTTTTACAGATTTTGTTGTTTTATATTTTTTTAAGCCGAAATATTATATATTTATTAATATTATGCTTTTTAGCTAGTTCTATTTGACTCTTTCATTCAAAATCCTTAGTTATTTCATTTTTTAAATTTTCGGATTATTTTTCACTAGCCATGACGACTTGATTTAAATATGATCAATGATACAACGCAACTAGCTGTCAGGCAACTTAAATTAAAGGAGAATGCAAAAATAAGCCATTAAATTTGAAAGTAGAGACAATGCAATTTGTTCTTGCTTAAAGTTGCTTTTGTTTTCTCCAACTGAAACAGTTTACAATTGTAGTTTTGTGTTTTTATTTATAATGTTATAAAGAGTAAGAAATAATAAAGATTTTGCAAAAACAACAATAACATGACTCAAAATACAATAAAGGTCAATAGTGATTTTGGTTGCTTTTTTCTGACCAACACTGTACATACATATATATATATATATATATATATATATATAATTAAATTTTTTACACCAAAACACGGCAAGAGCTAATAGTGCGTTTACATCTAAGCAAAATCTAGTATATACGAGATTTCGAGTGAAATCTAGCTCATTTTTACTAGATTTCCCATACAAAACAGAATCTAGCTCGTTACTAGAATTGTGCAAAATCTCACAAAATCTTGTCAAACTTGGGCACTACCAAATGATACTACTGTGTTTTTTTAATATTGTAGTAGAAAATTACAACGCAGTGACTGAAAAATTGACATTTAAAAACAAAAACAAAAGCAAACAAGTTGAATAAAAAGGAAATAAAATATTAATTATTAATGAAAATGACGAGTCCATAATAAAAAATTATTTAGTAATAGAAAAATTATAATTTTGTATACTTATATGTGCCCATTCCCATCTGCTATATAATAATTGTGCAAAATGCATTTGTTTATGTTGTTCAAACAATACATTTAACAAATACTGAATTTTTTTTCGCAAAATTTCTATTTCATCTTGTGCTCTTTTCATTTATGATGCATAATTATATATAATTATAAAATCTGTTCCAATTTAGAATTTTCCATATTTCCATTTTCCTATTGTTTTGTTTATTTTTGGTATTTCTAATTTATATGTTAAATTTTAATCAACTGTTTATTGTTGTGGAAACAAAATCTCACAAAATGTCAAAGAAGTTAGATGTAAACGGTATAGATTTTGAAATAGGTTTCAACTAAAACGTACTAGATTTTCCTCAATGGAAACGCACTATAAGTGATTAATTTTGTGGATATACTAGAGAAAGGTAAGATTTTTTTATTTTTATAGAATGCCCAAAATTCCAGAAAATCGTTTGTAACTTCTTAGGGCCAAAAGACTTAAAAAATATATACGCCATAATACGTTCGGGAACTTTTATCTCTGGGAGTTAATAGCGGATAGTTTCAATAATTTATCATTTCTACTAAAATACTTTGTAGAGTTCGAATACCGAAAATGAAGCAGAAATTGCAGAATTATTTATTAGCAATGAGTTGCCTGTAGAAACTCATTTTATACAGTATGTGATTAGAGTATAATGTCTTTGTGCTGATGTTTGTAACTATTCAAAATATTTGACGTGAACCCATCTTTATACCGATCGACACAGAATCACTTTCTGAGTCGATTTAGCGATGTCCGTCCGTCCGTCTGTGTGTCCATGTAAACTTTTTAATCAAACTACAGTTCGCTAATATGAATATATATTGATGAAATTTGGTACATAAGCTTCTATGGGTCATAAAATTAACGCTGTTGAAATTGGTGAAAATCGGTTCATGTTCAGACCTAGTCCCCATACAAATGACCCCTATGACTTAAATTGCCATAAGATCCACATTATATTATAGATCTCGGTCAAATTGGGCTTGTGTAAGTTTATTTCATACATTAATCAGTAGTCCAAAAATAAAAATAGGATAATTCTTAGTCATAGCCCCCTTATAAAGCTGCTTTCCGATATACACTTAAATCTATCAAAAAACAAAAATATTGCAAAGATTTTCAACAAATTTGGTATTGCAAAATATTAGTGGCCTTACCAAATATGGTCAGTATCGGTCCAATTTTCGACCTAGTCCCCATATACATATAGCATCCGATATGAACTTTTTCATATTCATAGGCAAAAACATTAATAATAATGCCACTCAAATTTGGTTTACGCTAATTTTCTATATCCAATTAGTTGGACCTTAAAGATACGGTCTCTAAGCGCATGCTATAGGGTATCGTGTAGTCGGTCTAGACCGACTTTAATTTTCTTACTTGTTAAATATAATTTTTTGTAAGAAAGACTGTATGTCACATATTTGGGACGGACATCAAGACTTTAAACGTAACTTGAGTTTTGAAAGTAATTAGTGTGACATATTTATATGATAAAAAATAATGTGTTTTTTCAAATATCAAAATACAAATAATTTTTTTTCGCAACTTTGCTTAACAATATTTTTAAATAAGCAATTATAATAAATACTGCCTAAAAAACAAAATAATTTAATTTTAAATTTAAATGGTATTAGTATTTAAAGATTGGTTACATTATGCAACAGTCTGAAAATGGTTGTACAGTGAAATTGCTTTCAATTAAAAAAAATGAAAATTTTAAAAATTATTGTTAATTATCTTATTAATTTTAAACATAATTGTAACGAATTTAATTAGCATTCTTACTTATTATTACTATTATTCTTTTTTGAAAAAAAATATTTATTTATTGCAAAGTGTGCAATAATAAGATATGGCGCATATTTTATCAACGGATGTGTGTTAAAAGTTTACTTTGATTTGAATTTTCACCAACTTCCCGACTAGCTAGAGCTGTAAAACTTTCGTCACGTACGTAACGTGAATTAAGGATTGGGATACTAGTCAATTTTATTAAAAATATTTTTGATGTAAGTAATTAATATTACATGTTTAGTAATAGTTATTTGAGCTTTATTTACTTTGATACAAACAAATACAGGGCAACAGAAATTATTTGTTTTGTTTAAGAAGAAATAAGAAACTTTAAAAAATTTTGAGAAGAGGAAGAGTATTAAATCATAATGCTTTAAATGTTGTAAAATCCGAAATTGAGTTCAGGCTCGTATTCAGCACGCCAAAGACCTTTTGAGAAGTTTACTCTAGGCCCAGGGTGTACAAAATTATTTAAAAACAAATCAAATTATTTTAAGTTTGAATTTATTATTTATTCTCTTTATAGAAAATATAAAATTTATTAAACAAAATTATAATTCAGATAAAAATTTTATTATTGGTATTTTGCTGATATATTTCCGATATATCCAAAACTCGTGTCAAATTCTAGTTAGCTCAAAATCTGTAGCGTAATTTGACAATAGTGGACCTAGGTATTTAAGCGAAGTTTTCAAGTTCAATTTTAGAATGGTTGTCATTTACTTTAAGAATAAAAATAGTCTTAGTGGCTGTTCACAACCGTTGAACATATACTACTATAATTTTTTTAAAAGCAATTTTCTATTTATCAGAAAGAGAATCGGGAATCTTGAATCAACTGCACTTAAGCTTGACCGACGATGTTAAAAGTATCGATCCAACATTGCAAATGGATCAAGAATATATTTGTAGTATATTTTTGTTTCTTGAACTGTTTTTTAAATGAACTGCGAGAAGGTTTATTTTTTGACTAATATTAATAGATGTAATTAACACACATACAAAAATTGGTCGATCTCATAGGGGTCACTTATATGGCGACTATGTCTGATAAAAGCCTACATACCAAATTTCGACAAAATATTTTCATATTTGCGTCGTGTAGTTTGTAACATGTTTTACATTTACACAGAGACGGTCGATTGACTCAGAAAATTAGTCGACTGGTATAACGTCTTTTGTCTAGGTCAATAATTTTCGGTAGTTATAAGCATCACCAAAAACTCATTATACCCTGACCACATGGTGGGATAGGGTATAAAGAGACCTAGGTTGGCGCAAAACCTTTTGCCATAATATTTGCTATATACTTATATACCGACTGCGTAGTACGGTGATATTATTACACTATTTTCAATGAATTAATTTAAGGCATATTTTACATAATTACTGTGTAAAGTTCTAAATATTAACGTACAAGCCCTTAAATATTTCCTTTCGAAGACTCGTGTTTTCTCCATGGAAGAAGTTGAGATATTGAACCAAATTGGGCAAACATATATGAGGATTGATCTAATGAACGATTGGAACATAATTATTTTTACCTAGACGAAATACGTTCAGAGTAAAATAAGGATTTAAATACAAACAAAAAATGCATTTCGTGAATTAATAATTATTTTTTTGACATGAGTATTAAAGTATAAAAGCTTGTTTGATTGAAGGCCTAAGTATTTCAGCACTTTCATTATATTGGTGTTATTCGGTAAGTTCCTAATTATTCCAGCTTATTTTTATATTACTGTTACATTTATCAACTGAGGACATGAATAAAATTGTGCATTTTATTTTCATATTCAAGTCTACTGAAAATTGTTCTACTATATTAAAAGTTTCTAGCATATTTCTATTTATTTTTATACCCTATACCACTATGTGGCTTGGGTATAATGACTTTGTACCGCTGTTTGTAACTACCAAAAGTATTTGACCTAGACCCATCCATAATTATACCGATCGACTCAGAATCACTTTCTGAGTCGTTTTAGCGATGTCCGTCCGTCCGTCCATCCGTCTGTGTGTCCATGTAAACCTTGTAATCAAATTACAGGTCACAAATATGAATATATTTTGATGAAATTTGGTATATAAGCTTTTATCGGCCATAGGATGAACGTTATTGAAATTGGTGAAAAGCGGTCGATGTTCAGACCTAGTCCCCATACAAATGACCCCTATGAAATCGACATAAATTGCCATAAGATCCAAATTATCATATAGCTGTCAGTCCAATTGGGTTTGTATGTGTTTATTATATTAATTAATCAGTAGTACATAAATAATCCATATAGGATATTTCTTAGTCATAGGCCCCATATATAGCTACTTCCCGATCTTCACTTAAATTCATAAAAAAAAAAATTATAGCACAGATTTTTCTCAAATTTGGTTTGTATATATTTTTTCAAAATATAAGCGACTTTACCAAATATGGTCGGGATCGGTCCATTTTTCGACCTAGTCCCCATATAAATATAGGACTCGACATGAATTTTTTCATATCTGCAGCCACAAAAATTAATAACAATGCCACTCAAATTTGGTTTATGCTTATTTTCTATATCCAATTAGATGGACCGATGAGAGTCTCTTAACCATGGTATAGGGTATCGTATAGTCGGTCTAGACCGACTATAATTTCTTACTTGTTCCTATTATGCTATCGGTTGATGTTTTATATTTTCTTAAACATATCCAAAATATGTTAAATAAAATGGGAAAGTTTACAGTACCATGCCGTTTATGATTCTATTGCTTTCATGGTTCTGGTAAATAATATAAAGGGGTTATCGCTAACCATATTCAGGTATGTGATGGAAATCGATCGATTTCAAAAGTGAAAACAATTTTAAAATCAACAACGGTGTGATGAATTTCGATCGATTTCATTTTTCACTTTCGTATCATTCCGTATCATTTCTTTTGAAAAATACAACAATGTATGTGAAAATTACAATCAAACATTTATGAAATTTATAAGTAATCAACAATGAACATCATAAAATGTCGATTATTTTGGCAGCATTCTATTTGTTATTAGAAGAGGATAATAAAAAAGAAAACATAAAGAGGAAACAATTACGTGACAACTCGGATCCACAGAACAAATTGGAATTTGAAATCGACACTATAAAATGAAAAATATAAACGCATCACAACTTTAATTGAATTTAAATCGATTTCCATCACATACCTGATTATATATGATTATTGGAAACGATTGTATTGGAAACTGCATTTGAAGGAATTTCAATATCAAACTTGGTATCCATATGTTATCAAAAGCACCAGTACATAGTTTCGTGTTCCATTTCCAATTGATATTGGAAGTGTGAAAAGATTTGCGTTTATGGTTATTAATTCAAATTTTTTACTTAAATATAACGTTTCTTTCAAAAGACTAAGTCAAGATTTGTGTGTAGATTAGACTATATTAAGAAGACTCTACGCACTGTGACCAATTTGATCTTTTGTGCGGTTTTGTGGTTGTCCTAAATATTAAAGATTACTATAAAGCCAATTACCCTGTTTTGCATAAAAAACTATGTGTCCTGTGGGGATACAGTGTATCATCCACTTAGTTTCGGACATTCGCGGAGAATGTATTCTGCTGTTTCCACTGACTGTTCGTAAAGCCAATTACCCTGTTTTGCATAAGAAACTATGTGTCCTGGGGGGATATAGTGTATCATCCACTTGGTTTCGGACATTCGCGGAGAATGTATTCTGCTGTTTCCACTGCCTGTTCGTAGAACCACCATGTGTCTGTAACAGACTGACTTTTCATTCGTAGGTGACATCTAAGATTACAGTGTCCAACAAGGAACCCCGTCCTTCTTATCAAGGGAAAGTAATCTTTCCGTGACCCCCGCTACCAGGTCGTTGGTGAAGAGTCTTGGGACTCTCATGTGAACCTTGAGGTCACCGTCCTTCATGTTACCAAAATCCTGAAGTCGTACGGCACTTATGCATGCATCCTCGGTGACTAAAATATGCAGTGGTGTGATGTTAAGCATGATGCCGATAGCATCAGTTGGATAAGTTATGTTCCCCCTGTGATGCTGATACAGCCAATGCGGTACAATTTGTTCAGGATGGCCTTAGCATCTGCTTCCTCAAATTTTGGCTACCATGCAAGAGCAGAATAGGTAATCGTTGGTTTCACAATAGTCCTAAACTACCAGTCGATCATATGGGATTTTAAGCCCCACGTTCTACTTAGCTTTTAACAGGCATTCAATGTCCTGGTGGCCTTTTTGGTAATTTAATCTAAGTGATTGTTCCAAGTGAGGGACTTATTCAGGGTAACCACAAGATACTTGACTCCGTCCGAGAACCCTATTGTCAAACTGTTTAGTCTTGGTTTCGCAAGGTTGAGTTTTTTTCGGTTGGTGAACGGTATCAGTATGGTTTTTAGATGGTTTCATAGATAACCCTTTTTTCTGAGAATAATTTGGGGTATAATTCAGAGCCTGTTGCATACGCTCCGATATTGTGCTCTCGTCGAAGCCGGTGACAGAGATAGCAAGATCGTCCGCGTAGCCAATGGTTTTGAATTCTAAGCAGTGGTGATAGAACGCCTCCCTGTGGGCAACCCCTAGTGGCACTTATGGTCCTTGACGTACTTGCTATATTCAGTGTGATAATTTAGAGTTTAGAGTTGAGCACCTGTGGGGTCCAATTTATTATGTTTACAGAAAAATTCTTTCTCAGCATGGCCCCTTCAATTGCCCTATCTGACGTATTATTGAATGCGCCCGTATATCAATGAAGGCACTTAGTTAATATTTGTGAGGAAGTCTTATGATAACTATATTTTGAGGAAGAAGAGATTTGTACTTATTTGCGTCATTTATTAAACTTAAATGTAGTTAAATTTTTTATTTAAGTATATGGTCCATATCAAGAAGGAACAGTTATTTATATGCTTCGTTTTAACTTTAACTAGCTGATTCCAGCGCTCGAATTTCTAGTGCAATTTCTAGGCAGCTCTATTTTTCAACTTAGCCATTTCACAAACCAAAACCTTTATGGTTTATTATTATTGTGAATGAAGATAACAAACCCATTAACAAATTTGATAAAATACACATAGCATATGTATAATTTTATATATGTGTTAGTAGCAATTTTAAATGCAATTTACTCAAAATAAAGGAAAAAATTAAAAATCTGTAAATATGCAACACGGCCAAAAAGAAATACCTTTCCAATAATATACGTTTGGCGAAAATCGGGAAAAAATGGTAGAATAAAACATCGGTCAAAAGAAGTCGCCTAGCTTATTAATATTATAGATTAAGTGCTTTACCCTTAAATGTAGCCATTGGACAGCAAACCGTTCTCTAATTAATATCGTTCTTTAATAATACCGCTGAGGTAAAATACCGATGCTTTACTCAAATATGGGTAAAGACTATTCTAGGTTGGTTGCTAAGCTAGGCTAGAAATTTTCACAAAAACGCACTTAAAATAGCTTGAGTATTTATTTGGCATGTCCACACCTTAAAAATCAAATATTGTTTTTTTTTTGTCAGCCTCTTCGGGTCCATTGTTGTCATGTGTGAATGGGAAAAGAAATTGACTAAGCCCCACTACAATTATAAAACAGGTATCCGTCAATGAAAATTTAAAGTTAGTTGAGCCATTTGAAACTTCAGAGAAAAAATTAAATTTTATTTAATTCGACAAGAAAGAAATTTTATCCAATTCACAAATCAAAAAAAAAAAAAACTTATTTTTATTATAAACATATTAACAAATTTAATAAACACACACATAGCATTGTATAATTTTATGTATGTGCTAGTAGCAACTTTAAATGCAATTTACTCAAAATAAAGGAAAAATTTTAAAATCTGTAAATCTGCAAAACGGCTAAAAAGAAATACCTTTCAAATAATATACGTTTGGTCATAATCGGGATAAGATGGTAGAACAAAACATCGGTCACAAGAAATCGCCTAGGCTATTAATATTATGTATTAGGTACACATATACCCTAAATTGAAAATCACAAATTTTAGTTTAAAAATAATGACAACAGAATCATGTCAAGGAACCAATACTCAAAAATTAGTTCTGGCAGAAAACAAATAAGTCAAAAGTTTTAAAGTAAAATTTTTGTCGTTTTAAAAATTGTCCTGTTATTTAAAGTAGTTTTTACCCTCATCTATTCAAATATATCGTTTTGGGTGCTCAATTGATTGTGGAGTATCTACCTTTCTCCTCTAATGTACTTTATGGACATATTTTGTTTTTCAAAAAGTTCAGTATGAAGTAATTTGTACATAAATACGTATTACATGATGGATTACAAGTTGCGCACATATTTTGAGTTAGCTTATTTCACATGCATCAAATTGGTTGTGATTTGAAAGCTTCCATTGAGACATGACAACTTATTCAACTGCAGTCTTTCCTTTATCCATAGTTGATCGAGGTTTTTACGTCTACCCATTTTTATCTGCTTTTTTAATTGTTAAAAATAAATATTTATATAAATTTTTTCTGTTACAAATCTTATAAAATAATCGCAAACTTAGCGTAGCGTTGTTACCCTTTTAATACTGTTTACATTAAAAAATTTATAAAATATTCACAAATTATTCACAATTTTCAATTTATTTTCAAAAATGACAACAAAAATTGATAATTAAGGTTAACATTATTTTTCCTTTATATGTTTCTTGCAACAGAAATTGATTTATACAGTTTCCTTTCGATTAAAAATTCCAAAACACGATAAAATAATTCCGAATACAAATTTTATTTGTGAGACACACAATAATTTGCTACAAAATCTTTAAACACATTTTCAATTTAAAATAAGTTTCTATAATAAAAGTATTTATTGTAATTACCAATATTTATTTTGCAGCAGGTTTATAAAGAATTTAATTAGGTCGTCTCAATTTAAACAGTTTAAAAATTTTTATGCAGACTTTTATTGGTGAACGGAACTAATTTCGGAATTTTTGATATCGTCAATTTATAAAAATTATATTTATATGACAGTAAATGAAATAGATTTTATTTTTAAATATATCAGTATAACAATAAAAATTGCTATCACCTTAACAAGTTTCTCTTGTAGTAACCGATTTCCAACTAATAATTTTTTTTTGAGTGTAGAGTCTATTTCCGTATTATTTAGCAAATGTTCTGAATTTTTTGGAGTTTTTATACCCTATACCACTAGTGGTTCGGGTATAATGACTTTGTGCTGCTGTTTGTAACTACCAAAAATATTTGACCTAGACCCATCTTTTATTATACCGATCGAATCAGAATCACTAACTGAATCGATTTAACGATGTCCGTCCGTCCGTCCGTCTGTGTGTCCATGTAAACCTTGTAATCAAACTGCAGGGCGCAAATGTGAATATATTTACATGAAATTTGGTATATAAGCTTTTATCGGTCATGGGATGAACGTGGGAATCGGTCCATGTTCAGACCTAGCCCCCATACAAATGACCCCTATGAAATCGACATAAATTGCCATAAGATCCAAGTTATCATATAGATCTCAGTCAAATTGGATTTGTATGTATTTATTATATCCATAAATCAGTAGTCCAAATAAAATCCCTATAGGACAATTCTTAGTCATAGGCCCCATATAGAGCTGCTTCCCGATCTTCACTTAAATCTATCAAAAACAAAAATATTGTACAGATTTTTCTCAAATTTGGTTTGTATATACTTTTTCAAAATAAAATTAATAAAAATCCCACTCAAATTTGGTTTATTCTTATTTTCTATATCAAATTAGTTGGACCGAAGAGATAGGGCCACTAAACCATGGTATAGGGTATCGCATAGCCGGTCTAGACCGACTATAATTTTCTTACTTGTTTTAATTTTTTATTTTTTTTTTTAACCCGGAATATAATTTTTTTTTTAAAGTTCGTCACATACAATGAACATTATATACAACAGTAAGTTTAGAAGAATTATTTTTTACAGAGAAAAGTTATCTCGAACAAAAATGACGAAATTGCTCTTCTGACTTTATAAATAAATACCTACTTCATGTTTTGCGGTTTTTTTGATTTTAAATATATTGAATGTTGTTAGTACCAATAAACTTGTGAGAGTATTCACAACGT
Organism: Cordilura impudica; assembly: GCA_963682025.1. Classification (NCBI taxonomy): domain Eukaryota; kingdom Metazoa; phylum Arthropoda; class Insecta; order Diptera; family Scathophagidae; genus Cordilura; species Cordilura impudica. The sequence goes on from OY821519.1 coordinate 139,160,821, forward strand.
CGATAACAAAAAATAAATAAATTCCGGTATGAATTCCAAGAAATCACTAGGATTTGAACAACTATCAAGAAATCTATATCTACTGGAATATATATTTGATCTATTGGATTTTCCAGACCAGTTGGCTTTAGCAAATATATCTACACAGTTTCAATACATATTCAAAAACTACATATGGAAGGAAAAATATAAAAAAGTTAAAATAGAAAACTATTTGGGAATTATCAAATTAACAAATGAATCAGCGGTGCATACTTTCGATTTGACTTTAAGTCAGTTTGAATATTTTCGCAATATTTACTCCGAAGATATGGAGATATTAAACGAATATCATGGATGTGCAATTAATACAAAACTATTACAAAATCTGACCAGCATTAGCTACAATTATCTGATGTTAACAAATGAACATATAAAATTGCTGGCAATAAATTGTCCAAAATTAGAGAAATTATCTATATATGGATGTTGTAATAAATATCGGGATATAATAAAAATCGGAACAGATATTAAATTGAAAACTTTGCTTCAGATGCAAATGCTGAAATATTTTGCATTAAGAAATGCCAGTGGATATGAAATGAAAGAAGATCTTGCCTCAAAGCTAAAACTGCAATATTTCAATTTAAAACATTTAATTATATCCGATGATGAGGCAATGGAGTCGGGTCAGATGGAGCAAATTGACAGCTGCTTGAATTGTATTAGAGATGCCAAGGGTACTATAGAAGATTTAGATATATACATTTCATTTCGCAGTTCTATAACACCTCATCATATTAAATTGTATGCAAATTGTTTTGAAAATCTTATAAGTTTAAAAATATCCATTGTTGGTGTGGCTAACAATGAGATTATCGCAACGATGGCCAAAGTATGCCAAAACTTGCGGCAATTAGAGTTTAAGAGTACAAACTTTGAAGATATAGAAAAATTTTCAATTTTTGCCAATTTAACTGATTTATCGTTTTACGACTGTTATGGCCTAACATACGATAATCTGAGGGAGATTTTAACTGAAATGAAATTGAATGCATTTACTTCGGTCGACACAAAATATAAAGGTGTTGTCTTTCATTATTATTTTATATCGCCAACTATAAAATCATTCCATATTGATGCTTTAAAATCATTTGAATTTAAAACAGCCTCTGAATATTATAAAATATAGCTGAAAAAAATTTTCATATATTATTAGTCTTTAAAATAAAAAAAATAGATATTGTGATGTTGTATTTTTTTTTTTTTAATTTTTCTCTTCAAAATTAATTTGCGTCACTGTAAGAACGAATTTAGAGACACAATTGTTAAAAAAAAATAAAGTGAAAAAACTTGTTAATCCAAGAGATTCGTTTGGAGTTCATATAAAACAATTATGAAAGTTGTATTCAGTTTAGTCCGTCTATACGATACCCTACGCCATGAACACCTAGAAATGGTCTTAGATCCAACTCCTTAAGTTCAAATCGTTTTCAAATGAAAATTCAGTTGTTTTTTCAAGAAATATTTTCCGTTTTTAGATTTCTTCAATTCAATTTAAAAAAAAAGACTTACTCATTCTGTAATTTTTATTGTTAAAATGTGTTTAAATACAAACTTAATTCAAGTAATTAACATGTTGCTACAGCAGATGTTTATAAACATTTTTTGCTTTTGCTGCCGTATATATAAATAAAATAAAAAAAGTCGTAATAAAAAGACAAAAAAAAAATAGTAACAAGCGACAATTCAGTTATTTTTACTAATTTGTAGTTCAAATTAAATAAAAACATTTTTTATCGAGGTGTTGTTTGACTTTTGTTCTCCAAACATAAATGAAAAATAATTTTTCTTTAACTGAAATGTAATAGTACGATTTTTCAATGTATTTTCACTTGTTTGAATATACACTTTCACTTACTTTTAACAATAAAGTGTTTCGAGTGTATATAAAATAAACATAAACAAATTTGAGTGGCATGTTAAAAATTTGTTGGCTGGCATATGAAAAGGTTAATATTGAATGATATATTTATATGGGGATTCGGTCGAAAAATGGGCCCATCATGGCCATATTTGTAAATGTCACTTATTTTTCGCAAAAACATTATATACCAAATTTGATAAAAATCTGTCGAAAATTTTTGTTTTTTGATAAGGTTAAGTAGCAGCTTTATATGGGGACTAAGACTAAGAATGGGTTTATTTTTGGAATACTGATTAATGTTTCTAGTAAAAACACATTATCCATAATTGATGTAGAACTGTATGATAATTTCGATTTTACTATGCGGCCTAATAGTGCGTTTACATCTAGTAGATTTTAGTTGAAAGCTTGTCTAACTTTTTTGATATTTTGTGAGATTTTGTTTCCACATCAATAAACAGCTAATTAAAATAAAACATATAAACTAGAAATACCACAATTACACAAAACAATAGGAAAATGGAAATATGGAAAATTCTAAAAGGAACAGATTTGATTATTATATTATGAATCAAGAATGAAAAAAGCACAAGGAGAAATATAAATTTTGCAAAAAAAAAAAAAACCAGCATTTGTTAAGTGTATTGTTTGAACAACAAAAACATATATATTTTGCACAATTGCTATATAGCAGATTAGAATGGGCACATATAAATATCAAAAAGTATAACTTTTCAAATATTAATATTTCTATAAGCTCCACTCCAGTGTGCAGAGGGTATATATAAGTTTGTCATTCCCTTTGTAATAATTAGAAAGAAAATTTTGGACCCCATAAAATATATATATTTGTGATCCTTATAACAACCGGAGTTGATATAGCGATGTCCGTCTGTCCGTCTGTCCGTCTGTAGAAATCACGATGGCGGCATCAATCGGGCAGCTAGGGTGCTCGCTGACATAAAAAATGATTCATTGGCATCCTGAAAAGTTTGCTATTCAAAATCGTCCAAATCGGTCGATTAGGGCCCGAGATTTGCATGAAGAACTAAAAAAAGTCTTGAAAAAATATAATTTTCTATGTTGTTCTTGTCACGATCACGCCCTCAATAGGATAGCTAAGGTGATCATTTTTAGTGAGAATGATTCCCAAAATTCATGGGAAGATTTCTGTTTCAAAAATCATTAAAATCGATGGAACAGGTCCAGGGAAATCTCTGAAAAAGTTAAAAAAAATTGAAAAATATGATGTTTCTATAGTGTTCTTGTTGTTATTCTAAATGTTATATTGTTGTCATAGCTGGACTTGTTGTTTTTGTGGTCGTTGTGGTAATAATATAATAAAAACTAACCCTTTGTACATTTTTTTTATCAACTCTGGTAGAAAATTTAAAAGTTTCCATTGTTTTGGCATCACTAAAAAAATTTACTAGATCATTTCTGTCATTGTCACGAGCATGCCTGCGAAGTTTCAGATCGATTGGGTCACAGGAAAGGGGTTAAAATCGATCCAAAATTTTTTCGACAAGCAGACACTACGAGTTAATATAAAGGGAGTAAAAATAAACCAGCATCTAAAGCAAATAATGCTAAAATACCTAGTTTTTAATAAAAAGAAAACAATGTAAATTTGGCAAAAAAAAAATTTTATATATTAATTTATTTAAAGAGAAAAACACAACAATAACGTTTGATGTTGTATTTTTTGTGTGTAATATTTACATATATGTACATACATAAACATATTAAATAATACAAATAATATACATATATTATATATATGGGGGATTTCACGTCAACTGCACCAACTTTTGAAACCGATGTCTTCCGATCGTAATGAAATTTGCACCAAGGTTAGTCCTATTGGATAGTAATTTAGACACAATTTTTCAAAAAGATCGGTCCAGATCTCTCTGAGTTAGAGGGGTTCAAAATTTGACATTTTGGCCAAACAGGTGTTTTTTCTCATCCATGTAACTGATTACCTATTGTTCCTAGAAAATTTTCTCCCAAAGAGTTTAGATAGCCATTTCTTCAGTATTTCGGAAAAAAATATTAAAAAAAAAAAAAAATTTTGTAGACTTTTTTTTTTTGCTAAATTAAAGCATTTTTTGCCTTTTTTTTAAAAAAAGGGCATTTTTTTTTTTTTTTCATAAGAAAGCTTAGGATTTTTCCTTTAAGAGCTTTTTGGTCGCTTAGTGGGATGGGAGTGGGATATCTATTGAAAAAAATATTTTGTAACTCAAGACAACGGTTATTCAATTTTTCACAAATGCACCATTTTGAATTTTTTCCGATTTGTGTCTAAATGCTTAAAAATAAAACCTATATTGAGAAACTAGACAAACTAAACTTTCCGAAGGTATATAACATACCTAACTAAAATTTTATACCCTCGATACTGTAATACTCAGAATATGTTAACCTCAGGAAAAAATCACTTTTTTTCTATAGAAATGTTGAAAAATTATTATTTTTTATTTATTTTTAATAATAATTAAATTAATGTATAATAATAATAATATTAAAAAGATAAATAATTTATTAAAATTTAATCTTAATTGCATGAGATCCATTTTTATTATAACTATTTTTATACTTAATTTATTGTAGCTGATGAAGTATATAAGTCTTGTAAATTTTTAAATACCCTGTCTTTCATCCATCTTTTTTGTCGCCTTTATTTACTGCGTTATTTTGTCAATCCTTTCTTGGCATTCCTAGGTTCAGCTGTTGCGTTCAGTATGCGTTTGCATTTACCATGAAAATGTTAAACTGATGTTGAGGGAAATCAACTTAAAGTATTTAACAGATGATTCGGCAGAAGATTTACACGATTACCGCGATTGCCTTAAATTGACTATGTGTCCTAATGCAACAACTTCTTGCCACTTAGGTGAATGTACCAATTGCCCGAAAACCACATTCATCAAAGAAAATTTAATCAACTCTTTAGATCGAGAATATATAGAGGAGGTCAAATTTGATTCTTGGATTCAGACTGACAGATGCACATTGAAAACAATCATTTTAAATGTGGATGATTTTGTGGAAGAAATGTGTACAGGATTGCTAAACTTGAGAAACCATGACTTTTTAGTCGAAGAGCAATGGTCATTCTTCAAGGATTTGAAGATGCATTTGAAGTCTGTTGAATTCGTTATTTCATATGATATATATATATATATATATATATATTATTTTTCACAATTTTTTTTTGGATGAATATTTGAAGTTTTTCAGATAACAAATTATTTTATTTAAAATGTTTGGGACAATTGGTTTTTTGCGTTTGGCATCCCTAAAATAATTATTTATTATTATAAATTTATTCTCTATGTTTTCCAAATATGGCAATATTTTAATAAAAAGTTGAGAGAGCTTTTTTTTGGTTATTATTTTGTAACAGCCATCTCCAATTAACACGATTTAATGCATATGGCCACCCTACACAACCATTACCTTTGCAATGTAGGTTAGGGCGAGCTATTTAATTAGCAAAAACTAAATTAAACGAGAAGTTATGTCATATAACCCGAAACGCATGCATATAGGAAACGCATGCATATTTTTCCAATATTTTGTTTACATTTATTATCAATTATATATTATTATATATTATTATTATATTATTATTAATAATTAATATTTTATTTCCTTTTCATTCAACTTGTTAGCTTTTGCTTTTGTTTTTATTTTTAAATGTCAATTTTTCAGTCAGTGCGTTGTAGTTTTCTACCAAAAAAAAAAAACATAGTAGTATCAATTGGTAGTGCTCAAGTTTGGCAAGATTTTGTGAGATTTTGCTAAAATCTAGTAGCGAGCTAGATTTTGTTTTGTATGGGAAATCTAGTAAAAATGAGCTAGATTTTGCTCGATATCTCGTATATATTAGATCTTGCTTAGATATAATTGCACTATAAGTTAGATCATGCAGCGAACTTCAGCGATTTTAATAGAAATCGTGCTATGGCCGGAAAAGGCTTATATACAAAATTTTATTAAATTGGCCACTTGCAGTTTACATGGATGAGAATAAATAACACGTGGTATAACCTATCATCCAGAAGGCTATACTTATGGAAATCACCCCAAGACAATGAACATCAAACAATCAAAGATTCGGTACGTCAATCCAAAAAATGTCTACCTACTCAGGAGAAGATATGCCCTTGGATAATAACTTTTCCAATACTTGTTACTCTGTAAAAATTGCGGTTGTGAAAAAACAACAGCCAAAAAAGTTCTCAACCTTGAAAAATACAAAAACCAACACATCAAGGAATCTCTGTTACAACAATTAAACTGTAAGCTTAGAGACGTAAACGCGGACAATACGGACACAACAACTAGCTGGCAACTTCTTAAGGAAACCCCCATGACGACGACTAAAACAATACTAGGATAAAAGAAACCCCAATCGAAAGAAAAATGGATGACCGACGAAATACTGGAGTTGATGGAAGAACGCCTCACTGTGGCTTAAGTTTTGATTTCATTGGCCAAAAGTATTAATATTTTTTGTCACCGTTTTTTTAAATTTTAACGCCTTTTTGTAGCTAATATATCCAGATTAAGACAGCCAAAAAATTAGGTAAAACTATTGCTAATTGTGGGCGTGGCATGCTGTCAAACTCAACTGTTTTTTTAATTTCAGAAAAAGGTAATTTTTTTTTGTTTTTTATCAAAAATAAATGGTTACTACTCGCAAGCTATTAACGACAATGACCTGCGGTCTTTTTTATAATGTTGGTAGGATTATAGTCTTTAGTTGTTGTAAGTGGTCACAGCTCTACAGTTTAATATTAGGGGCGTTATGAAATATTTATGAAACTACTATATTTTCCTCAAATTTTAATTTTAGTGGAATAGAACTTCTAGGCAGCAAAAGGGAACCAGAAACGTGAACCACCTGGAGAAAGGTGAAAGTGTTTTCTTTAAGTATATATATATGTATGTACTTTTGTACCCGTGACGACCGATGGGTAGAACACTTTTTTCATTTTAATGAAATTACTCTAAAAAATTTCAAATTACGATAATTTAAACCGCCGTATAAGTACTCGTATACAATGGTGTATTAAATTTGTGCTTTAGGTATTTTATAGCTCATTATTTGTTCTATTACCGAAATATATTTGTAAGTAAGAATGTCAATATACAGATGATGTAATTCATTAGTAACCTGTTTTTTTTAATTATCATGCATTTTTATACCATTTTATTTTACCTAACAATGCACTAAAGATTTTGGAAGATTCAGAGTCTTCGATTAATACCACGCAAACAATGGATATTTTGAAAAATGAGACACCATCTTCTACGAAATACTGGAGGCTAATCAAATTTGAATTCAAAAAAGAAATTCATGATGCCATTAACAAAGAATTAGTGATATCAAGGCCCAAATTGCAACACTACAGCCATTACAATTACAGTTAGATGGGCAGCAAATTGAAGTAAGTGCTGACAATGATAGATGGAAATGTAGGTCAGGCTTTGACTAACACGAAGGCTGCATACAGCTGCATTATATGCCAAGCAACATCAAGCCAATTAAACCAAGTCCCGAGAAAATTATAAGATAATACCGATTCATATGAATTTGGATTATCACCACTACATGCAAGACTACGACTTATGGAACACATACTAAATATCAGGTATGATTTGGATTTCGGGTATTCAGGATGAATTAGAAACAACGAAATCAACAAAGAGTTAAGAAGTTCAAAAAAGAAACATGTTCAAGATGAATATCGCAAATTTGGATTGATTATAGATCAGCCAAAACAAGGGTCAGGCAATACAAATGATGGCAATACCGCAAGAAGATTCTTTTCAGATCCAGGAACAGCATCTGAAATAACAGGAGTGGATTTAAACCTTATTTTCAGATTTAAAATAATCCTAGAAGTACTTGCGTGCAATAAAGAAATTGAGTCTAGAAAATTTGGAGATTATGCTAAGGAAACTGCAAAAATATATACAACCAACAACCAGTTCACAAAATCCTTTATCATGGAGAAGATGTCATTAAATATCATTTGGTGCCACTTGGAGATCTATCAGAGGAGGCTCAGGAAAAAAGGCATAAGGATTACAGATTTTACAGAGAGCACAATACTAGAAAAATTTTACGAAATTCCACAAATGAAGATCTATTTAATATATTATTGGCAACGTCAGATCCGTTCACCTCCCGTATTCGAAATCAATGGAAAGTGGAACATCGGGATTTAGATGAAGGAGTCAAAAAACTACTAAAGAAGAGAAATAACACAGAACAAAATATGGAATATTTGCAATCAATATTTGAGTGTCAAATGAATGATAATTATAACTGCCTTTCATTGTTATTTAAGTACGAAAAACATAGTATTAGTAAAAAATAATAATAAACAGAACTTATCATTGTTACAAATGCAATTAAAATCTATTGCAGTTTTTAGTTTTAAAATGTTTTTTAAAATTATAAAATTAGACAGCAAAAAAAAAAAATTTTTCTGTGGTTATAGATTTTTAGATAATATTGTTAACGTTTTTTTTTTACGTGTAAATATTTTTGAGTGTAAACAAATTTGCAAATTTGGCAACAAAAAATTTTTAATTTTTCAGTAATAATAGCAAAATTTCCAGTTGATTGTACTATTTTTTTTTTTGTGTAAAAATTTTTTTTAATGTAACATTAAAAAATCCCATTATTACAAAAAATTTTGATAATTATTATTAAAATCCAAATATTAAATTTTTTAATAAATAAAAAAATAATAAACGCATATTTCACTCTAAAAGTTAAAAAAAAAAATCAAACGTTCAACTCTGACTTAGAATTCCTTAAAAAGTCCTCAATCAATTTTAATGCAATTAAAACTGAGTCAAGCTGAACTTAATATCAATCCCTTAAAAAAAATTACTTAAATATTTTGATTGGTTCAAAAGTTACAGAATTTTGGTCAATGAAAAACGATTTTCGGCCACTGTGCGCCGGAAACATAAAAACAAAAACACAACCCAGTACCACCAAATACATACAGAGATTCGAGCAAAAATCCGCAGGGCGAAACTAGAATGAATCGGCAAGGAATGCGAAAAAATTTAAGGCTGCAAAGGCTTAATGATGATTTCACTCTACACAAGACAGTAAAAGAAGCAGCTGGAATACACCGTAGGCTCCTTCCATCCTTTCTTAAAAATAATAACAACGAAATTGTCTTCGGAGTCGATGAAAAGAAAGGCATATGGATAGACTATATATCGAAATTATTCGAAGATCCCCAATCCATTATGAAATGGGAAAAGTCATCAAAACCGCAACAAAAAATAAATCTTTAAGCCCAGATAAACTACCATCTGAACTTCTTAGACTAATCGACGATCACACATAAGAATAATAGTAACACTATTCAAAAGAATTTATGACTCAGGTGAATATCCATATAAATGCCATCATACATCTCCCAAAAAAGTGCAGCGCAATGATATGCAATGAATACAGACTTATAAGTATTATGAGTCACACGCTCAAACTATTCCTAAAAATTATTTACAACAGAATCTTCAGGAATGAATATAAAAAAAATGCGAGGCCTCAATGGGAGACACTCAATTTGGCCAAAGGAAGTCGTGAAGCACTATTCTGTGCCAATGTTTTAGGACAAAATTGCAAAGCAGTACACAAAGATCTGTTTCTTTACTTTATTGACTACGAAAAGGCCTTCGATACTGTTCAACACGATAACGCCATTGGCATCCTTCAATCAATGGACATTAACGAGAAAGAAATACGGTGCATCAGAAATCTGTACTGGCAAATAACAGAAGAAGTAAAAGTTGAGCAGTCAGTTACCGAACAAACTAATATATGCAGAGCGTGTTATTTCCCCTTTACTGTTCAACATTTACTCAGAATGAATATTTTAGTAAGCCCTTAGCAACATGAACGTAGTTGTCGAAGTAAACGGACGGATGATATATAACATCAGGTACGCCGATGATACTACACTTCTGTCACATTATATATGCAACAATAAACGTAAAATAAAATTAACGTACAAAAAACAAAATACATGATTGTTAGCAGAAAAACAAATAACGAAACACTACTACAATATGCGAGAATACACCGATAAAACGAGTACAAAAGATCAAATATCTTGGCTGGGATCCCACAACGAAAAATATAAGAAAGTTCTCAGTAATCGCGAATTCAGTATAGAACTGAAAATACGCTTTGTAAAGTGCTACGTGTTACCGACGTAAACAAACTACTAGCATTCGAAGTGTGGCTATATCGTTAAATTTTAAAAATACTTTGGACGGGCCATATCACCAATTCTGAGGTGCTTCAAAGATTGAATCGAGAACGTGAACTCATGGATGTCATTAAACGCAGGAAACCATCATATATCGGACATATCATGAGGAACGACAAATACGAACTAGTACAACTTATCATAAAAGACACAGTAGAAGGACGGCGTGGTATGGGCAGAAAATAGGCATCATGGCTACGAAATATACGACAGTGGACTAATAAAACAAATACCGAAATTCTACTAAACTGCGCCAGAGACAGAGATTTGTTCGCCGAAATAATTAATAATATATGTTATTAACTTTTTAATTTTTTTAAATGAAACAATTTTTATGGAATATTTTTAAATTTCCCTTTCTCTTCGTTATCCGATGTAAGAATCGAAAAATTTGTAAAACTTATTTAAAACAAGAGTGTAAGAGTGTTAAATTCGGCTGTGCCGAATCTTTGATACCCTCCACCTCGGTTTGAGTCTTGATAATAAATGTAAATGAAAAAGTAAACAATTTGTTAAACTTAACACCAAATAATTTCAGCAAATTCTTTGGGTTAGTTTTCGGCTTTTCTATTATTTCGGATTTATTTCGGTGTTTGCTTTGTGGTCATCGTGGTTGCTGATCGGCATGCATTTAGGTTATATACCTATATGCATGCGTTTCCGGTTATATGACATAACTTCTCGTTTAATTTAGTTTTTGCTAATTAAATAGCTCGCCCTAACCTCCATTGCAAAGGTAATGGTTGTGTAGGGTGGCTATATGCATTAAATCGTGCTAATTGGAGATGGCTGTATAGTTTCTTTTAACTGACCAAATATTTTTTCATTGCGGCCATATAGGTCAGATGGAGTAACAAAATAATAACCAAAAAAAGCTCTCTCAACTTTTTTATTAAAATATTGCCATATCTGGAAAACATAGAGAATAAATTTATAATAATAAATAATTAAATTAGGGATGCCAAACGCAAAAAACCAAATGTCCCAAACATTTTAAATAAAATAATTTGTTATCTTTATTTTCTGAAAATCTTCAAATTTTCATCCAAAAAAAAATTGTGAAAATTTATATATAAAAAAAAATAACATTCTCATCAAATTACGTTTACTTATGTAACAATTTTTATGTTAGCAATTCTTAAATATCATTTGAGGTTTTCTTAAATTCATTGAATTTAAATTAATTTTTTCTGTAGTGCGATTCTGTAAATTTCAAATTCAACGATCTGACAATCGCAAAATATATCGACAGCTATTGTTGTTTGCACTAAGGATTAAGTGATTCACTAAGTACATACATCTTAACGACAGTCGACAAATCTGTTTTTCTATTTATTTAAATTGTAAACTAGTGGCACCTCTATCAAAATAAGCGAAAAACACAAAGAGTAGAAAAAAACAAATGACTTCGTGTTTGACAGGATGATTTTATGTTTATGTTTAATATCTTTATTTTTTTTTACTAATATTTCTCTTTATTTATTTGAAAATTAAATAATGAATTGAATATGCTATTTAATTTTTTTATTTATATAAAAAAGTTTTTTAATAAAAGCAAAATATTTCCACTATTTTATGATTTTTATTTATGTATGACGACATTTCAACGTAAAAATTTGAGTTTTTATCGATTGAATAAACAAAAACAAAAATGGTTGTCGTTTAGATAACAACAACAGCCGACTTTAACAATAGCGAATATCGTTTAAAAATTTTACCGATAATTTTGCAATTTTCTTTTTTTTACGATTCGACTATCGTTAAAAGAAGTTACTGAATCGCGGTACTGAAAAGTTATTAATATCTCCTGAATGGCAATATTTTTTTTAAATGTAAACATATTTAAATGAAAACATATTTGGTGTTTTTTTTTTTGGAATTTCAATTTGTGTTTAACGAATAAAATTTATATATTAAAGATGCAATTGATGTCTTCTAAATTTAAAATTATTATTTCCGACGTTTTGATATGATTTTCTGAAATTCAATTAATATTTTCTAATTTACAATTGGAAATTTTAATTTCAGTTTTTATAAGAATTGATGTTTTCTCAAATTTGAATGGAAAATTTAAAAAGTGCAATTTTGTATTTATGTGAATAATAATGCTTTATTAATTACATATAAACAACTTTTAAAAATTAGATGTAATCGCAATCAGACATTTTGTAGGTAAAGCAGAATAATAATTCTATATAACTATGTAGAACTGTTTTGAAAGATAAAATAGAAATAACTATAGCAAAGCTAATTAGAACAGAATTTGTGGCGCCATCTACTGTGGCATAGTCACACTAAGCAAAATGAAGTGACACTCTGTTAATGCAAATGAAATGTATTTTCCCCACAACAAAATATTGCAGAATTTTATGTAAATAAAATAATATACCGATTTATTTCTAACATGCAGTTATTATGGATATACATATATAGAATATATGTATATTATTTGTAGTTTAATATGTGTATGTATGTATGTATATGTAAATATTACACACAAAAAATACAACATCAAACGTTATTTTTGTGTTTTTGTCTTTAAATAAATTAATACATAAATTTTTTTTGCTAAATTTACATTTGGGCAATTCACAACAGGTGTTGTATATTGTATGTTGTATTGAAATACACAATACTACAATCATTTGTTGTGAACACTCAGTTATATTTTCATATTGTAAAACGCTTTCTTTTGTAATTTTCGATCCAACGAGGAAAGATCGCTTCGTCGCTTCTGCTATTTTGTATAAGAGAAAATACTTGTCAGTGTTTGCTTTTTGGTCGTGAGATATACCCTGGAGTTTAAGTAACGTACCTCTTGCTTTTTAATTTATAATGAAAAAAAAAATGTTAAATGTTTTGGTTGGTACTGAAAGAGAAAATACATACTAAAAATATAAACATTAATTTTTATATAAATAAACTTATCGATGTATTTGCGTCATTTGCATTATTTGCCATATTTTATTTTATAAGTATTTATGCTGATAAAATTCTATGTATTTGTTTTTTGTTTTTCATAAAAACTGGCATGCACTTGGAACTGATATGTTATGATACAATATACAACATTTACTAAACATAGCAAATGAAGTTGGATCATGTATCAGATTTTTCAGTGAAAATTACCAACAAAAATTTTACACTATTGTAAAGTGATACACGATACAACAGATACAACGATACTTTACCCATTGTGAATTGCCCAATTATTTTTTTTTTTATTAACAACTAGGTATTTTAGCATTATTTGGTTTAGATGTTGGTGAATTTTTACTCCCTTTATATTAACTCGTAGTGTCTGCTCGTCGAAAAAATTTTGGATCCATTTAATCACTTTCCCGTGACCCACTCGAGGCAGGCTCGTGGCAATGACAGAAATGATCTAACAAATTTTTTAGTGATGCCAAAACAATGGAAACTTTTAAATTTTTCTACCAGAGTTGATAAAAAAAATGAACAAAGGGTTTGTTTTTATTATATTATTACCACAACGACCACAAAAACAACAAGTCCAGCTATGACAACAATGCAACATTTAGAATAACAACAAGAACAATATAGAAATATCATGTTTTTCATTTTTTTTTTTACTTTTTCAGAGATTTCCCTGGACCTGCTCCACCGATTTTAATGATTTTTGAAACAGAAATCTTCCCATGAATTTGGTGAATCATTCTCATTAAAAATGATCACTGTAGCTGCACCATTGAAGGCGTGATCGTGACAAGAACAACATAGAAAATTATATTTTTTCAAGACTTTTTTTTAGTTCCTCATTCAAATCTCGGGCCCTAATCGACCGATTTGGACGATTTTAAATAGCAAACTTCTCAGGATGTTAGTGAATCATTTTTATGTCAACGAGTACCCTAGCTGCCCGATTGATGCCGTCATCGTGATTTCCACAGACGGACAGACGGACATCGCTATATCAACTCCGGTTGTTATAAGGATCACAAATATATATATTTTATTGGGTCCTAAATTTTTTTTCTAATTATTACAAACGGAATGACCAACTTATATATACCCTCTGCGCACTGGAGTGGAGGGTATAAAAATTGAAAAACAAAAGTTCAAACAAATTAAATAGGAAGTTAATATATATTAAAGATTTGATAATTTTTCATATTTAAAATTCATAAAAATTATGATATAAAAATTCAGAATAGTTCTGAGCTATATAATATACATATTAGTTTGATTTAGAAAATATTTTGTAAATTTATTTTTCAAATTTCCAAGAGATTTATCAGAAACATACTTACAAAGACTTAATCCTACATACAAAAATTGAGAAGAATCGACTCCGTGTTCGACATGAACTTCACGACGAAGATAATTTCAGTTGTTTCCGGATTGTGATTGTGTATGTATCTGTAATAGGCTAGGCGATTTTTTGTTACCGATTTTTTGTTGTACTGTTTTATACCGCTTTTGACCAAACGTATATTATTTGAAAGGTATTTTTAGCTGTTCCCCAGATTTAAAGAGTTTTAACTTTTTCCCTTTGTTTTGAGTAAATTGCATTTAAAGTTGCTACTAGCGTATACATAAAATTATGAATATGCTATGTGTTTCTTTATTAAATTTGTTAATGTGTTTGTTAATGAGTTTGTCATCTCCATTCACAATAATAATAAAACAAAAAGATGTTGGTTTGAAAGTTGAAAATTGCCTAGAAATTGCACTCGTATTTCGAGCGCTGGAGTCTGCTAGAATTTATTTAGTACATTTCAAAATGGCAACCATATGGTGATACAGGTTAACACGATTTAGGGTTTTTGTTTCTGTTATTTAGAAAAAACTGTCTTTAGATTTTGCTAAATATACGCGGTCAATATTATATAGTAAATGTTACCAAATTGATAATTTTTCAGAAATATTTTTTTTTTAACTTTTACAAATTTTTCGACTTATCCAGTTAGTCGAAAATCTGAATTATTCGATAGAAATTTTTTTTTTTGATCGATTAATCGAATAATTCTCAATCGGTTGAAAACCCTACTTGAAACGTTGCACTTTTTGGCAAAATTAATTTCACCTGAAATGTCTAGACCATGTTTTATTTAAATTCAAAAGTAATGATTTTTTTTTGTAATAAATAGTTCCCATAAAATAAAGCGTTGTGATCTTTAGTCATACAAATAAAATATATTTTACTTAAGTTTTGATACTGCAACGAGGGCAGCTTGAATGCTCAGCGACTTTCTGAATAAAAGATATTTTTTCAGTAAAAAACTTTTAGCTTGATACATATAGTCTAACGTTTTTCAAATTTACTTTATTTCTTCCACATAATAGCTTTTCTAGGCCCTCAAAAAAGGCGTCCTTTCAATGATGACCTCTTCTTTAGACTCAAATCCTTTTCCGCCGAGCTACTTCTTCAGGTTTGCAAACGGGAAATAGTCGCAGGGTGCTAAATTAGGAGAATATGCTAATTGGAGCATCAGTTCATTGCCCAATTTAAAGTTTTTTGCCATGACGCCTACACACACACATTTTCTGGAATTTGTCTTATGAAAAAAATATGTATTTTTAAAAATGAAAAATTTTTCACCGCAGTTTTAGGCAACAGTTTTTTAGAATTTATCTAAAGGAAGATTCGCAGCTCAAAAGTTTTAATAAAAATCACATAATTCATGCACTGCATAGGCTCACGTTTACGCCAAAACAGATTTTATTTTAAATTCCAGAAAAAGAAACATTTGTTTTCGTTTCAAATCAATGTCGGGTCTGCCCAACAACTGCGATCGCCAGTGATCGTTTTATACTTCTCACGACATGTCAGCCGAAAAACTGTCACCACGACCTTGTTGGGCTTCTTTGGTGCACATTCACCCGGAGAATACACTGCTTTGATTATTCCTTTGCCTCTGGTATATTGTGCTAAATTCATGTTTCGCCAACGGTTACGAAACGGCACAAAAATACCTTCGGATTGCGGTCCAACATCGCCAAATACTCCTTTGAAGTGGTCATATGACTGCGCTTATGGTCGGGTGTGAGCAACTGCAATATTTTTAGCTTATATAATGGGATAATGGAAAAAGGTACACTCGAAATGCACTTTTTCCATTTGTGCAAAAAAAAAAAACAAAAATTCTCGCGCTTGTCTGCTTTCACTAGCTGTCGAACAAAATTTTACAATAGTTTACTAACAGATTGTAGTTGGCAGTAGCAGATTGTAGTCACGGAGTTCCCACACTGTACTAGTATGACCAAACTAGGAAAATTTTTGTAAAAATAACAGTCTCAAATGGACTTATGAATGACCGTACCCATCTGACCGTTTTTAGACTTAAGAACCTTGCATGAGAAGTTTGGTATATGTTCTCGATGGGCTACACGTTTTTTATTTATTTTTTCTTTTTTAATAGTTGATCGTTAAGGTGACACACTTGTTTTCAAATGGTTTAAACAACACAATAAAACTCATTATTAAGGCAAATATTTACTGCTCTACATATTACAATTTCATTAAATAATACAATATATCATAAATACAATACTGCCCAAAGGAGACACCAAAATCCTCCACTCGAAATTATACGAATTGAAGCTTGTTCTATTAGTAGAATATAAAATTGTCTTGTCTATTTAAATACAATTACAATTTGTTCGTTCTGTTTATGTAGTTTGATTGTATGACAAACAGAAAAAAGAAATGTGTGTAAATATTTAAAGACTACGAACACACAATAGCGAAACAGGAGTATAATAAATGAAAGTGTGGCCAACCAACCCCTTTTACATTATTTGTTTGAATATTTGAGAAGTTTGTCCTTAAAAACACAAAGGTGCCATGACTGAATGCTTGTTATTACTTTTTAATTAAGTTAATTGAAAGGATTTCGAGGATTTAGTAAAAGAAATTTACATTCACATTAATTTCACAATATTATTAAAACAGGTGTTCAATTAGTTTGAAAAAATAATAAATTAAAGCAAACAATTCTGTCAACTCGTACGAATATTTTCGAATGCAATGAATTGCAAAAAATATCAATAATTACTTTTTCTTCGCTTTGAGCACTAGCAATTGTTTTAAAACATTTCACCACTTAACAATCAAGGAATCATTTAAACATTTTTTCATCCCTTGATTCATGATTTATGTGAATAGTGGAATTTAAAAAATCTTAACATATTTTTCAAATGCACCATACTCGTACATAAATTCTTTGGCAAATAAAACACAAATGTTGTGTTATGTTTATGAACTACGGCAATTTGTTTAAGTGTTGTTCCTGCTTACATTGTAATAATCCATACATATGCCACTGCCAGTGCTGTCTTTGATATTCATACAAAAATTTCGCACATTTGTCGTTGTAATCTTGTGTAAATTTGAAATGAATTTCTGTCTTGATCATCTTGTCATGTTTTCTTCCATGGATGCTTTGTATTGTTGTTTGCTTAAGTTTACCTCTACTCATGAACTCAATTGTCAATATTTACAGATTTTGATTGTTCTAAATGAATTGGTGGAAGTTTTTGTTTTGATTGGATTTTATGAACAGATTCGTTGGAATCGTTTTTCTCTTTTAAAAGGATGACAGTTGGTTAATAAGTTTTACTACTATGAAAATATAGAGAAGCAGTTTGCCACACGGACAAGTGCAGTTATGAAAAGTTTTTTTTTTCGATTATGTCACATGAATTTGTTATTCGGAAAAAATTGTTTGATGTTAAGGCCCATAGTATGAAACTTTTGTAGTTATAGTTTGTTGGCAATTCGTCATTTTAATTTATTCGGTATTCTGAAGTGATATATTTTATAAAATTGTCTATGTTGCAAAAATATATCCACTAACGAAGTACAGTTGTCCAATGCTACAAAGTGCTCGCCAAAAAAGAATTTGTGCCATTTTTCCATAGTTAATTATATTTTTTGCATATGGCTGCAACATCAAAGCAGTATTTAAATCAAGAAATTTTATTTTGCAACAGTGCACAAAAAATGTATTGTCATTTTAAACTTAGCAGTTCTTTTGACGGCTACGAACACTTCTTTGGTTAGCAACAATAAAATAACAATGGCAGCGAGAAAATTTATTATTGTGCCACTCCAGGAGTCATAATAGGTTATATAGCTGTATCGGAAAGAGTCACTAACCCTCATCAGTAACAGAAAGCAGTAGATTGTTTGTTTGGTAAAAAGTTAATTGTAATTTAAATTGTTTCAATAAAATTGAAAAAAATCTTATAACTTTGCTGTGAACCAATGCAATGAGAATCCAAGCAAAGGCTTATACTATTAAACCCTGCCCCATATAACAAACTACAATATACTAGTTGTCGTGTTTTTTTTTTTTTTTTTTTTTTTTTTTAAACAACTATATCTGTGGTTTTCTGGAATAACCGCGTTTGTCCATTTATGTCAGTTTTGTGTTAACGGTGCCAAATATATTAATTTTTAACGCTCATTACATGTGTTAATTTTTTTTTTTTAAATATTGACCATTTCTGAGCTTTTTCTATATATAACGACGTAACTTAAATGTTTATTAAATTAATTTGCAGCACTATAGATGTATGTCAACCTACGTTTGATGGCTGAGAAATTTTTTTCTCAGAAAACGACACATAGCGACATACGTTGTTATTAATGAAAAAAAATTAAAAAATAATTTTGGATTATTTTTCAGTTTATAACCACTTATAAAAACTTGTGTGTTTATTTCTGTTATTTTTTGTCACTATTATTCTTGATACGTTGTTATATTCTCATCTTAAGTCCCGTTAACTTTTTGTTGACGAAAAAAAATCCAATTTTCAAGCAACAACAACTTATGTCCACATGGGTGGTTGCATTGGTAGTTTTCTTTTTTAAAGAAAACGACATTGGTCGACATAAGTTTTTTTTATCTGCACACACTTTAAGTGTAATTTACATATTTTTTTCGTCCTTCTCTAGGACCTATTCCTCTAACTCTAGGACCTATTCCTTTGACTCAAAATTTTATATAAGGTATTTATTGCCCATATCTACAGGACTGTTAAATAAAAAGCTTTAAAATCTTTAACGTTTTTGCTAAACTTACATTTTGGATTCTCGTTACATTGGTTTCACAGCAAAGGTATATGAATAAACTTTTTACCAAACAAACTATCTACTGCTTTTGGTTATTGATGAGGGTTGGTCACTCTTCCCGAAGTAGCTGTATAACCTATTATGCAAAATATCGATCAATTTTTGAAACAGATGTGCCAATGTTTTTTACTTTATTTTAAAGTAAAATCATTTGATCCTGAGCCTGAAAATTTTCAAACTCAATGGTAAATAAATTGATTTTATCAAAAACAAGTAAGAGTGTTAAACTCGTCTGTGCCGAATCTTTGATACCCTCCACCTCGGTTTGAGTATTGATAATAAATGTAAACAAAATATTGGAAAAATATGCATGCGCTTCCTATATGCATGCGTTTCCGGTTATATGACATAATTTCTCGTTTAATTTAGTTTTTGCTAATTAAATAGCTCGCCCTAACCTCCATTGCAAAGGTAATGGTTGTGTAGGGTGGCTATATGGATTAAATCGTGCTAATTGGAGATGGCTGTATAGTTTCTTTTAACTGGCCTAATATTTCTTCATTGTGGCCATATAGGTCGGATGAAGTAACAAAATAATAACCAAAAAAAGCTCTCTCAACTTTTTTATTAAAATATTGCCATATTTTGAAAACATAGAGAATAAATCTTTACCTAAAAAAGGTATAAAATTCATTACATTACTGGTAAATGCATGTCTTCGGCTTTGCTACTTTCCCCAAATATGGAAGGAGTCCAAAATAATTCCAATATTAAAGCCGAGTAAGCCAGCCGACAGTCCTATGTCATACAGACCGATAAGCTTACTTTCATCTGTAAGCAAAATCCTAGAAAAGGTTATAAAAGACAAACTAACCGAATTTATTAACGTTAATAATATTCTACCATCATATCAATTCGGATTCAGAAAAGAACATAACACGGTTCAACCTCTATTAAGAATCAGAAACATGGTCCATTCAAATTTTGAACATGGAAAATCATCGGGAATGGTACTACTCGATATTAAGGCTGCTTTTTATTCAGTGTTGCATAACGGACTAATCTTTAAGATGTCAAACTTCAACTTTCCAATAGAAATAATTAAAATTATCCAAAGTTTCTTAAAAACAGATCATTCTATGTTTATATAAGCTCCACCCACTCTCAGCAAAAAAGCATACCAGCAGGATGCCCACAGGGCTCTTGCTTGTCGACAATTTTATATAATATTTTTACAGCGGATTTTCCAGCATTAAATTATTGCAGAACTTCAGTCTTCGCTGACGATACAGCTTTACTGTGCTCTGATGTACTTGCCACTGACGTCATCTCAAAATTGGAAGCTGCATTAAAAGAAACTTATAATTTTTTCACGAAATGGAAAATAATGGTCAATACTCAAAAGACACAAGCAATATACTTTACGAGAAGGCGAAAATCATGTTATTTACCACAAAATTCATTAATTTCAACAACACGACAATAATTTGGGAAGGTAGTGCAAAATATTTAGGAGTCATACTTGACTGGAAACTTAAATTTAAAAACCACATCCCATCTATCATTGACAAAATCAATAAGCTTACAAGAATATTATACCCTCTTATAAATCGAAGTTCAAAACTGAGCATTGAGAATAAAAAGTTAATATTAAAATCAGTTTTTCATGCAATTATGTTCTACGCTGCTCCAGTATGGTCATCATCTGCTCAGTGTCACATCAAAAAATTGCAAATAGCTCAAAACAAGTTATTGAAAATGATTTACAATTTGCCATGGCACTACTCAACAAATCGACTCCATGCGCTTGCAAATATCGATCTAGTTCGAGATAAAATTGAAAGATTGACTTCAAGTTTTAACACCTGATGTCTCACATCAGAATATGCACATATTAATGAGTTGATCTCAGCGTAATTTTAAGCCTTTTATCTCATAGCTTTTATTTTTATCTTTACTAACAAAAATCAGAAAGGTTTTTTTGTTTTGCTAATTTTTCCTT
The DNA here is from genome assembly GCA_963682025.1 of Cordilura impudica. Lineage (NCBI taxonomy): Eukaryota > Metazoa > Arthropoda > Insecta > Diptera > Scathophagidae > Cordilura > Cordilura impudica. The sequence continues at coordinate 139,182,084 of OY821519.1, forward strand.
TATACCAAGTGATATTATAAATAGCTTGTGTCCATATTAAAAACAGCTTATGTATAGTTAGAACAAAGCAGAAAAGGATTTAATATTCCTAAACTCTTGAGATAAATTATGTTTAAGATGATATATGTATGTTATATTAAATAGTAAATAAAGAATTGAATTGAATAGAGAATAAATTTATGATATTAAACAATCAAATTAGGCATGCCAAACGCAAAACACTAAAAGCCCCAAACATTTTAAATAAAATAATTTGTTATCTTTATTTTCTGAAAAACTTTAAATTTTCATCCAAAAAAAAAATTGTGAAAATTTATATATAAAAAAATAACATTCTCATCAAATTGCGTTTATTTATGTAACAATTTTTATGTTCGCAATTCTTAAATATCATTTGACGTTTTCTAAAATTCATTGAATTTAAATTAATGTTTTCTGTAGTGTGATTCTGTAAATTTCAACGATCCGACAATCGCAAAATATATCGACAGCTATTGTTGTTTGCACTAAGGATTAAGTGATTCACTAGGCACATACATCTTAACGACAATCGACAAATCTATTTTTCTATTTATTTAAATTGTAAACGAGTGGCATCTCTGTCAAAATAAGCGAAAAACACAAAGAATATAAAAAAAAAACAAATTACTTCGTGTTTGACAGGATGATTTTATGCTTATGTTTAATATCTTTATTTTGTTTACTAATATTTCTGTTTATTTATTTGAAAATGAAATAATGAATTGAATATGGTATTTAATTTTTTTATTTATAGAAAAAAGTTTTTTAATAGAAGCAAAATATTTTCACTATTTTATGATTTTTATTTATGTATGACGACATTTCAACCTAAAAATTTAAGTTTTTATCGATTGAATAAACAACACAAAAATGGTTGTCGTTTAGATAACAACAACAGCTGACTTTAACAATAGCAAATATAGTTTAAAAATTTTACTGATAATTTTGCAATTTTCTTTTTTTTTAACGATTCAACTATCGTTAAAAGAAGTTACTGAATCGCGGTACTGAAAAGTTATTAATTTCTCCTGAATGGCAATCTTTTTTTTAAATGTAAACATTTTTTAAATTTAAACATATTTGGTGTTTTTTTTTTTTGGAATTTCAATTTGTGTTTGACGAATAAAATTTATATATTAAAGATGCAATTGATGTCTTCTAAATTTAAAATTATTATTTCCGTCGTTTTGATATGATTTTCTGAAATTCAATTAATATTTTCTAATTTATAATTGGAAATTTTAATTCCAGTTTTTATTAGAATTGATATTTTCTTAAATTTGAATGGAAAATTTAAAAAGTGCAATTTTGTATTTATGTGAATAATAATGCTTTAGTAATTATAAACAATTTTTTAAAATTAGATGTAATCGCAATCAGATATTTTGTAGGTAAAGTTCTACATAACAATGTAGAACTGTTTTGAAAGTAAAAAACTCATTGATGAACTCGGTAACTCTATTTAATAAAGACAAAAAAAAGTTAACATGCCAAACTTATGTTCATATTTGTAAAAGAATAATGAAAAAACGTGTGAAATAAAAGACCGGCCCGTGTATACACAACATTGTTCTGTATGATATCCAGTTGAAAATATTAACGTTTATGTTAAAATAGAAATAACTATTGCAAAGCTAATTAGAACAAACAAAAATTGTGGCGCCATCTACTGTGGCATAGTCACGCTGAGCAAATTGAAGTGACACTCTGTTATTGCGAAATAAATGTATTTTCCCCACAACAAAATATTGCAGAATTTTATGTAAATAAAATAATATACCGATTTATTTCTAACATGCAGTTCCTATGGATATACATACATACATATATAGAATATATGTAAATTATTTGTATTATTTAATATGTGTATGTACATATATGTAAATATTACACACAAAAAATACAATAGCAAACGTTTTTCTCTTTAAGTAAATTAATCCATAAATTTTTTTTTTTTTGCTAAATTTGCATTGTTTTTTTTAATAACAACTACATATTTTAGCATTATTTGCTTTAGATGGTGGTGAATTTTTACTCCCTTAATATTAACTCGTAGAAATAATATAGAAACATCATGTTTTTCATTTTTTTTTTTTAATTTTTCAGAGATTTCCCTGGACCTGTTCCACCGATTTGAATGATTTTTGAAATAAAAATCTTCCCATGAATTTGGTGAATCATACTTAATAAAAATGATCACTATAGCTGTCCTATTGAGGGCGTGATCGTGACAAGAACAACATAGAAAATTATATTTTTTCAAGACTTTTTTTAGTTCCTCATTCAAATCTCGGGCCCTAATCGACCGATTTGGGCGATTTTAAATAGCAAATCAAAATTTCCACAGACGGACAGACGGACATCGCTATATCAACTCCGGCTGCTATAAGGATCACAAATATATGTATTTTATGGGGTCCAAAATTTTGTTTCTAATTATTACAAACGGAATGACAAACTTATATATACCCTCTGCACACTGGAGTGGAGGGTATAGTTAAAATGATAAACATCAAAACAATATTTTTATACCCGCCACCACTTTGTGGTCAGTGTATAACGACTTTGTGCTGATGTCTGTAACTACCAAAAATATTTGATGTAGACCCATCTTTTATCATACCGATCGATTCGGAATCACTTTCTGAGTCGATTTAGCCATGTCCGTCCGTCCGTCTGTGTGTCATTTTAAACTTCATAATTAAACTACAGGTCGCAAATATGAATATATTTTGATAAAATTTAATTATATGAGCTTTTATCAGCCATAGGATGAACACTGTTGAAACTGGTGAAAACCTGATCATGTTCAGACCTATATCCAACACATGTTTATCATATCTATTTATCAGTAGTCCAAAAATAAACCATAAACATATCCCCCATATGAAGCTGATTCCCCATCTTCACTTAAATCTATCAAAAAACAAAAATATTGCACAGATTTTTTTCAAATTTGGTTTGTATATGTTTTTGCAAAAAAACAAGTGACCTTAGCAAATATGGTCCATTTTTTGACATAGTCCGCATATAAATATGAACAGCATCCGATATGAACTTGTTCAGAAAAAAATGATAACAATGCCCCTCAAATTTGGTTTATGTTTTGGTAGGACTAAGAGTTTAGGTCTCTAAACGCATGGTATAGGGTATCGTATAGTCGGTCTATAGTCGATTATAATTTTTTACTTGTTATTTTTATATTTGTAAGAATAGAAAATAACAAATAAATTTATTTACTCTATGTTGATGTTTTTGACTGTTAACAATACTTTACACAGGCACAAATATATATCTGTGTTCACAAGCATTAACCGCCTAAGTCGAAAATCATACTTTCGAGAAAAATAACTTTTTATATAAATGAAATGCGACTTCAGTACGACTTAGGTCAGTATAGTTTTATTAATATCTTTTTAATAAATAGTGTTAGAGAAATGGGGATTTCACGAAAATATAAAGCGTTTTTAGTAGAATATGTTAGCATACATAACTCAAATCATTCTTAAGTCGACTTAGGCGGTTATCGCTTGTTACCACAGATATTTATATGAAATACGTTTTTAGATGCAATTTGGTATACAAGATTTTATTGGGTATATTTTTAAATCAGTATAAGGCGACCTTATTTTATTTTCTGTTTATTGTGTGTCTTGAACGTATCCTTAAGTTGACATATTATTAGGTAATTCAGATAAAAATGTTTTCAAATTTGCTTACCTGTAATATTGGGACATTTTTAGCCAAGAATCATTTGAAATTTTTTTTTGAGCTATCATATGATTTATTATGTCCCAAAACATTCTTTTAGGGATCAAACTTTGGGTATTATAACGCATGCTGCATTATATAATGAATCTCATTGGTGTTCTATGAAGTCTTAGGGATTTTGTAAGTTTTCTACTCCAGTAAAAGAAAAATAACACGAACATTGGTTTTTATAACAAAAAATTATAAGAGAAATTGGCGAAAAGCAAAAACAATTAATTTAAAATTTAATTGGTATTCGAATTAAATTTTTCATTATAAGCAACAGTAATAGTGGTAGCCGTACTCAATATTGATTGTAGTATTGAGTTTTAGGTGTAGGAATTTAACACTCTCACTCGTTTTTCTCCCAGTGTTGACGAATTTGAAATTAATTTTCAGTTTGCTTAAGTAATTATAGTAACATAATTTAATTAATGTATTTATTGTAACATTTATTTATTTTTTTTTAACTCTTATCAGTTGCTTTTGCTATTCCAAGGACCATCGGAAATTTCATTACATATTTGTTGCGGCAATACTGTAAAGAGAATATCGTAAAAAGATTCAGTCATATGATCATATAGAAATTCGTTCATAATTTTCTTTTATCAATTTCAATTTAACGAAATTTTTCGTTCGAAATCATTTTTTTATTTCCCAAAATAAAATGCTAAGAATAATTTTTCTTTGTGACAGGTGAAGAATTATGGCCTCTGGTTAAGAAGAAAAGCGAATCGTGGTCGAGGTTTGTCACTCTTCTTCAAATCATAAATCAAAATATGGAATTTCGATTGATTTTACTCGATATCGAATGCGGTGATTTGGCCTCTGATTAGTAACACAATTGCAGTCATTGTTAAACCATCAGTATTAATTTTTTTTGCAAAATCTTTTATTTTTTTTTTTTTTTTGTTTTTTTTGCACTCAGAGGACTCACAATTACTGAATACCGATAAAACAAAAGTCCGAAAAAATTTATAAATTTATATTTTAAGCACCTTAATCCAGATCTCGATGCAGCTAGTTCTGAAATGGTTATATCATTTTCCAAAATGACAAAAAATTTAATATATTCGGTTGTGTTCAACATTTTATTATCTTCTGATGGTATTTACAACAGAATTTGATTCATACACATAGAAAAAATAATCGCCAACCGAATTGCTCTAAAGTGGAACAACCGTATTTTCGTTTTAATACCATCTGTCAATTTTCTATTATGATAAAATATTGACAATAGAATTGTAATCATAGTGAACCTGAAATTTGGTTATTAGCATTATCGTAATTCGGTTGGCAATAAATTCGGTAGCCACAATGAGTCTGTTTTCTGTGTGTACCATTTCCTCTCGGTTAAGAATATCAAAACAGGTTAAAAATTTTTAGTTAGTTCTTTTGTGATGGCCGAAAAATTATTATAAATAAAAATTTATGTTTGCCATAATAACCAATAATTAATTACAATATTTATTTTTACATTTTCTATTAAAAATTCAGTTATTGCCATGTATACAGCTTTTAATTTAGTTGCCTGAATTGAACTAAATTAATAGTTTGTATAAAAAGCTTTTTTTTGGTGGCAATTTGAATTTAGTTTGCTATCTTTGGTACACATTTTATAAGAGAGCTATGTTTCTATGGTTCTTAAAGAAGAAAATCTATTGCATTTTCAAATAATTGACCATTACAATAAAAGTTCTAATTACGCAATTAAATGTTTCTATTGGTAACCGAATTCCAACCAATCCTTTTTATCAACCAATCCGTTTTATCTAATCAAACTAAAAAGGAAGATATGTGATACTCATAGAACACACAAATCTAATGCACATACATTTTTTTCTTCTTAGCCCGATTGCAGGTTTATGGGGGGAAAATATTAAATTAACTGCACTTCAATACCCTTTTTTAGTATTATGTAAGACAAGCATTAAGCAACGATATGAAATGAACATTTTTGTTCTTATGAGTATAATAACAATACGTGGATCATGATACATAAGTAAAATGATTTTCTTGACAGAAAACACATCTGCTTGTCCGTCTGTCTGTTTGTCCATTAGTTATCTGTCTGTCTCTCTAAAGTATTTTATTAAATCTATCAAATGACAAAAAAAATTTTTTTTTCTCAAATTTTTTTTGTGATTTTTGGATTTGTCCCCTTACATATTTTTTTCATTTTCATACCTAATTTATGTTTATTTTATACCAATAATCATTTATGACCTCATAGTTGCAACAAAGACCTTTTCTCATAACTTACGGAAAGTTACATGTTAACATATCCACTTCCGTACGACAAACTTAAGTACACCCTCTGAACACTGCACTGTGATTCAATTGGCTATTTTAGTACGACAAAAATGAAATTGAACTTATATTCATTTTAAATTCTGTAATCAGGTTTTTTGACTGCGAACATAACATAATGAAAAATAAGCGCATTTAGATAAGGACCACGCCCAATTTACACAAATTTAATTTTCATGATATTCGCTTCAAATCTGATATACACATTCTCAATGAATGTAACAATAATATGACAAAAAATGGGTGCGGTCCGATAACTGCCACGCCCACCTTATATACATATATATATATAGATTTAAAGATTTTTAAAATTTTTTCTTTATTTTGAGTAAATTGCATTTAAAGTTGATACTATACTAACACATACATAAAATTATACAATACTATATTTGTGTTTATTAAACTTGTTAAAGTGTTTGTAATAAAAACGAGTTTGTTTTTTGTGTTGATTTGTGAATTGGCTATAATTGATTGGCACACTTTTAGGGTCTTTATTTAATGAAAAATAGAATTTCCTAGAATTTGCGCTCGAATTTCGAGGGCTGGAATCTGCTAGTAATAGATAATTTTAATTGTACCGACTCATGTTTTCAAAGACGATAGAAATAATATAGCAAAAATTTGGGCCGGTCTACTTCGAAAAGTAATTATTTATTTTACGAAACAGAATTTAAATTCAAAATTAATTGTTAATGTAACTATTATTTTTTTTTTTTCAAAGAAATTTAATAATTTAATAATAATTTTTAAACATATTGGTTCTTATTGATACAAATTAATTGAATACTGTTAGTAAAACTCAAAGGCGCATTTCATCTGTTTAAGGAACATTTTTTTTTTGTAATTAGCAATTATTTTTAACTTAAGAATTAGTTCAAATCGGAGAAGCTTTCATATTCCACATAAGAATCGTCAATATAGACTAAATCGGAAAAGCTTTTATATTCTTCAAGACTTCGTTTATGCTGGTACTGCCACATTTTTTGTAACGGTATCACGCAAATATTTCAAGATATCTAAAATATAAAAGAAAAATAATAACGAAAGGATATTATCTTAAAATAGTCGCTAGATATTTATAAAAAATTATAGATTTCAATAAAAAAAAAAATTAATCGGATTTTCATATTTTTTTTTTTTTGCAATTTTCCTTTTAAGAAATTGAAATTGGAACATATATGAGAAAAATGTCGTAGAAAAATATCCATCTTACAAGCCTTTTAATTTGACTATATTTCCAATATTTCTAATTTAAATTTTCCTGTATAAAGTTCATCATGTTTTGATGACCGATTATAAACTTCAAACATTTAAAATATGTTTAACATTTAAAATACAAACATTTAAAATACTTTAATATTTGTCAGATTCTAATATTTGTTCTATATAATCACGGCTAAACTGGCAAAGCATAAGGCAAGTTATATAAAATTATTTTCAGTTGACTTGGCTAAAATTCACTATGTTTAGCAACATTGCTTTTAAAAAGTAAACGCTTATTCTATCATGTTATTTTACGTATAACTTGTGTATCGGATTTTAAGAATTGATTTTTATATTTTATATTTGAAAATAACTTTAGACATAAAATAAATTTTCACAAAAAGATTCTTAAGCTTATAATATTTCCTAGAGAAGACAATAAAATTTATATTCAAATTTTTGGGATATCTTTTGTAATATTTGATTTCAAAAATAGTCTAACACTCCGTTTGTTTCGGTGTTATGTGCATCACGATCTTCCTTTAATTGTTTTGGTATTTATTTCTGCTACAATTGTTTATTTTCATACCACTATGTGGTTAGGTTATAATGAATTTGTACTGATGTTGGTAACCACCAAAAATTTTTGATCTAGATCCATCTTTTATATACCAATCGACTCAGAATCACTTTCAGAATCACTTTCTGAGTCGATTTAGTGATGTCCGTCCGTCCGTCTGTCTGTCTGTGTGTCCGTGTAAACATTGGAATCAAACTACAGGTCGCAAATCTGAATATATTTTAAATTAAATTTGATATATAAGCTTCTATCCGCCATAGGACATACGCTTTTGAAATTGGTAAAAAAAATAAGTGACTTCACCATATATGGTCAGGAACGGTCCATTGTTCGAACTAGAACCCATATATGTTTCATCAGATATAAACATTTTCATATCTGCAGGCAAAAAATTAATCAAAATTGTACTCAGATTTGGTTTAGGCTTTTATTCGATATACAATTAGTTCAACCTAAGACCAATTCTCCAAACAATATGGATTCAAAAAAGGATATGGTACAGAGGAAGCTGTAGTAAATGTTATAAACAATATTTGTCAAGGATTAGATAATGGTTTTGAAGACGTGGCTGGTATGTTTTATGACTTTTCAAAGGCTTTTGATCTAGTAGATTTTGAAACCTTATTGCAAAAATTGGCATATTATGGTGTAAACAGAGGGTCATTAGCATTGATAAAAAACTACTTGATAAATCGAAAGCAATTTGTGAAATAAATAATTGTAAAAGTTCATGTCAAATATGGAGTACCACAAGGAGTGTTTTGGGACCGTTACTGTTTACTGTTTACTTGAACGACGTTTTTATATGCTGATGACATATGTATATTTTATCCCTATAACCATTAAACAGCTTTAAAGGCCCAAATGGAACGTGATGCAGCATTAATATCCGAGTTCGTGAGAATAAATAAACTTATCTTAAATGCTGGAAAAACTACATTGTTGAGATTTAGGGCATATGTAATTGGGGATCTAAACTTCATTATTTGTATTGATGGAAACGAAGTAGTTGAAACTTCATCAACGAGGTATCTCGGTGTATACCTGCAAAATAATTTGTCATGGAATATTCACATACAGCACATCAAATCAAAAATTTCATCTGTTATTGGTTTAATTTATAAATTTCAAAATAAATTTAATACAAAAACAGAGTTTCTTATTTACCAGGCATTGATTCATAGTCAATTAAATTATTTACCAATAATATATGGCCATAAAAAGAGTAATGAACTGAGATCATTGCAAAGAGCGCAAAATAGAGCATTAAAATATGTATTTAATCTACCATTAACATATTCAACATCATTGCTTTATAAAGATGTATCTTTCAGTATTCTTCCAATATATGGATTATATAAATGCAACTATTGCTACATATTTATAAATCATTGCAAAATATTGGGCATCACACTATTACATTTCCAAGAAATCAAACTGTATTTAATACAAGGAACAACATGCATCTGCGAATTGAAAGGTGTAGACTGGAAAGTACAAAGCAAAGGGTGGAATATATGGGGAGTTTGGAATACAATAACCTCCCTCAACATTTAAAAAATATTGAAACAATATCAGTTTTTAAAATGAAACTGGAAGAATGTTTACTTGAAATGCTAGAAATGCTTCTTTCTTAACTAAGTCTGATCACAGGAAATGTAACTAGATCTCAATGTGCATACATATGTATGTATATGTATATAAATCTGTATATTATTATTTTTTATTCTTTTGTCATTAATTTTTCTTTATTCTTAATACCTATTGTATATAATTAAAAGTAAAATCTGAATTGTTATTAAGTTTGCCAACTAGCCTCAATAATGTTCAATGGACGCTGGGGCACTACTTACTAAATTGTAAATTACCAGTTGTTGATGAATAAATTAAAAAAAGAAATGGTGTAGGGTATCACATACTCGGTCTAGACCGATTATAATTTACCAGTTTTTTTTTGTCAAAATTAGACTAAAAAATTCTGAAAAAATTTTAATTTAAAATTTTAATTTAAAATTTAAAATTTGTTAAGTCTCCGCAAATTCACGTTAGCATGTATATATTATTTTTATTGATTGAGCTTGAAATTATTCAGGCTCAAGATCAAATGTTTTTACTTCAAATAAAGCAAAAACATTGGCACATTTGTTTCAAAAAATTGATCGATATTCTGCATGACAACCAAACCAACATGACAAACAACCAAATGAGAATTTAACATTTAACATTTGATCTTGAGCCTGAATAATTTCAAACTCAATCATTAAAATGATAAAGATCGAAAATAAGATTTCTTTATTTTTTTATAAAAAATAATAAAATTAAAAAAAAAAAATAATAATATTTTTATTTTTTAAAAATCTTTTTACTTTTCCAAAACTGTTAGTATTTATATGTCAGCAAATCCTGGTAAACGGTTGTGATACAAAGTACACTTTTACCGGGTGATTGCAGCTATTTTGTCTTATAAAAACATTATGAAAAATTTTTGTTGTTTAGCATTCACCTAAAGGTACAATTATGGAACCTTCATTTATTCCAATTTACTATTGTACTTATTGCAAAATATTAGTTTGCTGTTGTTACGGTTGTGACATAATTGGTGACACATTTTTTTCCCTTGATGATCGTTTCACGTTTTGTGCCCCCCTTAAGAAAAATACAGAAATAAAAACAATGTAATTGTCACAACAGATATATATTTCACTATTTAGAGTTGTATTCAAAAATGTTGGTCCCTTAAAAAAAGTATTAAAAAGTTGTTACGTTTGTGACATTGTACAGAAATAAATAGAAATTCAGTTTATGTAACTCACAAGCGAGAAACTTTCAAGCAATAAAAAGGCAAGTGAATTAGCATTCGTTTTATTACAAACAACTTCCATTACAGCGAAAATCTCGTTATTATGAAACATTTTAACGGTCCCTTGGAGTTAGTTGTAACTGTATAGCCATTACTTGAGGCTTTGCAATTCCTTTGATAAAAAACACACCGCTGCTGCCTCTACCAACTTAGAACATCAAGTCGGCCATTTTGGATTGCATCACTTGGAGAAAAACATGTTACCAGAATGCAACTTATATGATAATTTAAAAATGTTGAGAACAATCATCACGGATATGGCTATAACAGTACCATTTCTTAAAATAATTAATTTATTTTGTTAGATTATTGAGGTAGAGATCCTGTGCTTTAATTTGATGTATGTGCATGTGCGTTATTGTGATAGTCATTTTTTTTTTCGAATTTCAAGACGTGCGGTTCGGATTATTATGACACTAGATCTAGAAGCAGGCAATAAATGCGCCGCCGACCACATGATTAAGAAAATCGAGCAGACATTTATAAAGACATTGAAATAATTTACAACAACAACATTTTTGCATTCTCCTGACCCCAAAATCATCTTAAGTAAAATATTTTGCATCTCGTCTAAATTTATGTCAAAGCAGTACGCATTTTTTAGCACTATTTCAAAATCTCCAATTTTACTTTTTCAAAAATTTTGTTCAAGAAATTTACCGAAATTCACGATTTGACTTTTAAAGTCTTATTGAAAAAATACATGTGACTAAAAATGTTAAATATTGTGGGTATCCCGTTTTTAATTTGGCGAGGGCAACGTTTTTATTTCAGCGGATTTGAAATAAGCCCTCGATATACAAATTTGTTTATACTGTATTAAATATAAAAACTAATTAATCTACATATTTTCATAAAATAACGAATAAATTTGGGGAATTTTATGAACACACTAAATTTGAATCCTGATGAAGAAAATATTTATAGATTTTCATAAAGTGTCAAGAGTACCCAACGGGTTAATTTCCAAAAATAAGTCCAGAATATTATTTTTTGGAATTATTAAAATATTAATAACAAGTTTTATCGAAATCCTTCAACAAATATATATTATTTTGATATTTTGTTTTAAAAAAATGTAAATCTCCTTAAATTTGATTTTGACCTTAAAGAGGGACAGTTTATAGAGTATCAATTTAACCTTAATTTATTAGATTGAGAACTTATATCAAGTAGTAATATATTTTCACAAAAGATATTTGAAATATGAAAACACCAAAAAGATGTAGCCTAAAAGTTGAAAAAGTATGAAATAACCAATTTTTCTTCAAATCCGCTGAATAAAAAAGCAGCCCTCGCCAAATTAAGAACCAAATACCTACAATATTTGGTAATGTTAATCACATATATTCTGTTAATAAGACCTTAAAGTCCAGTCGTCAATCTCGGTAAATTTCTTGAACAAAATTTTTCAAAAAGTCAAATTGGAGATTTTGAAATAGTGCTAAAAAATACGTACCGTTTTACATTAATTTAGAACGGCATAACAATAGCCGAGATGCAAAATACTTTTCGTATGATTATTTTAGGAGAAGACTGCAAAAATGTTGTTGTTGTATATGATTTCAATGTCTTTAAAAATGTGAGTTCGAGTTTCTTAGTCAAGTGGTCTGCGACGCATTTATTGCCTGGGACTTGGCTGTTTTTCAACCGATAATAGATTTTGTTGTTCTATTAGAAAGATCATTTACTCTAAATTATGGTTTATTAATTAATTTAATTGGAACGCAATTATTAATATCAATATTTTTGTTTAAAATAATTTCTTTTTTGATAATTTTTACACATAAATGCATATTTGGACTTCGAACTCAATGCGCGCCCAGAAAGCATTGTCCGATTTGACTCAAATTTTGCGTAGTAAAGTTTTAAAGTAAAGTGCGATCGGATGTTGACAAACTTTCTCAATGGTGTAGAATAAATTTAATGGACCTAAATGTTTTAAATGTAACCATATGTCATTCTTCAGAATTAGAAATTTATATTCCAGCTATTATATAAATGACACAACACTGGTTAAAGGTCACAATATTAATTGATTTTCGTGATCTCATTCCATTAACTGTCAACAAAGCTAATGGTGTGCTTAGTTCTTTGAAACGCTGGCCCAACGGATTTTCTGATCCATATATAACAAAACAATTATATACCTCGTTTGTTCGCCCTATTCTTGAATATGCATCAATTATATGGGATACTTGCTATACCATTCATATAGAGCATTGAATCAGTGCAAAAGCAGTATTTCATATTTTGTTTACGAGGACTTGGATTGAATTCATATGAGCTACCGCCATATGTCAACAGACTTGGTCTTATTAAGCTACCTACTTTAAAAAGTCATCGAGTGATGCTAAGCATCTCATTTCTACTTGGATTAATGCGTGGTGATGCTGATTCTGAGTTCTTGCTTTGTAAAATTAACTTTTGAGGTTCCAACTAGACCAACTCGTAACTTCCAGCTAGTAAATATAAAATACTAAAGATCTGTTGATGCCAACAATGACTCCTTTCGCCGTATATGTGAAAATTTCAACAAATGTTACCATATTTTAAATATCTATGAGAGCAATGTTGTTGTTAAAGGAAAAGTTATTTTACATTTGAAAATTAAATTTAATTTCTTTGTATTACATATTTATAGCCGTATTCATAAAAATTAAAGTGTACTTCAAGTAGAAAATTTTGTATGAAAAACAGACAATAAAGTCTACTTGAAGTACACTTTAATTTTTGTGAATATGGCTGTTAGCCTGTAAGGATGTTTAATCTATAGACTTAAAAATAAGCAAATAAAAAATCAAGTTTGACTAATTTTGTCGATGAAATCTTTTTAAATCAATGTTTTGAATAACATATCTTATTCAGGGTGTATGATTATGATTATATACAGAGTAACTCGTGCAATTAGCTTGCTTTCCACCATATTCATTTATCGTGCTAGCCAAAAATTTACTCGTCTCTCAGAAATTTCGATTTTTTGAGAGCGAGGTAATAGACTCCTTAATTATACAAATATACAAGATTTAAAATTATGTTCTGAAAGTGAACTTTCTACGAATATTCTTAAATTACGTTTTTCCATGTTTTCGATGATCAAATAAATACAAGATTTACTTTTATTTGTTCTATTTATGTTTACAGTCATCGAATAATCGAATAAAATTCTATATTTATTTACGATTATGTTTTAGTGCAAAATGTTTATGCCAAAAGCATCACATAAATCGGTTTATATTCATAGTAAAAACATAACAAACATTTTGTTCCTACAACATTTTAAGTACACACGAATATCAACTACGAATATTTATCAGCACTGAAGTCAAATGTATAGACTATTCATGACGAAGTCAAATGATAGTCAACAGTTTCATTGTCAGACGGTGAGAGCGTGAAATTTAGTACTACAAAATCTACACGATACGATATAATTTTCAGGTATTCCTTACAAATCTCATAATTTCAGCACTATTGAATGGTAACATGGATTTTGGCAAATGTTTACAGGCGCCTTAGGTTTGCAATTTTATGAGCTTTATGAGAAAATTGTTATATTTAAATTTATGTTTGAGAGCTCCACAAGATCCGTTTCGTTGTTCGCTTGGAATGAATGTGATACTGTTTAATGCTGATTTTATTTGGGTGTATGAATTTGTTTAATTCTAAATATATACATTTCTTTAATGTATATTAGTTGGCAACTCACAGAGCAGACAGCAAACAACACACATGTTGCCAATTGTTGTCAAGACTTTAGAGGTTGGCAAATTTATTTCACAAAATAAAACAATTTATATGTTTATTGTTGTAAACGGTGGGTACTATAGTTGACCGTTTTTCGGTTAACTGTGTTTATGTTTTAAGGCTACAGCTTTATGGATTTATTGTTTATTGAAATTACCAATGACTCCGTTAAAGTCCATGTTATCGTAGTCAATAAGGTGTTCAAAAACAAGAGATTTTTATGTTTTCATTCATGTACAGTGATATTTATGTTATTTATTTTGTGTGGTGGTAAGATATAATATCAGAGTTGCCATGGTTGTTGTAATAAAATTTTGCAGAATATTAAACATATTAGATATATGATGAAATAGAAAGTTGGAATTTTTGCAAACTTGAAGTACTTTTAACGGAACAGATCCTAAAAATCAGGTTTGCCATTTGTATTACTTATATAATAGAATAAGTACAGTTTAAACAAACTACGCTTCAATGCTTTTTGGACTACTGTCAAGAAATTTATTTTTGTAGAGTGAGGCACTTAAAAAAGTTTGCAAAGCGTAAGCGGAAAGAAGTCCACCAGGTTTCAATTTTGACAGCGAATCAGTTAGGGTTGTTTATTTGGGAATGTGAAATAAAATGTATGTAAGTAAAATAAATTTCTGAAAGTATGAATGAAAATCTAAAAGTAAAAAGGAACAAATAAATTCGGATTTGCAAATGGAAATAATGAGTGCAGAAATAGTTATGACACTTGCAGTGTTGGAAGCACAAAATGCATCAAAACGCTTGTTGTGTACCTCCATCTTAAATGTAACCTTAGGCAGAAGTGTGAATATATTCCTGTAGTTTCAAGACTATATGGGTGTACAACTTCCAATACCAATAAGATTGCACGACTGTAAATTGCTTTCGTTACAGGAACATGACAACGGAATTCTTGCGACCCCGACTGGATGGTATGGTCCTAAACGACATGTAGTTTCAGCAGGACGGCGCCACCTGCACACCGCGCAGAAGCGATCGATTTATTGGAGCAACAATTTCCAGACCAAGTCATCTCTCGTGGATAAACCACAAAAAATTCCTGAGCTCAAGACCGAGATCCGCCGCGTCATCAGTGGGATAGATCCACATCTTTGTTAAAATCTCATCGAAAACGTCATGAAAAGAGCATTAGCCTGTGTTCAAATCGCGGTGACCACATTCCGAATATTTTATACCATACATAATCGGAACATATCCACTTTACAAAAAAATAAAAATTTCATTACTCGCACATAAAATGCGTTTTATTTTTAAATTAAATCGTCTACATTTATTGGATCACTCATTCCGTATATTTACAGTCGAATTATTTAATACCGGACAATACTTAAAAAAAATTATTTTTTAATAAATATCATATAAAAAAAAGATAGAGCGTTAAATTCTGCTATGCCGAATTTTTGATACCCTCCACCTACGTTTTATGTGGAATTATTGCACTATTTAAAGGGTTTTTCAATAAGAGCGCTACAGAAGTTTTTTTAAATAAAACAAAAACGGTTTTGGACATCAGTGAAATTCTTTATTCCTGTGAAAGTACGTTCGATGCCATTATGTATGGAAATCGATCTCTTTTGCATGGCCACCACGGGCACGCTAGCGGAAGTCCAGACGCTGAACCCAATTTTCGACGGTTTTCAAGCATAAATCGGCCGATACTGCTGCAATTTCACGTTCGATATTCGTACGAAGTTCATCAATCGTCGCTGGCTTGTTGGCATAGACCATAGACTTGACGTAGCCCCACAGGAAATAGTCCAATGGCGTCAAATCGCACGACCGAGGCGGCCAATCGACTGGACCATTTCGTGAGATAACACGTTCTCCAAACTTGGTTTCCAATAAATTGATTGTGACATTCGCTGTGTGGCTTGTGGCGCCGTCCTGTTGGAACCACATGTCCTCCAAGTCCATATCATCCAGTTGGGTCCAAAAATATTCGGTTATCATTGAACGGTAGCGATTCCCACAGTAACGTGCCGGTCTTAAACCGCACCAAACCGTAATTTTTTCGGGATGCAATGATGACTCATGGATTATGTGTGGATTGCTGTCTGACCAATAACGCATATTTTGTTTATTGACGAAGCCAATCATTATTGACGAAGCCATCCGAATCATTTTCAAGTTGTTGCTCAGCCCAATTCACAAACAAACGACGCTTCTGGTGGTCAAGCGGCTTCAGTTGTTACGTCATTTTGATCTTGTAAGGATGTAGGCCAAGATGTTTTCGCAAAATTCGCCACAACGACGTCACAGAGATGCCCAACGCTTGAGAACGACGTGTGAGAGACACATTTGGGCTTTCTTCAACTGAAGCCTCAGCGGCAGCAATATTCTCGACACTATGGGCACTTCTTTGTCTCACTGGCACGGGAACATTTTGTACTGTGCCTGTGGATTCAAATTTTTCCACTAGACGCTCAATTGTTGATCTGCTAGGACGATTATGACGACCATAAATTGGACGTAGCGCTCCGAATTTTGGTAGTAAATTTTAATAATTTCGACTCGTTGTTGGCTCGTATGTCTTTCCATCATGAAATGGCAAACCTTACTGAAGAGAAATGTCAAAAGAGCGGCAAGAAATATGGCGTCGTTTGCTGTCCCTGTCTTTCTACTTTTGTAGCGTCCCTGTTGAAAAACCCTTTATATATGAGGCTATCAGTACAAAAGTGGTGTAACCGCAGACTATTTAATTAGGAGAGAATGGTGATTTTAAATTTGAATTCAATTTCTTTTTCGAACATTATTTTAATTGTTTTATATTTAATTTATAACAAGAACTTCCAAATTTAATATTATAGGAAAAAATGTGGGTTACACCACTACTGGTTTTATGATATTTTGATCCAATTTAAAATAATGAAAAAGCTACACCACTTAACGGCAAGTTTATTAAGAAATCTATCAAAATGTGTAGTACAAGAGCTATTCATCATCTGTCTCATCATACACCTCATCCCTGACAATGTTGGAGGAATTCAAGTTGTTGCAAAAAGTATGAAGAACTACCGAGATTAAGTGAACCAATTCAAGAATGTCCTTTTTCTTTTTAAAGAAAAGAGGACATCTTTATTGTTAGAATACTTGGAAAAAAACTAAAAATTTATAGATTTTATGTAATTTTGCCACTGAACTTTTAACCACTCCACCTTGGTGTTTCTAACCGAGATTTTTCTGTTAGTTATATTTGTTCCATCGACTTGGAAGAGAGTCAGTTTTCTGGAACATACATTTCTTTGAAGAATTTTTTATTTTTTTTTTTATTAGACCAAAATCTTAGTCACATGGTGAACATGAATGTTCACCGATCAAAAATTTACGATCTATTTCTTCAATAATAAAGTCCGGATCTTTATGTTTCTATTCTGTCCTCCATATTTGTCGAAATACAAGACTACTTTTTTAGTGGTCACAAAATTTTTAAAAAAGTAAAGCAAACAAGAAATTCAATGAAATTTCGTGTTTAACCTCTCAATCTTTTCACTCTTTGACACTGACAAGGCAGAATTTTGATATAAGCTACAGACAAATATAGTGCTGCTTAATGCAACTTACACCACTTTTGCTCTATTCCTTTTTTATATCATGCTCTGTGCAAAAACGATTTTTTCAGCTCCATCTGCTTTTGAATACCAAAAGGTGGCTTACTCTACTTTTTATTGATAGGAGGGAGTGTAAGGAATTAATTTAACACTAGAACAGCAACCAACAAAAATTATGGGTTACACCACTTTTGCACTGATGGCCGCATATGAATAGGGTAAACAAAATATTTGAAAAATTAAAAAAATTTGATACTAAATTAATACCACAAACACACCGAATTTTTATATCTTAGCGGAATGATGATCGACGTACCCAATTTTATTGCCAACCTCCTCGAAATAATGATAGGATCCAAATAAGATCGACGTTTTAATGTAGAGAAATGCAATTTGAGTGGATGATCTCCGTTATTGTTTGAAAGCCTTTTGCAGCGTGTACGAAGATAAACCCTAGTATTAAATTGAGAGTGCCACCAGAAGAGGGCACCATTAATTCGGATCCAGTGTTAAAGAATATGGCGAGACAATTTTTTGTTTGATAATAACATCAACTTTATTTTCAAGATTATTGCATATTATGCTCTTGTGCAGAAGTTGGTAGAAAACAATTTGAATTTTGTTTTACAGAAACACATTATGTCCGTGTATATTAGCGCAAAGTTTTCCTAAAAGAATGAAATTTCTTATAGAATAAAAATAGGTACGACCGATATTGTTGGTTTTTTACTTTTTTTTATTAGCAATAGCATTCCTTTGCAATGTTACTTCTAAAAGATTCCAACAAATTTTGCAGACGCTTATTTAGAATTAAAAGAAAATCCACATAAAATAATCGTTGCAAAAACTATAAAAACAATAAAAAAATTAAGAGAAATAAATGCGACTGCGGCGAATTTTATAAGGCGTTCACACTACGATACTTTGAGGTGTTTTAGCTCGTGTTTTGCAACACAAAACACACACACTTGATTTAGTGTGTTTAAGACTTAAACTTTAGGTTAAAAATTCCAGCAGATTGAACAGCTGTTTCAAAAATAAAAAACAATTCAAGAGTCGTAAAATTTTTAAAATGGATAAAAATAATATCATTAAATTGGCGGCCAGCTACTTTAATTATATTAATGATGAAATTATCAATATAGATGCATTATTTTCATTTTTGTATTGTATTTTATATTGCATTTTTTTATTGTAATGCCACTTTATTATTAATGTTAAAAGAACAAGGATCCCAACATGGTAAAAATGGGAAATATTGCACTGAACATGCGCAAAATTAAATACAACTTTGTAATTTTTTCATTTTTTTCAGATTTTTTTAGTTTTTTTATTTATTAACCAACACTCAGGGGATGCCCCCTACAGATGCAGTGCATTATGTTGATCTCAGGAAAATAGGTTGTGGTAAGGAGGAAAGAGAGAGTAGTGTTTGTGGATATTTGACTTAAATTTTATTAGATTACAACTGTCAGGAAAGACCTCTGCGGGGAGTTTATTCCACATACGATTAGTTCGACTGATAAACGAATTCTCTCTGTAATGCGTTGTGCGGTCAACTGGACAATAAACTACAAACGGATGTGATCTACTAGAGCACTTGGAATAAGTTCGCTAATCTCAGAAGAA
This sequence comes from Cordilura impudica, assembly GCA_963682025.1. NCBI lineage: Eukaryota > Metazoa > Arthropoda > Insecta > Diptera > Scathophagidae > Cordilura > Cordilura impudica. Next base: position 139,201,759 of record OY821519.1, read on the forward strand.
CATTTCCCATGGTAGTATCTATAGAACAGTAATACACAACCCACATTCCGACGATGTTCCAATGAGTCAATAGAATTGGATACCATACTGTCATTGATGAGCATCAAAGCCCTCCTTTGCACACGGTCCAGTAGCTCAAAAATAGGCTTTGAAGCTCCTGCCCATATATGGGCCATTTTCGGTCGGACGTAAATGGTATAGATTTTAAGGAGATCAGAAGGAGTGAAGTAATGTTTGCACCGTTCTAGAAAACCAAGACACTTGAATGCTTCTTTCGACATATGAAAAACATGCTCGTTCCAACGAACATCACATTGAATTCTCATGCCTAGAACATCAAGAGTATTCTACTCCTCAATACCTATGCCACCCACATATACAGATGACATTGTTGAATCCATGGCCCTATGGGTCAACATAAAACATTGAGTCTTCAGCGCATTAAAATCAACCCTATTCGCTTTACCCCACTCGGTGATTGTTAACAGGTCTTGATTGAGTGTGTCATTCATTGTCCGCCTTTTGCCCCCCAACCTCCAAAAGGCTTGGCCTACAATTAAAGGAAAATAAATGACAAATGCTGCTGTCATCTGCGAAAGAGCATATACAGTTAAAAGTTTGACCAAGAAGGTCGTTCAGAAAGATGAGGAAAAAAGAAGGAGAAAGAACGGAACCTTGGGGTACCTCTGAATTAAGCTGAAACTTATTGGATGAGACCCCATCAATAACAACACGTATTGTTCGATCTCTGAAAAAACTCGATATAAATCGGGAGAAGTCTCTACCGACCCCAAATGCAATAAGCTTAGATATCAGTGCACCGTACCACATACGCTCGAATGCCTTGGAAATATCTAGAGCAACCACTTTGCTTTCGCCAATATTGCGAATGGATCGACTCCAGCGCTCAGAAAGTAGAGCTAACAGGTCTCCCTTGGAACGATTTCTACGGAAGCCGTACTGACGATCATTAATAAGTGAGTTGGCCTCTGGGTAGTTCACAAGATGTTTAAGAGTTAAAATCGTCAATTGAGGTGTTTAGCCAAACGAAAAAATGTATGGGTAAACATCTGAATTTGACTCGTTTATCGCATAAACACTAAAGACTTAGCTAAATACTTCAGTGTGAACGCCGTATTAGATACCCTCCACCCGTGTTCTAAACGCAATATGTTAACCTTGATTGACAACACTAAGACACAATAGAGATTAGATTTCAAATTATAATGGTTAGATTTTTTTACAATGACGATCCTTTTATGAGTATCATGAATATTTACAATTTATGCGGTCTCCGCATAAAGAAATAAAATACACTTTTTAAAAAAAATATTTTTTTAGAAAATGTACTTTTTTGCAAAAAATAAACCTTTTAAAAAGGGGCTCTTTCAGAAAATGCAATTTATTACATATTTTTTTAAAACAAAATTAAGTTATTTAGGAAAACCTACTTAAGAAACAGATGTTTTTAAAAAGGATATTTTTTCAATAAACCATTTTTAAAAAAAATTAGCTTTTTTACGAAAGGCTTCGTTTTTAAGAAGAAAAGAATATTTTATAAGAAAATATACCTGGTTCAGAAAAGATACTTTTTTAAGTAAAGCTACTGTTCTAAGGAAAATGTTTTTTTGCTCAGCTGTTTCAGCTGATTTAAATAAATAAATTTTATTTATTTATTTAAAATAAAGTTACTTTTCACAGTACTCGTAAAAGTACGTTTTTAAGCAAAAGTATAAATAAATTTTTTTTTAAGGAAAACATACCTTTTTAAGAAAATTAACCAAGAAAAGCCACTTTTTCAAGACAAGGAACTTATTTATGAAAATCCACTTTTTAGAGATAAGGTATCTGTTAAGTAAAGGCACTTTTGTAAGGAAGGACACATTTTAAAGAGTAGCACGACACCTACAGTCTAATTATATAGTTCCTAGATCCAAGATATTAAAACTTAGACGTATAAGTGATAATTTTGTGTCCAATTCTCAAATTCCGAGATAATATGATAATATTATGAAATTAAATATTAATCGTGCAGCGTTACATATCAATGGGTCAGTCAGTGAGACAGTGATGAGTGCAACCTGTATAAAGGTTATAAAAGTTTATAATATATATAGTTAATTGATAATGAATTACCATTAAGTACTTAAAAAATGGTTCTCAATAGAATCTTTTATTCGTTTCATCAATCTGCAACTTTATTTATTCAGAAAAAGTTACTTTTGATGAGTAAACATCTATTCGCTCAGGGGGGTAAAAATCTATTTCACAATACAATCACAAAAACAGCGTAAGGGAAAATCGGTTTGAGGTATATGTAAGTGTATTGCTGAAAGATTATGATTTAAATTTATTTCGCTGATTCAACCAGCAACAGAAATCGCCATGAATGTATAACAAACAACTGCAACCATCAAGTATAACAACCATAGCAGTTGCTTGCTATACATAGATGGCGCTTACTGTTTGATTTTAATTGATGTGTAAATAGATGTTTACACATCATTCAGATGATTCACAAAATGCAACATCTTCCATATGACAAGTTTGTATCAGTAGTTTGAGCCCACTACCACGACTTTGAATCCCTTTTATCGCTGGGAAAACATGTATTTTAAATTCATTTCAGGAAACACGTACTTTTAATTCTTTTGCGGTTTAGCCAAATTAACCGTGCCCAAGATATAGATTATTTGTAATTTTTTTTTAATTTACTGTACCAAATACACAAATACACCTATTTTTATCACCTGATTATAGTTGCATCTGTTCTTCTTCTTATGCACTTTGAATAAGAAATTTTTAATTTTTATAAATGAATCATTTTTTTTAAATAATCATTTTATATTAATCTTAAGTATTTATAATTTTTATTGTTATATATAAATTAACTATCGTTCGTTTTAGTCAATTAAATTTACTTAATGCTTCGTACATCTTACTAATCCTGTTCTTAAATTAAATAAATAAATAAATAAATAAATAAATCTCAGATTTCAAATAATTGACACTTGGCAATCCATAAATGCATTTCAAAGGAAAAAATATGAACAAATTTTTGAATAATAGTTGTAAATAACAAAACGGTCATAAACTACTCATGTGGGTAAAGTTGACAATACCTTAAAGCTGTTTAGTAATCGAAACTGTTATAAATTTTAGTTGGTTTTCTGTTTGGCGGCTGCTGCAAAAAAGCTAAATAAAAATTCATTACATTCGTATGATTAAATTTAGCATATAGAATATTTATTCAATGTAGCATGGAAAAAAAATTCAAAATTTTCTTAGAAGCCAAATCTTTTGACCCTTTGCGAAAAACATAAGACACGTGTTCCTTTGTTCATCTGTTTCATAAAGTTTCTTATCGTCTTGAAATCAACCCTTATTTTCTTTCACCACAAACTCCCCCTTACTGGTGCAATGGTTGTTGTTGTTCTTTCCAATTTTGCCGTAATGAAACACCAAAAATCACGTCTAATCAAGATTGATAGCGCGTAACGAAGTTATACGCCATAACGCTTTATTGTTCTCTTGTGTTTATATTCATATTGTCCTCCTACCATTTTAAATTGAAGACATGTAATCTCAGCTCCCCTTACGAGATTCATGGCTTAATAAAGTTGATAGCAAAACATTTTGGTTTTGGATTCATTACTTTGCTGAATTGCAATTTTTATCTATCGCTTCGATGTTCGTCACAGTGGGGGGTGTAAAGGGCGAAATTCTCTTTTTGTTCTTGTCTAATTTTTGAAAAAGCCATTTTTTCAAATTAAACACAATGACCACTTTATCATGTGTGAACAAAAATAAAACACCCACTGTTATTTAAGTCATAATATGCTGCAAATAGTTCAGGATCAACATTCAAGAATATCGTAGAGTAAAAATAATTGGATTAAAAAACTTTGTAATGCATATTGACTTTGCTTGTAAATCTCTTTTAAATTGAGTTTTAAAATGGAAAATACATCTTAATAAACTTTGAAACAAAAATCCTTATCTCGTTTCAGTAGAATGCGCTTCAGTTTTTCTTTCCATAGTCCAATAATAAATAGCTGCCTTGAGAAGTTTATTGTTATGACGTTATTTCTTTTTTCTTCTTTTAAATCATAAATTTGCGAAATTACAGTTCTCATTTTCATATTATAATTGTAGTCATAAAACCAAAAATATTTATATCCATATTGCTTAAGTTATGTACGCAGAGAGTTGCCATCATTATGAAATAGCGGCTAAACACTAAAATAGCTGAAATTTCTCATCCAACCATTCAAAAGCGCTTACAATTTTTATGTAATTTTAATACAAATTTTAAGAAAAAAGCTTTTATTTAATTAATTTTTAATTATATTACACCATGCAACAATTACACATTATTTTTATTGGACTAAAACAGGACTTTAATGCGTATATGGTCTTGTGATGTTCTAATAAGTACGGTCGCACCGTGTTATGACAAGAAAGTTTGTTCCTAAAATTGTATTTGAAAAACTATTCTGTATTAAATTTGTGTATACAATTTCTTGATTTGTCAACTACCGCCCGGCAATTTGCGGTAATTCGACGATCTATCCATTTGGGCCAGTGATTCATGTGATCTAGTCGAACTTCGTTTTGTGGAATTGGCATACTTCTTCGATGCTTCCTCCAAAATAAAGAATTGCTAATATATGATTATTCGATTAAACTATTCTGAAACAAGTAAGAAAATTATAGTCTGTCTGGAGCAAATAGGAGTGGTATTCTTATTGATTTCATTGTCTTCGGATATAAAAAACTTAACATTGGTTGTAATATTTATATGGGAACTAGGTCTAAAAATGGACCGATCCTAACCATATTTGGCAACGTCACTTATTTATTTCAGAAACATACACAAACAAAATTTGAGAAAAATCGGTTCCATATTTAATTGAAGATCGGGAATCAGCTTCATATGGGGGCTATGACTAGGAATTTTTGGGTTTTTTTTGGACTACTGATTAATGGGAGAAATAAACTTACACAAACCAAATTTGACAGAGATCTATATAATAATTGGGATATTATGGCAACTTAAGTCGATCGCATAGAAGCCATTTGCGTGGGATATAGGTTTGAACATGAACCGACTTTCACCAATTTCAATTGCGTTTATCCTATGGCCGGTAGAAGCTTACATACCAAATTTCATCAAAATATGTTCATATATGCGACCTGTGGTTTGATTACAAGATTTACATGGACACTTAGACGGACGGACGGTCGGACGGATAGACGGACAATGCTAAATCGACTCAGAAACTGATTCTGAGAAACTGATTCTGAGTCGATCGGTATAATAAACGATGGGTCTAGTTTAAATATTTTTGGTGGTTACAAACATCAGCACAAAGTCATCATATCCCTACCACATAGTGGTGTAGGGTATAAAAATATAAAATAAGGACATATCTTATGGGAAAGATTTTTTGTTAATTTTGTAGGTCTTTACCGCGCTGTTAATGGTTTCCGTATTTTGCAAAGCGTTTCACCTTCATTCAACAAAAAATTTGCCAACATATCGTTGACATTGTGTCCTTTTTGCAATTCAGCGCGTTTGTATAAAAGCCAAACTAGAGTGGATATTTTTTTTGGATATTTTTCAAGTTGCGATTTTGGGGATAGGCGGGGTCCAATTTTTTACCTTTCAATATTAAACTAATAAATGTAAAGTTTGGGGCCAATCGGATAAAGAAAATTCGCGCCGGAAATCGATTGAAAATTTCAAGTGTGTTTATATGGGGAAAATATTACTTTTTTTTTTTTTAAATTTTACGAAAATTTCGTTCAATAGTTTAATTTATCCGACTAGCTGTTATAAGAATCAGGATCAGTATTAAATTATCTTTTAAAAAAGCTATAAAAATTCAAAATCGAATAAAAATTCGTCAAGAAATAGCAAATGACCCAGACCACTTTTTGTGCCATGCAATTTGATAGCATTTTTTTTCAAATTTGAGAAATTGATTAAAGCCACAACTTTTTATTGTCTCTATACTTATAAGTAATCAGATATGAAGAATTGTTTTATTACCACGTTATTAACCTATTGCGCATTGAGACCGAAAATGGGAAATTTTTTTGATAAAATTTTGAAAACTCCTTTATCAAGTTTTAAGAAATTTTCTCAAACAAAATTTAAAAAAAATGTACTTAGCGCCTTAAGGTTTTGTTAAATAAATATTTCAGATTAAGTGTGTGATTTTTTAAGTAAATCTCTATGCCAGAATTTTTTGGACAAGGATTTTATTTTTGCGGATTTCGAGAAAAATGGCATTTTTGTAAAATATTCTGTAAATTTACTCTTTCTAAATACTTTGTATCGAAAATTGATCAGTTCTCTACTTTTAAATGCTATATTTTATCTTAATAGCCTAGGGTTAAAAAAAATAATATGACCCCAATAAGCCTATTGGAATTGGGGTCACATATGACCCCAAACTAATAAAAGACAATTTATTCAAAAAATTCAAATATTTTGTAAGTGCTGTTGCATTTGTAAATGCGACGATTAAAGTATAATAAACAAATGTGTAGAACTTCCGTTCCTAAAATTTGGGATAAATCCGAGAACGCTAACCCAATATTTGCCTAAGCCAGCTTTGGATTTTAAGATATTTTTAATTAAAAATAACCAAAAACTAGTTTTTCTATTAAACTCGATGAAACCACTATTTAGAATATTAAAAAAATAATTCGGTTAATTTTTAATTATTTAACCCTTCAGTGCTCCTGGGATCAAAATAATCCATTGTCGTATATCCTTGGTGAAATTAACTGCTTATTGCACGCGAATATAAATTAAAACAACCTTTAACCAATTCTGTTATAAAATTATTTTATGTATAACATGCAAGAAATTATAGTCAGTCTAGACCGACCATGGTTTAGAGACCCTATCTCTTCGGTCTAACTAATTCGATATAAAAAATAAGCATCAACCAAATTTGAGTGCCATTATTATTAATTTTTTTGGCTGCAGATATGAAAAAGTTCATATCGGATGCTATATTTATATGGGGACTAAATTGAAAAATGGACCAGTCCTGACCATATTTGGTAGTCACTTATATTTTGAAAAAATATTTACAAACCAAATTTGAGAAAAATCTGTGCAATATTTTTGTTTTTTTGACAGATTTAAGTGAAGATCGGGAAACAGCTCTATATGGGGCCTATGACTAGGAATTGTCCTATAGGAATAATTTTTGGACTACTGATTAATGGATATTATAAATATATACGAACTCAATTTCACTGAGATCTATATGATAATTTAGATCATATGGCAATTTATGTCGATTTCATAAGGGTTGATAAGTATGGGGACTAGGTCTGAACATGGACCAAATTAATTCACCAATTTAAACAGCGTTTATCCTATGGCCGATAAAAGCTTACGTACTAAATTTCATTAAAATATGTTCATATTTGCGACCTGTAGTTTGATTACAAGGTTTACATGGACACACAGACGGATGGACGCACGGACATCGCTAAATGGATCTAGGTCAAATATTTTTGGTAGTTACAAACAGCAGCACAAAGTCATTATACCCAAACCACATAGTGGTATAGGGTATAAAACTATCTATACAAATGACCCAAAGCTAATAAAAGAAAATTTATTCAAAAGAATATGAAATATAAAATTAATTCTATTTATTTTGGTGTATTTAAGGATGATTTAGTGCGATTCAAATTGTTTTCTGTAATCACTTACAAATTGCAATAGGTATTGCTTTTCTTTAATTTTTTATTATTATATTAATTTTATATTTCATATTCTTTTGAATAAATTGTCTTTTATTAGCTTTGCGTCATTTGTGGGTGTTCTTATTTTATTTAGAAAAATATGGATAGTTTTTATACATAAAATAATTGCATAACAGAATTGGTTAAAAGTTGTTTTGAGTTATATTCGCGAGCAATAGGCAGATAGTTGCACCAAAGATATATCACAATGGATTATTTTGATCCCAGGAGTACTGAAGGGTTAAATAAATAAAATTTAACCCAATTATTATTCCTAAATTCTAAATAGTGGTTTCATCGAGTTTAATAGAAAAACTCGTTTTCGGTAATTTTTATTTAAAAATATCTTAAAATCCAAAGCTGGCCTTGGTAAATAATGGAATAACGTTCTCGGATTTATCCCAAATTATAGGAACGGAAGTTCTACACATTTGGTTATTATATTGTAAGCATCGCATCTAAAAATTCAACAGCACTTAAAAAATATTAGAATTTTTTGAATAAATTGTCTTTTATTAGATTGGGGTCATATGTGACCCCAATTACAAAAGGGTTAACGGGGTCATATTATTTTTTTCCGAAACTCTAGGCTATTAAGATAAAACATAACATTTAAAAGTTAAAAGGTGATGAATTTTTGATACAAAGTATTTAGAAAGAGGACAGACATTTACAGAATATTTTACAAAAATCCCATTTTTCTCGAAATACGCAAAAATAAAATCCTTGTCAAAAAAATTCTGGCATATGTATTTATGAAACATGTATTTCACAAAACCTCGAAGTGCCAGATCCATTTTTTTAAATTTTGTTTGAGAAAATTTTTTAAAACTTGATAAAAGGGTTTTCAAAATTTTATCAAAAAAATTTCCCATTTTCGGTCTCAATGCGCAATAGGTTAATAACGTGGTAATAAAACAATTCTTCATATCTGAGTACTTATCAGTATAGAGACGAAAAAAAGATTTTGGCTTGAATCAATTTCTCAAAGTTGAAAAAAATGCTATCAAATTTCATGACCCAGTTTTTTTTTTGGCACAAAAGTGGTCTGGGGCATTTGCTATTTCTTGACGAATTTTAATTCGATTTTCTAATTTTTTGGCTTTCTGAAAAGATAATTTAGTACTGATTCCGATTATTACAGCCGCTTGTCGGTAAAGATCTCAAAAAGGTCATATTTTCCTCAAATAAACACATTTGAATTTTTCAATCGATTTTCGGCGCGAATTTTCTTTATCCGATTGTCTCCAATCTTCACATTTATTAGTCTTATAATGAAAGGTAACAATCGCATTTAAAGTTTTAAGGTCCATTCTAAGCCAACCATTGACTAAGGCGCTCTATACCAAGTGTTAAAAAAGCGCATATGTATATCATATATGATTTACATTTTTTAAATAATAGTTGCTCATCAGACATTTGAAAGGGAGCTTTCAAATTGGACTGACATAGATGTTTCAACTAAATATTTTACAACAGAATGTATTTTAAAAGGCCAGTCTTGATTTGGATTGATATTGACTTATAGATATAGTCGCCTGTTTGAGTGTATTTCCAGTAATCGGTGCGCTATATCGGCGACTGTTTAAAATTTGAACCATAAGTCGAATTGATCAATATGAGGTCGAGAATAAGGGTTTTTCTGACAAGTATATAAATTCGATTGGTAGACGATATAATTCATAAGTTAATCTGAAAAGGAATATGTGAAGTAACTGCAATATCCGCTTAAATTCAAAAAATCTTTTGGGAATTCTTTTCGTTTCCAAATAATTCTTTCATATTTTTGTTTCAGAGACCTTAATCACAAGCACTGCTCTTCTCATTAGCATTTGGCTCCTTTTCAACAGCAGATATTTTTCCAGCATTTGCTTCCTCCTCCACATAGTCCGGTCGAATTAAGCTGTATAATGTAAATATACAGCATCTTGTCAGACAAAAGGGGGTAAAAACACCTAAAGTTCTTTTTATAAAAAATGTTACCAAAAATAAACGCAAACTTTATCTCACAGATGCCACTATAAATGTCCAGACTCTTATCCATTCCCACCCAGAGAAACAAAGCCGATATTATTGGTATTACACGACTTGTATCATGGCTTAGACATTGATGAAATAAAAGCAACATTAGATGAGAAGGCTTCTAATGTAATCTCAAAAGGCACCTAAGTCACTACATTTTAAAGAGCAACAAATATACATATATATGCATTGCGACATTACTATCACTAATAGAGGCATGTATTTTGAGCTCTTTCAAGAATATTATTTCTCAATATATAACAACTTAGTGGAGCACGTGCGATCCCATATTGTCGATGTACCTCTTCATATTTACTCGTTTGACAAGGTATTTAATGCACTTATTTTACAAATGTATCAGCATTCAGTTCCATCATCAAATCCGGCAACAACAGAAATACAGCAGATTTGACGGAATTTCTAATTAAAAAAAAAAAAAAATACGTGTGGAAATGGGCAACTAAAAAAAGGCAGAAACAACAGAGTTGGGGATTTTGACCCATCATCACTGGTTTCCAACGTTGGTAAGGTCAAATTCGAAGAACGAATTCCCAATCAGTCCAATTTAATCATATCAGTTTGGATTTGAGCGTTTTCATACAACACAATATGCACTTTTAAGGTTTCACAACGATATGGTTATAAAGCTGAGAAGTAGGTACTGCACATTGGTAAACTCACTAGGTATTGAAAAGATTAAACCAGCTAAAATGAAATTCTGCACAAGCTGGTAGGTAGACCTTGGTGAGGAAACTTCTCTTCACTTGATGTGGTGAACAGCGGTGTCCCACAGGGAAGTATTCCTCACTCAACTATAAACTCTAAGGCAATTCTCTACACTGATGATTGCATGTATGCAATCAGAACGAATCGCAAGTCCTAAAATAGTACTTATCGTATTGTAACTATTTATAAATTCTACGAAAAATAGGGCATAAAATTAAATGCTGCGAATTCAGAGATAATTTTTTTTTTTTTTTATCAGAAATGCATCAGGTAGATATAAGGATTACGTGGTCCCTGAAAGCAAATACCATTTCATGACCCTAAATGGAGTTTGAATATCAATAAATGATTACCTAACATAACATGGAGTAAACTTCAATCAACTTCTTGAATTTATTAACCACGGGCGAATCCGCCTGACAAAAGCTAAACGTATTACCCCTATGTTCTCTGGTGTGTTGAATAATTTTTATCTTCCTGTGAAAGGGAAACTCTGTGGTTTTTTAGAATAACCGCGTAGGTCATAAAACCAAAATGTTCAGGGGAGCCAACGTTATATTTGAAATTATGGGCTCGATATAAAGTTTTTAGAGCTTTTTATATAACAGTCCTGTAGATATGGGCAAGAAATACTTTATAAAAAATTTTGAATCAAAAATATTCAGAGGAATAGATCCTAGAGAAGGACGAAAAAAACAATATGTAAATACCACTTAAAGTGTGTGCAGATAAAACAACTTATGTCGTTTTCTTTGAAAAAGAAAACTACCAATGCAACCACCCATGTAGACATAAGTTATTGTTGATTGAAAAATGGGTTTTTTTGTTCGTCAACAAAAAGTTAATATTGAACAATTTTCACCAATGGTTTCGAACTAGATGTTATATTATTGGCGATGTATACACCATGTGTGAGAGTCAGTTGTAGAACTAACACATTATCGTCACTTGATCCAAAATTTATTGGTCTTAAAACCTCAGACGGAGCTGGTAGTGATATAGAATTAATATTCGGGGCGTTCATCAATGGTATAGCTATATCGTATGGAACACCATTGGTTCTTAAGATAATGAAATCTTTGTCAGTTTGATAGTCCAATTATCCCATGGATAGTCTAATGAAATCCATTCCAATTATTCTATCTACCTGAATTAAAAAGTTAGCGTCCACGACGTGGAAGTCATGTGCTATGAGGGTTTCCTCAATTTTCAAATGTGTATGAACTTTACCAAGTAAATACAATTAGTCCTTGTCCAATACCGTTTATATTCGACTTTTTGCTGTTATTTATTTGCTCGTTAACAACCTGGTTGTATTTTACAACCAAATTGGACTTGTCGAACGCATACAACTAATTGTTGTTAGACGAGGAGTCTCAATTGTTATGTGCATGGAGTACGCACATAGGTTATTTAAAATTGAAGCGTCTTCCATTTGGCATTAAAACTGCTATTGCCAGTTTCCAAAAAACAATGGAATCCTTGTTGAGGGAAATACCATCTGTATGAACTTTACCAAGTGTAGTTATTTGTCCAAACCGTTTATATTCAACTTGTTGCTGTAAGTTATTTGCTCGTTAACAACTTGGTTTTATTTTACAACTGAAATGTCGACACCTCTATCTACCAGAAAAGTGGATCTATTATTATTCATGGAGGTTCTAATTTTCAAATAGTTATATAGACCTAGGTCTACATTATATATTTTCCTCCCTACTGCATGTCTTGATAATAAGCTCCTAGGGAGCATAACACAATACCGGTTCTTTAATTAAATAAGAATAAACTTACTCACGAAAAACTGTTTAACTATTGTTTTGATAAAAACTATAAAATTTAAAAGACAGTGCAGAACTAAAAAGGTTTTCATCTGAGAGATGATTCTGACTGAAATAATTGTTTTCATGATGTCAATTTTATACCCTATACCACTATGTGGTTTGGGTATAATGACCTTGTGCTGCTATTTGCTACCAAAAATATTTGACCTAGACATATCTTTTATTATACCGATCGAATCACAATCACTAACTGATTCGATTTAACGATGTCCGTCCGTCCGTCCGTCCGTCCGTCCGTCTGTGTGTCCATGTAAACCTTGTAATCAAACTGTAGGTCGCAAATATGAATATATTTTGATGAAATTTGGTATTTAAGCTTTCATAGGATGAAATTGGTGAGAATCGGTCCATGTTCAGACCTAGGCCCCATACAAATGACCCCTATAAAATCGACATAAATTACCATAAGATCCAAATTGTCTAGATCTTACTCAAATCGGGTTTGTATGCGTTTATTACATTCATTAATGTATAGTCCGAAATGGTCCCTATGGAACAACTCTTAGTCATAGGCCCCATATAGAGCTGCTTCCCGATCTCCACTTAAATCTATCAAAAAACAAAAATATTGCACTTATTCTTCTCAAATTTTGTTTGTATATATTTTTTCAAAATACAACAGACTTTACCAAACATAGTCAGGATCGGCCCATTTTTGGGCCTAGTCCCCATATAGATATAGCATCCGATAATAACTTTTTCATATCTGCAGCCAAAAAATTAATAAAAATCCCACTCAAATTTGGTTTATGCTTATTTTCTATGTCCAGTTAGTTGAGCCTATGAGATAGGGTCTCTAAGCGCATGGTATAGGGTATCATATAGTCGGTCTAGACCGACTATAATTTTCTTACTTGTTTTATTTTTAATTTAAATAAACCGCTAAAACTTCTCATTAATATTTTACTAATGGTATTTAATAAAAAGCTTTATTAAAGTTTTCCACTATTAATGGAAAATTTAATTATACAATTACATTCAAAAAGTTTAGTACAATTTTTAGGGAAACATGGGGATTAAAAATTTATACTATACTACGAATTCATGCGACTACCGTACTTTTTAAACTCTTTCTTTTAACCAGAGTTCAGAAAAAAACACACACTGAATAAAAAACTCGTACATATATGTAAACAAACATAACTTAGACCAACACACACATATTTTTATTTTCATATCAATTATGTTTGTTTTTAAATTTTCTTCGGTGCCCAACACAATCATGACTGTGTTCGTTTCAATATTTCGTTATTTACACGAACATTTTTGTGTCACGTAGTTTTTGTTTCAATCACACATAAACCACACATTTTTGAGTGTTGCTTTATTTGAAGTTCATGTTCTGGTACGTGTACTGAAAAAAAAAAAAAAAACAGAACATGTACAATAAACAGGTTCGAGTTCAGTTATATTTTAAGTCGTGTTTATTAAATTCGCTTATATTTAAAAAAAAATATATACAGATTTAAGTGAAGATCGGGAAACAGCTCTATATGGGGCCTATGACTAAGAATTGTCCTATAGGGATTATCTTTGGACTATTGATTAATGGATATAATAAACATATATGTACAAACCCAATTTGACTGAGATTTATATCATAATTTGGATCTTTTGGCAATTTATGTCGATTTCACAGGCCCCATTTGTATGTGGACTAGGTCTGAACATGTACCCAATATTACCAATTTCAACAGTGTTCATTCCATGACCAATTATAGCTTATATACTGAATTTGATCAAATTATATTCATATTTGCGACCTGTAGTTTGATTACAAGGTTTACATGGATACACAGACGGACGGATAGACGGACAGATGGAAGGACATCGCGATATCGACTCAGAAAGTGATTCTGTGTCGATCGGTATAATAAAAGATGGGCCTAGGTCAAATATTTTTGATAGTTACAAACATCAGCACAAGGTCATTATACCCAAACCACATAGTGGTATAGGGTACACAAACTGCACTCTAAAATTATGCAACCAGACGTAGAAAATTCCGACAGTAAAAACTAGTTTCCAAACAAATTTTTAAAAGATTGCTGTAAATTGCATGATAAAAGTTAGAACGTCCCATTTTTCCAAGGCAAATTTACCGCAATACCCCAATTAGTGCATTTTATAGTCTACGTACCGTCTTTTCACTTAAGATGTTGTAATATCAGTGATTTTGTAGATTTCATAAAATGTCGGTGTTGCAGTAATCCAGATGGGTTGTCTATTGCTGATAGCTTATACGGAGACCGGAGACCGAGCAATGCAATTGCTAACGAAATCGTTTTGCTCTTAATATATCTAATAGAAGAGTTATGGCAGGAAAGTAATTTTCTAAAGACTTGGTTGAAACTTATTTATTTTTGAAGAAATTTATTCTTAACCTAATCTATTTTAAATTGGCATTGTTTATAATAATGCAAAGAGTCATAGCAGTTAGATAAAATAAATAAATTTTGCATCGCTAAAAAAATAACTAGAACCGGGTAATATACCCCTTTGTTTAGCTTATATCAGTTGTTTAACCATTAACTGGTTTTATTCCCCAAGGCTTTTGTCTTTCTTACCGGATTAATTCGAAAATATATTTTTTCAAACAGCCTCTAAATTTTTATTTATTTATTTTTTTTTTAAGCAAAATTGATGTTGTCTTAATGCTAAAATGTCAAAAACTTTAATTAGTAGTCAACACTTTAAAATTGGTTACTTGGTGTTTAACTCTAAAGCCATCATGTTATTTGAGTTAAACTTCTGGTTATAGCGTCTTTGATAATTTTTTTAATTCTTCATAAGACCAGTAGTAAGACACTTAAAATAATGTATGTTGCAGAAGCAAAAAGAAAAAATAATAATAATAATGGTATTCACAGAAAAAGTTGAAAAATTGTAAAATAACGAAATTTTACTTTAATGGTAGGCTTTCTTAAGTTTTAAAAATCCAAACTACCAAAAATGTTCACAAGCTTAAATGACAAGTGAATTCACTATCTCATTCTGCGCATCATTGATGGCAAACCAGGAGACTGTTCTATGGTATAAACAGTGGGCTTGTGACATTTCAATGAAATCATTAATATATCAGTTGCCTAATTTCATTTGGAAATTATTTGCCAGGTAGAATCCTAGAAACATGTTATTTAAATGCTTAAAGGTATCTTCATAGGTGCACCGATAATTACACCAATCGCCTGAGAATATCTTTAAAAGTTTTCCGTCTGAATAATAATATTGTATGCATGATAATTGTGACTAATAATCGTTTCAAAAAATTTAATAGAATTATTAAGATATAAGAAGTATTGAAAGAATTTCTGTTTTTAAAACTAGAGTGAGGGAGTATTTGCTCCATAATCTAGAAACACTTCTCTTATAATTAATTATATATAATAGTTTAAAACAGCATTGTTCAATATTATTTTCTAATAATTTCATAATATTTTTTTTTTGTTTCTTTCATTTATTTGCACATAATTATTTTAAATATGAAGTTCAGAATTTTGTAAATATTTTGCCAGCTCGCCTCAATAATGTCCAAGTGACGCTGAGGTAACTTGTTTTTTTGTTGTATAAAATATATTCTTGAATAAGCAATAAAAATAAAAAAAAGTTCACAATTTTGACCTTATATCCTGATATTATTAAAAACATATAGTATAAGATATGAAAATAAGTATTTTTTGGAACTGTTTTTGTGGCGCTGAGTAATAACATAAATTTCCCCATCACATCAGGTTCTCTATAAATCCTAAATAAAAAAAATACGAAAAACATTTTAATGCTAAACTAGCAGATTCCAACGCTCGAAATTCGAGTGCAATTTCTAGGCAACTTTATTTCTCAACTTAGCCAATTCACAAAATAACACTTTTTTGGTTTATTATTAATGTGAATGAAGATAACAAACTCATTAACAAACACATCAACAAATTTAATGAAACACACATAGCATATGCATAATTTTATGTATGTGTTAGTAGCAAATTTAAATGCAATTTACTCAAAATAAAGGAAGAAATTTAAAAATGTGTAAATCTGGTGAATAGCTAAAAAGAAATACCGTTCAAATAATATACGTTTGGTTAAAATCGGGATAAAACGGTAGAATAAAACATCGGTAACAATAAATCGCATAGCCAATTAATATTATAGATTTGGGACAGAACGACATCCACAATGTATCTGAATGTGCCACTAATCCCGTATTGAATTTTTTCAGATATTTTATTCATTCTCGGACAAATAGAGAGTTTAACTTAATTAACTGATCCAACACATCATGCTGTATTTGTTTGCAAGATTCTATACATTTGAAAATTAAGGATTAGTAGAAATGTGTTGAGAGAGCAGAGTCTTTTAAGAAAGTACACCTTCGGTTCTGATCTGATTAGAAAAACAATAAAATGAATACGTCATATTACGTAATTAGATTTGGTCTGAGAAGGTTTATGAAAAATAATTTTAATTTTATTTAATTTTTAATTTTACCATTCCATAAGAAAAAAATCTGGTTATCATAAAATATATATAAAATTTTTTATAGCTATAACAAGCGGATGTCCGTCTGTGGAAATCACAATCACGACCTAAATATATCCGTTGGGTTGCTCGTTATTAGGGAAATTGATTCACCGACATCCTGATCATGTTGCTTTTGAAAATTATTAAAATCGGTTTAATAGGTGTCAATCTTTCAACGAAAATATTAAAAAAAAAACTTTGTAATATATGATTTTTTTATGTATTTGTTGTTATTGATGTTATTATAAATTTTGTAAATTGTTGTTGTTATGTTGGTTATGCTTCTAGCATTTTTTAATGCATTTGTATGCATCTTTATACTCAAAGCGTCATACGAGTATTAGGTTAGGTAGGTATTTCCGCACTTTATTTTAAAGTTATCCCGATATAATTACAAACAAGTAAGGGTTTTAAATTCGGGTATGCCGAATCTCTTTAAGCATCCAGGTGTGTTTTGCGTTTACAAAAATAGCTGGACCTATGTACTATTTATAACAAATTTAAACAAAAAATTTTAAATATTAAACAATCTGATAAAATATGCTAGCATTTTTTATAGATGTCTCCATATTTTAAGCTATATCGTGGCACAATGATGATTGATTTACCGCATTTTAAATACCAACCTGCTCGAAATAATGACAAACAATATTATTCTATTACCCAGGCATCTTATTTTATGAATAAGCGCGATTTCAACAGGTATACACACAGACGGACCCTATATTGCCTCAAGTTGTTATAAGGATAAAGCACATATACACCTTATGAGGTCGCAAATTCATTTTTCGATGCGTGGCAAAGGGAATGATAAACGCATGTACAGTGGTGTATAGGGTACAAAAATTGTCAAATTTGAAGGAAATAATAATAAAAAGTAAATTTTTTTCAAAATGATCCAGTTATTTGTAAAAAATTAAATAACTATGTAATATTAATAAAATAAATCTGAATTTTATGCACATATTATCTTTTTTTTACGAACTCTAAATTTAGACTCATAGAAAGAAGTTCATATTAGAAGTCATTGCAAATCATTTCCAATTCTCACAATTATCCTGTTTTGATGAATTTGCGATGCTGTTGTGCGAATGCACAGAACCACTTTTTCAAAGACATTAACTAAAATATTAATCCAATTGGAAGATACTTTGTGCCGAAAATGGATTAAACTCCAAACCGACCCACAAGAAACTTTTATAAAATTTTACAACGGTTAACAACATGAGTAGGACCACAATAGATGAAACCGATAGGGATGAAGCTGATTTTAATATTTTGCTAAATAACGAAGCATGCAGAACCGAGATAATATTACTGAAGCCCTTTAAAATAATATGAGATTTATATTTATTTATTTATTAATTTTATATTTTTAATTAATTTTTTTTATCTATAATATTAATAGGCTGGGCGATTTCTTGTGACTGATGTTTTGTTCTACCATTTTATCCCGATTTTGACCAAACGTATATTATTTGAAAGGTATTTCTTTTTAGCAGTTTTGCAGATTTACATATTTTTTTAATTTTTTCCTTTATTTTTAGTAAATTGCATTTAAAGTTCCTACCAACACATATATAAAATTATACAATATTGTATTGCATATGCTACGTGTGTGTTTATTAAATTTGTTAATGTGTTTGTAATAAAAATGAGTTTGTTTTTCGTGTTAATTTGTGAATTGGCTGTAATTGATTGGCATACTTTTAAGGTCTTTATTTAATGAAAGAATAACATTTCCTAGAATTTGCGCTCGAATTTCGAGGGCTGGAATCTCCTTGTATTGTAAAATATAATCAAATTTTAAAATTTGTACACATCATGTTCTTCTTTTCTATGATTTTTGCTTTATCAAGGTTACAAATTGGGAAACTTTCGATGCCATCCACAGCACCATATAGACCACACAATTTAACAATAGCTTACTCTCTGCTTGATATATACATTTGATTGTATAGTCCACCTACAGTAGCACGGGCCTCTCGTTTATTAATATATATTTTTTTTTTATTGATGATTTTTTTGAAAAACTTAAAATAAGGATGTACATTTTTCCATCCACTTGAACTATTTGATGGCCCACTAACACTGTTTAGGGTATCTGAAAATCCTGCCACAATTTTTTAATTTCAACCTTATCAAACCCTTTGGCTAATTGTGGGTGATTTTCCATGAAATTGACCATCTCCTCCTCATGTTGTACATTGATATGTTTAACGCTTAAAAATGATAATAAACAAGTGTAAGTATTTTATCTTATATTTTTATAAAAAAAATACTTACATTTCTCCTCAATGAATAGAAAACTCTGAATAAAACTTTTTATATCGTCAGGCAGAGAGTACTCTATTTCAAAACATTACATTCTTTTTTTCAAATATTTTCTTAGAATAAAATGATAAATGAAATCGAAATACGTTTTGAAAAAAAAGCGATATGAAATCGAAAATGGTGTGCGCATTTCAACTCTTTTCGATTTTGTATCGTTTTGACGTCGAAAACGTTTTCCATCACATACCTGTATGCATAATTTTGGATAGCTTTTATAATATTTGATTTTGGAAATTATCGAAAAGTCGGCTTGTTTCGATGTTATGTACGTCACTTTTTTCCTTTGACTGTTTTAATATTTATTTCTGCCACAAATTTGTTTTCTTGTTCTAGTTAAATTAGGATAAAAACTTTGATAAAACGTTCAATTACTGCTTAAAATTGTTTAGCTTTACGCAGAAAAACTCATAATATCAGCATGTAAAGATGACCACTTTGTGGTCAGGGTGTAATGAGTTTGTGCTGTTTGTTATGTTTGTAACTACCAAAAATATTTGACCCAAACCCATACTTTATTATACCGATCGTCTCAGAAAGTGATTCTGAAAGTGATCGAAATTGATGAGCGATACACTTCCGTCCGTCTGTCAGTCCGTCTGTGTGTCCATGTGAACCTTGTAATCAAACTACAGGTCGCAAATATGAATATATTGTTATCAAATATCGGTCCATATTCAGACCTAGTCCCCACGCAAATACTCCTATGAGATCGACTTAAATAGTCAGAAAATCCAAATTATCATATTGATATCAATCAATCAGTGGTCCAAAAATAAACCCTGTAGGAAATTCTAAATTCCCGATCTTCACTTAAACCTACTAACAAGAAAAATATTGCACAGATTTTTATCAAATTTGGTTTGTAATGCCTTTGCAAAGATTTATTGACTTTACCAAATATGGCCAGGACCGGTCCATTTTTCGACGTAGTCTCCATACATATAAATTTAGCATCCGGTATGAACTTTTTCAAGCCTGCAGTCCAAAAAATTTTTAAAAACTCCACTCAGATTTCGTTTATGCTCCTTTTCTATACCCATTTATTTGGACTTGATACCAGTTCTCGAGATGCTCTATATAGGAGTATTGCACAGTCGATCTATACCGATTATAATTTTGTTATTCGTTATTTTTACAACGGCATTTTACTTTTCCAAAATTATTAATATTAAGTAGCAGACTCCAGCCCTCGAAATTCGAGCGCAAATTCTAGGAAATTTTATTTTTTCATTAAATAAAGACCCTAACGGTATGTTAATTATAGTCAATTCACAAATCAACAAAAAAAAAAAATTTTTATTACAAACACATTAACAAATTTAATAAACACACACATAGCATTGTATAATTTTATGTATGTGTTAGTAGCAACTTTAAATGCAATTTACCCAAAATAAGGGAATAAATTTAAAAATCTGTAAATCTACAAATCGGCTAAAAAGAATTACCTTTCAAATAATATACGTTTGATCAAAATCGGGATAAAACGGTAGAACAAAACATCAGTCACAAGAAATCGCCTAGCCTATTAATATTATAGATTAACATAAGCTCTTACCATTTTTTATTACATTTCTATATTCCATCTATTCTTGTATTTTCAAATTAACATATTAGAAGATAATTCAGATAGAAATATGTAACATTTTACTGTTATAAGGCAAAGCTTATATATAAGGCAAGACTAGTTTGATTTTTTTTTTCTGAAATATCCTATAATTTTTGTGCTCTCAAAATATTGGAAAGTATGATCCCTTAGTAATAGTTACTCTTCTCTAATTATAGAGAAACAATGCAATTTTTGAAATAGAATTTAGTTGTTTGTAATCATTATTGTTTTTATACAAAAAACGATATAATAGAAATTATAATAAATACTGGTCAAAGAAGAAAAACCATCAAAAACAAATTTAAATAGTTTTAGAATTTAAATATTTATTAACGGCAACGTTATTAAAATGGTAACCGTACCATACATTGGCTATAATATTGAGTTTAAGACACTTGAGGAGGGTCAAGATTCGGCTCTGCTGAAGAAATCCGTTTAATAGATTAATGCTTGTTCTCCGGTGTGTTGCAATGGATCCATCTTTCAATCACCGTTATAAAACGACGGAAAAACTTGTCCGTTTTGTGGTCGAGTAACTCCAGTCTTTTGAAATTGTCACATAATGGCGTATATAGTCAAATAAATATAGACAAAAAAATAAAAACAAAGCTTGCTAGAAAATGGGTATTAGTCTATAAAACTGTGAAACTTTTTTGGTGTCAATGTCTTGAGTAATGTCAAGTCAGGGCGACAGTACTAGGCTAGTATGATAAAAGCTCCAAAAATTTTGGCGTTCCAAGACAAACTTTTTTATAACCTTTTATGAGTTAAAGCGAACAATTTGATGTGCATCTTGTAAGCGGTTATGCTGCATTAGACCAATGAAGGACCTTTGGTTATAATCGCGTTATAATCGAACAGAAATCGTTTTTTTTTTCGAAATTAAAATTACGTATTTCAATGCTACGTGCTCAAAAGTTTTTTAATTTGCACCTTTCTTTATCTTTTTCAATCGCTTATGGCCATAAAATGGGAAAATTTAAAATTCTTTTAAGAATTTTTTTTCGATAAAATTGGTCCGACTTGGTTTTTTACGTGGATATGTTAATAAAAATTATTTGTTTAAGCCTTACGTATAATTTTGGTGAAGAATGAAATGAGAATTCATCAAAAAGTTATAGCTGAAAAACTAAATAAATATAAAAGGTTATAAAAAAAAGTTTGGTCTGAGCACCCGTTGGAGGTTTTACTATACTGGAGCTTCTCACCCCCAGAATGGCTGTGTTATCCGTCTAATGACGGGAACAGTGTTGACTTTAAAATAACAACGAGGAAGTTCACGGACAAATTGTGCCGTCATATATATATGGGAAATATGAAATAAAGTGATTTATGTTTTTGGTAATTCATAAAATCTGTTGTTTTCATTTATATTTTTTAACATTTTTTAATCAGCAGCAATACCCATAATATAAACACAATGACAGTGCAACATGAATACTTAAACAAGTTTAGAAAATTAACATTAGAGAGACTAGAAGCAAAATAACATAATGGAGAAAGAGCAAACAAGTTGCAGAAGCTAAAACTCATACTTAATAAATATTTATTTTAATTAAGACGTAACTAGGTAATTTTGATAATAATCTGACAAGATATTAAAAGTGCCACATTGTCCAAAAACTTCAAAAATAATAATAAAAAAAAACAAATAAATGAAAATAATTAGAATAAAATATCTTAATAAGCGTGTGGTTTACGTATTTATAATATATTTCGATTTGAAATCGAATCTATTTTAGTAAATACAAAGTAATTAGTATAATGCTTAGATCCCCTTCATTGTGTTCCGCTGTCAGAAAACCAACCAATAACAGGAAAAAAAAAGAATGACATACGGTTTTTTGATTAAGTCTGAAACAAAAACACAAATTTGCACTCCACTCCCCTTATGTTAAAACTACACAGTTGAGAAATGAAGTGACTTACTGACATTAAGCTTTTCGAAAAAAAAACAACAAAATACGATACCGCAGTCACAGACGTAAACTGATAAGTCCATCATTAGAACAGTTGTTTCTTTAATAACAAACCTCACCTCACCTTTATTCTCTAATACCCAAAAATCCCCAAAGAGTTTAGTCCTTTTCACGCATACACACACACACACACTCACACACATATATACTCAACGAAGGGATGATTCTATCCCTCCTCTGTTTTTGGGTATTCTTGAACAATCGCATGAATAAATTTGTACTTGTATGTCTGCATTATTGCTATTGTAGCTGACTTGTAGTTTGAAGAGGGTGTCAATACCAATTTTGGAACGAACCATTTATCTATTTGTAATGTATCTTTAGCAGTTTTCACTATGGTTTTCAGTTGGCAGTGAACGACACATGCCACAAAATGCACTTTTATGGATTTTCCTTGTCGTTGAGATGTTATTCGGTTGTTTGTCTGTATGTCAGCATATTTTGTACTCATCAGTATTTGACACGATTTCCATATGTTAGCGTTTTTTTCTTCTTTTGTTGTTTTCGTAAAACATTTCTATGATTTGTCCTTATGTTCATATTCACAAATGACTGTAAGCACCCAATTCATTTGTACTTTTATTTTAAATTTAACTGTTTTCATGGTTTTATGCAGATTAAAGAGAATTTGAAATTAAAATTTGGAATGGGTTATTCGGGATAGCATGGTGTAGAAATATGATACTTGCGTGTCGATGTCATAATTGTGTCAGTTTTTTTTAACAAATTAATGTAAACATTTTTAATTTCCATTAGAAAGTAATTTCTTAAAAACATCCGCTTCTAAAAGGAACAATGGGGGAGATTTCTTCCAGCCATTTCTAGCCAGCATAATTGTAATTCCAAAATAGTGGTTGAACATCCAGTTATTTCACTCTTTAATGTGTGGCAATTTATTTATATTGCCAGCTCCAAACAAGAAATGTTTCCGCCAAACTAGTTCAGTTAAAGCTATTATTTAAACTAGCATAGCCCAGCCCTCAAAATTCAAGTGCAAATTCTAGGAAATTGTATTTTTTCAATCAATTTATTTCTTTCAAAGTTTTATGATACCTAAATTTATGCCAATTTTAGGAATTCACAATTCAACACAGCCCAGCCCTCAAAATTCAAGTGCAAATTCTGGGAAATTGTATTTTTTCAATCAATTTATTTCTTTCAAAGTTTTATGCCACCTAAAGTTATGCCAATTCTAGGAATTCACAATTCAACACATGAATGAAATTCAATTCAATTCTGTTTTATCCCGATTTTGACCAAATTTTGAAAGGCATTTCTTTTTAGCCGTTTTGCAGATTTACAGATTTTAAAACTTTTTCCTTTATTTTAAGTAAATTGCACTTATATAAAATTATAAATATGCTATGTGAATTTTATTAAATTTGTTAATGTGTTTCTTAACGAGTTTGTTATCTTCACTCACAATAATAATTAACCATAAAAGTGTTGGTTTGTGAATTGGCTAATATGAAAAATAAAGCTGGTAGAAATTGCACTCGAATTTCGAGCGCTGGAATCTCCTAGTTGTCATTATTGGCTTATGTCCAAAATTGTTTTTCAGTTCAATACAGGGCTTTTCATATAAAATTTTGGCAAACACTAATTTAATAAACACACACACACAGCATTGTATAATTTTATGTATGTGTTAGTAACAACTTTAAATGCATTTGACTCCAAAAAAATGAAAAAAGTAAAAACCTGTAAATCTGGTGGACAGCTACAAAGAAATACCTTTCAAATGAGGTATACATGGCTAAAGTCGGGGTAACATTAATAGAGTTACATCGATCACAAGAAATAGCATTGACTATTAATATTATAGATTTCTAGGAATAAATCCGAAAGTTGATGATGTTGATCATAGGCTTTCTTAATTAAGCGATGAACCTGTTATTTTCTTTAGAAATATATGAAACATGTCGATTCTATTGCAGTGCATAATTTAACACTATTTCTACCGACATTTGGTACATACCTATTCCTATCATGCGAGGTCAAATGACCATTTTGGGAAAAAACATACATTAGTACTACAGAATGTAATTTTAGTCAACAACAAAATGTTTACTTTTATTTAGAAATAAATACTACACATTTTATTCATTTTCACCGAATTTTTAGAAATCACAGGTGTGCTAATTGGACATTATATATGAAAAATACTTAACGAAAGTATGAAAACGGTCTTTTGACCACGCGTGATATGAATAGTGTTAACATTCTTATACAAGATGGGGCCTCTAGTGCAAGAATTTTGAACTACTTGTTATTTTCAGTATGACAACACCAATGTCAAGAAGTTATTATAATTAGAGATGAGAAATGGGTAAATACCCAATTGGTAAATACCTGGTAAAATGGGTAAATTGGGTAAAAATGGGTAAATACCCGGGTATGCAGCTCCACACAAAATTTTTAGCCCACAAATCCTCTCTAGCTTTATAGTTTGCTAGGTCTGCCATTATATTTATATTCAAATTGGTACCCATATCAAAAATAAACTCCATCGCAACTAGACAATCGGATGAACTTAAATCGTGCCCTTGACTATTGGTGTCAAGGAAACTAGCAGCCAAATGTATTGGTTTAACAGACATTTTAAACCTTTCATCAAAGGAAGACAACAATTCTTGTTTGTCTTTATCATCAATTTCAGTTATTGATATAACTGCATCTCGTAGCGTATTTCGAATGTCTTTAAAAGCTAAATATATAGTTATCGGTAAAATACACCTCCATACCATCAAAAATGTACTGAACACCTGGTGATACACATTGGTGATATGGGCTACTGTAAGGCCAGTCGAGAAATTCGTTTGAATGAAATACTGCCCCATAATTAATCGCAAGGATTGTAATTTCAAATAAAAATCTGAAAGAAAACAGATTACGATTTTTGTACCCTATACAACTATGTGGTCATAGTATAATGACTTTGCGCAGATGTTCGTACCTACCAAAAATATTTTAAGTAGACCCTCTTTCCGTCTGTCCGTCTGTGTGTCCATGTAAACATTGTAATCAAACTATAGGTGGCAAATATTGGTATATAAGCTTTTATTGGCCATGGGATGAATGCTATTGAAATTAGTTCAAATCGGTGTATATTCACACATAAAACAGATTCATTGTGGCTACCGAATTTATTGCTAATCGAATGCGATAATGCTAATAAGCGCTTTTCGGTTCACGTTGATTACAATTCTATTGCCTTGTAACGAGGTTTTGTCGTAGGCTGGGGTAGCTTCTCGTGTCCTGGGTCAACTCAGGGACCCTCAAAACCTTAAGCAATAAGAATACAGTTATTTTACCCTTTTGCGGGGTTGTTTACTAATCTAACTTTATTATTCCATTTGTAATTACATATATATATATTTCAAATATCGACACGTGGCAATACTTCTTCGTCCCCTTGATGTAACTCGGCAATATTAGTAGTCGTCGGGTGTATCGGTGTTCGGCGGCTTATATCGGTGGCATTCGGCGCTGCTTGTATCGGTAATCTTCGGGTATCGGTGATTCGGTTGCTTATCGGTAGTAGTCGGATGTGTCGGTGGTCGGCTGCTTGTATCGATGCCAGTCGGCTGTATCGGTGTTAGGCTGCTTGTATCGGTGGCAGTCGGATGCGTAGGTTGTCGGCTGCTAATATTGGAGGCAGTCGATAGTGTCGGTGGTCGGCTGCTTGTATCGGTGGCTAACTACGAAAAGCCGCTGTGTAAAATACGAACAGTCAGCAGAGGCCACTGTGTAAATACGAACAGTCAACAGAAGTCGCTGCGTAACTAACTACGAACAGTCGGCATAGGCCGCTGTGTAAAATACGAACAGTCAGCAGATGCCGCTGTGTAAATACGAACAGTCAACAGAAGCCGCTGTGTAACTAACTACTATTATTGCGGTAGGATCCATTTTACTAGGTATTAAATTGTGCTTACGCGCTTAAATTAATATGTTAGGATCTATTTTACTTAATAGTAAATTGTCCTTACGCGGAGGCTCGTTATTAACCCGACTTCGACTCAGAGCCTTGTCATTAATCATACTTCGACTGAGTTTACCTCTACCAACCTTGTATACTTATCTCAGTTAATTTATTAACTGAATGAGAATTAATAGTCATTCATAGTAATGTACTATGGTTGATGTAGGTAAAGTTGGTTTTTATATTCTTAGGGCTAGTGCTTCTAATTATATTAGTTATGTACGTTGTATTTATCAACGTTACAGCCTTAACAGTAAATATTTTATCATAATATTTTATCATTTTATCATATGTTCCACTTTAGAACAATTCGGTTGGCAAATATTTTTTCTGTGTGTTCAGACCTAGTCTCAATACAAATGCCTCCCGAGAGATGGACTTAAATTGCTTTAAGATCCAAATTATCACGTAGATCTCGGTCAAATTCAATTTGTTTATACTTATTACATCCATTTATCAGTAGTCCAACAATAAGCCCTATGGACAATTCTTAGTCATAGCCCCCTTATAAAGCTGAAATTTTAATATAGTACTAGTTTCTAGTCTAGAATTAGTAACACTGGTTTTAGAGCCTTAATTTTTTGATCGAATTTCAGTTTATCGGATGCGATAATAGTTTCAGTTTTTTTAAGTTTAAGTTTGAATTGATGAATAGTAAGAATTTAGAAGTAGTATTCAGTGGTAGTATGCCATGCGTTTAAAGACCCTATTTCTTAGGTCCAACTATTTATGATATAGAAAATAAGCATAAACCAAATATGAGTGGCATTGTTATTAATTTTTTTCCTTTGAATATGTAAAAGATCATATCAGATGCTATATTTATATGGGAACTAGGTCGAAAAATGGACCGATCCTGACCATATTTGGTAAGGTCACTTATTTTTTGCAAAAACATATACAAACCAAATTTGAGAAAAATCTGTGCAATTTTTTTGTTTTGATAGATTTAAGTGAAGATCGGGAAGCAGGCTTTATATGGGGGCTATGACTCAAAATTGTGATATGGGGTTTATTTTTGGACTACTGATTAATGGGTGTAATAAACATACACAAACCTAATTTGACCGAGATCTATATGATTTCATATGGTCATTTAAATGGGGACTATGTCTTAACATGCACCGGTTTTACACAAGTTCAATAGCATGGCTGGTAGAAGCTTACATACCAAATTTCATTAAAATATGTTCACATTTGCGACCTGTAATTTTATTACAAAGTTTACATGGACAAGGTTTACAGCCACGGACATCGCCAAATCAGCTCAGAAAGTGTTTCTGAGTCGATCGGTATAATAAAAGGTGGGTCAGGTCAAATATTTTTGGTAGTTACAAACATCAGGACAAAGTCATTATACCCTGGTCACATAGTGTTATAGGGTATAAAAATTAACGTTTTCTATTAATGATATCTAGTGAAGTAAAAATGAATCAAAACAGGAGTGTTAAACTCGGCTGTGACGAATTTTTGATACCCTCCAGCTGTGGGTTAAATTCAATATGCTGACTAACATTTGGGACAATCATTTATATACTGTTGTCAATACTTAATCTTTAAATTCGAATATCACTTAAATTTAAATGTAATTGTTTCTGTCTATATAACTCGTATTAAAAAAAAAACTATGCTTATGTCTTTAAAAAAAAATTAATTACTATAATTTTTCTCTTACAAGAGAACAAAATCTATAAATTCCCAATTTTTTTCATGGGACACGAAAGTGATATAGTTTGTTTAACGCAGCCGGCGTACAATGGACCATTTGACGAGAAGGCGGTCAAAAATCTATAACTTTTTATTGGATTGGAATTTTGATATGCGGTTTTTTTGTTTGGTAGGTGAGACTTTAGCGTTTTGCTCTAAAACGTAATTCTCGACCGAAAATAAAAAAAATTACGGAGGGTTTAAAATACATTTTCATTTGTAGTTGAATTTTAGTACAAAAGTGAAGTGTTAAAAGGTAAAAAAAGGTTTTTTTTTAATATGTCTTATTTTTTCAGTTAATTTTACAACTAATACTTTTTAACAATTTTTTAAGTTAATTTTTTCAGAAAATGCTAAACTTTGGCCCCCGTAAACTTTTTAGTCCTAATGTGCACAAGGGCCAAAGGTTGTTTTTTTTTTGAAAGATCCCGAGCTAAAATATAAATTATTAAGCAGCGAACGTAAAAGTTACCTTATATTGGTTCAAGATAGAGAAGTTTCAATGAAAAACTCGTATGTTTTTGCTTTAGTTAAATTTTTTTTTATTGTCTTTTTAAATATTTCTATATCAATTTTTATGGTAAATTTATGAAATATAACAATTTTTATTGTAAATTTACAAAATATATAAATTTTTAAATCAAGAAAATTTTTAACTATAAAAAAAAGTGAAACTTATTGTTAGTGTAATGAAAAAGTACTTTAAATCAACCAATTTAAGTAAAAATTTCTTCTAAATAGCCTTGATTTTCATCTTCTAGAAGTTGTTTAGCTTCTTCGTCTAATTCAATAGAGGTAGTTTTCCATTTTTGACGAATGTTGGACATATATGGATCTGAAGTGCACAACAAAATAGTGATAAGGTCTTCATTAGTACAACATTTGGACATTTTCCTTGTGTTGTGCTCGCGAAAGAATCTGTAGTCTTTGTTCCTTTTTTCTTGCGCTTCTTCAGAGAGATCTCTTATTGGTAGCATATTGTTTTGAATTACTTGTTCCCCATGGTACAAAATTATACGAACTGTGGATGGCATATATCTCCAAGAGTATTTTTCATTATAAAGTACAGCTGTTTTATTGGCGTACTCTTCAAATTTTTTTGTATTTATCTTTCTGCTGCATGCTAGAACTTGTAATATGATTTTGATATGGTAACGTTTGTACATCTTTGCCTTGCTATGAGGGCATTCAATGTACCGTCTTTTCAAATTCGATGCAAATTAGTAATTTTTCCTTTGTGCATTTCAATGTCTTCTAGGTTACAATTCTTAAAGAAGTCGTTGCTCACTATGTGCAAAAATACATCGTCTACTCATTTCGTTGAAAATAAGTACCTGCCAGATCTCTGTAACAGTACTTAGCCATGAATAATAATTGTGGCAACATTATTATAAATACTCTTTCTTGCAATTATGTAAAATAAAAATTTTTATCTTTTATTACCACTTTTAGAAGCATAAAAACCCACACCCTAACCCATTTTAAAAGGTGAAGCATACCTGCTCATATCTTAAAGGGCTATGTCGCAATAGTTGTTTTTACAATTTACATGTTATTTAAATTGTTTCCCATTTTGTCAGGTATTTAAACTATATAACTCTAATTCAGACTACTAATGTTTTTGAAAGATACCTATGTAAATGTACCTGTAACAATTAAGCGCATTATATCTCCACCCTTTTTTATAAGTATATAACAACTCCTGACAACTCCACCGACACGCAAAAATACACCGCGGTGCACCGGTATGACCAACTTTTGTATTCATAACACTCAGACGGACAGACGGACATCGTTTAATCGACTCCTAAAGTGTTTTTGAGTCGATCCGTATAATAAAATATGGATAAAGGTCCAATATTTTTGGCAGTTACAAACATCACCTCAAACTTAATATATCCTAACCACATAGTTGGCAACTTTTGTATTCATAAATTTTGCAGAAAATATCTAACCTTGGGTCAGAAAAATTGTTCTGGTGCACACGGGCGGAAACTGGCGGGTGTATAATGGGGTATAGGAGTATAGGGGAGGGTTCGGACTATAGAAGAGTTCAATATTTTTTCTGACTGCTTTTGACTGGCAGGAGTTATGCTCTATTAAGTAGGAGATTTTCGGAAAATTTTGACCTTTTTTAAAATTTTTTTTTTAAAATTTCGGAACGACTCAGTGATTTTACATTTTTAACATTAATAGCATGGAAGCCACGAAATTACACAAAATTTATTTCACTTCAAAATCTTTTAAATCAAAAAAGTTACAGTCATTCAAGAATAAAAATTTACAAAAAAATTTTTAATTTTAGCAAAAGCCCATTTCGAAGCCCATTTTCGAAGACCCTGGTCGCTGTGATATAGTTGAGATAGAGTCGCAATTTTTTGGCTTCCGAGGTTTACTAGTGTTTACTTTCAAATGAATAACATAACTTTAAAAGCGGTAACAAAAAAAAGTGATTTTTGGCCGCCTCCTCAAAATATGGTCCACTGCGCGGCGTTAAAGTACCCAATCAAAAGTTTGATCCCTATAACAATGGTTGGAGAACTTAGAAGTCATGCGATAATTTAAAAAAAGTTTCAAACATTTCTTCACTAAAAATCTTTTTCGCTTGTCAAGAAAATATCTAAATATTAATATGTTAAAAGGTAATTTTTAAATATATTTTTCTGAATTAGTTAGTGATATACTTATTTAAAAAGCCGAAAATAATAGAATGTATCACTTACAAAATCATGAGAGTGCATTGAAAATGTTGTTCCAATTTGAAATCGCAAAATGGGTATAAAAGTTTTTATTCCAATTCACAAGCGTAATTCACAATTAAATTATAGAAAAAGAGAGAAGAGTGTTTCCAGTTAAAAAGTTAGATAAATATAGTCGATGTATAGTCGATCGATCCTCAGGGATCGATTTTGGGGCCCCTTTTATTTTCCATATATGCTAATGATCTGCCAGGTAAACTTAAATATTGTAATATAAATATGTATGCTGACGACGTCCAGGTGTATCTCAGTAGCACAATTAAATGCTCAATGCATCAATTTCCAAGCTTAATTATGACTTAAGCAACATACATAAATGGGCAGCTATAAATGGGCTGTGTCTCAACCCGAAAAATCGAAATGTATCGTTTTTCATAAACGATTACTGAATCTTGATCGTGTTTTTGACGTAAAACTAAATAACAAGCAGATTGAAGTCGTAACCTCTGTCAAAAATCTCGGAATTATATTCAATGACATCCTTTCTTGGACAAATCACGTAAACAATGTTGTGGGAAGAACATATGGAATGTTAAGAACACTTTGGGCCACTCAACACTGCACCCCATTAAACATTAGAATGCTTCTTGCTAAGAGGGAACTCTTTGCTCTATGGATGTGAAATTTTCTCAAATTGTGATGCTGCTAGTAAGTGTAAACTAAAATCCATTTTTAGAAATATTGTGCGATATGTTTTTGGTATAAGAAAATATGGCTCAGTCACCCCGTTCAACACAAAACTTTTTAGAATCTCTTTAGAAATTCTCCTTAAACTACGAACTATTTTGTGTTTACACAAGATTATATATGAGAAAACACCAAAGTATCTACATGACTTATTTAGATTTGGGAGATCAAGCAGGGGGAAAAGAATTATCGCCATTAGATATAGAACGCTCGTATCCGAGTGTTAATTTTTTATCAATGACATACGCCTTTGGAACGCACTACCATATCACATTCAGCTATATAGTAACGCATTAAAATTTAAAAATGAAGTTCTTAAATTATATGCTTCATTTCTGTCATGATTTTGTTTTTATGATTTTAAATTTAATTTTAATTCTTCTAAACAAATTAACCTGTTAAGCTTTATAAAATCCTATGCTGTAATTATAAGATTTAATCTTGTAGCATACGACAGTCAATGAAATAAATAAATAAATAAATATGAATAAGTAGATTTTTAATTTGTTTTATGAGAGTAAGTTCATTCAAGTACTTAAATTAAATAACATAAAAGAAATTCATAATTTAAATTATTTGGTATTTTATTTATTAGCGCAAGCAAAAGTCTAAATTGTATTAGCAGAACTTATACTCCGTTATTGATCAATAGATGGTTGTGGTTTTTTAAGGTATACGGTTATTTTAATTAAATTTTAACAATATTCAGGACAAAATTAAAATTGATTTGTTTGTGTTAAAAAATATTACAGTTTCTATTATATATTATAGGTCTGGTGTTTAAATTAGTTTCTTATTCAAAAAAGAATTACATTGAAAACTGAAAGTCAAAGTGGAGTTTAGCTATTAGCATACAAATAACTAATTTGAACTCCAAATATTTCACATGTTTTTTTATATATATTTAAAAAAATAATTGTATACACATGATGAATTTGAAAAAAAAAGTTTAGACGAGCAGGAGCAGTCCAAACATCGTCGGTTAAATTTAGTAGAAAGTAGCGGATGCAAAGAAACTCCAAAAGTCTTATAAACATTTGAAAGAGACTTTCACCAGGCATTATATGAGGTAGAAAAATTTGACAAATCTTAAAAGGTAGCCAAAAGGATGCAATTCCAAAGTATTCTGAAATTATCCAGGGAGCAGCTCTGATTACCGCTTCATTTCCACCGAAACAGGTGTCCGCAGAATTATTGTTTTCTGCACTCAGAATCATCAGATCCGATTTGTGGCCATCAATGATGCCAGATATTATTGAGGTTATCCTATTTCTAAAGACAAATGCAGAGTTATTTTTTGAAGTTTTGTTATTTTATTTGACGTTTTGTTATTTTAAGTTTCCGATCTTATAGCATTTTGTTTATTATTAAAAGTATTAATAAAAATAAATCAAATATTTCAACAAATAAATGTTATATTTATTCACTGGCATCAATTACCCACAACATAATTATCACTGTTTTTATAAATATGTCCGTATACATTTAACATCGGAGTCTGATTTGGAGTAGGAGTCGGTGTCGAAGTCAAACCTTCAAAATTTCAGCGGATAGATTCGGAGTTGGAAACTTTACTTTGACGACTCCACAGCACTGCTTTTAATATTCTTTTGCATATAGTTGTCATTAATAATATTTATGTTTTCCTTAAATACAGTTGGAAATATTGATTTTTTTACTAATGATGTAATAAAAATCAAATGAATTATCCTTTAAGCCAATTGTTAATATTTATTTTTTATTGATTACATTCATAAAAGACAGGTTATTAAAAGAAAAATACTAAAAATATTCCACACAAATCTGCTCACATTTTTTACATATTTGAAGTTATTTCATTTGCAACAATAATATCTCCATATCTTTAATGTTGTCCAATGTGAAATGCAATAAAGGGTGTCCCAAAATTCACGCAAGTTTTGAATTTGTCGTCCTTAGTACAGTAAAGTGTTGGCGCTAATTAAGACTGGTAAAAAAATGCTCTAAAAGGTCCAATAAAAAATATAATTTAAAATAAAATACGTGAACAATTTATATTAAAATAGTTAATTTTCAAATTCAAATGAATCACTTTCCTTCTCATGTTCAGGCCACAGTATTTTCTTCATATAAATTATAAATATTGATTTCTACTCCCTTTATTGTAACTCGTAGGGTCTGCTGCCGAAAAAACTTTAGATCGATTTTTAACCCTTTTCCCATGATCCAATCGAGCTGAAACGTTGCAGGTAGAGTCGTGGCGCCGATCAAAAAATTATGATTATTGCACCAAAAAAATTGCAAAAAAAAATTTGCAAAAAAAGAAATTTGGACTGCATAATTTACAATTGTTGAGTACGACTGAAACGATGCGGTAATCTTAATTTACAAAGAAAGGGAGTATAACAAAAACTTGGTTTTTATGGGTTAGATTTTTTTTTTTTAAATTAGCACAAATTATCACATTAATCTTAAATTTTTAGTTCATATTTGTTATATATTGCAGAACTAACGGAATTATATATTAAAGAATTTAAAAATGAACTGGACACTGTTTCGACTTCAGCGTTTGAGTATGGAAGTGTCGATATATCCATATCCAAGTTTTCCATTTACTTTGTTTTAAATTGGTTAAACAATTTTTGAACTCTTCGATTTCTTTTTTGAGTTTTTCAAGTTCTTGTAAAAGTTCTTTTAATAATAATTGCAGATTTTTTTTTGGCAAAACTGAGTAATGCAATGTTTTCAATGTTTTAAATGTAGATG
Organism: Cordilura impudica; assembly: GCA_963682025.1. Taxonomy (NCBI): domain Eukaryota; kingdom Metazoa; phylum Arthropoda; class Insecta; order Diptera; family Scathophagidae; genus Cordilura; species Cordilura impudica. The sequence continues at coordinate 139,236,447 of OY821519.1, forward strand.
AGAATTTTACCCTTTTCTCATAAATAAGGGATTTTCTGAATACAAACAGGTACAATTATCCTGGTTATTAATCTTTTCACTACTTGTATATCTGACAAAGGCCAATCAAGTACATTAAATATATAAAATTTTGTTTTATACGCCATTTGTCAACAGACGCTCAACAGCACTAAAAAGACATCTCGAAAGCGCCAATTAAGAACTTTTTTTATAAATAGCATTAAACTGAAAAAATGTGCGAAAAGCGCTATGTTGGCATCGTTGAGCCTACTTTACTAAGGATTGATTAGTAGTCAATTTCGCACTTTGGCCAATCGTCAATAGTTGATATAGAATTTATGGGAAGTAAATGAAAATTTTTTTTTATTGCTAAGAAAAATTTCTGATATATATTTTCCTATAAAATGTAGGAAAACTGGTAAGCCAAACAATATAACATAGACTAGGTCCTTAATTATCCTTAGCAATACCAATACATTTACTGAATATTTCAAATTGATCTTTCTTTTTAAAATGCAGAAAAATTCTCAAATCGAATTCCATTTATTGTAAGAAGTTGTAATTCTTAGGTAAAAACAGCCGTGTTTTTTTCTGAACTTATGACACTTAACAAATACACACGCCTTGTTAAATGACAAACAAAATGTCACTTCACACCCAAGAATCTCTCAAAATTTTAGTTTTTATTACTAAAAACATATGTATGTATGTATGAAATGCATGATATGTAAAAAAAAAAAAAAACATTTTAAACCAATCAAAAACTGAAGTGGAAATTTTCCAATAAACTTTGTGTGAATGGGAATAAACATGTCATGGCATGTGTGTGAAGTGTGGTACACAGAATTTTCACCATACTTTCAGAAGATTAAGTATATAGCATCAAAAAAACACAAAAGAAAAAAAAAACAGACAAATATCTTCAATAAGTAAATTGAAGACGAGAATAAAAGCTTAAATGCAGCTATAAAAATTTGAAAAATTAATGCATTGACATGATTTGATAAGTAGTGGAACATGCTGCTTTTTCCATTTCCAAACTAATGCCAAAGTGAAAACATTTGTCATGATAAATCATGCTAAACAAATAACTAATACGTAATACAAAGTATTTGTTTTTTCAAGAAATTTAATAAGAGAAATATTTTTTTTTTGAGGGAAAACTATATTTAATTAATTATCTATTAATAGGCGATTTCTTTTGACCGATGTTTCGTTCTACTGTTTATTCCAATTTTGGCCAAACGTATATTATTTGAAAGGTATTTCTTTTTAGCCGTTTTGCAGATTTACAGATTTTTAAATTTTTTCCTTTATTTTGAGTAAATTGCATTTAAAATTGCTACTAACACATACATAAAATTATACGATGCTACGTGTGTGCTTATTAAATTTGTTAATGTGTTTGTAATAAAAATGAGTTTGTTTTTTGTGTTGATTTGTGAATTGGCTATAATTGATTAGCATATCTTTAGGGTCTTTTTTTTGGTGAAAAAATAAAATTTCCTAAAATTTGCACTCGAATTTCGAGGGCTGGAATCTGCTAGTAATATTAATTACTCGCTGGAAAAAAAGATTTTCCTAAAACTGTAAGCACAATTTAAATTATAACTTCAGTTTCTATTCACGTAGTTAATTTTTATTAATTGTAATTGTAAGTTTCGCGAAAATATATGTTACGGTCATGGAGCGATTTTCACCAACTTTAATAGCGATGGTCCATTTATTAGAAATCTCACTCAAATATTCTTATCTGCGATCTGAAAGTTGCATATAAAATTTACATAAACTGAGGAAGGGAAATCAATAAATCGACTTAATCGATAATAATAAATACCATTTTTTTTTATTTATTAACCAACACTCAGGGGATGCCCCCTACAGATGCAGTGCATTGTGTTGATATCAGGAAAATAGGTTATGGGAAGGAGGAAAGAGGGAGTAGTGTTTGTTGATATTTGACTTAAATTTTATTAGATTATAACCGTCAGGAAAGACCTATGCGGGGCGTTTATTCCACATACGGCTAGTTCGACTGATAAACGAATTCTGTCTGTAATGCGTTGTGCGGTCAACTGGACAATAAACTACAAACGGATGTGATCTTCTAGGTCCAGTAGCTCCAAAATTGCCCATATATGGGAGATGTATTCCGTTTTCGGTCGGATGTAAGTGGCATAGATCTTAAGGAGGTCAGAGGGAGTGAAGTAATTTTGCACCGTTTTAGAGAACCAAGACACTTGAATGCTTCTTTCGACACTTGAAAAACATGCTCGTTCCAACGAACATCACATTGAATTCTCATGCCTAGAACATCAAGAGTATTCGACTCCTCAATACCTATACCACCCATATATAGATGACATTGTTGAATCCATGGCCCTATGGGTCAACATACAACATTGAGTCTTCAGCGCATTAAAATCAACCCTATTCTCCACAGTTTAAAATGTAACAATTTTTAGATGGCTGTAACCAGTCTTCTACTTATGACAACCACACTTTCTAATAGCGTTTTAGACAGCTTGAAGACTCAGCTTTAAGAATATATAATGGTTTCTTAAAAAAAATTAAAATTTTTTTTTGAATCAACCTAATGTTCACTAAATCAATTTAATTCATGACGGTTATTTCTCTAAAAAAAATTTCGCCTACGCTTGAATTTAGTGTCCTTAAAAAGTTGCTGGAGGAATTTCTAAATGGCTGTTTTAAATGGTATCACATGAATGGTAGAGGAGAGTGTTAAATTTTTAAAAATCTAAAACTTTATTCCTTACAAAACAAACAGTTTCGGATGTTACACAATAAACAGAGTGAAAAATACGTTTTTGTTTTTCTAAAAAATAAAAGAAAACAAGTTTGTATATAAAACTCAAATGGATACATAGATATATATTTTAAAACTATCATACAGGAAAAGTTATACGAACCGATCTTGGGACCTATCACTTTTATGGAGTGATGTCATAGGCTGGGTTAATTGACCGTTTGTGACCTAATACTAGATATATTAAAAGCATGTAAAAGTGACAGCTGCTAGGTCCTATTCGTATGATTTTTCCCGTAGGGTAGTTAGTTTTCGCTTGAAAAAAAAATATGAAAATATTTTTTAATAAAAGTTACTTTTTTAAAAAGGTTTTTTTTAAAGAAAGTTTTAAAAGAAAATATACTTATTTTAGAAATGAAACTTTTTTAAGTAAAATAAATTTTTTAAGAATAGGTTCTTTTTTAAGAAGAAGTACTTTTTCAAGAAATGGTACTTTTTTGTACTTTTGAAGAAAAGATAATTATTCTGAAAATGTACTTTTTTCGTAAAAAGTTATTTTTTATGAAAAGATTTTAGGGTAACTATAAGTTTGCTTAGTTGTCGCCTGATAAAAAATTATGAATATATTTTTTAGTAAAAATTATTTTCTTAAAAAAGTAGATTTTTTTAAAACCTACTAGAGGACCCCTGCTGCGCCGCAGCATTATATTATGTTATATTAATTTTTATAATACCAAAATTTGCCAAGAGAAGTCAACGTACGAAATTTTGTCAAGAGAAGTCAACGTACAGTAAAAGCAAAGTTGATTCTCCACGCATAACTTTCCTCAAACCAAACGAATTTAAGCAGCTCAAAAGAAGGAGCTTGATCCACTGAGTGCTCTTAGACCTATGTCAATAGCCTACGTTAATTAGAACTCTAGTTATAGAGGTTTGAGAGAAGACACATATTGAAAAAAATCTTGAATGCAAAGTTTATTCATAAATTCTTTTAATATATAAGATTCTTAAAAAGCTAATTTTTTAAGAAAATCTTCCTTTTTAAGAATACGTTTAGTCTTATACCTTATAACATTATGTGGTCCGTTTGTCAATCTGTGCGTCCATAAAAACCTTGTAGTCGAAATAGAGTTCGCATATATGAATGTTTTAATGAACTTTGGTATATAACCTTTCATCGGCCATAGGACGAACGGTATTGAAATTGGCAAAAATCAGTGCATGTTCAGACCTACTCCCCATAGAAATGACCCCTATTAGATTGACTTAAATGGCCTAAGACCCAAATTATAAACCTTGGTCAAATTTGGTTCGAGTGTGTTTATTGTACCCATTAATCAGTATTTTATTGTACCCATTAATCAGAAATTATAAAACAGAACTTTTAAAATTTTATTTCTAATTAAAGAGTTATTTTTCTTTTCCTATTGTTCGTCTTCTTCTTTAATACATGTATTCAGATACGTAGAGTATAAACAACAACAATAAAAATCCATAACGTTTACATGACTTAGCATAAATGAGTCAAATCGAATTCAATAAGAATAATCATCGCTTTGAATTAAAAAAAATCATGTGAGTCCGATCACAAGGGAGATGTGTAAACATATAATAATTAAAGAAAACATCAACATCATATTTTCCAGTGCATAAAAAATAAGTCGATAATGCTGTTTTCTGAAATTCAATTGATGTTTTCTGAAATGCAATTGATGTTTTCTGAAATTCAATTGATGTTTTCTGAAATACAATTAATGTTTTCAGCAATTCAAATGATGCTTTTTGAAATTCTATTGATGTTTTCTGAAATACAATTAATGTTCTCAAAAAGCATTATTTTATGCTTTTTGAAATTCAATTGATGTTTTCTGAAATTCTAATTATGTTTTCTGAAATACAATTGATGTTTTCTGAAATACAATTGATGTTTTCTGAAATTCTATTGATGTTTTCTGAAATTCAATTGATGTTTTCTGAAACTCGAATGATGTTTTCTGAAATTATATTGATGTTTTCTGAAATTCTATTTATGTTTTCTGAAATTCAAATGATGTTTTCTGAAACCCGAATGATGTTTTCTGAAATTATATTGATGTTTTCTGAAATTCAATTGATGTTTTCTGAAATTTTATTGATGTTTTCTGAAATACAGTTTATGTTTTCTGAAATTCTATTGATGTTTTCTGAAATACAATTGATGTTTTCTGAAATTATATTGATGGTTTCTGAAATACAATTGATGATTTCTGAAATTATATTGATGTTTTCTGAAATTCTATTTATGTTTTCTGAAATTCAATTGATGTTTTCTGAAATTATATTGATGGTTTCTGAAATACAATTGATGTTTTCTGAAATTCTATTTATGTTTTCTGAAATTCAAATGATGTTTTCTGAAATTCAATTGATGTTTTCTGAAACTCGAATGATGTTTTCTAAAATTATATTGATGTTTTCTGAATTTCTATTGATGTTTTCTGAAATGCAATTGATGTTTTCTGAAATACAATTGATGTTTTCTGAAATTCTGTTGATGTTTTCTGAAATACAATTGATGTTTTCTGAAATTATATTGATGTTTTCTGAAATTCAATTGATGTTTTCTGAAATGCAATTGATGTTTTCTGAAATTCAATTGATGTTTTCCGAAATTCAATTGATGTTTTCTGAAACTCGAATGATGTTTCCTGAAATTATATTGATGTTTTCTGAAATTCTATTTATGTTTTCTGAAATTCAAATGATGTTTTCTGAAATTATATTGATGTTTTCTGAAATTCTATTTATGTTTTCTGAAATTCAAATGATGTTTTCTGAAATTATATTGATGTTTTCCGAAATTCAATTGATGTTTTCTGAAACTCGAATGATGTTTCCTGAAATTATATTGATGTTTTCTGAAATTCTATTTATGTTTTCTGAAATTCAAATGATGTTTTCTGAAATTATATTGATGTTTTCTGAAATTCTATTTATGTTTTCTGAAATTCAAATGATGTTTTCTGAAATTATATTGATGGTTTCTGAAATACAATTGATGTTTTCTGAAATTCCATTGATGTTTTCGAAATTCAATTGATGTTTTCTGAAACTCGAATGATGTTTTCTGAAATTATATTGATGTTTTCTGAAATTCTATTTATGTTTTCTGAAATTCAAGTGATGTTTTCTGAAATTCTGTTGATGTTTTCTGAAATTCAATTAATGTTTTCTGAAACTCGAATAATGTTTTCTGAAATTATATTGATGTTTTCTGGAATTCTATTTATGTTTTCTGAAATTCAAATGATGTTTTCTGAAATTATATTGATGTTTTCTGAAATTCTATTTATGTTTTCTGAAATTCAAATGATGTTTTCTGAAATTATATTGATGGTTTCTGAAATACAATTGATGTTTTCTGAAATTCTATTGATGTTTTCTGAAATTCAATTGATGTTTTCTGAAACTCGAATGATGTTTTCTGAAATTATATTGATGTTTTCTGAAATTCTATTTATGTTTTCTGAAATTCAAGTGATGTTTTCTGAAATTCTATTGATGTTTTCTGTAATTCAATTGATGTTTTCTGAAACTCGAATGATGTTTTCTGAAATTATATTGATGTTTTCTGAAATTCTATTTATGTTTTCTGAAATTCAATTGATGTTTTCTGAAACTCGAATGATCTTTTCTAAAATTATATTGATGTTTTCTGAAATTCTATTGATGCTTTCTGAAATTCAATTGATGTTTTCTGAAACTCGAATGATGTTTTCTGAAATTATATTGATGTTTTTTGAAGTTCTATTTATGTTTTCTGAAATTCAAATGATGTTTTCTGAAATTCAATTGATGTTTTTTGAAATTCAATTGATGTTTTCTGAAACTCGAATGATGTTTTCTGAAATTATATTGATGTTTTCTGAAATTCTATTTATGTTTTCTGAAATTCAAATGATGTTTTCTGAAATTATATTGATGTTTTCTGAAATTCTATTTATGTTTTCTGAAATTCAAATGATGTTTTCTGAAATTATATTGATGGTTTTTGAAATAAAATTTTTTCTGAAATTCTATTGATGTTTTCTGAAATTCAATTGATGTTTTCTGAAACTCGAATGATGTTTTCTGAAATTATATTGATGTTTTCTGAAATTCTATTTATGTTTTCTGAAATTCAAGTGATGTTTTCTGAAATTCTATTGATGTTTTCTGTAATTCAATTGATGTTTTCTGAAACTCGAATGATGTTTTCTGAAATTATATTGATGTTTTCTGAAATTCTATTTATGTTTTCTAAAATTCAAATGATGTTTTCTGAAATTATATTGATGGTTTCTGAAATAAAATTGATGTTTTTTGAAAGACAATTGGAAAATGTTTAGAAAAGAACATATCATAATTTTTTCACCAATACAATCATAAGTCACACAGCGTTATCTTCTTCAGCTCACACCGATATGAGTTACGCTGTTTTTGTGATTGTATTGTGAAATAGAAATTTACCCCCCTGCGCGTATAGATGTTTACACATCAAAAATATATGACCATTTTTTATGCACATACGATAAAAATACATGCTCATGACGATAGCATTTTGTGACGTACGATAAAATGCTTACTGAAAATCTGGGAAGATATAAGGTTTGGGAAGACCCTAATATTTATGAATATTTAATAATCTCAAAGCCGAAAATTTCCACTTACGAAATCCGTACTTCGAGGTAGCAATATATTATTTCTTTTGATAAACGTAAAAGGTGATTTTTTTCTGGGTGTTGATAGCAAACCTTTTTCCATTCAGCAATACCCTTTGTAGGACGCCCTAATTAATTAAGCTCCATCTCAGCGTTGCGCCAAAATAGAGAAAGTGCTTCTTTACTGCCTTTAAAATTTGTCTGCTTTGGCTTCCAGTAAGGTTATTAAGTGGATGCAATTGCTATTCATTAGTCTTTTTTTGACTACAATGAAGAGTATTGAAGTCTTGTTTGTTTGCTTAATTTAATTTATAAACAATACTTACTTTTCTGTGAAATTTCCCTTCCCTGTAGGTAAAAAAAATTAAGGATGTAACAAGATTTTTCAAATTTTGATCGCATTGATAATATCTAATGTTTTTCCGCCAAATTTTTTCCCTATTCCACAGTTGAAAAATATAACTCAAAAAAGGAAAAAAGGGAAAAATGAGAAATCTCTCACGGAATATTTGTTTATGATTCGGCTGCATGTAAATTTTCACAAAGAGATATTAACTGTATACTGCCTTGAAATAAAAATAAAATTGATATACAAATTTTTTAGATAGTTTTTGTAATATTTGATTTTGAAAGTAATGAAACACCCGGCCTATTTCAATGCTACTCGATTATACATCAATCAATATTTTCCTTTATTTGTTCTGATATTTCTTTCTGGGTATGGGTTATAGGTATGGTTATATTGTTGTATTTATTGCATTTTAAGTATTAAATCTATTTTTACTCCATCTACGCCACTGTGTAGAGGGTTTATGTCAGTTGGTCATATATATCAATAAAGTGTATATATTCTTGATCCTTATAGCAACTGTGTCGACATAGCGATGTCCGTATCCCCGTCTGTCCGTCTGTCTGTTGAAATTACGCTTATTCAAAAAATAAACCACATACCTGGGTAAAGTTATGATAATATTATTTGCCATTATTTCCAACAGGTTGTTGTTGAAACTAACGTATATTGGGCATCACTGTGACAAGATATGTCCGATGATATGAAGACACCTCTAAAAAATATTAAAAATTCAGTATGTTTGTAGTAATAATTTAGTATTATGTTTATCATATTGATTACTTTTTAAAATATTTTGTTTACGTTTGTTATTAATAGTGCAATTAGTTCTGATATTAATGTGTTATATGAGTAAGAATAACGAATCTGGCATCCACTTCAAGTTGTTTAGTTTAGTTTATTTTTATTTGTTCTTCCCATACAACAAGATTTACATCTTTTATATTATAGTATGGGAATTTTTAAAGAAAAACAAGTTACGGTATACAAAAATATTTAAATAAATTGTATAATTATATAAAGTAAATAAAAAAATAAATAAAATAAAGAACTAAATAAATGAATGAGTTTGACATAATTTAACATAAAAGAATCAAATGGTAAAAATTTTGATTAAGAAAAAAAAAAGAGAAAAATGGTTGAAATAACGTAGGTATATTAAAAACAATAAGTGACAAACAATTTAAATTTGCATTGAAAAACTAGCAGTTATTTTGTTTTTGAACTGTATTGCGTTGTTGATTTTCTGTGTTTGATTTGGTAGTAAGTTGACGTATATACTTAAAAAACGTGTTTTTTATACTTTGGCACTTGTAACATAACCACTAAACTAGACGGAATAAAATTTCACTATTTCACTATTTAATAAAGAAAGTTTGTCTTTTATTTTATAGAAACAAAATATAACATGGTGTCAGGTGTTTGTTAGAATCCAAGAGCTGAAAATGACGGATAAAGAATTCATAGACCAATAAATGCAGGTGATGCAACAAATGATGCGGCAAATGGCCATCATGCCACAAAATTTTGTAAATTCTACTGAGGCCCAGGTACCATTCCCGAGGCCACTACAAGTTAATGGTAATATGAAAGATAATTTTGATTTATTCAAAGCAAATTGGGCATCATACGCTGAGGCAACAGCCGTGACAGGGTGGCCTGTGGAAAGCGAGCCGAAAAAAGCTAATATTTTGTGGTCAATGGTTGGAGACGACGCAAAATTGAAATATAATAACTTTGGTGTGCAGGGAGAAGATAAAGCATCATGCGAGTTGCTGCTTAAAAGAATTCAATTATGTGTTACGGTAAGCAAACATACATTGTTCGAGAGGTGGACTTTTCACACATGCAACCAAATGGAAATGGAAACATTTGATGAATACTTGCGTAGGCTGAATAAGACAGCCGATAATTGTGAATTTCATAAGATTCGATTAAATGATATTAAATCAACAATGGTACGTGACAGGCTGATTTTTGGAATAAATGACGATAACTTAAAGAAAGCTTTTCTTAAGGAGGATTTATCTAAGTTAACGGTTGATGACGTAATCAGCAGATGCAAAGTTAACGAAAATACCGAAACAACATATAATGCAATAAAAGAGGATGGTGATAAATCCATACATAAAATGAGGGCTACCCAACTGCCGAAAAAGTTGTGTAAATTCTGTGGGGGTTCACATTCGTTTACGAGCGGCAGCTGCCCAGCATTTGATAAAAGCTGTAATATATGCAAAAAGAAAGGGCACTTTGCTAATTGCTGTTATTCGAAAGACCGAATAAAAGGTAAATCAGGAAAGGTTCATGCGGTTGTGACCAATCCCGATGAAGACAACCCTTCCGCTTCTGAGTCATCAATTTACCAACTCAGGGAGATTGCGAAAGAGAAAAATCGGAATAAAGCAATTTTGGAATTTATGATTCGTGGCAATTGGAAGAAATATGAGTGTGACATGGATACTTGTTCTGATGTATCTCTGGTTGGTATGTCATTATTGTGTAAATTACTCGAAGATAAAAATCCCAAGCTAAATTCAACGGATTGTATTTTAAGAGCTTTTGGTGGGTTTAAAGTTAAAGTTCTAGGAAGCATTCGGATTCCCTGTCGACACAAAGGAAAAAAATATAATATCCATTTCCAGGTCGTTGATGTTGATCATGGGTTTTTGCTGTCGGAGAAGGTTTGTTTGACGCTAGATTCGGTCAAATATTGTCGATCGATTTCGGCGAGAGAATGTTATTCAGAAAGGGTAAATGCACTCAGATTAGAAGCTGGAAGAATTGTGGATCAATTTGGTGGAGTATTCAATGGTTATGGGAAGCTTCCTGGTAAGATCACGCTGGAAATCGATATTACGGTACAACCGATTATTCAAAAGCCAAGACGAATACCCGTGGCTCTAAGAGGCAAATTGAAGGAAGAATGGATAAATTAGAGGCAAATGGGATCGTTGAAAAAGTCAATAGTCACACTGATTGGGTGAGTAATGTATTATTGGTTCAGAAATCTGATTCTTTGCGTATATGTATCGACCCTATCCCTCTTAACAAGGCCCTTAAAAGGCCGAATCTGCAATTCACAACAATTGATAAGATATTGCCCGAGCTGTCAAATGCAAAAGTTTTTTCTACTGTAGATGCAAAAAGGGTTTTGGCAACTAGAATTAGAGGAGGAAAGTAGTTTGCTTACTACGTTTTGGACTCCCTTTAGCAGATACCGATGGAATCGTTTACCTTTTGGTATTTCCCCTGCTCCGGAACTGTTTCAATTAAAAATTCGAGAGATGACACAAGATTTGCAGGGCATAGAAATAATGGCTGATGATATGCTGATATATGGTTGCGGTGACACTTTGCAAGATTGTTATTAGAACGTTGTCGAAATTGGAATTGCAAGCTTAATAGGAGTAAAATGTGTTTATGTGAACCTTTTGTTATGTTTTCGGTCATATATTGTCGGATGAGGGTATTAAACCGGGTACGAAGAAGATCGAAGCTATAACTGGTTTTCCTTTACCAAAAAATAAGGGTGACCTTCAAAGATTTCTGGGTATGGTCAATTACTTATGCCGGTTTGTTCCGAATTTAACTATGCAGAATGTTGAACTTCGCAAATTTCTTTCGGATGGCACTCCTTGGTTATGGTCGGACTTGGTAGCGGCTGAATTTAAAAAGTTAAAAGAACTTATGGCTAACGTTGAAGGTTTGAAGTACTACAATATAGGTGAACCTTTGGAAATTCATTGTGATGCTTCCTCAGTTGGTTTGGGTGTCGCAGTTTTTCAGGGCAATAAGCCAGTTGCATATGCATCAAGACAGCTCTCTAAGGCGGAACAAAATTACGCCATGATAGAAAAAGAGCTATTGACCATTGTTTATGCGTGTGTACGATTCGATCAGCTATTTGTTGGCAACCCTTTGGTTACTATAAAAACAGATCACAAACCATTAGTCAATATTTTTAAAAATCTATTACTTAAAGCACCAAAAAGGCTCCAACTTATGTTGATGATACTTCAGCGTTATACTTTTGATTTAAAATTTGTAAGTGGCAAAGAGAACATAATAGCAGATACTTTGGCAAGAGCTGCAGTGAAATTAAATGAGGATGAATTTGGAAAACAGATGATTAAAAAGAATATTTTTTCGATTAAAACAATTGGTGTGCAGAAGCTTATTAAAAGCTTGTCGATATCTGACAATACCACGGAGCTACTACGTCAGGAGACCGCTAAAGATGGATCGTTTAGAGTTTTAACTAAATATATTATTAATGGTTGGCCCGTGTACATAAGTGATGATAATAATCTTAAAGCGTTTTTTAAATTTAAACATGAGTTATCAATACAAGCCTCATTTTTCGGTTAAACCAAGTGGTGATACCACTTAAGTTGCGCAGATTGATGACTGAGAAATCACATGTTAGTCACACTGGTATTGAGAACTCCATCAGATTAGCGAAGGAGAATATATTTTGGCCAGGCATGTGTCAACAAATTGAGGAAAAAATCAGAAGCTGTAATATATGTGCAAAATTCGCAGCAGCACAACAAAAACTACCGATGATGTCACATGAGATACCCACATATGCATGGCAAATAATTTCAATGGATGTGTTCTTTGTAAAATATAGAGGAAAGCAGCAGAAAATGCTTGTAATCGTTGATCACTTCTCGGATTTTTTCGAATGCTGTAGGTTGTCTGATTTAACTCCGCAGTCAGTAATAGCAGTTATGAAAGAACAGGTATGGTGTACCTGAGAGGGTAATTTCTGATAATGGTACATTTTTTTTAATAGAGAAATGAAGGAGTTCGCTTTAATATATGAATTTGAACATACAACGTCTTCACCATATCATCAACAAGGCAACGGAAAAGCGGAATCTGCAGTCAAAACAGCAAAGAATATTATACAAAAAGCTCATGAAGAAAAGGAGGATATGTGGTGGTCACTTTTGCATTGGCGAAATACACCGAACAAAATTGGAAGCAGTCCTGCCCAAAGACTGATGTGCAGAAAGACAAGATGCGGCTTACCCGCTATTGCAAAAAGTTTTGAACCTGAGATAATTCACGAGGTTCCAGATAAAATAAAGAATAATAGAGAAAGGTATAAAAGATACTATGATCGGTTCACGAAAGAACTGCCAGAGGTGGGAGTTGGCCAACAGGTTCGAGTTCAAATTAGGCCCGATACGAACAAAACGTGGTCTAAAGGTATTGTAAAGGATAAAGTTTCCGAGAGATCGTATGTGGTGGATGTGAATAATACCGATTATAGAAGAGATCGAGTGAACATAAGACAGACAGCTTCTGCTGACTTCCCAATGGAGGAAGTAGATCATAACCAAACAATGTATCATAGACTTTTACCATCTAATAAAAATTTAATTACAGAGGTGCCGTTATAACGACCGAAGAGACAACCTGAGGTGCCGTTACAACGACCGAAGAGACAACCTGGTATGCCAAGACGGTTAGCGGACTATGACTGTTCCCAGGACTAAAAACCTCGGGTGCTTATCACGGAAAGGGGAAGATGTTATATGAGTAAGAATAACGAATCTGGCATCCACGTCAAGTTGACGTATATACTTAAAAAACGTGTTTTTTTCTATTTTGGCACTTGTAACATAACCACTGAACAAGACGGAATAAAATTTCACTATTGTTAACTTTAATAAAGAAAGTTTGTCTTTTATTTTATAGAAACAAAATATAACATAATGTAATCGTAAAACCCATGTGGAGGGTATCAAAGATTCAGTACAGCCGAATTTTACGCTCATACTTGTTTTATCTCTGATTTAACATATTGCACTCTAATTCAGATAAAAATTATTAGCAATTATATTTTCTGGATATTTTACTAATATATGACAAAACCAAAATTGCCAAGGTGATACTCATTTGAAACTTTTTTTGAATATCAAAAAATTTTTAAGCTCTGAAAAAATTAACATTTGAACGCCAGCTACGTTAAAATAGTATTTCTCTTTGCTACTCTAATAACAGAAAAATAGTGCAATTTTACAGATAGGTATATATTTATTCTTTCTTTTAAAAGCCATTATTTTTTTTTATTAAAAAACAACAGATGAGAAATTAGAACTTAAAAATAAAATGTAAATTTTAAATTTTTATATATATTTCTTCTGTTCATGTGTGTGTCACTGAACTCCCCCTAACCGGTGGACTGACCTTTTCGAATTTTTACGAGTGTGTTGGAGTGGGTCCTTAGATGCTTTACAGTCGCAATTGGACCGGATCGGATAAGTGGTAGTGGCATCTCCCATACCAAGTAATTATTCAATATCATGCATCACGAGCAGAATGATAGCGAGAGCTTGCAAATTTGAGTAGCCGTGCCGAAAATCGGCGGGATCGGATAAGTAGGCGTACCATCTCCCATACAAAAGGGATAGTAACAACACTGTGTTCGATTTCACAGGTTATTAATGTTAGTAACTTTGCAGAAAATTTGCGGTAGCGTATCAGTAGGCGTGGCATCTTCCGCACAAAGTACATATTCAATATTACATATATAGAGTACTGTGATAGGAAAATCTTTGATACTTTGTGTGACGTCATCTTTTATTAGTCTAAGTATATGTGCTGAAAATGGGTGGTATCGGATAAATGGGCATGGTAGCTCACATACGAAATTGGGCGGGAAACTATTAGGAGGCGTGTACTGTATTTTCAGTATCATATATTTCGAGTAATGAGTCAGGGAAATCTTTGATAATTAAGCTATATAATCTGTTATCAACGTAAGTCCGTGCTGCAAAGGGGACGGGATCGGATAAGTGGATGTGGCATCTCCCATACATGGTATTAAATAAATAAAAAACCAGTTATATTCAAGTTATATATTCACGAGGTACTCTACATTGTTTATTTGTGTTAGACCCCCGAGGGTTTTGGAGTCAATTTTTTCGAAATTAATGATTTATTGATTGATTTGTCTGAAAATCTCAACACATTATAAACCCAACATGTGGCGCTGCAGTGGAGATGTTTGCGAAAATTTAGTTTCCCATATATATATTTTTCATATAAATAATAAAAACGTCCGACAGGTAGCGATAGTTGTCTTACACGAATGGAAAATTTTAGCAGCAAGAAATAGTAGAATCTCCGTCATTTTCGTTGTGGTAGAAGAAAATGAAGGAAAATTGGTTTTTGAACTCACTTGATTTACCAGATCTCCCACCACAAAGTTTACTCCTGAAAGTCGGATCAACAATTATAAACCCTAAATACGCAAAAATTATGTATGGGTAACATTATTGAATCGATAATGGCATATTTAAAGGAGAGCAAGAATGACGAGGATTGCAACAAATTTTGCAATTGCATTTAAACGTTTAATATGTCCAATTCGTGTGACAATTCTGAGTATTTTGATAATTCATTCATTCCATCGCTAATGGTCAGTTATTTGTAACCTCCCCCAGAGTTAGTAACCCACACCAAAGCAAAAATATTGTCCACATATTTGCTTTACAATAAATTATTATTTACTAAGATCGGATGAATATTGAACTTGAATTTATTAAATAGAAAATAAAATTTACGTTCCAAATATCATACTGAATTTGAAAACATTCTTAATAAAAAAAATTCCTTCCTAATAAAAAAAATACCTAAATTGTTCAGAACAACGTTTGCCGGATCAGCTGGTACTGTATTAATTGGAAGTCGAACCCAATTCTGTTTATAATATTGAGACACTGGTGGAGTATATAAAAGATTCAGAACAGCCGAATTTACCACTCTTATTTTTTTTTTTTACATTCAGGTTATTAAAAAAAATCCCTTTTTCTACTATATTTTCTTTCCTTTGGGGATTCAGATAATTTAATTTTCCATTTGTAGAAGTGAAAATAATTCAGAAAACTAGGAACTCTGCTTCTGAGAGAAATATGAAATGTCATATTAATTTCAAAAGTTTGGCTGAAATTTGTTTTTCTCTTTCCAATGTAAAAAATCTCTTCTTTTGGCTCAATCTATTTGCTGCGGCCTATTATCTATGAAGAACTTCTTTCGATATAATCATATATCACAGTTTATAAAATCAATTTATTCCATTGGCAACATATACGGTTGCCACGAAATTTGTTGTCGCTATGCAACTGGGCACTAACATAATATACATATAAAAAAAAACTATTCTCTGTTAATTATATTATTGTATTATTCATACTGTGAGTACCCCAATTACTTTGTGTTGAAAATATAGCTTTAGAGCTTTGATTACATGTGCAAAGCTAACACAGACTAAAGATAGATGCTCGTAAAGAAGTGAGATGAAATCTTTGAAATATGAAGCACCTTTTAGTTGTTAATGAGATTGTGTTTTGCAATAGTTTTGTATGTAGTTTCTTTTATTTTAGATTATTACTTACAAGCGCTTTGTTATTGTTTTTGCTGTTTCTTCAAGCAGTTTCCTCATACAAATTGCAATATATAAGTACATAAGTATAAATGTTTTCAGCTGTTTTGATGTTGATGAAGTTTTTGTAAATGTTACAATATTATTTTTGAACGGTTGCCACATATTGTTGTACTGCATTATGTTGATCAATCATAAAATAATTTGTAATGATGTATCTAAGCTCAATATTATTGTATTTTAAGATTACAATATTGAGTGATTAAGTTGTTGATAATTTTATGTTGAAAACCGCTGAACATTAATATTCATATAGCCACCAGTAAATACTTTGAGCATAAAAAGATTATTGCTGTTACCGTTAATGGAGTGAAAGTGTATAATGAATAATAACAAGTAAGAGTGTTAAATTCGGCTGTGCCGAATCTTTGATACCCTCCACCTCGGTTTGAGTCTTGATAATAAATGTAAATGAAGAAGTAAACAATTTGTTAAACTTAATACCAAATTATTTCAGCAAATTCTTTGGGTTGGTTTTCTTCTTTTCTATTATTTCGGATATATTTCGGTGTTTGCTTTTTGGTCATCGTGGTTGCTGATCGGCATGCATTTTGGTTATATACCTATATGCATGCGTTTCCGGTTATATGACATAACTTCTCGTTTAATTTAGTTTTTGCTAATTAAATAGCTCGCCCTAACCTCCATTGCAAAGGTAATGGTTGTGTAGAGTGGCTATATGCATTAAATCGTGCTAATTGGAGATGGCTGTATAGTTTCTTTTAACTGGCCAAATATTTCTTCATTGTGGCCATATAGGTCGGATGGAGTAACAAAATAATAACCAAAAAAAAAAGCTCTCTCAACTTTTTTTTAAAATATTGCCATATTTTGAAAACATAGAGAATAAATTTATAATAATAAATAATCAAATTAGGGATGAAAAACGCAAAAAACGAAAAGTCCCAAACATTTTAAATAAAATAATTTAATGTTATCTTTATTTTCTGAAAAACTTCAAATTTTCATCCAAAAAAAATTGTGAAAATTTATATATAAAAAATAACATTCTCATAAAATTACGTTTACTTATGTAACAATTTTTATGTTAGCAATTCTTAAATATCATTTGAGGTTTTCTTAAATTCATTGAATTTAAATTAATATCGACAAATCTGTTTTTCTATTTATTTAAATTGTAAAGGAGTGGCATCTCTGTCAAAATAAGCGAAAAACACAAAGAATAGAAAAAAACAAATTACTTCGTGTTTGACAGGATGATTTTATGTTTATGTTTAATATCTTTATTTTTTTTACTAATATTTCTGTTTATTTATTTGAAAATGAAATAATGAATTGAATATTTAATTTTTTTATTTATATAAAAAAGTTTTTTAATTAAAGCAAAATATTTTCACTATTTCATGATTTTTATTTATGTATGACGACATTTCAACCTAAAAATTTAAGTTTTTATCGATTGGATAAAACACACAAAAATGGTTGTCGTTTAGATAACAACAACAGCGAATATCGTTTCAAAATTTTACTGATAATTTTGCAATTTTCTTTTTTTTTACAATTCGACTATCGTTAAAAGAAGTTACTGAATCGCGGTACTGAAAAGTTATTAATATCTCCTGAATGGCAATATTTTTTTTAAATGTAAACATTTTTAAATGTAAAGATATTTCTAAATTTAAAATTATTATTTCCGACGTTTTGATATGATTTTCTGAAACTCAATTAATATTTTCTAATTTATAATTGGAAATTTTATTTTCAGTTTTTATTATAATTGATATTTTCTTAAATTTGAATGGAAAATTTAAAAAGTGAAATTTTGTATTTATGTGAATAATAATGCTTTATTAATTATAAACAATTTTTAAAAATTAGATGTAATCGCAATCAGATATTTTATAGGTAAAGCAGAATAATAATTCTATATAACTATGTAGAACTGTTTTGTAAGCAAAAAACTCATTGACGAACTCGGTAACTCTATTTTGTAAAGACAACAAAAAGTTACCCCCCAATCTCACATCACACTGAAATTGTAAAATCGTTGTGTACGTATTATCAACGAAAAATTGTTCGAATTAGTCGAATCCATCGCCATTAAATTTTATGCTCAAACATCTGACTGCAATCTCATTTTTAAAATGTTGTCGAAGCGTAAACTTCAAAAAATTTGTATACTTCTCTCTCTTATTTTATTTTAAGTAGAGTTACCGAGTTTATTATACAGGCACATGTTTGAGGGAAAATGTTTACATTTATTATTATTAGTATTATTTTAATAATAGTTAATAATATTTATGCTCTATAATTAACAAACTTGCGTTTTTGTATGCGCATTTCAAAAAATAAATCATTATAATAGATTTAACAAGTTAAAACTTTAATTACAATTTTACAGAATCCAGTAAATTTGCATTAAATTTATAACACGGTAACATTAATCATCGTTAGTGTCTGCCACTACTCGCACGAAAAATTTTGTGCCATTAGTGTGACCACTGCGGAAAATGTGTGTGTATTAGTAAAAAAATGTGAGTGTATTGAGTTTTTCGAACTTTCAGTGTGATGTGAGATCGCTGGGTTAACCCCCCAATCTCACATCACACTGAAATTCTAAAATCGTTGTGTACGTATTATCAACGAAAAATTGTTCGAATTAGTCGAATCCATCGCCATTAAATTTTATGCTCAAACATCTGACTGCAATCTCATTTTTAAAATGTTGTCGAAGCGTAAACTTGAAAAAATTTGTATACTTCTCTCTCTTATTTTATTTTAAGTAGAGTTACTAAGTTTATTATACAGGCACATGTTTGAGGGAAAATGTTTACATTTATTATTATTAGTATTATTTTAATAATAGTTAATAATATTTATGCTCTATAATTAACAAACGTTTTTGTATGCGCATTTCAAAAAATAAATCATTATAATAGATTTAACAAGTTAAAACTTTAATTACAATTTTACAGGATCCAGTAAATTTGCATTAAATTTATAACAGGGTAACATTAATCATCGTTAGTGTCTGCCACTATTCGCACGAAAAATTTGGTGCCATTAGTGTGACCACTGCGGAAAATGTGTGTGTATTAGTAAAAAAAAATGTGAGTGTATTGAGTTTTTCGAACTTGCAGTGTGATGTGAGATTGGTGGGTAATATGCCAAACTTATGTTCATATTTGTAAAAGAATAATGAAAAAACGTATGAAATAAAAGACCAACCCGTGTATACTCTTAACATTGTTCTGTATGATATCTAGTTGAAAATATTAACATTCATGTTAAAATAGAAATAACTATTGCAAAGCTAATTAGAACAAACAAAAATTATGGCGGCATCTACTGTGGCATAGTCACGCTGAGCAAAATGAAGTGACACTCTGTTAATACAAAAGAAATGTATTTTCCCCACAACAAAATACTGCAGAATTTTATGTAAATAAAATAACCGATTTATTTCTAACATGCAGTTACTATCAATATACATACATACATATATATAATATATGTACATTATTTGTATTATTTAATATGTGTATGTATGTATATTTAAATATTACACACAAAAAATACAACATCAAACGTTATTTTTGTGTTTTTCTCTTTAAATAAATTAATACATAAATTTTTTTGCTAAATTGACATTTGGGCAATTCACAACAGGTGTTGTATATTGTATGTTGTATTGAAATACACAATACAATCATTTGTTGTGAACACTCAGTTGTATTTTCATATTGTAAAACGCTTTCTTTAGTAATTTTCGATCCAACGAGGAAAGATCGCTTCGTCGCTTCTGCTATTTTGTATAAGAGAAAACACTTGTCAGTGTTTGCTTTTTGGTCGTGAGATATACCCTGGAGTTTTAGTTACGTACCTCTTGCATTTTAATTTATAATGCAAAAAAAAAAATGTTAAATGTTTTGGTTGGTACTGAAAGAGAAAATACATACTAAAAATATAAACATTAATTTTTATATAAATAAACTTATCGATGTATTTGCGTTATTTGCATTATTTGCCATATTTTATTTTATAATTATTTATGCTGATAATATTCTATGTATTTGTTTTTTCTTTTTCATAAAAACTGGCATTCACTTGGAACTGATATGTTATGATACAATATACAACATTTACAAAACATAGCAAATGAAGTTGGATCGTGTATCAGATTTTTCAGTGAAAATTACCAACAACAATTTTACACTATTGTAAAGTGATACACGATACAAGAGATACAACGATACATTACCCATTGTGAATTGCCCAATTGTTTTTTATTAACAACTAGGTATTTTAGCATTATTTGCTTTAGATGTTGGTGAATTTTTACTCCCTTTGTATTAACTCGTAGTGTCTGCTTGTCGAAAAAATTTTGGATCGATTTTAACCACTTTCCCGTGACCCAATCGATCTGAAATTTTGCAGGCAGGCTTGTGGTAATGACAGAAATGATCTAACATATTTTTTTAGTGATGCCAAAACAATGGAAACTTTTAAATTTTTCTACCAGAGTTGATAAAAAAATGTACAAAGGGTTTGTTTTTGTTATATTATTACCATAACGACCACAAAAACAACAAGTCCAGCTATGAAAACAATGCAACATTTAGAATAACAACAAGAAAAATATAGAAATATCATGTTTTTCATTTTTTTTTTACTTTTTCAGAGATTTCCCTGGACCTGTTCCACCGATTTTAATGATTTTTGAAGTAGAAATCTTTCCATGAATTTGGTGAATCATTCTCACTAAAAATGATCACTGTAGCTGCACTATTGAGGGCGTGATCGTGACAAGAACAACATAGAAAATTATTTTTTTTTTCAAGACTTTTTTAGTTCTTCATTCAAATCTCGGGCCCTAATCGACCGATTTGGACGATTTTAAATAGCAAACTTCTCATGATGTTAGTGAATCATTTTTATGTCAACGAGTACCCTAGCTGCCGGATTGATGCCGTCATCGTGATTTCCACAGACGGACAGACGGACATCGCTATATCAACTCCGGTTGTTATAAGGATCACAAATATATAAATTTTATGGGGTCCAAAATTTTTTTTCTAATTATTACAAACGGAATGACAAACTGGAGTGGAGGGTATAACAACTCTACAACAGCAACAATGACAGTCATATGTTTTTCAAATAGGAAAAAACTGTTTATGTGTTAGTTTCGGTCATTCCCCAGTATGCATTGAAATATTATTTCTCCAATGTTGGAGAAAAGTTAAGTTCTTAAATTGATGTCAAATGTAATTCTCAACTTGGGTTGAACAATTTTTCTCCTTGTTTGCTTTCAACTTGACATCA
Organism: Cordilura impudica; assembly: GCA_963682025.1. Taxonomy (NCBI): domain Eukaryota; kingdom Metazoa; phylum Arthropoda; class Insecta; order Diptera; family Scathophagidae; genus Cordilura; species Cordilura impudica. The sequence goes on from OY821519.1 coordinate 139,257,989, forward strand.
AGTTGAGACTTAACATTTTTTCCGATCTTTGAGAAACATTTTTACTCTCAATTGGATATCCAACACTTTTCTCCACTTGAGACCAAACATTTTTTCAACTTGAATACGATTTGTGTTAAGTCTGAGATATTATTTAAATATGTCATAAATAATAAATTAAATTAAAAAATGCCAAAAAAAGTACAAATAAATCATTGATATATTTTTAATTATTTCTGCTTTTTGTCGAATTTTTCAAAAAATGTACAACTAATTAATTCATTTATTTTTAATTCTAGATTTTAAAAAATGTACATAATATGTACATTTAATGTTAAATATGTACATAGTAATGTTAAATATATAATGAAATTAAATTGAAACATTAAAAAAAGTACATTGTTTTCATTTCTAAAATTAGTATAATATTTTTTAATATGGCAATTCCGTACCTTCCATTTGATACCGATTGGAAATATTTCTTTGCTATCAAGTTGAGAATCACAAATTTCTCAATTTGATAACTATGAAAATCGCCATATAAAAATGTGCCTTTTAAGTTGAGAAGACTATATTCGAACTATTGAGGGCATTTGAGAATTAACGCTGGAGATTTGAGAAATGTATTTGATCTCAAATGCACCTCAAGTTGATAGCAAACAAAAATGTTTATTGGGACATTTATTGTAGGGTCGTTTGCACACACACAAAAAATAGAAAATAAATTGTCAATAAGCAAAGCAAGTGGCTTCGAAATTCGATGATGCCAGTTAATCATTTTTTGTTCACGCGGAATTTATAATTGGAGGAATTTTTTTCTCGAGAAATGTATTTTCCGTGAGAAAGAAATTCCTTGAGAATATTCATAATTGGGATGAATAACTTTTAATTGGAACTTTTTAGTCAGAATAAATCATAATTCTAGTTAGATATTGGTTAATATTTAATTAGAAAAAATATTGTGGTGGCATCTACGCAATTATTGAGGCAGTCACGGAAAAATTAAATGCAAGTCTGTTTTTTTTAATATAACAAAAATGGATTTTCCCTTTAACAAAATATGGCAGAATTCTTTATAAATGAAATGCAAAATGGAAAATCAATTTTGTGCTAATTCTTAACAAAATTAATAATATATATATATGTATTATTATATTTATTAATATTTGTAATTTTATTTGACATAATTTCACACACAGTTTTACAGATCAACTGTTTTAATTAGAAAAAATATTGTGGTGGCATCTACGCAATTATTGAGGCAGTCACGGAAAAATTAAATGCAAGTCTGTTTTTTTTAATATAACAAAAATGGATTTTCCCTTTAACAAAATATGGCAGAATTCTTTATAAATGAAATGCAAAATGGAAAATCAATTTTGTGCTAATTCTTAACAAAATTAATAAAATATATATATATGTATTATTATATTTATTAATATTTGTAATTTTATTTGACACAATTTCACACACAGTTTTACAGATCAACTGTTTTCAACTGATTTAGAAGTTTTCTGTTTTTGAAACAGTAGTGCCAATTTGTAACATTTTGTGATGTAATGAAAATCGCAGAATAATAAGTTAATACACAATAAAAAATATTAAATTTTTAAGTTTTATATACATATTGCAATAAAAAAAACTTTGGTAAATTTACATTGAAGATGGTCAGAAATGAATGAGAAAAATATATAGACATTTTAGAAAAGCACATTTAATGTTAAACTTTATGCACAAAATATATGGGTTTTTGTTGTTTCGAATTTAACTGTGGCTCTAAGTGAAAAGTTTTAGACCGATCGTATATTACATCTTGAGGATCCTCACCTAATATTTTCAAATATTTTAAATTCTTTTTAACTCATTTAACCTCATTACGAAAATAGTAAAACAGTAAATATGGAAAATCCACGCACCTCAAAAAATTGTTTTCTATGAAATAAATTAAAGACATTTCATATTATACAATTTTCTTTCAAAAATGTATCAATTATTGCAAATTTGAAATTTGACATATAGTATTTGTACATATATTTGTATAGATTTCGCAGTATGAAAAGAACTATTATTTCTTTATTTAGAATATATGTAAGTATTGCTCGCAAAAAAATGCAACATCATGAATGAAACACATAGACGACTGCTGGCAGCAGCATTTGTAGTCGTATAGTCAGCTACTTGATTTTTCTGAATACTACAGCAACATATAATACAAATGCATTTTTATTTAAATATACAATTACTTTTACTTATTTAAAATGCATTAGTACAACGTAAAAATAAATAAATTAGTTTAACGCCTTTTGATTATTAATGGAATTATAGCCTTTCATTTTGCGATTTTTTTTTAAACAAAATAAAATATTTCATAGCACTAACTTCTTTTAAATATTTTGTTATATTGTCAACACTATTTTTGTTTTGTAGCCAACAAAACACACTTGCAGTTTTTTTTTTATTTGAAGAACATATGACTGCCATTGTTGATGTTGTAGAGTTGTTTTTTTTTTTTTGATTTTGTTTCCTTAACTCTTTTTTATTAAAGCACCTCCAATATATGTATCCATTTTAGTTTGCAAATTCAGTATATTTATAATTTATTACTTACAGCAAAAAATAATAGAAACAATTTTATCAGTTATGCTTACGAAACTATATAAATAGACTTGAAGTTGGCTCCAAAAGCAGTAGCCTGTGTAAAGAACAAGTTAGCGACATGTAACTGTTACGTAACGTGTCAGCCTTTTTTTCACATGAAAAGTATTGGGACGTTCCGGTTACGTTCGGTAACTGTTTTAAATGATTTTCATGTAAAAAAAAACAACTGACTCGTTACGGTTACGGTTAGAAAACATTGACCTTTTATATGTATTATAATGCTATGAATGCATTTATTTTTATTTTATTTTATTTATATATTCTTTTTTTTTTGTATTGTATATTATTTTTTTTTATTATTATTACTATTTCATTTAATTATTTTTTTCTTTAAATAAATTAATACATAAAAATTTGTTTTTTAAATTATTGGTGAACTTTTACTCCCTTTATTTACTGCCTTTATATTAACTGGTAGTGTCTGCTTGTCGACAAAATTTTGGATCGATTTTTAGCCCCTTTTCCGTGAGCCAATCGATCTGAAATTTTGCATGCATGCTCGTGGCAATGACAGAAATGATCTAACAAATTTTTTTTAGTGATGCCAAAACAATGGAAACTTTTAAAATTTTCTACCAGAGTTCACAAAAAAATGTACAAAGGGTTTGTTTTTATTATATTATTACCACAACGACCACAAAAACAACAAGTCCAGCTATGACAACAATGCAACATTTAGAATAACAACAGGAACAATATGGAAACATCATGTTTTTCATTTTTTTTTTAATTTTTCATAGATTTACCTGGACCTGTTCCACCGATTTTAATGATTTTTGAAGTAGAAATCTTCCCATGAATTTGGTGAATCATTCTCACTAAAAATTATCACCCTAGCTATCCTATTGAGGGCGTGATCGTGACAAGAACAACATAGAAAATTATATTTTTTCAAGACTTTTTTTAGTTCTTCATTCAAATCTCGGGCCCTAACCGACCGATTTGGACGATTTTAAATAGCAAACTTTTCAGGATGTTAATGAATCATTTTTTATGCCAACGAGCATCCTAGCTGCCCGATTGATGCCGTCATCGTGATTTCCACAGACGGACAGACGGACAGACGGACAGACGGACAGACGGACATCGCTATATCAACTCCGGTTGTTATAACGATCACAAATATATATATTTTATGGGGTCCAAATTTTTTTTTCTAATTATTACAAACGGAATGACAAACTTATATATACCCTCTGCACACTGGAGTGGAGGGTATAAAAACAAGCACCTAGAAAAATTTTCTGTTTGAAGCGCTTACAAAATGATTTTTATTATAATCACCTGCCTAAAAAAGCCTGACAATTATTTAAAATTAAAATTCCCATAAAATATAGATTTCAATTACCCGGGATTTTCAAAGAAATATTACCAAACTTTTTCTTTCACACAGGCTGCTCCCTCTACTGTTTATATTTTGAACTACTAATTATTTTGAGTGTGGCAACACGAATTTTCGTTAGCTTAGAGCTAGGATTCTGGTGTGAAAATAGTGCGACTAGAGGTCTGTGGTCAGTTACAACGATAAATTTGCTACCATACAAATATGGACCAAAAAATGTTATACCCCAATATATTCCAAGCAATTCTTTTTCTATTACTGGTTTGACTTTTTCGTGTTTATTGAGTGAACGACTAGCGTAGGATATTGGTCTGTCCTCACCAATTTCTCCGTTGGATAATATAACTCCCAAAGCAAAATCAGACGCATTGGTCGTTAAAATGAAAGGTTTATCAAAATTCGGGTATTGTAAAACAGGTAGACTTATCAATTTCTGTCTCAATAATTCGAAAGCAGATCGACGTTGCTCTGTCCATTCAAACTTTGTTTTCTTTTTCAATAATTCATTTAAACAGTTTGTTATATCAGCAAAATTCGCAATAAACCGTCTGTAATAGTTACAAAATGCTACGAATCTACACACTTCGTCTGCATTTTTAGTTATTGGGTATCTCTTTATTGCCTCAAACCTTCCCGGATCTGTTTAATACCATTCGGCGATATTTAATGACCAAGATATACTACTTCGGGTTTTAAAACGCAGCATTCATTCGCTTTAAGTTTCAAATTGTACTTTGTTAACCTGTCAAGAACCTTTGTTAAATTTGCATTGTGATGTTTTAAACTACATCCGAAAACAATTATATCATCAACGTAGAGAAGAGCTTCAGTATTCAATACAGATAAAGCTATCGTTAATATACGTTGAAAACTGTTGGATGATATCTTTAGACCAAAGGGTAATCTTGTGTACTGGTAATGTCCATCAGGTGTTGAAATTGTTGTATATGGACGAGATCGTTGATCAAGTTCTATTTGATGGAAAGAACTTGTCATATCTAATGTTGAGAAATATTTGGCTCCAAGATATCGTCTAATCTTATCAAAAGAAATTTGTCATTGACTATTTTGTCGTTTAGTTTTCGAAAATCGACTACTAACCTCCACTTTTTCAAATCAGTTTGTCCCTTCTTAGGAACTAATAATAAAGGAGCATTGTATGGACTCATGGATGGTTCTATTATACCCCCTTTCAATAATTTTTGTGCCTGAGAGTTTATTTCCTCAGTTTGTGCGTGCGGTAAACGATAGTTCTTTATATACACTGGTTTACTATCGCTTAAATATATCGTCTGTTCGTACAAATTATTACTGGTTAAATCCTCATCTTCCAAATGGAAAACGGATTGATATTGCTGAAGTATTTTTATCATCCTTTGTATTTCCTCTAATTGAGCAAACTTCATAGTTCTTTAATGGAGTAGATTGTATTTTAAGATTTTCTACTATAGTTGTTTTATCAGTGACATTCAGAAGTCTTATGTGCTGATTCCCTTCTTTTGGCATTATAGTGTTAGCCTAATACACTCCGTCTAAAATTTCCCTATTTAAAATTAAACTGTCTTCTTTAAGTTTTATCGGAAAAGGTATAATTGTTTCGCTTCTTGGTGGTATTATTATCTGATAAATGGTAAATGCATCATCATGGATCGGTAATACTACATTTTCACCATTTACCTCAAATGTTAAAATATATTTATCATAGTCAATGTTGCATTTTAATCTCGATAGGAAATATCTACCCAAAATTCCATCTGTGTTTATGGGAAAATTATTTTCAAATAATTGCACTTCCTGTTGAATAATATTGTCATCAATCCTCACTTTCAATATAGTGGAACCAAAAGACTTTACCTGTCCTTCTGATATACCACTTAAATTACATATATCATCCGAATTGACATCATCTTCGTCTAAAAAATCTTTCTCGCACATTGATATATCTGCACCTGTGTCTATTGAAAATGTGAGAATGCGTTTGGTGTTCAATATACCCAGTTTGATGTAATTTCTGAGATTGGATGACAGGCTATACATTTTGTTCTTATTTATTGGGTCCTCGGAGATACTATATGCGTTATATCCGGCCCTTGGGAGCTTCCTTGGTTATCTATTTGGTTTATATTGAATCTTATGTTGCTAAAAGTCCTATTACACTGTGGAAAAAATTCAGGTTAGTGAATTTGTGAAAATTGAGGCTAAATTAGAAGACCCGTATCGCGGCGTTTGTTTATGTTAGAATTTTTTTTTTTTAATCGACCTTCGAAGTTTGCAGTCAAATGCCGATTTTCAGCATATTGGTTGTATGGTTTTTTGGCTATAACTCGTCGAATATTGATATTTTTTCAATCTGTAAAAACCAAATTATTGCTAGAAGCCTGTGCAACAATTAAAATTTTTTAAGAAATTGATTTAGAAAATTTTTGTGGTGCTTGTGAAGCAAAATGTTGGAAAAATTATTTTTTTTCATGCTTTTTGAAAATATTAAAAATAAAAAAATATTAAATTTTTTTTGACAAGAAGTCTGTAGAGTAAGTCGATTTACGTTTGAACCACGCTGCAAAACTTAAATATTAAAAACGCTTGAAAGAAGATGAAAACTTTTACCGAAAAACTTCTTTCCTGACGGAGCTTATTTTCGTATCGGTGGTAACGCCAACAAGCAAAGTTGCATCTGGGGCACAGAAAATCCAACAAAGCAACCTGAACGCTGCACTTTTTGGTGGGTTTTTGTGACGGCACCGTGGCGGTATCACTGTGCCATTTCATTTCAACTGTGCGGAAGCCAAATGCGTTACAGTGAACGGTGAGCGGGACCGTGCAATGATAATTGATTATTTGTGGCCCATTTCCATAGATACAGATCTGGACAACATTTCAACAGGATGGCGCGCCGTGCCACATAAGCTGCGTAACAATCGATCTTTTGCATAACAAGTTTGAATGTCGCAATTTGATCCCGTTTGACAATTATTTGTGGGAAGCTGTAAAGGACGAATATAACTGAGTGCATCAATTGACGCACTGAAAAAATAGATCAGTCTTGTCATCGGTAAAATACTGCTCCAAACTGACGAAGATGTTCCCAAAAATTGGGGTGATTGTATGGGGTACTGCAAGGAAATTGATGGAAGTTATTTGAATGAATTACTGTTCCATAATTATGGTTAATTATAATTAACTGCAAGGATTGTTATTTCGAATAAAAAACCCAAATGAAAACAAGTAAAAAATTATAGTCGGTCTAGACCGATTTATTCGGTGTTTGCTTTTTGGTCATCGTGGTTGCTGATCGGAACGCATTTAGGTTATATACCTATATGCATGCGTTTCCGGTTATATGACATAACTTCTCGTTTAATTTAGTTTTTGCTAATTAAATAGTTGTGTAGGGTGGCTACATGCATTAAATTGTGCTGATTGGAGATGGCTGTATAGTTTCTTTTAACTGGCCAAATATAGGTCGGATAGAGTAACAAAATAATAACCAAAAAAAACCTCTCTCAACTTTTTTATTAAAATATTACCATATTTTGAAAACATAGAGAATAAATTTATAATAATAAATAATCAAATTAGGGATGATTTTATGTTTATGTTTAATATCTTTATTTTTTTTTACTAATATTTCTGTTTATTTATTTGAAAATGAAATACTGAATTGAATATGCTATTTAATTTTTTTATTTATATAAAAAAGATTTTTTAATAAAATACAAAATATTTTCACTATTTTATAATTTTTATTTATGTATGACGACATTTCAACCTAAAAATTTTAGTTTTTATCGATTGAATAAACAACACAAAAATGGTTGTCGTTTAGATAACAACAACAGCTGACTTTAACAATAGCGAAAATCGTTTAAAAATTTTACTGATAATTTTGCTTTTCTTTTTTTTAACGATTCGAAGTTACTGAAAAGCTATTATGCCAATGCCAACATATTTTTTTAATGTACACATTTTTTAAATGTAAACATATTTGGTGTTTTTATACCCTCCACTCCAGTGTGCAGAGGGTACATATAAGTTTGTCATTCCGTTTGTAATAATTAGAAAAAAAAATTTTGGACCCCATAAAATATATATATTTGTGATCCTTATAACAACCGGAGTTGAAATAGCGATGTCCGTCTGTCCGTCTGTGAAAATCACGATGACGGCATCAATCGGGCAGCTATGGTGCTCGTTGACATAAAAAATGATTCACTAACATCCTGAAAAGTTTGCAATTTAAAATCGTCCAAATCGGTCGATTGGGGCCCGAGATTTGAATGAAGAACTAAAAAAAGTCTTGAAAAAAATATTATTTTCTATGTTGTTCTTGTCACGATCACGCCCTCAATAGGATAGCTAAGGTGATCATTTTCAGTGAGGATGATTCGCCAAATTCATGGGAAGATTTCTATTTCAAAAATCCTTAAAATCGGTAGAATAGGTCCAGGGAAATTTCTGAAAAATAAAAAAAAAATGAAAAATATGATGTTTCTATATTGTTTTTGTTGTTATTCTAAATGTTGTATTGTTGTCATAGCTGGACTTGTTGTTTTTGTGGTCGTTATGGTAATAATATAATAAAAACTAACGCTTTGTACATTTTTTTTTAACTCTGGTAGAAAAATTTTAAAGTTTCCATTGTTTTGGCATCACTAAAAAAATTTGTTGTATCATTTCTGTTATTACCACGAACCTGCCTGCAAAATTTCAGATCGAATGGGTTACGAGAAAGGGGTTAAAATCGATCCAAAATTTTTTCGACAAGCAGACACTACGAGTTAATATAAAGGGAGTAAAAAGTCACCAACATCTAAAGCAAATACTGTAAAATACCTAGTTGTTAATACAAAAAAAAAAAAAAAAATGTAAATTTAGCAAAAAAAAATTTATGCATAAATTTATTTAAAGAGAAAAATACAAAAATAACGTTTGATGTTGTATTTTTTGTGTGTAATATTTACATATACATACATAAACATATTAAATAATACAAATAATATACATATATTCTATATATGTATGTATATCCATAATAACTGCATGTTAGAAATAAATCGGTATATTATTTTGTTTACATAAAATTCTGCAATATTTTGTTGTGGGGAATATACATTTCTTTTGCATTAACAGAGTGTCACTTCATTTTGCTCAGCGTGACTATGCCACAGTAGATGGCGCCACAATTGTTGTTCTAATTAGCTTTGCAATAGTTATTTCTATATTAACATGAATGTTAATATTTTCAACTGGATATCATACAGAACAATGTAACACGGGCTGGTCTTTTATTTCATACGTATTTTCATTATTCTTTTACAAATATGAACATAAGTTTGGCATATTAACTTTTTGATGTCTTCACAAAATAGAGTTACCGAGTTCATCAATGAGTTTTTTGCTTTCAAAACAGTTCTACATAGTTATATAGAATTATTATTCTGCTTTACTTCCAAAATATCTGATTGCGACTACATCTAATTTTTAAAAAATTGTTTATAATTACTAAAGCATTATTATTCACATAAATACAAAATTGCACTTCTTAAATTTTCCATTCAAATTTAAGAAAATATCAATTCTAAAAACTGGAATTAAAATTTCCAATTATAAATTAGAAAATATTAACTGAATTTCAGAAAATCATATCAAAACGTCGGAAATAATAATTTTAAATTTAGAAGACATCAATTGCATCTTTAATATATAAATTTTATTCGTTAAACACAAATTGAAATTCCAAAAAAAAAAAAAAAAATACCAAATATGTTTACATTTAAAAAAAAAATATTGCCATTCAGGATATATTAATAACTTTTTAGTACCGCGATTCAGTAATTTCTTTTAATGATAGTCGAATCGTCAAAAAAAGAAAATTGCAAAATTATCAGTAAAATTTTTAAACGATATTCGCTATTGTTAAAGTCAGCTGTTGTTGTTATCTAAACGACAACCATTTGTGTGTTGTTTATTCAATCGATAAAAACTTAAATTTTTAGGTTGAAATGTCGTCATACATAAATAAAAATCATAAAATAGTGAAAATATTTTGCTTCTATTAAAAAACTTTTTTATATAAATAAAAAAATTAAATAGCATATTCAATTCATTATTTCATTTTCAAATAAATAAACAGAAATATTAGTAAAAAAAATAAAGATATTAAACATAAACATAAAATCATCCTGTCAAACACGATGTAATTTGTTTTTTTCTATTCTTCTTTGTATTTTTCGCTTATTTTGACGGAGGTGCCACTAGTTTACAATTTAAATAAATAGAAAAACAGATTTGTCGACTGTTGTTAAGATGTATGTACTTAGTGAATCACTTAATCCTTAGTGCAAACAACAATAGCTGTCGATATATTTTGCGATTGTCAGATCGTTGAATTTGAAATTTGCAGAATCGCACTACAGAAAATATTGATTTAAATTCAATGAATTTAAGAAAACCTCAAATGGAATTTAAGAATTGCTAACATAAAAATTGTTACATAAGTAAACGTAATTTGATGAGAATGCTATTTTTTTTTAAATATAAATTTTCACAATTTTTTTTGTATGAAAATTTGAAGTTTTTCAGAAAATAAAGATAACAAAATATTTTATCTAAAATGTTTGGGACATTTGGTTTTTGCGTTTGGCATCCCTAATTTGAATATTTATTATTATAAATTTATTCTCTGTTTTCCAAATATGGCAATATTTTAATAAAAAAGTTGAGAGAGCTTTTTTTCTTTTTGGTTATTATTTTGTTACTCCATCCAACCTATATGGCCACAATGAAGAAATATTTGGCCAGTTAAAAGAAACTATACAGCCATCTCCAATTAGCACGATTTAATGCATATAGCCACTCTACACAACCATTACCTTTGCAATGGAGGTTAGGGCGAGCTATTTAATTAGCAAAAACTAAATTAAACGAGAAGTTATGTCAAATAACCGGAAACGCATGCATATAGGTATATAACCTAAATGCATGGTGATCAGCAACCACGATGACCAAAAAACAAACTCCGAAATAAATCCGAAATAATAAAAAAGACGAAAACCAACCCAAAGAATTTTCTTAATTAATTTGGTATTAAGTTTAACAAATTGTTTACTTTTTCCAATATTTTGTTTACATTTATTATCAATACTCAAACCGAGGTGGAGGGTATTAAAGATTCGGCACAGCCGAATTTAACACTCTTACGGTTTATTTATAGCAAAATCAATATTCAAAACTTATACGGTCCACCCTGTAGGAATGCAGTTATATGTTCAAATTAATATATGTCGGATTGGTCATAAATTTCTGTATCATTTTTGTCACTTTTCATTTGTTTCAGTCTTGTCAAGCCGTAAAGATGTGCTTATTTCAGCATTTGTAGTCACACGTGCGTCTGACTGCTGTGACGGAGTTCCCCGAATCGATAATGTCTGGAAGAACGGTCTTCTCAAATTACTCGTACATGTTTCAAATATCAGCAGCAATAAGTGAGAAAATTATAGTCGTCTAGACCGACCATACGATACCCTATACCATGGTTTAGAAACCCTATTTGTTCGGTCCAACTAACTGGATATAGAAAATAAGCAAAAACCAAATTTGAGTGGCATTGCAATTAATTTTTTTTGCTGCAGATATGAAAAAGTTCATATCGGGTGCTAGATTTATATGTGGACTAGGTCAAAAAAGGAATGGACCGCTCCTGACCATATTGGTAAAGTCTCTTATATTTTGAAAAAATATTTACATACGAAATTTGAGAAAAATCTGTGCAATATTTTTGTTTTTTGATATATTTAAGTGAAGATCGGGAAGTAGCTCTATATGGGGCCTATGACTAAGAATTGTCCATTAGGAATTATTTTTGGACTACTGATTAATGGATACAATAAACACATACAAACCCAATTTTACTAAGATCTATATGATAATTTGGTCCTCATGGCAATTTATGTCGATTTCATAGGGGTCATTTGTATGGGGATTACGTCTGAACATGCACCGATTTTAGTTAGAAACCACATAGTGGTAGGTATATGGCATAAAAAAAACCATGTTTGAATTAAGAAAGTCATCAGCAAACATCTCTATTTGCCTATTTTATTGCAGTAAGTTCATTTAGTAATTTTGGAGATATCTTACAATTGCTAAAGGGGGCTGCAAGCAGCTGGTTTCGACTCACCTATTATATTCTATGAATACTCGCAAAATACAGAAAAAGTTTAACTTCAGCCATCGAACTCGAATTTTAACGAAAATATAATACCATATTCACATCTAAGAACTTTCGACATTTTTCTCAAAACTATGTGTTTCAGGTCAGCGACCAATATAATTCAAAAACCACTGCATTAAGCACTCGTTTTTGATCGAAGTTTTTAAATGTGTGTCCAAATTAGCGATTTTTTTTGACAACAAACTAATTGATTTTTTGTCATCATTTTGTAAGTTAAGAAATAAGCTTCGATTATAGACTTGATTTATTATTTAACTAATGATTTTTTTTGGTTTTTCTGATCTTAGATGATTTAGTGAGATATCCTGTTCGTCGCTACTTGAGGAAGGGGTTCAACAAATATGGCGATATTTTTATGAATAATAAATATTGTTTTTTTATGTTTTGTGAAAGTCAAGCTGAAACATTACACACAAATTTATTTTTTTTAATGACAAAAATTAAATTAAAAATACTCTTTTTTCACGGGTCCGACTGCATCTCATCCCTTAAACATATAATTTTCGCCTTCAATTCAAAATTTTATACAAATAGGAGCAGTCATAACTGATTCCTGCACTTGAAAAACTAACAAAGTTAAATTGAGAATAAAGTTTCCTTCGCCAAAACATCACTGCACTACAGCACGAAAAATAGAGTTCATCAATTAAGTTGTCAATCAGTCATTGGGAAAACTTTTTCGAAGTACCAATGACATTATGTTTACATTTGTCGTTGTATGTCAAATGATCTAACCAACAGCTAGTAATCAATTATTTAACGACGACACCAACAACAACAACAAAATCGGCAGCAACAACACAAATATAAATAAACTTATATACTTATTTGACGCACGTGCAACACAAATTTGTAACGGCATCCACTTCATCGAAGCAACAGCGTCAACAACACGATCAGCTGCAGCGTTCTGAATAAAAACTATAAGAAAATCAAACATACACACACAGACGAAGCAACAGTTGCAAATAAATGTCGTTGTACTCATTAGTTGTGTGCTTTATTTTTAATGGAAATACGACGAAAAAAAAAAACAACAACATGAAATAAAGAGCTTTGAACTGTTTGTTTTATTTTTTTAGAGAAGAAAATAGCAAATTTTTCATTACAAGTGCATTGTGAGTTGAGTACAAGTATCAAAAGAAACAACTGCCTGTCTAGATGCAACGTATGCTGATGTTCATGTACCCGTACATACATAGATACACACATATGTATGTAAAGATGGATAATGTTAGACATTTGTTGCTGTTGATCATGTTGATGGTGATGCTGATGATGATGTCGATCATTCGCAAACTATCAACTCTGTTGTTATATGCAAAAACATGTGTTGTCTGTGGCTGTTATATTTTCAAATAAAACACACATAATATGATTACATTGTGCTCGAGAAGTATGTAGAATTAAGTTTTTCTATTGTCAGCAGAGGTAATATACATGATATATCACAGTTGTGGAAGTAAGTGTGTTTCAAAAGTCACGCCTACGTGTAGTATTACTTATTTATTTATTATTATTGTTTATTGTTATATTATAATGTCTATACATTTATTGTAATACATTATTTCTAATAAATAAAAATAATATAATATTATCTTTGCATGATTTATATTTTAATTCTGAAACATAACATCAGATAGAAACCCACCATTTTCATCAATGCGCAATAGGTTTTTAGATGGGCATTTTGCATAATAGCACGCAAAGTACTAGCTCTATTGCCCTGATCCCATTGAGATAACTCCATAGGAAATACTCACGTGCAGTAAAATCTGGTAAGCGTACTTGCCAATAGAAGTGAAATCCATCCTACTAACTAGAACTAATTTTTGGTTGCTACGGGCCTTACAAAATTGTTAATCGTAGTAAATTATGCCCCCATTCACCGTCATCAACTTCATTCTCAAAGAAGTAGAGCCCTATAACGGTTTGTGATGTCAGTCTATGCCAGTCTGTATACTGTAATGATTATAATTGGCACTGGTGAACTACTCTGTGGTTTATAATACCCCAAAATTTCATATTTAGCTTATTCATATATACATTAAAATGGAAATGTGTTTCATCACTCACAATTAAATTATTAAAAGACTGCTTATTTGCGCATAATACCAGGAAAGATGTTGCCCAAATTAGTCATTGGACCTTTAATGCCTGGATAAATCCACCGAAGTAATGTTTTAGACACGACCAGTTATGGAAAATGTCTTCAGTACCCAGTGAAAAAATATAATTGTAATTTTGCGCGTCGGTGTAACAAGGCTGTTCATGAACACAATAATTGTGCTACATTTATAATCACCAATGTATTATTATTTTCATTGTTACTTTGCATTTAGTACATGTAAAACCATTCAATTGTTGTTGGTACATACATCATTTATTTTGTCACTTGTTAATGAGTTGATTTGCATTTTATTACACTCATTTTTAAGACTAGCGGTATTGTCTTTTACTTCTTATATTAATGCATATACTTTCTTACTTAATGTAACAAAACTGGTTTTATATTTTTGGTATGTTATAGTACAGTCAATGATTGTTTCAATCACTTTTAACTTCGCCCTTTGTATTGATAGGTGATATTTGACCGCGAATAAAAGTCATTACCTTTATGTTGGAATAAAAATAAATAAATTTGAATTTTTAATTTATTCCTCAACACAAAGAATTGGTCCTTCCTGGAACCGGATTGTTCAGTCGATCTGGATTTGGAGTTTCGCGTAAGGTTAAACGTTCGAAACAAATTACAACGAATAGAAAAATTAAAACGTTTTTCGAATTACAACGAAAAACTAAAACATTTGGAAAGTACAACGAAAAATTGAAGTACTTAAATTTTATATAAAAGTTATCAATTTGGACTCAAGTGGTTCATCTAAACTTGCAACTGACTATTGCTGCTTTGCGCATATTGGTTGCGAATACTCTTGGTGCTGATACGTTTTGTCCGACGAAATGAACGTTTTGGTGGTATATAGAGGTCGTTTGAAGGGCTCACTGACCCGAATACATGCGTTTGCCGAAGCTCCTCCTGAGGACTGTACTTTCGAAGTTATAGTTAGTCGGTTGGAACGGTTAGAAGAAGTTTGGCAAGGATTTGTCCAGTCAACAAACGATTTACATCAATATCACAATGAAGACACTTTTGTTGACCCAGAGGTAGATTTTGTTTTATATGAGGAGAAATATCTAGCGGCACGTGGTAAGCTATATGCGTTAAAAAATAAGTATGCCCCGATGCTCACCGATAGTTCAAGCAATGCTAGTGCGTTTGAGAAGTTGGTAGATCAACAAGCTACATTTTTGCAGAAAATTTCTACGACTACTGTACCGAAGGAGAACGAGTTGCCTAGAATTAATGTACCGGCGTTTAGTGGGTCGTATAAAGATTGGCCCAGCTTCAAAGATCTGTTTGAGAGTACAGTTGACTCAAAAACCACATTGTCAAATACGCAAAAATTCCATTACCTAAAATCTTTGTTAAAAGATGATGCTGCTAGATTCACCACTTACCGATAACAGAAACTTCTTATAAAACAGCATGGATTCGACTTAACGATAGATATGACCGACCAAAGCACATTGTGACTTCTTTCATTGAATCTTTCATGTCTCTGCCTTGCGCTTTCAATGAAAATGGTAAAATATTGAGAAAAATTTCCGACGAATCTAAGGAAATTATTCGAGGTCTCGATGCTATTGGTAAGGATGAAAGAGATTGTTGGCTAATTTATTTGTTGCTTTCTAAAATCGACGCTGAATCAAAGAGCCGTTGGATCCACGCCAGCCGAAATAATCCCAGTCCAACAATTCATGAGTTTTTTGATTTTCTGGACAACCGTTGTGAAGAGTTGGAGCTTTGCCAGCGTAAGTCAACCTCCCAAAATAAGCAAGGTAATGTTAATAAATCATACGGAAGTTCTACAAAATGTCTGGTGAGTACAAATGGGAAAGTTACCATGTGTTCCAAATGCAAATCTCATGATCATTCAATTTTTAAATGTCCTGCCTTTCTCCAATTGGGTCTTAATGAACGCCGTCAATTTGCGAAGGAAGCCTCCTTGTGCTACAATTGCCTCAGATCTGATCACGCTGTTTTAAATTGCTCATCAAAAAATAGATGCAAAGATTGTCGCCGACGTCATCACTCGTTGCTACATGTTCCTGCTGCAATGGGAACTATGTCAGCTGTCACCCAGTCTAACACCCCGATGGTGATGTCACAATCTTCAGGCGCTTCTGCGCCCACCCCTGCAGCTACTCCTTGGTCTACCACAGCTAACGTAGTATCTCCAGTGTCGTTGCCAGCAATTTCACTGGGGTCTCAACCTAAAGAAAAGACGAATCGAAATGAATTTATAATGCCTACTGCTTTAGTGAATGTGAAAAATCGTTTTGGTCAATTGGTCACTTGCCGCGCCTTATTAGATTCTGCATCGACATTGTCATTTATTACCGAAAGTTGCGCTCAACGTTTAGGACTCACTCGTCATCCCTCAAAGATTTTAGTTAACGGTATTTCTTCAGTAAAAGCAGAAACAACTCGAGGATCCTGTTCTATTGTGGCGCAATCTCTTACCTCAGAACACTCTCTTGACGCAATAGTACACGTGTTGTCCAATATTACCACGGCACTTCCGAACTACAACTTTGATAATAAGGCAGCCTGCTACTTCAATGAGTTGCCTCTTGCTGACCCAAACTACAATGTCTCATCGCAGATCGATATTCTATTTGGACTTGAACATATTTGGAATATTTTCACATTCGATAGATGCATGGACCCTCAAGGAAATACGATTGCCGTTTCAACCATTTTTGGATGGGTTGTAACTTGTGTCGAAACGCTTCAGGTCAGTAACCAAACTATGTCTCTTGTTACCACTATAGATATCGACCGCAGCCTTCGAAGCTTTTGGGAAATAGAAGAACCTGATTACCCAGTAAAGGTGGACCCAGATGATGCTTATGTTGAAAATCATTTTCAATCAACCCACACTCGTTCTTGTGATGGTAAATATGTGGTTGAACTTCCCTTCAAAGTGGAAGACCCTCAATTTGGAAATTCTCTGAATGGTGCTCTCTCCCGGTTCTACGCTGTGGAAAGAAGACTTCAGCGAAATTAAACTTTACGGAAACAATATACTATATTTATGCGTGAGTATGAAAAATTGGGTCATATGCGTGAAGTTAATCCCAATGACGTCAAGGCTAATGATGGTAGGATATACTACTTGCCTCACCATCCAGTTCTTGGTGAAAAGTTACGTGTTGTATTCGATGGATCATTTCAAGACTCCAATGGTATTTCGTTAAATAATACGCTTCATATTGGGCCTAGTATTCAGAGGGATTTGTTCTCAGTATGCCTACGGTTTCGGTTTCATCGATACGTATTCTCAGCCGATATAGTGAAGATGTTTCGGCAGATATGGATTGCTGACAAACACAAAACCTACCAGCAAATAGTTTGGAGAGAATCACCTCAAGATGTAATGAAACATTACCAGCTATGCACTGTCACTTATGGCACTGCTTGTGCCCCTTATCTCTCAGTACGTGTTTTGGATCAATTGGCTCATGACTACAAAACAATTTATCCGTTGGCATCCGAGGTATTGCACGAAGATTTCTATGTTGATGATGTGCTCACAGGAGCAGCCTCCGAAGAAGAAATCATTAAGAAACGTGATGATCTAGTTAAGTTATTGTCCCTTGCTGGTCTCGAATTACGAAAATGGATTTCAAACTGTCCAAGTATATCGGTGAGTACTCACGACCATACTTTTCTTAAATCTCCAAATGAAGATGTAAAAAAGGTGCTTGGAGTATACTGGAATCCTGTCGAAGACAAACTTGGTTACAAAATTGCACTTAAATCGAATCCCGTTTCAACAAAGCGACAAGTACTGTCTGATGTGTCTCGAATATTTGATCCAATGGGCTTGCTGTCCCCAATAATCATACAATTCAAAATTTTATTAAGGGAACTCTGGTCCAATAATCTTGCTTGGGATGAACCGCTTCCAGAAAAACTTTCGACGTCGTGGACCCAATATCGTGACGATTTACAAACTTTGCAAAACTTTGAGATTAGCCGATTCGTTAATAATGACTCTGCCAACTTGGAATTACATGGATTCTCTGACTTTGGAACCCCTCATGTGACACTACTAGCTGCAAAAACTCGCGTTGCTCCTATAAAGCAAAAATCACTGCCCCGTCTGGAACTTTGCGGAGCCCTTTTGTTGTCACGTCTTCTCAAACGGATAAAAAACTCTCTGCCGCATAAAACAATTGTTAGTCGTGCTTGGTGTGACTCAACAATAGTTCTCTCCTGGCTCTCGGAACCACCAATCAAACTCAAAACCTTTGAGGCTAATCGCACTTCAGAGATTTTGGAAAATTTGCCTCGGTGTTATTGGCATCATGTTTCCTCCAAGGATAATCCAGCCGATTGTGCCTCTAGAGGAATGCTTGCATCAAAACTTCTTGGGTTTATTCTCTGGTGGAAGGGACCTGATTGGCTAAGCGACAGCTTGAATGAAGATGATAACCGTTTTGTAAATCTTTCTAATAATTTTGATATACTTACAGATCCTGAAATATTTTCTGCCATTAAGACCAAGGTCAGAACAATGGTCATAACAGTCAAAGACGACAACCCACTTGATGAATTAATTGCTCGTGTATCAAAATGGACTAAACTAGTTCGAATTGTGGCCTTCATATTTAAGTTCTTCAACGCCACAAAAAACCATCATACTCTACAAACCTGTGGTCCTACCTTCAACGAGATTCAACATGCCAAGTTGATTTTGCTGACTCATGCACAACGTGTATTCAATGATGACCGTGTCCACTTACAGAGTGATTGCACCGTTAGTAGCCGATCAAAATTAATAAAGCTTCATCCATTTTTAGACGAAGACGGATTGTTAAGAGTTGGTGGCCGTCTATGTAACTCAGAACTTGATGCCTCCGTACGAAACCCAATCATATTGCCTAAGGCCAATAGAATCACTCAACTTATCTTAGAAGATCTCCATGAACGAAATTTGCACCCCGGTGTATCAGCCTTATTTGTTATTGCTCGCCAAACATATTGGATTATTGGTGCTCGAAACCTTATCAGAAAATTAACTCATAATTGCCTCAGATGTTTTCGTCAGCGACAACTTTCTACCCAACAGATCATGGCCGACTTGCCTAGTGTTCGTGTACGTCAAGCTTTTCCATTTGAAAACACAGGATGTGATTATGCTGGCCCATTAACTTTGAAAATGTTTTCCGGTAGAAATGCCAAGAAATCTAAGGGGTACATTTGCCTATTCGTTTGCCTCGTTACCTCGGCCATCCATTTGGAACTTGCCACAGATTTGAGCACCGAATGTTTTATTGCTGCTTTACGTAGATTTATTTCCCGAAGAGGAAAATGTCGTCAAATTTACAGTGATAATGGCAAAAATTTCATTGGAGCTTCTCGAGCACTAACCGAGATGCACAAAATGATAATGTCGGCAAAACATAATGAAATTGTAGCCGCATCTTTAGCTGAAGACGGAATACAATGGAAATATATTCCACCACATGCCCCACACTGGGGAGGTATTTGGGAATCGGGGGTCCGATCGGTGAAGCTACACCTCAAACGGGTAATAATGAACACGGAATTAACATTCGAACAGATGCATACTCTTTTGGCTCAAACCGAGGCAGTAGTTAATTCGAGGCCCCTTGGTACTGCCCCAGATACAGAATACGGTTATTTATCCCCAGCCCACTTTCTTATTGGGAGACCCTATACTATGGTTCCAGAAGGCGATCTTATAGAACTAAACCCCAATAAACTGAATTATTGGCAACACGTACAAAATATGTTCCAAGGGTTTTGGCGGCGATGGCACCAGGAATATCTTACGACTCTTCAACAGCGACCGAAATGGAATCAAAACCATGTAAATATCACAGTGGGTAATATTGTTGCAGTAAAAGAAAGAAACCTTCCTCCTTCAAAATGGGTTGTGGCTAAGGTAATCGAGACTCATCAAGGTGCTGATGGTAACATTCGAGTGGTAAAACTCAAAACTCCGCATGGCGAAATGACCCGACCCATCTCAAAATTGGTCCAGCTACCTATATTCTGAAACTATGTTTCAGGGCGGCCCGGGATGTTCATGAACACAATAATTGTGCTACATTTATAATCACCAATGTATTATTATTTTCATTGTTACTTTGCTTTTAGTACATGTAAAACCATTCAATTGTTGTTGGTACATACATCATTTATTTTGTCACTTGTTAATGAGTTGATTTGCATTTTATTACACTCATTTTTAAGACTAGCGGTATTGTCTTTTACTTCTTATATTAATGCATATACTTTCTTACTTAATGTAACAAAACTGGTTTTATATTTTTGGTATGTTATAGTACAGTCAATAATTGTTTCAATCACTTTTAACTTCGCCCTTTGTATTGATAGGTGATATTTGACCGCGAATAAAAGTCATTACCTTTATGTTGGAATAAAAATAAATAAATTTGAATTTTTAATTTATTCCTCAACAAAGGCTTTGTGAATAAAATCTTAAAATTAAAAATAATAATAAGCAAAACGAAACGTCATTAAATTTTAAGCCAAAATAAGGAAGAACTCTCTTATTTTCTAAAAGACAAGCAAATTGATATATTGCTTGTCTCTGAAACTCATTTGACTTCTAGGAGTCAATTCTGATTGCGTGGATATATTTTATATGATGCCATTCTTATTAAATCTCGACTGAGGCATCATCTAACGTGTGATCATTGTGATAATTATCTTCAGGCTACTACAATCTGCTTTGAGGAATTTGATAACAATTTAGTTATCTTATCTATATATTCTCCACCAAGATTTTCTATAAAGGAAAGTCAATACAAAAGATTCTTTGAGTCACTGGGCCCTCGTTTTATCGCTACTGGCGATTACAATGCCAAGCATGCAATCTGGGGTCACGTTTAATCTCCCCGAAAGGCCGTGTTTTGTTCGTCACAATTTCTAATATGAACCTAGATATTATCTCAAGATAGACAAAAGATTCCCCATCTAATCGATTTTGGAGTAACGAAGAACATTGCGAGAGAACTTTTAAATGCTGAATCCTCATTAGAACTCTCATCAGACCACACACCAGCTATTATTACTATTTCCAACCCCCGAGAAATTGTGCCCCCGAATGAAAATTTAGCGCCACAATTATTAAAGATTGGTTAAGTTATAGAAAGTTTCCCAGTACCCCTTGTCCGGATAGGTTACCACTAAGAATATCAGATGATATTGACCTAGCTATTTTTAACTTTGAACAAAACCTCAAAATATCTTCTCAACTTGCTGCGAAACCCCCCGACACAGAGGGCAGTGTACAACTTGTTCCGTAGTTGTCGAGAGCTATTAAATGAAAAAAGAAGAATTCGAAGAAAGTGGCAACTGTACAGATCTCCTCAACTTAAGCAACAATTGAAAGCATGTACATCAAGTTTAAGAAAGTTGCTTGAAACCCAGAGATATGATAAATTAAACAGATATCTTGATTACTCGTTATGGTGAGCTAAAAAAATTCTTAAAAGACCCGTTGTACGTAAACCACCATTAAAAATGCAAAATGGAGGCGGGGCTGGAAATTATATAGAAAAAGGTAATCTATTTGCAGAACATTTGAAAAAAGTTGTTACTCTACTATTAGTTGTTATAACTATTAGTTCAATAAATTAGTTACCACCAGTAATAAACCAGCACAGTGCAGTGTGACTTCGATTTGAGATTAGAGAGGCCATTTCTTATCTTAACCCTAAAAAAGCATCGGGCATCGACGGGATCAGTAGTAAAATGCTTTTGGAGTTACGAGAATAGCATTGAGAACAATTCTTTTTTTAACGCTATATTACGCCTTGAATATTATCCCTCAGAATGGAAGGTTTCGCTCGTTACCATGGTACTCAAGCCAGGTAAAGATCACACAAAGGTCGATCCGTACAGGCCAATCAGTTTATTGTCAAATCTGCCAAAATTGTTCGAGAAAATACTAATAAGTAAGCTTACTATAGCTGTAGATCAAAATAACGTCATCCAAGCGATTTAGGCGAAGACACAGCACCATTGAGCTAGTCCATAGGTTAGTAAGCGCTTTGAAGGAAAAAAAGAGATAAAATTGGTTTTGTTGTACAGAAATGGGAAAATGCATGCTAAATTATAGGAAAATGTCTGTTAAGTCTATAGCAAATGCATGATAAATGGTAAAAATGCATGTAATGTGTTTTTGTTTTTCGAAAGATTTTTTTTATTTGCAGCTTTGAAAATCATTTTTCTTAATTCAGCATGGAATTTCCTTACATTTGGCACGCAATTTCCCTACATTTAGCATGAAAATTTTTTTCCGCTCTCTTTATTGACGTTTCTCAAGGTTTTGATAAGGTTTGGCACGAGGGTCTACTCTATAAAATTAAAACGTTGCTGCCCCAAACGTTCATAAACTAATGGAAAGATATATAATTAATAGGAAATTCTCAATAAAGGAGAGCAACTTTGCAGGCCCCCCTCAGGATATAAAAGCTGGTGTTCCACAGGGCAGTATTCTGGGTCCACTCCTATATATCCTTTATACAGCGGATATGCCAACTAATGAAAACACAATTACCTCACCATTTGCAGATGACACGGCAATTTTGAGTATTCATGAGGAGCCCTCCACAGCATCAACACTTTTACAACGACATGTTTTTCAATTGGAGTACTAGTTACACAGGTTGAAAATAAGAATAAATGAACAAGAATAAACAATCAGCAAATACCGCAACATAGAATCAAAATTAACACAAATAAAATTAAAATTAGTTCAACTTGGGTGGCTAATTGTCAGAAATTAAAAGCTAAGTTTTGATTGCAAGTTATTGATATATAACTCAATCATGAAACCCATTTGATGCTACGGTATACAGTTATGGGGAACCGCTTCAGCTTCTAATATAGAGAAAATGCAAAGATGCCGAAATAAGATCCTAAAGTTGATAACCCACGCCCCATGGTATGTGAGAAACTCCCCTAGTTAAAGTCGAAATTATGAAAAAATGTTCAAGCTACTTGAAAAACTAGAAACTCACCCGAATCTGTTAGCACGTGAACTTCTCAACAATCGCATCCACCAGCGCCTAAGAAGGCGAGAGACTGCAGATCTTATAATAAATGCTTGAGGTTATCTTAGCCAATGAATATATATTTATTTATTTCGAATTTATGTAGAAACATTAAATTGTTTCTGGCACTGGCCGGATTTAATAAGTTAAAGGCCTAATTAGCCACACATTGTTAAAATGCATCTGTACCGTAAATGTAACGTTGGCATGTTTATTTATTTATTTATTTATTAATTTGGAATTCTATATACAAGACTAATAATGTCTCTTATTACAGTATAGAATTATTAATTTGTTGAAAAAAAAAGTTATACATTAAAAATAATTTATAAAAAGAAAGAAAAAACAAATTACAACAAATTAAAGTTTTACAAATCAAAGTTTTCAAAATGATCAAATGACAAAAGAGAAAAACGAATTTTTATCCAATCAAACAATAAAGTTCAAAATAGTTAAATCGAGAACAGACTAATAATGCTTTTTTTGAAAATTTGTGCGTTACTTATATTTGTATATGGTATGGGATTGAATTCCAAAGACGGACAGCACTAATGAAGAACTGCCAGCTGAAAATTAAATAACGACGTTTGAGAGGTATAATTCTGTTTCCTCTATTAGAATTGGAAAAAGTTAAACGTTTGTATAGATGTTCCGTCTCCTTAGTGCAGATTACCTTATGTTAAAATATTAAAACTGGTTTTGAGTAATTCATCAAACTGAAAACCATAGAGCTTAGGTGTTGTAATTGGTTGAAATGGTGAATGCCGTACACGTAACGTGTTATATCTTTAAATGCAGAGTTGAGTTTATCTCTGCTAGCAGCATCACATTCAGCAAACAATTCAAATCCATACATCAGAATTGGCATTAAATAGGTTTTTGCAACAAGTGATCTAATATTGATGGGTGTGCAATTCTGCGTTGACCAAAGTATTCTTAGCATCGAAAAAGTTCTACCACATGCATAGTTAATGTGGTCGGACCATGTAAGAGTATTGTTGAAGAAGATTCCTAGATTTTTTGCCTAATTTACAGTTTCTATATGTTCATTATTAAGATTTAGTTCAGGTATATTAAATCGTGTTTGAATAACAAGGCATTTAGACTTCATTGGATTTATGCTAAGTCCATTTGCTGTAGCCCAGGTATTAACCCTCTGAAGTTCCTCATTCAAAATTGTGATACATTGTTGAATCATAGAAACGTTAAAGCTGATGTAAAGTTGTACATCGTCAGCGTACATTCTTACTTTACAAAACTGAAGTTGATTTGGAAGATCATTCATGCAATTATAGATCATGTTGTGCAATTATAGAACGTAAATAACGAACCAGCATATTGCTGTGTAAAATTAACCAAATTTTATCAGCTGTTCAAAAATGTCACCTACAAACGTAGCAAAAATCTATTTTCAACAGATTGGGACGTTCCGGTTACGTGACAGTTGAGTTCGGTAACTGTTCTAAACGCATTTCATGTAACAGAAAAAAACAGTTGACACGGTTGGTTACGGTTACGTGTGGCTAACTAGGCCTTAAGTATTAGTTCTAAGATTTGAATAATTATTGTTAGTTCATTATGTGAAGATCCTATAAATAAATGCATGAGAAAAAAAAATTGTTTGTGTAAGCTGCCAATTTCTATACCTTAAAGAAGATGGTTTGTTTAATAAGTTAAGTGGTATTTAGAATCAAATAAAAATACTCGATATAAAAAAGAGGATGTGTTGTCTTTCTAGATTTGTCACAGCTTACGATTGAGACTTCATGTAAGAATTTATAATATATGGATTCATGCCGGTACATTTTAAACTTACTTTATCGTTTCACTTAATACAGTGAATTATATTCAAGACAATATTTTGTTGGAAACATTTGTCAGCTCTGATATGACATTACTTTCCGAACAATCTGTTATCCAGCCTTAGTATTTTACAGCCGATTTATAATTTTGAAGTCCACAACTGCATGCTTGACATGAACATCAACTTCTAAAAATGTAGAAATGACCTAATTGATAATGTATGAATGTGTATGAGATCACCTACTATCGTTTAAGGCTCAAATCGTAGTTGGTAGCGTAATTGAAGTTGTTAAAGTTCCTGTTGAGGAGTGTTTCATTTCAAATTCCTAAACTTGAAAGTAGGCTATGGTCAAAACTACTACCAAATAAATTAAAATTCGTCAGTAACCTCCTGATACAGGGTTTAGTTAAACTTTTCACATTTTTAAGTGATTGTGATTGAGCAAATATGAATAAATTCCAATAAAGAAAATTAATTGTTGACAAATAACAGGCAAACCTAAACCGACTGTAATATTTTATTGCAAAAGATTTACAATTTTCGAATAGAACTAACTGCATACTATGTTCTGGAAAGCTATTTTGATATCTTATTTCGAAAAACAAAGAACAACAACAAAAAGTAAACCGCAAAGTAAGAAGGAATATGTGTCCACCAAAGAAGTTGCAAAAAATACCGTCAAGTTATTATTAACCTCGAACAAAATATGATATTCAGAAAAAGCAACAAATTCACAATGCAAGCCAATATCAATCGATAGTGACCTGAGGTAATGGCAATATATAGGAATAATGAGCATGTTTTGTAAATATGTTTTAAATACATCTCAGTGTCACCACTATATGGTATCAGGTCGCAAATATAACTATATTTTGATGAAATTTTTTATATAAACTTTTAGCGGTGCATGTTCAGATCTAACCCCCATACAAATAACTTCCATCAGCATGACTAAAATGGTCGCAAGATCCCTATATATTGATACACACAGAAAAAGGATTGATAGGAATTGCGCTGCCACTAGAAATAATTTGAAATGCAATAGGTTCTCTTCATTACATACCATAAAAACATAATTCTCATAAAATGAATGTACCTTCAATAGAAATATAAGTTCCATATACCAATTAATATTATTATACAGGGTGGGCCATAAGTCACAGAACATTGTATTTTGATCTAATTTTTATTTTGTATTTTTTATACCCTCCTCACGTCAGTGCAGAGGGTATACATATATAGGTTTGTCATTCCGCTTGTAACGAATCGAAAAACCAATTTCCGACCCCATAAAGTATATATAGTCCTGATTCTTATCACAGCTCCAGTCGATATAGCGATGTCCGTCTGTCCGTCTGTCTGTTGAAATCACGACCATTCACAAAAAAGCAATCTAACTGGATAAGATTACAACAGTATCATTTGCCATAATTCCCAGCAGGTCGGTATTGAAAATGGGCTAAATTGGGCATCATTGTGATTAGATACGACCAAAAATATGTAGATGCCTTTAAAAAAAACATAAAACCCAGTGTGTTTGTTGTAACAGTTTAGTGGTTGAACATAATAATTGTACAACAATATAAAAAAATGCCACAAAAAAAATATCCATATATTAACAATATCAAAAACACATGTTGGTAGTATTGCCACATATTTTTTATCGTTATCACGTTATAATAAAACAAATCGCCAATATGAAAGAAAAAATGAAAACGAAAAATGGAAAATGAAAAATGGAAAATGGAGTATGGAAAATGAAAAACGTAAAATGGAAAATGTAAAATAGAAAATGAAAAATGTAGAATTGAAAATCGAAAATGAAAAATGGAAAATGGAAAAAGAAAATTGAAAAATGAAAAAAAAATTGGAAAATGAAAAATTAAAAGTGGAAAATAGAAAACGAAAAATGGAGAATGGAAAATGAAAAATGAAAAGCGAAAAGCGAAAAATGAAAAATGGAAAATAGAAATTGAAAAATGGAGAATAGAAAATAGAAAATAAAAAATGGAAAATGAAAAAAGAAAATTGAAAAATGGAAAATCGAAAACGAAAAATGGAGAGAGGAAAATGAAAAATAAAAAACGGAAAATGCAAAATGGAAAATGAAATTGAAAAATGGAAAATGAATATTGAAAAATGAAAAATGAAAAATGGAAAACGCAAAATGGAAAATGAAAAATGGAAAATGAAAAATGAAAATTGAGAAATGAAAAATGGGAAATGGAAAACGCAAAATGGAAAATGAAAAATTAAAAAATGAAAAATGTAAAATGGATTATGAAAATTGTAAAATGGAAAATGAAAATTGAAAAATTGAATATGGAAAATGCAAAATGGAAAATGGAAAATGAGAATTAAAAAATGGAAAATGGAAAAATGAAGAATGGAAAATGGAAAATGAAATATGAAAATTGAAAATTAAAATTAAAATAGAAAATTGAAAAATGGAAAATGAAAATTTAAAAATGAAAAACGGAAAATGAAAAATGGAAAATGAAAAATGAAAAATGAAAAACGGAAAATGGAAAATGAAAACTGAAAAATGGAAAATGAAAAATGAAAATTGAAAAATGAAAAATGGAAAATGAATATTTAAAAATGAAAAATGGAAACTGAAAATTGAAAATTGAAAAATGGGAAATGGAAAATTAAAATTGAAAATGAAAAATGGAAAATGAAAATTGAAAAATGAAAAATGGCAAATGGAAAATAAAAATTGAAAATGAAAATTGAAAAATGAATAATAATAATTTTTAGCCAAGAATAATTTGAATTTTGGTATTCGGATTTAATGTTTCAGTATCGGCAAAAGTTTAAAAGTGGTAGCCGTACTCAACATTGGGTGTAATATAGAGTTTAAGACTCAATTTAACACTCTTACATGTTTTTTCTCTTCTTATTTTTCTTATTTTATTAGAAACAACGTTTGGGAGTTTCATTAGCCATGTATAAGGAACGAGCAAAAATTGTTGAGTTTTTTTAATAAAAATTCAATAGTTCAAACACAAAGAAAATTTCGAAATTTTTTAACGCCAGAAATTCACCATCACGAAATCAAGTACCCAATATAGTCGCTCGTTTTCAGTCATCATGATCTGTTGGTGATTAACCTCGGAGTGGAAGACCGCTTGAAGCACGAAGCCAAGATAATGGTGAACTAGTTCAGTAAAGCGTAAAAGAGAACCCTGAAACATCGACTCGTAAACGTGCCGCTCAGCTTCAAATGTCCAGAACTTCACTTTTGAGAATAAAGAAAAAAAAAAATTATTACTGCCTTGAACAACATAGAAAAGGAGCATTTATTCAACTAAGACAATTAAAATATAAGAATTTTAGACCTGAACTTCTTTGTATTTTTGGCGCCTCAAAATATGGAAAAAATGATTTACAAGTATAAGTCATAACGTTCTCTATCCTAGAATTTCAGTTAAGATTTCACTTAAATTGTATTAAAACGGTCTTGACTGCCAGGACTGAATATAACGGTCAGACAGACATAACTACGTCGGCTCAGGAAGTTAGTCTGCATTTAAGTTACATACACAGACGGATGGATATCGCATCAGAAAATCTTTCTGCATTCTCTACTTCAACAGAAAATATTTTACACGTTAAAATATGAACCCAATTATTTTATTAGATTTCATTATTTGGTTTTCGTTTTGAGCCAAGTGTAATGTAGTTACTCACTTTCCTGATATTGTAGCGCTACTGGTGATCACGCTTTTGCTAAGATGTTGTCATGCTGTTTGCAGCATCTATTGTAGTGTTGCTGCTATTGTTGTTCATGTTGTTGATTACCATCTACATATATCTCAAACCAAGTTCATTTGCTGCTGCTGCTGCTTTGTCTGAATATGTCTTTCAAGTTATTGTCTGTAGAGTGATTATTAATAGACATCATTCTGCTGTTGAGTTTGATGATTTGTTTTTCAGATTTTTTGTATGCGTTTTTGCTGGTCCTTCATTTGAAAGATCTGTTGTCTGATGTGTATGCCCGCATGCATACATGTAGATGTTGTTAATGCCAAATTCTGACAGCTGCGACAATCAGCAATTGTTGCTGTCGTTGTTAAACAACTTTTGCTCTTTCATTATAATCTAGCCTGACAACAATTGCAAATGCATCATTTAATATATACGAGTATAAGTTTGCATGTGCAAACAGACGAGTACGATCTATTTAAAGGTTCTTCATTTCTGTGCAACCAGATGAAGTAAACTTTATTATTTTAAATTTCATAATTGGAAAAAAGTAACTGCGTCATTAAGAGGCACCTAAATTGTTTGAATTTTCAGCCAGTTATAGTCAATTAGTTAAGAGATATTTTTATTTTTATTTTATTTTTATTTTATTTTTCAATTTACAAAGGCACAACCAATTATGATATGAAAACTTACATTTTATCAATTGCGAGGTGTATTTGCAGAGAACATGACTAATTGTATTTTTTTTTTTTTTAGTATTCATATGTTTATTTATTGAATATTCACTCAGAATTTGTGAACTACTTGTAACAATAATTATTTAAATCTTAAAATCAATTTTTAAATATGAAATCCAGCCTAGTGCCAGACAAATGTTATTGCTTCTAAATAAAATAAAATAAATATTTATTGTTTGAACAATAATTGTACTCATGATGCGATTTAACATTGGAATGCAACTATGGCAACTTTCAGAATATACCCAGCAAAGATTATCTTACATTGGTAACTTGTTCTTGATTACTTCTCTAGAGTTGAAACATACTGTCACTTATGATTTTGATTTGAAGTTTTTATTTGAAGAATTTGCTTAAGTGTAATAATTGATAATTTTTATTACTTAACCATTTCGGAACGGTTGATACATATATGTAGCAACAAATTTTATACATTGTTCTTTTCACGTTCTCTGGTTTCCAGATGTACCATTTCGTTCCTTTGAAGATTATCTTTGTTAAAAACAGCGTTTTTTAAGATATCATGTGCTCAGTTTTTGGATTGTGTTAGCTGAGGTGGACTCCAACCCAATTAATGTAAAATTTTTTGTCGATTTTTTTTGTTTTTTGGAACAATTAAACAAAACTAAATAATAAATTTTGACTTAATACAGTTCGGTATACTTTTCGGTTGGAGCTGGAAAGACTATTATATATTTTATATTAATTATTATACAAGTTTTTAGAGGTGGTGCATCAGCGGTCAGGAAAGCCTGCAACAACGGCAAAACGGTACCTAAAAATGTGAAGCAAATAATTGAACTTTCAGCAGATAACATATTTTTTTTCTCATTTTTATTGTTTTCAAAGCAAAAAATTTGATACCAAATAAAAAAAAGCAATTCTATTTAGAAACCGCTAAAAATTGGTCAAAAAAGTATTCGTCATTTATTGAACGCTTCTATGTAGCACTTCAATTTTAGCAAAATTAAAATTGGGAATACCGTTTTTTTATTTTGTATGAAAAAGGAAACGTTCGTTTACTTGTATTGAAGTGTTTTATTGAGTGAAGTTTTAATTTTGTTCAAAATGGTTCGCAAGCAAAAAGAAGTTTCTGATGAAGTGAAAGTTTTGATAATTAATAATAATAATACATTATAAAAAATGGAAAGAAACAAAATCGGTCGAAAACAAGCAGATATTCCCTTAAAATTCATGGTTACAGAGGAAGAACTGAACGGAAGGAGCCAGTTTTGAACAAAATTAATCGAATTAAGAGGCTTAATTTTACAAGAGCTTAGTAAAAGAACCAGAATCATTTTTGGATGCGATGGCAACGTAATTGTGTATAGAAAAGCAAATACGGAGCTTGAATAACGCAATACGGTTGCTACTGTTAAACATGGTGGTAGCGGTTTAATGGTTTGGGGATGTATGGTGGCATCAAGTGGGAAAAATATTGCAATAATAACTGGAACATTGGATCACAAATACTACATCGACATATTGAAGAGGAACTTGAAGGATAGCGCGCAAAAACTGGGCAGTGGTAACAATTTTAAGTATTATCAGAATAACGATCCAAAGCATTCAGCGCTATATAATTGCCCAAAAGTAATAAAAACACCTCCACAAAGTCCAGATTTAAACCCCATTGAACATTTTTGGGAACATATGCAATTAAAATTGAGAAAACCCAGTTTCTCAAACAAAACAAAGATGCAGGAGATCTTAATGGAAGAATGGGCTAATATAGATCCAGCTATTACAGCTAAATTGGTGCAATCAATGCAAAGGCGTTTTAAAGAAGTAATAAGACGTGGAGTACGCATCACAAAATATTAAACTTTCGTTATTGCTATCTAAACTTAAATCTTTTACATAAATGACGAATACTTTTTTTGCCCTATTTTTAGCTGTATAGTAATATAATTGCTTTTTTGTAATTTTTTATATAATTATTTGCTTTAAAAACAATAAAATTAAAAAAAAAATGTTATCTGCTGAAAGTTCAGTTATTTGTTTCACATTTTTTCGTTTTGCCGTTGTTGCAGGCTTTCCTGAATTCATAGTTAATGACGAATACTTTTTTTTGACCGCTGTATATGTACAATTAGTCCTGACATATCGCACTCGTTCAACAATACTGTATTTACTCAAAATTTTTTTATTTTTATCTTTTTGGCAAAAAACAATACATAACACTTATGTCCACCTATGGTTAAAAATTCCCATAGTTCTGACTACTCTTTCTTAATAAAATTACATGTTGTGACCTTTTTCCTGCTGCAATTGGTTATTTCTGTGAATCAAGAAAACAAAATTATTTTGAGTTATTTGAAGTGATTGGCCTTAACAAATAATGGTTTTTTCGTATAAAGAGTAGTATTTTGAGTTAAGTTGTTATTCTAATAATAAAAGTTTATTTTAGTCAGGTAGTAGTTTGAGTTGCAACTGTTTAATTGATTCACGCTAAGTAAATGTTTTGTTTAAATTCGAAATATGATTGTTACTGTTTCCGTGAAATAATTCTGTTTTTTGTTGAGTTATTACTGATTTGATGAAATAATTTTAATGACACTTTGTAATAATGTCGCTTTATTAATTTTCATTTGAGCAATATAGCATTGCATTTTTAACCAGCTAGAAAAACAAGTACTTACTCTCCATGTATTTTTATGCACTATAAAAGTATAACTTAAGAAGTATAACACATAAATATCTAATCCAAGGCCATACTCAAAACGAAGGTGATAATGTACACAGCGTAATTGAGAAACAGGTAAAAAGGTATCTACTGAGCAGACCAATATATACACCAGGTGAATATACGGTTCTAATAGCAACAGCTAAAAAGACTGGAATGCCATATAAAGTTCACGAAATGTCTCATGAAGATTTTTATGATCTAAAGGCCTTACAGGAACTGTGGGGCAAAAATTTAGTTGTAAATGAGGAGCGCCAAAAAATAAATTGGCATAGTATTAAAACTCTCCGTGTAGAAAAGGACAACATCGATTCATATTTTTACAAAATTCATACAAGGACAAAGACTATTTAAGAGTTTTTGTACATAAAGATAATTTGAAGTTTACAGATTATTGGAAAAACCTGGAGTAAGTTCTAAACCCATTTTCCAATTCTAATACCAAACTTAGTTGTTTGTAATTATTTCAGGTTATCTTGTATTTATTTGGGAAAGCTACCACTGTCTGAAAATAAAAGAAAGGATATTATGGACCTAGTCAAGAAAAACATGATACCTAAAAAGTATTAAGAATCATACTACAAAAATTTAATAGGGAATTAATTTAATAAAATATATATTTTAAACTTTTTAGCAGTTGTTAGAATTTATTTAGCTTTAAAAAACTTTGTTTACTTTAGTCTTTTTTCATTTCATGTTTATCACTTTTATTAAAAAATGTATTAAATACTGCAATAAATTTCATGTAAAAAAACACAACTCAAAATATAAACAAAAATAATTCAAGAAAATGATAGTAACTAAAAAATCGCTTTTCTATTTGCATACAATAAACCAATAAAAAGGTTATGTGGTGCAATACAATAATTGATGGATTTTCTAAATATTGCATAACTTTTGTTAATGAAAACTTCCTTAAGCATTAAGAAAACAGTTTTTTGTCTCTCCTGAAAACTTTGAAGTTTTTGAGTTAATACAGTATTGTTGAACGAGTGCGATATGTGTACCTGTAGGCCACTGGATACTAAAAATCGTTTACTTTTTTTTCGTATGTTAAAGAAAAAATTATAAGTCCGGAAGATATTGGGAAGTTGTTAAAGGATGAAGATGAAAGCGATAGTTTTGAAGACGTTTCTGCTCAAGAAGTGAAAATTATGTGCCAAGTGATGATAATAACAGTGCTAAAACTTTGGCAGATGAGGAAATCAATGATGAAGAAATTGTAGAAGAGTTATTTGAAGATATATCTGCCAGCAACCAACCAACTGACATAAGGTACCTTTCAAGCAATTATTGTTGACATTTGCCGAAACATTAATCAAATTAGGCGAAAAAGGAACAGCTGCTCGAAGACCATGTAGGTGTTCTGTACCTAAAGCCGCACAGGCACTTCATCTTCCTATTCAAGGCTAAAAAACAAACTCGTAACTATATGTTATTTATTTATTTATTTATTTAATTCAGCTACAATATGGAAAAGGCTGGAAAATAATAATAATAAAATGTAAATATTTTACAAAAATAATACAGACTTTAAATACAGTTAAAGACTTAATCGTTAGAGTTCAAATAAGTCGTTAATCTTCTTTCAATAACATCATAAGCAAGGGACAAACCAACTGGAGCATAAAGTCTGTTCACTATGGTGAAAATTCTTCGGAATGGATCGAAATTGAAAAAATCTGTGGAAATTCAGATAAACACGTTAATAAGATCGAAGTTGTCTGTTAGCAACATTTATATATAATTTTAAAGAAGACATTCAGGATCAATTTTGCCATGAACTAAGTTGAGGAATAATATTATATTAAAAATTATCCTTTTAACTATCAAAGCTGGAAGCTTTAATGGAGGCAAACGACTGCGATATGGCGGGATATTTAATTCCGTATTCTACCGAAGATATCGAAGATAAAACAGCAAGAATTGTTTCTGAACTGATTCAAGTTTTTGATGAAGACATTGTACCGTGAATCCCAAAGTACTGATACGTATTCTAGTATCGGCCTGTCCGAAGATGTGAATTAATTTTTTGTTAAATTCCTGCGTTCAACGTTTTATAAAACATAAAGCACCATTTATATCAATAACAGTGATTTTACATCATGGACAAGGTCAGATAGTGTCATTTTTAAGATTTAATTCCATTAATTCGACATTACATCATTTGTACAAGCTATTTAGGGCAGACTGGAGACGTATACTAGCTTAATTGTTTATGAGGGTTGAGCAGATTTTTACATATTGAATAGACCTTGGTAGATTATTATTAAACAGTAAGAATAGGACAGGTCCAATTTGACTGTCTTGAGGCCCACCGGAATTAACGTCTATATATTTCGATTTAGAGTTATTGAACAAACATGTTGCTTACGATTTTTGAGTACGGCCGAATCCATTAATATGAAGCTTCGCAATCAGTAGATTACGGCTGACTTTATCAAAAGTTTTACTAAACTCTGTGTATACAATATCGGCTTGTCTATCTTTGCAGAATCCAGAGTTTATATAGGAAGTAAATTCTATTAGATTAGTAGTCGTAGACCGTCCTTTACAAAATCCATGTTGAGCTGATGATAATATTGATGACATTTCGTGATAATATATCAGTTATTATTTTTTCAAAGAGTTCTGGTATAGCATTTAGTTTGGCAATTGGTCTGTACTACATTTGACAAATAATTTAATCATCGAATTTAATTTTGCTTTTGACTTTATTTATGGTCCCGTTATCTGAGTTTTTAATTCAATAGAAAATAATTATGTGTGCATTGACCAACACTCGCGTTTCTGATGCTGAAGAGTGAACTTTAATATATATTTTTTTTTGTGTTCAATATATTTAATCTTTCCGGATGTGAGCTTTTTCATAAATATATAAAGAAAAATTTTATTACTGCTTAACTTTCGGATGAGGGAAAATTGACGGAATGCGAATTGCTGCTACAGGAATTGGTGAAATCGCAGCTGCAATAAATACGTACCGTAATACTGCATCTAATTTCCTTAAGGATCCCGAAAAATATGGCAGTAATAAACAAAGTGGACGCATCCCAACAATAGACCAGAGAAATAAGCCGCATAGAAGACATTTAGCAGCCAATGAAAATATGAGTTGCAGGCAAATAAAAGTGGAACTAGGCCGAAAAGTTACAAGGTAAGCTACCAGCAACTGCTAAAGAACGATATTGGTCGAAGTTATGAAAACAAAATTGCCAAACCGCACTTAACCCAGCGCGATAAAAATGCCCGTATTGCATCTGCTGGTAAATAAAAATTTTGGGAGGAGGAATTTCAAACCGTCATATTTAGTGCCAAGAAAAGGTTTAACTTGGATGGCCCTGATGGTCACCACAAATATTGGAGAGAACCAAGCCACCATCACCAAACTAGCTAAAAGCGCAACCAGGTGGTGGATTTTTCATGGCTTGGGCTGCATTTGTAGCGCGAGGAAAGTCTCAAATACGATTCGTGCCCACTAAACTAAATGCAGACATGTATGTTGACTTCTTGGAGAACAATTTAAGAGACAAGTTTTAGTACCCAGGTGTAACAAAATATCATATTAATTATTTAAATATAATGTTATGTAAATATAATAAATATTAATTTCGTTTTATGCACATATAAATATTTTTGTTTTCCTTTTAAGTTTGTAGTTGTTCGACCTTTTAAATGTTGATATTAAAAATTCTCGAAGTCGAGGTCCGTTTTAATTATAAAAATTTTTTTGAAATTTATTTTCCAATATTTCAACATTCTTCGAGTGTTATCATCGGGGAATATCTGTGGTTTTCTGGAATAACCGCGTATGTCATAAAATCAAAATATTCAGGGGAGCCAAAAAACGTTATATTTCAAATTATGGGCTCGATATAAAATTTTGGAACTTTTTATTTAACTGTTCTGTAGATATGGGCAATAAATACTTTATATAAAATTTTGAGTCAAAAATCCTCAGAGGAATAGATCCTAGAGAAGGACGAAACAATCAATATGTAAATTACACTTAAAGTGTGTGCAGATAAAACAACTTATGTCGACAAACGTCGTTTTCTT
Source organism: Cordilura impudica (assembly GCA_963682025.1). Classification (NCBI taxonomy): domain Eukaryota; kingdom Metazoa; phylum Arthropoda; class Insecta; order Diptera; family Scathophagidae; genus Cordilura; species Cordilura impudica. The sequence goes on from OY821519.1 coordinate 139,294,379, forward strand.
TGAAAAAGAAAACTACCAATGCAACCACCCGTGTAGACATAAGTTGTTGTTGCTTGAAAAATGGATTTTTTTTGTTCGTCAACAAAAAGTTAACGGGACTTATGATGGGAATATAAAAACGTATCAAGAATAATAGTGACAAAAAATAACAGCAATAAACACAAAAGTTTTTATAAGTGGTTATAAACTGAAAACTAATCCAAAATTATTTTGAATTTTTTTCAGTAACAACAACGTACATATGTCGCTATGTGTCGCTTTCTGAGAAAATAATTTATCAGCGATCATACGTCGTTTGTGCTGCAAATTAATTTAATAAACATTTAAGTTACGTCGTTATTTAAAGAGAAAACTCCGAAATGGTCAATATTTTTTTAAAAAAAATTGAACACGCACGGTGTGCTTGAAATGTTTTAAATAGAAATTTTTACCAGGGCGAAGTTTTTTTGATGCAATCGCTGAATAACTTTATTTTTGTTGAATTTTGGTTAGTGTTAAAAAAATCGGTAGAGCCGTTTTTTTTTTAAATTTTAAAATGTAATTTTGGCGATTTTTAGTAAATGTTTCGATAAAAAAAGGCTTGTTTGAGGCTGACTCACATGATATTACTTTCAAAATCCGACTTACACCATTTCAAAATTTATTAAGTACCTACACATAATTCAATAGTTACATATTAATTTTCATTTGTGCCATGAGTTTCTTCCAAAATAGTTTGCATAAGTGCCAGCTGCGTATGTTTAATGTACAAAAATTCATGTAAGACTTAAAGAAAGAGTAAGATGTGTACAGATAATATATAATTATATATGTATAAATATATTATAATAAACGAAAATTTAAGTTTAACTTTCGAATACGTTTGTTACACAATTTGTGAAAAATGGTATTTATATAAATTTCATATATGTTGACTGTTGTATTCCTGAACGGCCCTCAGTAGATTATTAGCATGATTAGAATTCGTTGTTTTCACCTTATATTTGGACCATGAAAACTTGAAATCCGAGTGAACGGACTCCATAGCTTGTTCACTGTAATATCCAAGAGGTCTTTGCATTTTTTTTATTTACAGAAATAAGGCACATGAAAAAGTACTGCACGTACTTTTGGAGTAATGCTGATGTTTAAGTCAGTGTAGCTTTGGTGAAAATTATCAATATAAGTTTCAAAGTGATGATATAATTTCAAAGCGAAGCATGAATCAACCACGAAGCATAAATCAACCACGTATCAAAGCATTTTGCATACTTCAAGCAATCAATATTTTTATTGGCTCTTAAGTAATATACTTTATTTAATAGAGTTTTGCAGGCATTACCAGCAAATGAGGGACAATCGTTGAATATGTTTCTGGAAACATTACATTTTTTTGCCCAATCCAAACTTTCAGTTTCACATACTTTTAGCATATGTGTGAAGATGTGATTAACCACGCCAATCATTAAGTGAAGCTCTGGAGGAGGTAAAATATTAACGATTTCTTCATTATCATTCAGTAAACAAATTGCATGTTGAATGCAGCATTCATATTTTTTTTTCATCATTTTTATTGCTGCCACTTTTAGACCACATTTCACACTTCAGCCGACAATCACCAATAGTTCTGATCTGACTACAGGAATTTAAATTGTCTTTTTTTTGCATTACACCATGTGCAGGGGTAGGTACTCGAGTGACTCGTCAATCCAACTAGTATATTTGCCAACTTTAAGTCGGTGGCAATAGTCGCAGACATAAAACTCGTTATATCAAGGATCGACCATATGTTTCTAACATTTGCGTAATTTTCTTCAACATTTGCAACTAATCCTATAATATATAATAATCCTTAATAGTTTTGGAAAACGAAGAGAAATTGCACTCGTGGCTATTACCTCTCTTCAAAACAACCAAACATTTGGAGCATATATTTTTTTATCAACGCTTTTCGCATTCGTCGATTTAGCTGTACAATTACAGTTTCCCGGCGACCGAGCAATTTCACATAGCTTACAGTTACAATTTTCATTGGAATTTGATCTTAATGATTTTGGAAGATTCCATGTTGACATGTCGTCAGGTAATTCGGGTCGCTTGAATTTATCTGAACTGGGATTTTTGATGAAACCATATAAATTAATTTGACAAGTAGAAAGTCTTTTTCTTTTTAAGGCAAAGTAAACAAATTTTAGACCGATTTTCTGAATGCGTAAAGTTGTGATCTTTACTAAAATTTAATTTATTCATTGTATCAAAAATGTTATGTTCCACTTCTAAATGCAAAAAATGCACATGTGCCGATACTGTGTAAAACGCGTGCGGTTAGGTCAAAAGTAAAAACCGTAAGAGGAAGAAAATATTTTTTATTTCATTTCATTGACATTCTTGGCATGGTTGTATTTCACAAAACTCACCAGAATTCATCAAAATAAGGTTATTCATCGATTGCATCAAAAAATTTCAACCTGGTAAAAATTTTTATTTAAAACATTTCAAGCACACCGTACACATGTAAAGAGCATTAAAAATTACTATATTTCGCATCGTTAACTCAAAACTGACAAAAATGGACAAATGGTTATTCCAGAAAACCACAGATAATAAATGTTTACATAAAAACTTTTAATAAATTATTGCATATTATTGCACTCAAGTGCAATAATAGAGGACGATATGTCAACAGTGCAGTGTTAGAAGTTTTTATGTAAACATTAAATATATTCCCCGATGATGACATTTGAAGAATGTCGAAATATTGGAAAATAAATAAAAAAATTTTATAATTAAAACGGACCTCGAGCTCGAGAATTTTATATAGCAATTCAGTTTTCCTTTATTTTCTGTTTTAAGAAATAAAATTCAGAATATTTTTTTATAATTTTAAAGCACACATGAATACATAAGAAAATATAAAACAAATGTGAAAAAATGTTTTTTTTTCTTTCCAACAACTCAATACTTATAATACCTTGCACATATAATTATTTGTCAGAGATAGTAGAATTACTGCGGCTACCAGATTTATAGTGCGGCAAAATTGAATGAGTCCTTCCAATACTTTAGAAAGAAGTTGCTATATACAAGAGTTTACGGGGTGGCCAATACTCCGGCATATTTTTTTAATATGCAGGAGAGTATACCATCTGGTCCCGGATAAAATGTACTTTTTAGACTCATAAGAACAGTCAACACATTTAAGGTGAAATAGTAGTTGATGTTAGATTTGGAATTTCATATGGATATCGTGTGCTTTTTAACGTAATTGTGGAAAATGTGGCCGCAAAGAAATCTGCAAAAACATTTTCAATATCAACATCGTTTGAAGACACAGTACTATTCATTTTTGTAATGGTTGGATATGATGTAATTTTACGTTTAGAATTTCTAAAGTTCTAAAAAAAATTTTAGATTTTTGATATTTGATTTAATTTTACTAAGATAAGTAAAAAAAAAAACGATTTCAAGCTGGTTATAGTCGGATAGTAATTGATTTAACATTTGGAAGTTAAATCGTTTAAACTTTAAAGCATAGTGATTCGGGAAAACATAACTGATTATATTAGATAGTATAGGTTTACTTACGAACATGAGATCCAGCATTCTATCATTGCAGTTAGGAACGTCATTTATCAACAAGAGATTTGAGGAAATCGTTAGGCAAATCAGTTGGGGTATTTGGAACGAAGATGTCACTGTCATCTAAGTTTATCCACGATGCTGTCGGGATATTAAAATCGCCAAGTATGATTTACCTGCTACAGACTTAATTTCTTAAGCATGTTAGTTATATAGTTGGAAATCAAAGTTGGGAGGCATATAAGAGCAAGTAATAAATAGTGTGTTATTTTCAAATTTTATGGAAACAACCACTAGCTCCAAATTTGAAGAGTTTTCGTCGATGATTCCTCGGCAAGATACATACTCGACACAGCAATTAAAACACCGACACCAAGTTTTCCATTTCTATCTCGCCTAAAGATCTGATATTTATCACATATTATTTAGGAGTTATTAGTAGAACTTTTCAGCCAGGATTCCGTAAAATTTAATACATATATGAAATATATTAAAAAGCTTAGTGTTTATCCCATTTAATTGTTTTTTTTTTTTTTTAAAAAAAAGATCTCTTATGAATTAAATAAATAAATTGCTTTATTTTATTTTTTTATTCAAATTGATTTTTATTTGTATTATCTATGTCCTATTGAACGGTGTAACGGGGTTTTGTCATAGGCTGCGGTAGCCAGTCGTGTCCAGGATATACCCAAGGACCCTTAAAACCTTAAGCAATAATAAAACAGTTATTTTACCCTTCCTGCTTACAAAACTGAATTTATTAGTATATTTGATATATATAAATCTATTTCAATAACGGCACAATCGGCAAATGGTTCTCGTCTTACTCGAATCTCCTAGGCTTCTCATTTATTATCGGCTAGTAATCGTGGCAATATCGGTGTAACTGGGATTCGATTGTATCGGTAGTAGTCGGCTATATCGGTGATTTGGCTGCTTGTATCGGTAGCAGTCGGTTATATCTGGGTTCGGCTACTTACATCGTCAGCAGTCGGTTGTATGGGCTTTGGTTGCTTCGCTCGACTGAGTTGGCTGCTCGAAAGTTGTAGACCAGTGAAGGCCGTACCAAACACGCTGGTGCTCGGCTTCTTATATGTATACAGCCGAACGAAAACAAAACTACTCACCAAAGAGTAAAAGTAAACAACAATTTCATTCAGTCTTATGAAAGCTTTTTAATAAAGTAGGTCTATGTCGCATTGCCTTTTGAAATTCATATATATATTTTTTTTAATAGGTACACAGAGAATATTTGTAAAAAAGAAACAAAACATGTTGAGAAAATTTCGAAGACTTGATAAACTATAAATTAAACATTTTCTATATATAACATACGTCACCTCCATTTGACAACATTATAGCTGTCTTTTATGCATTTTTTTTTTTAATTTTAAAAATATCCAGTTACTGCAGGCTGGTAAGTTTTTTAGTTTTTGCTAACATACCACTTAATAACCTTTGAAATTTCTTATGTTTTTAAGTTTTGCTATTTTGTGTTTTATTTTTTGTTTTTTAAAGAAACTAATTACTTATTATTACTTATTTGATTTAATAAGCTTCAAACTTATGGATAAAAGAGATTAAATATTCTTCACATTTTGTTTTACATTTTCAGAATGTAAGATTTAAAATTTTAAAACAACAAAATATATTTAAAATTTTACCATATTCTTCGTGAACTCAACTATTTTCCCTTTTATGCATTCATATAAACATTAATACAAAATCTACACAAATCCATTTAATATCGGCATTGTGTTACGTCCATGGATTTCGATCAGTGTAGTACAGCTAGCACATGCTCATAAACACTATTACTACCTCAATTCTCTCGATGGCCACCACTGTTGTAGACTGTGTAGAGAAACTCGGTGGCACTGATCGGCAGCGTTGAGATCTCGGTGGGGCTGATCGCTCGGTTGTGCTGGTCGGCAGCGTCGTTTGCAAATATCGATATTAAAAATAAGAGAAGAGGATTAAAGAGAACAGTCAACCAATGTCAGTGTATTAATGAGAACAGTCAGCAGAAGTCTCTGTAATAATGAAAACAGTTAATAGAAGTAGCTGTATAAATGAGAACAGTTAACAGAGATTGCTGTATAAATGAGAACAGTCAACCGAAATCGAATAAATGATGGTTGAGGCCTATCACCGTTAAAACAAAATATGTGTTAGGATCTACAATACTCGCAGTAAATTGTCCAGACACAGAGCTTCGTCATTAGCTCGACTTAACTCGGAGTCTCGTCATTAACTCTACTTGACTGCCCTTACTTATACCAACCTTACTTTCTTATCTCAGTTGATGTACTGACTGAGTGAGAATTAATAAATATACTTTTGGTTGGTGTAGAGTCAGTCAGTGTTCGTATTATTAAATTGTATGGTGACGTCATGTACGTTAAGTATGAGTGGTTGTAGTCAGTTAGTGTTTCGCGACGTCGTGTATATTATTATAGTATTGTGTTGTTATTGTTATCGTTATGTTATTTACTTACGTTGCATTTAGCATCGTTACAACGGTTAGCTCCTTTGAGCCTTTCCGCCATAGCACCGTCACAGTTTCCTTAACTACATAACTTTGAAAGCCGTACCGAAAGTGTTAAAAGAGTTCATTGATGGATGAAGTCATGAATGAAGATGAATTAATGAGGAAATGTACAAGTTCCCAAAATACCTATAAAAAATCTTCATAATTGTCTTATATATAATTTGTATGGGAATGCCGATGAATTTAAATTCACTTTCTGAGTCGATGTTTATTCGACACACAAAGTTATACTTAGTCCTTCGGTATAATAAAGTTACACAAAGCAGCACAAATAAATTAATTTGTTTTTCCCAAAATATATCTCCATAGAGCTTTAGAACGTTGCATTTATGCCAAAAAAAACTTCGTTTGTAAATTTGCTATAATTTCACTGTTTATTGTTTCAATTCTTCAATAAAGTTTAGTACCATTATTTGAGGAAAAACAAACAACATTTCGCTTAGCAGTTGTTCATTTAACAACCCTGCTCTCTGTGCATATCATTTGCGTTAATTTGAGTTAAAGTTCAAACAATAAAATGTTGCCAGTTGGTGGCTACGTCGAAATGCTTTTAATTTATTAAATTGATGACAATTTCTATGTGTCCTTCTATCTGCTCATTTATGTCTGAGTGTCTGTTAGTCTGTACGGCACATGTTCAATTTGTTTGTGTTTTTTAACTTTTGCCATATAATTAAATATTTAATAAATTGTACGTTTTTTTTAATATTGTATGGTTGCAATCTAGAGACTTAAGTTGATTCAAATGACTGGCTGTAGAGTCTTGAATTATTTATGAGTTTTTAATTATGAGGCGTCATTAAACGCCTGCCAATAGTTTGTCTACAGTCTTAAACAACAACAGTTCGATCCAAAACGATTTAGGTTAAAAGGTATGTACGACTATAAACATGTCAATAAATTTCAATATTATGTATTGACAAGTGTTTGTATTAAGATTTAATTGTCGCGTTGTGAATATTAAATATTGTTAAATTTATTAACGTTTTAAGTAACGGTATATGTTATTGTCAAGCATTATGACAACTTTTACGATTATTGCTTCTTAAACTAAAAATTACTTTAGAAATATAATGGCAAATATTGTCTGCTATATTTCTGTAGACCAACAACCAGAATGAATGGTAGATAGATGTTCAAATAATGCATTTTTATACCCTCCACACCACTGTGCAGGGTTATATAACAGTTTGTCGATATGCTTGTAACTCATCGAAATAAATTCCAGCGACCCCATAAACTATATACAGTCAGTCAATTAAGTTTGTATGCAAGCGAGTAGCTTATCCTTATAACATCAAAAAATATATATTCACTGTACAACGATGAAAGAAAATCTAATTGTCTGATTATTTTGTCTGGCTTTAGGTCATGTATGTTTTTGAAAAACAAACAAAAACTCACTAAAATTAAATTTTTGATGTTGTTTGCGTATGTAGCAAAAAAGATATAGAAATAAAACACAATTTAATTTTTGGTTTGATAAGTAGAGAAAATAAAATCTCTATTTTATTTGTATATACAAATGTATTACCCTTTTTAAAAATGCTCAAATGCGATATAGCACGAATTGTACGAAGGTACCAAAACGATTGATTTTATAAGATAAAAAATAAAAGAGAGAAGGTGGCGAGCAATATCTAAGTACCGTTAACGGTTTTACTAGTTAAAATCTATGTAAACACTCCTTTCAACGATGTATAAAAAAAGGAGTTTCATAGATTTTAACCCAGAATTAACCCAAAAATGGCTAATTGACTCAAAGGCGGAAAAGTACAAAGAAAATATTAAATTGTACTTAAACAGATGTGGTTTTTAAATATTTCTCTTTATTACTTCCGATATTTCGATTAGCTTCGCTAATCATCTTCCGGGATCTAACAAAATACAATTTCGTAACAATATTACTTATATAATAACTAATAATTATAATTTTAAAAAATAAATAAATACATACACATTATTTTATATAACATAATTGTGGAGTTGAAAAACGCCTGTTTTTTCGGCTATCTTTTTTCAACTGATTATTGTTTTGATAGTCGGTATTTGTCTACTGTATGTCGGTAACTTTGTGCACATTTGTCTGTTTCTGTTTTCTAATTTAATCTCTTAGAGTATGGTACATTTATTATATGCAACATCTATAGAGTGTATCTCTTTGCATAATTGTTTTCTTCCTGTAATATTCTAACTTCTTTAAAATTGGGTTTGTGTCCCGTAATGGTACAGTGTGCTGCTAGTGCAGTTTCTGCTCAATTGGTTTATCAATTGCCCTTTGATCTGATCTGTGGGATGATAGCCTCGTTTTTAATTTTGTTTTTGTTGTGCTCACATATACTTTTCTTATTTGGTAGATGACATTTGATTTGTCTTCTTTGTCGATTTTTGCCTTAGTCTTGCTAAACAGTTTATTAACCGAGTTATTAGTTTTCAGCGCAATTTCATATTTGTTTTTGTCATAAATATCCTATTTCTTTAAACATTCGGATAATCCACGGATTTGTAAATTTTCTTTGGTTTTTGCTGTTCAATTATACAGTTCTTGGATTTTACATGTTTAATAAGATCTGTAATTGATTTTCTGCAAAATTCATTTTTCATTAAAGTCTCACTGATTTTAAGTATATTTCGCTTTTGAAATTCATTATCACTTATTTCCAACACTCTCTTAATGTAATTGATAGCTGTGTTTATGATTATATGCCTTGGGTGTTTAGAGTGGAAGTGGAAGTTTTGATACCAATCTAACTTGAGGATATTGTTCTTTCTTATAACTACCGAATCTAGATATGGTAGTTTTTCGTCCTTTTCTTCTTCCTTCGTGAATTGTATTTCTCGGTTAAATGCGTTTAAAGCCTTTAGAGTTTCATCTACCGCGTCAGTTTTTATTATACCGAACAAATCGTCTACATATTTTGTGAAAAACCTAGGTTTTTGTGTCATCAATTTTGTTGAAAAATCTATCAATTTTTCCATTACAATGTCAGCTATTACCAGGGGAGCTGGTGATCCCATAGGCAGTCCTTGCTTTTGTTCATATAACTTGTCCCCATATCGAAAATACTTCGTGCCCTTGATACAAAAGTGACGATATCCATAAATTGTTGTTTTGGTATTTGCGTGTAGTTTTCCAAAATATCCCATTTTTCTTCTATTGTTTTAATAGCTAATTGTACCAGGATGCTCGTAAATAAAGATAAATCATCGAAGGAAATGAGCATTTCGTCGTCCTCAATTCTTGTATTATTGATTCGAGACTTAAAATCAATAGCTTCCCTGACATTGTACTTAGATCCTGTTGTTAAATTTTTCAATATGTTAACCACGTATTTACATAATCCGTATGATGGTGATTTTATGGAGCAGCAAAATGGCCTTAAGGGTGTAAGTTCCTTATGAATTTTGGGAAGGCCGTAGATCCTTGGTGCAATGATGTTTTTGAAGTTAACTTGGTTTTCTCTTGGATTGAGATAATATTCAAATTAAATAATTTTTCGACTAACAAGTTATTTTTTAAAAGTTGGAAATTTTATTTCGAAACAAAAAGAAAAAAAAAACAAAGAGAAAGAGAAACAGCGTCTTCAAATAACAACAACTTAAGCGAGAATATACTCTAAAATATGTCAAAAAAGTATGTATGCGAATCTAAGTCAAGAAAAGGTAATTAATTTTTTCATAGGTTAAACAGTTAATTACCCAATGTTCAATGCTTAGTTGGAAATCCTTTATTTGTTATGACTGCTTTTATATGGTTTTGCATCGATGACACCAGGTTCGTGGTAACGCTCGGTGGTATTTTCTCCTACTCTTCTAAAAGGGCTTTTTTCAAGTCTTCTTTGCCTCTTATGTCGAGTTTTCTGATTTGGCGCTCCAGGTGGACCCACAAATGCTCAATAGGATTAATATCAGGCGACTGGGGTAGGGTTTTAAGTTGTTTTTTTACTTTATAGAGGAACCACTCTTTGACAATAAGCGAGGTGTGCTTGGATTGTTGTCTGGCTGACTCGCAATCCCAAGTTTAGCACCACTTATATGCAAGTTATTTTTTAAAATATTTAAATAAACAAACCGATCCATTATACCATCTATAAAAACAAGTTTACCCTTCCAGAGGCAACCATACACCCCCGAACGAGTACTGATCCACTACCGTGTTTGACTGTGCCCATCATGTTATATGGCTCAAGCTCAGAATTGAGTATTCGCCATACCTTGGCTCGTCCATTTGATCCGAATTTGCTTTCGCCCGAAAAAATTATGGTATTCCCAAAGCTTTGGGCGGCTATATCATATTGTTTTGCGAATAAGAGTCTCTTTTTTTCGGTTTATAGGGCTTACAAACGGCTTTTTGCAAATTTGACGGTTTGGTATCCAGCAGAATGGAATACTTTGCGAATTGTTGCTGTACTAAAAACTTTTTCCACCTCATTTTCAATTTCTATATGTAATTTTGGTGCGGAAATTTTAGAATTTTTTTGCATATTGCTCACGATAGTTCGTTTCTCACTGGGTGTCAATGTGGTTGACCGACCAGTTCTTGGCTTGTTATTATTATCTCCTTGCCTTCTGTACCTTTCTTTCTATATTTTTGAACCGCTGCATGACTTTTTTCAACCAATTTGGCTACTTGTCTTTGAGTTTTGTGCTCCAGGTAGAGTTTTATTATCACTTCTCTGAGATCCGAATACAATTTTTTGCCACGTGGTGCAATTGGTGCTATTTGATGTATGTTTTTAATGTATTTTTTCCGAATATACAACCAAAACTTTTTGTGATAAAAAAAAAAACTGTTTGTACCATCTTCCTCAGAGGGAGCCAAATATTCATTGAGCGTTTAAAAAAAAAATCTAAAAAATATTTAAAAAAAAAAAATGACTTTTTGGACCACCCTAATAGCTACATGGTAAAGCGTAAAGAAAAATCCTATCTTCTTGATTTTTCCTGTAGAATCGAATAGTTAAGTGCAATTTTATAAATTTTCAACAGTTTTGGTTATTTTAAAAACGTCACTCAAAATCCGCGTTTTCAGTCGCCTAGAGGCCGGGTAAGGAGATGGAATTTAGAAAAAAAAAGTACGCCATAATTTTTATTGATGCAAAAACCTTTAAAAAAGTGATAATATCCAAAGATCAGAACCAAAAAATTATTTTTGAATAACTCTAATATATATATATCTGTTGAAAATATTATCCTGTACGCAATAGGTCGAATGGTCATACTACTTAGGCTTAGAATGTTCGCCATAACCTGCATCAGTTTGGTAATGGATTTGGATCCTCCAGGTCCAATATTCAATGAGTGACATACGAAAATGTAAAAATACTCCTATAATATTCCATATAAAACAAGTAAGAAAATTATAGTCGGTCTAGACCGACTATATGATACCCTATACCATGCGTTTAGAGACCCTATCTCTCAGACACAACTAACTAGATATAGAAAATAAGCATAAAACAAATTTGGGTGGGATTTTTCTTAATTTGTTTGGCTGCAGATATGAAAAATTTCATATCGGATGCTATATCTATATTGGGACTAGGCCCAAAAATGGACCGATCCTGACCATGGTTGGTAAGGTCTCTTGTATTTTGAAAAATATATACAAACAAAATTTGAGAAGAATCAGTGCAATATTTTTGTTTTTTGATAGATTTAAGTGAAGATCGGGAAGCAGCTCTATAAGAGGCCTATGACTAGAGATCGTTTTTGGACTACTGATTAATGGATGTAATAAACACATACAAACCCAATTTGAATAAGACTTATATGATAATTTGTATCTCATGGCAATTTAAGTCGATTTCATAGGGGTCATTTGTATGGGGGCTAGGTCTGCACATGGACTGATTCCCACCAATTTCAATAGCGTTCATCCCAAATATATTCATATTTGCGACCTGCAGTTTGATTAAAAGGTTTACATGGACACACAGACGGACGGACGGATTTGTTGTTGCTTGACTGGTTTTTGAAATAAACGATTCAATTAAAAAAAAACCGAAAATGCCTAAAATTTTTGTTAATGACAAATACCTTATTAATTTTAAACATCACTGCAGCCATGATAATGCGAAATCAAGTCTCTTTTATCTCTTAGTGTTAACAACATTGGTTATAATATTGTGTTTACAACAGGGGTGGAACCTAGAAAACATTCGGTACAGCCGAATTTAATACTCCTACTTGTTATATATCAGTTTGTCAGTCATTTTGTAGTGCATCGAAAAACGAATTTGCGACCACATAAGGTAGATATATTCTTGATTCTTATAACAACTCGAGTCAATATAGAGATAGCCGTCTATGCTCCATCTGTATCTACTTATCTGTCTGCCCGTGTTTTGAAATCACATTCGTTCACAAAATAGGCCATTCGCATATGTAAACTTAGGATAATATTGTTTGCCATTACTTCGAGCAGGTTGGTATTTATAATTGTGTAAATCGGGCGCCATCACGCCAAGATATGAACTAGAACTAGAGACTGCTCCAAAATATGCTAAAAATTCAGCATGTTTGTTGTAATAGTTTAGTATTAAGTTTATCAAATTATTTGCTTTTTGAAATACTTGGTTTACATTTGTTATAAATACAGGGTGCGGCTAAAGTTACTATATGATGATGTAAAACAATTGTAACTTCTTTGCTTGCGAGTATTTAACTTTTTCTTTTTTCCTATTTCAGAAATTAAACTTGGGAGAATATTTAAAAATGGAACGCTATACAATTGCGCATAGAACTAAGATTGTTTTTCTATTCATTGAAAATCATCGTTCGATAATTAATACTCAACGTGCATACAGAAGGTTTTATGGTGTAAGAACTGCTCCAACGGGTCCAACCATTCGTTCGTTGGTGAATAATTTTGCTGAATATGGGACTGTCGGAGATTCGAGACGTACGGGCAGACCTCGAACTGGCAGATCGGCCGAAAATATTGATGCTGTGCGACAGAGCGTTGAAGAAAATCCGCAGACATCAACGAGAAGACGATCTTCCCAGTTGCAGCTTTCTGACCGCACTCTTCGGCGAATTTTAAAACACGATTTGCACCTCTTTCCTTACAAAATCCAAGTAGTGCAAAAACTAAATCCTGAGGACTTCGTATTGCGCTTGGAATATGCTAGAGCAGTTTTAAATCTCATTGATCAAAATGAAAATTTTTTGTCAAATTTAATGATAACCGACGAAGCGCATTTTGACTTGAACGGTTTCTTGTGGGGCTATCTCAAAGACAAAGTTTATGTGAATAAGCCCCAAACCTTGCAGCAACTAAAGGATAACATTCCAGAAGAAATTGATCGTATACCACAAGAAACACTCAACAAAGTTATGGAAAATGCCATAAAAAGAGCACATTTTTGCGTTAGAGAAAACGGTTCTCATTTAACTGATATTATTTTTCATAATTAATGTAAAAAAAATAACATAAAATAAACTTTCTTTTTATCATAAATTTTTTTGTTTTTTTCATTCCATTCAATAGTTATTTAAAGAACAAATCATATAGTTACTGTAGCCGCACCCTGTACCACAATAAGTCCAGATATAAATGTAAACGTAAAACTCAGGTGGACGGTATAAAAGATTTGGCATAGCCGAATTTAGCACTCTTACTTGTTTGTATTGCAGAACATGTATCGATTAGTGGAACAATTATTTTGCATACTTCTATCGCTATTTTAGGATGAGCTATATGGGGTAACATTGGGTTCTCTAAGCTTAAATATCGATTGGATTTCGAAGAATTTTGAAAAACTTAATTGTCATTATATGATGAACTTTGAGGGTCTGCCCTTCGGGCTCTATATTCGAACTGGGAAATTCAAATTCAGTTTTGTGGTTTTCGACGAACATAAGAAATGCTTATATGTATATATAACAAGTAAGATACCATGCGTTTAGAGACCCTATCTCATAGGCCCAACTAACTGGACATAGCAAATAAGCATAAACCAAATTTGAGTGGGATTTTTATAATTTTTTCGGCTGCGGATATGAAAAAGTTCATATCGGGGCCTATAACTAAGAGTTGTCCCATAGGGACCATTTTGGACTACTCATTAATGGATGTAATAAACGCATACAAACCCGATTTGAGTAAGATCTATATGACAATTTGGATCTTATGGTAATTTATGTCGATTTTATAGGGGTCATTTGTATGGGGCCTAGGTCTGAACATGGACCGATTCTCACCAATTTCAACAGCGTTCATCCTATGGACGACAAAAGCTTACATACCAAGTTTCATTAAAACATATTCATATTTGCGACCTGTAGTTTGATTACAAAGCTTACATGGACACACATCGTTAAATCGAATCAGTTAGTGATCGTGATTTGATCGGTATAATAAAAGATGGGTCTAGGTCAAATATATTTGGTAGTTACAAACAGCAGCACAAAGTCATTATACCCAAACCACATAACATTAGGAATAATTCTCCCAACAATTAACCTGGTTCCATTACATAGTCTCGGAGCGTTGAGGTTACGTAGCAAAATTATTGGAGAATCAACTTTTAATTTTAATAAATGTGGCGGTACACCGGGCATATCAAGTGAATTCAAAAATTCTGTTGGATAATTCACTGCTTCATTTTCATCAACAACACTATCCATAGATTTGAAAGAAAACGTTTCGGAATCAATAATGTCCTGAATAACAACATTTTTTGCGGCTAAAATAGCTCTCTCACTTAACCAATCATGTTTACGATATTGATTTTGAATATCGGGGAATACATTTTCAATTAACTAATCGCGTGACGATATAAATTGACAAAAATCTTGTGGATAGTTTAACAGTTTGACTGGTTGGGTTAATATTGATTTCATCATTATCCAAATCAAGTAGTTGTTTTGAAAATTGGTCAGCCGTTGGACCATTTTGTAATCGTACTCGCATGTTTGTTGTAAATTTTATAGTTTGAACGCTACTCCATAATGTTGATGATTTTTAGCAGGCATTTATTTCATCAGCATAGGTTGATTTTGGTATGACTGGCAGTGTTTGACAAAAATCGCCAGATAATCACATGAGAGCTCCACCAAAAAGTCTTTCATTGCATTTCAAATCTTTTAAAGTTCTATGTAATGCTTCTAAGGAATGTTTGTGAGCCATGGTACATTCATTCCAAATAATAAATTTTTGCTGAAATTTTGCGATACCGGAATATGTTTTGATATTACATACGGCATTCTCATTTGTTTGTACGTTTAACGGTGTTTTGAGTGCTGAATGCGTACGACCACCATGCAATAATGTTGCGGCTATTCCGGACGAAGCAATAGCCAATGCAATTTTTCCTTCCTTTTTGGTTAGAATATATGTATATAAAAACGTTTGTAACTTATAAATTTGACAACCCATTATTCTTCGAACGCCAGCGCCATATACCGGGTCCAACATAAAATTTCTTGGCATTATCTAACATACATATATGTACATTCTTAATTTCGGTAAAATCGCACCGTCAATAAGAATGTTCGAAACAATTTTACCCCAGCGCCACCTATCGAGTCCATCTATACATACAAAAATTTCTTATGACGAAACATACATACATTCTGAACTGCAGTCATATCGCACTGAAAATAAAAATTTTGTTTATAACTCGACCCCAACGCCAGCTATAGGATTAACATTTACAAAAAAAAACACAGAAAAGCTCGAACCGAACCTATGGTGCAAATCTTAGCTCGACATATCTTTTGGTTCCTAAGATCATTCGTTACAAACAAATGCACCAACGTTTTTATATATATAGATATTACTATGCGGTCTACGTATAATGAGTGCTGATGTTTGTAGCTAGCAAAATATTTCAGCCAGACCCATCTTTTTTATAGGGATCGACTGAAATTACTTCCTTACTCGATTAAGCGATATCCGTAGCGTAAATTTTAATCGCACACGTATGCGGTAATTTGGCTCCTGCTTTTCAGTGTTAAAACACGTTCATAAAAGAATGAAATTAAAGCCGACTTGGATGAAGTCCACGGACCATCTGTACGAACATTTAGGACCGATTATGAAAGAATAAGTTTAATTATATTCGTACATCCACAAGTAAAGAACATCATCCAATTACTGAAAAATTATGGACAAAAAGTCATGATATTATTTGAACGATGGCCCAATAAAATTTTACTGAGATGGTACACATCTTAAAAGAACGTGTTTGGAGTTTCCTATATGAACATTTAAGCCCGATGGGTGTTCATACCAATTGATCAACGATGTTCCTCGTTTCGTTTCCGGAGGCGAAAACATAGATCCGTCGTAATACCTCAAAGACCAAGGAACAGTCGAAGTTTTGTTTTTTTCTGTACAGATCGGCACCTTCTGGTAAGGTCGTGGCTACTCTTTCCTATCTTTTTTTGGTAAAATTCACATTGACAACTTGAAATGGAAAAACAAACAATGACGACTGCGTCCATATTTGGTCTAAAAAGTGCATGGTTGCGTACCAGCGAATTAAGTTGAAATAAATTGCTCCCGCATCCACCATATTATCCCCCTGCGGCTATTCCTTGTTTCTAAATTCTAAAAAATGTTTCGTCGGAAAGAGGGGTGGTCATAACGATGAGGTCATTCATATACCACTTTTGAGGAGTTAGAGGAATCATATTATTTGACCCCGATATAGAGTTTATGAAACTTTAGACGAAGTGTTTCAAGCTGAAAAAAATAATATCTTGAAAAATAAATATTAATCAACCAATATTTTTATCCCAAATACGAAATTCGCTTATCTACTTCTAAAGTAGGTAAGAAACTTATAGTCACCCTGGACCGACTCTGCAATACCATATGCCATGCGTTTGGAGAATTACTCTTAGGTCCAACTAATTGGACACAAAAAAAAAAAAAAAAAAACCCCAACCTGAGTGGAAAAATGAATCGGTCCTGACTATATTTGGTACAGTCACTTCCTTTCTGCAAAAACATATACAAACCAAATTTGAGAAAAATCTATGCAATATTCTTCTGTTTGATAGGCTTAAGTTGAATTCGAAAAGCAGCTTTATATGGAGGCTGTGACTAAGAATTTGCTATAGGGACTGCCGATTAATGGATGTAATAAACAGGCACAAACTCAATTTGACAGAGATCTATATGATAATTTGGATCTTATGATAATTTAAGTTGATTTCATGGGGGTCATTTTTACGGGGCCTAGGTCTGAATATACTTCGATTTTCACCAATTTCAACAGCGTCCGTCTTATGGCCCGTATTTGCGACATGTAGTTGACTATAAAATTTACATATGGACAGAAGGACAGACAGACGGACAGACGGACATCGCTAAATCGCCTCAGAAAGTGATTCTGAGTTCATCGACATAATAAGAAAATGCATCGAGGTCAAAACTTATTACACCCAAACCACATTGTGGTATAGTGTATAAAAACTATTGGAAAAAATTCACATTATTACATCTTTCCCGTCTGAATTAAACTGAATTTAATATGGTGCAATTCTTATTCTGAGTTGGAATAGAAAACGAGGGCGTTACTTTTATATTTATTATGAAACAATAGTTATAAAAATAAAATCGTTTGTTTCTAATTTGTTGTTGTTTTTAAATATAAAGCAAAATGCAACATAAGGATAAGGATAATGATAAGACAGAGGACATTTAGCACAATTTTGTTTTCGTTAAATAGATAAACTCACTTACACTCACACACAACAACAACATAAATAATAAATATAATAAAACAAAACAGTTGTCATCATTGCAATACAACTAGCCCATAATAATTATGTTACGAGTACATCTTCAATGTTTTTTCACAGTCTATTTTATATTCAAAACCCCTTGACTTCACCAGTTAGTTTATATATCGTTCACATTAGCACAGTGGATGGTTGTTGGTTTTTTGTTAATAAAATAAAACATCGTTTTAGGATTCTTATGCGTATGCTAGAGTCAGGCCAAATCTGGCCATATAAGAGTATATCTTAAAATATTATTAAACGCTATTTCGGGTTTATCGGCTCTTTTGTAGCTAAATCTGCTTTATATGCTTCATGTTATATTAACTTAACTTTTTATAGAAGAGATCGCCCGTAACTTCAACTGGTGACAAGACAAGCTATTAAGTTTTCGCACTTTCAACATTTCCCAATTTTAGAATATTTGAGGTAAAACTAAAATTTATTCCTGCATTTCAACTCAAAATATTTTATGCCAGACCACGTTCATAGTAAGAACAAGACCTCACAGTCATTGTGTCTGCTTCTGAACCATATAAATAGTTAGATATTTTTTAAACTTCATATTAGGCCTAATGTACCAGATTTGGTTATTAATTGTGCAGTCACTACTAGAGATGAACCACTAATTAAAGAAATATATAATTTTTCTCATCTGCCCTATTCCCTTGAATTAGCCTCTTTTAACTTTTACCTGTCACTTAAGTCATAGAAATGTTTGCAATTATTTTTTCATTCAAATAAATATATTGAGATATTGAAGAAGATTAAAAAAAGGAGCGTTGAACTAACAAATAACGTCATATTTAAACAATAATAACTTACTCACTGTCCGTCAATCCGGGTTTCGTGCCAAAAACAGCTGTGTTACTGCTCTAGCCGATGTATCTGAAGATATCAGAAAAGAAATTGATGATAGATGCGTGGTATTTTTGTTAGATCACTCAATAGCTTTTGACACAGTGTCCTCATGCAAAAACTTAAGAAAATGATTCACTTTTCCCCAACATCAGTTGCACTGATGACATCTTATTTAGTAAATCGCGTTCAATGCGTAGAAATAAATAATACAGCATCAGCGTTTCTTCCTGTTTCAAGAGGCGTTCCACAGGGTTCTATTCTTGGTCCCCTCCTTTTCTCAATTTATGCTAATGACCTCCCTAAACAGTTAATCCACTGCAATGTAAGAAAGTATGCCGATGATGTACAACTGTACATTGGCAGCAAAAAAGTAAAAATCGAGGACTGTAGTAGAAAACTGAATGATGATTTAAAACGAATCTCAAATTGGGCGGTGGCAAATGGTCTCAGCCTTCTAAAACCCTCTAAAACCAAGTGCGTTCTGATGTGTAGTAGATTAACTAGAATACCAGTTTGTAACGTAGCTATATGTTACGTACATTATTAATATAAGTAGAAATATTAGTACTAAGAATACAAACACTGGCTTTACCTATATCAACCATAGTACATTAAATGCCATTACCATGAATTATTAATTCTCACTCAGTTAGTAAATTAACTAAGATAAGTACACAAGGTTGGTAGAGGTAAAGTCAGTCAAGTCGATTTAATGACGAGACTCAGAGTTACTTCCCAGTAAAGTAGTTCCTAACACATATTCCATTTTTAGGGTGACTGGTTCCGGCCATCATCTAATCCATATACACAGCGGCCTAGGCTGACTGTTCGTAGTTAGTTACACAGAGACTTCTGTTGACTGTTCGTACTTTACACAGCGGCCCTACGCTGACTGTTCGTATTTTATACAGCGGCGCTACGCTGACTGTTCATAGTTAGTTACATAGCGACTTCTGTTGACTGTTCGTATTGTACACAGCGGCCCTACGCTGACTGTTCGTATTTCACACAGAGTCCCTACGCTGACTGTTCGTATTTTACACAGCGGCCTTATGCTGACTGTGCACCTATACACCGACCACCTATACAGCCGACTGCCACCGATATAAGCAGCCGACCACCGATACAGCCGACTGCCACCGATATCAAAAGCCGACCACCGATATACCCGACGACTACTAATATTGCCGTTTTGCAAGAAGGTCCGAGTAAGACGAAGAAGTATTGCTACGTGTGCCGATATTTGAAATACATATAAATATTTATGTAATTTAAAGAGAATAATAAAAATCAGATTTATATACAACCCCATCAAGGGTAAGATAACTGTCTTGTTATTACTTAAGGTTTTGAGAGTCCTTGAGAAGATCTCATGAATTTCAGCTGCCCCAATTATTCAGCTGCCCAAATTATTCAGCTGCCCAATATTCACTAATAATTTATTTAGCCATTGACCTGATGGTGTTCCTAATTTTTTTTTTATACCCTCCACTCCAGTGTGCAGAGGGTATATATAAGTTTGTCATTCCGTTTGTAATAATTAGAAAAAAAATTTTGGACCCCATTGAATATATATATTTGTGAGCCTTATAACAACCGGAGTTGATATAGCGATGTCCGTTTGTCCGTCTGTCCGTCTGTGGAAATCACGATGACGGCATCAATCGGGCAGCTAGGGTGCTCTTTGGCATAAAAAATGATTCACTAACATCCTGAAAAAAAATCGTCCAAATCGGTCGATTAGGGCCCGAGATTTGAATGAAGAACTAAAAAAAAGTCTTGAAAAAATATAATTTTCTATGTTGTTCTTGTCACGATCACGCCCTGAATAGGACACCTAGGTTAGTGAGAATGATTCATCAAATTCATGGGAAGATTTGTGCTTCAAAAATCATTAAAATCGGTGGAACAGGTCCAGGGAGATCTCTGAAAAAGTAAAAAAAAAATGAAAAACATGATGTTTCCATATTGTTCTTGTTGTTATTCTCAATGTTGCATTGTTGTCATAGCTGGACTTGTTGTTTTTGTGGTCATTGTGGTAATAATATAATAAAAACAAACCCTTTGTACATTTTTTTTTATCAACTCTGGTAAAAAAATTTAAAAGTTTCCATTGTTTTGGCATCACTAAAAAAATTGTTAGATCATTTCTGTCATTACCACGAGCCTGGCTTCAAAATTTCAGATCAATTGGGGCACGGGAAAGTGGTTAAAATCGATCCAAAATTTGCTCGACAAGCAGACACTACGAGTTAATATAAAGGGGTAAAAATTCACCAGCATCTAAAGCAAATAATGCTAAAATACGTAGCTTTTAATAAAAAAAAACAATGTAAATTTAGCAAAAAAAAAATTTATGGATAATTTATTTAAAGAGAAAAACACAAAAATAACGTTTGCTGTTGTATTTTTTGTATGTAATATTTACATATATGTACATACACATATTAAATAATACAAATAATTTACATATATTCTATATATGTATGTATGTATACCCACAGTAACTGCCTGTTAGAAATAAATCGGTATATTATTTTATTTACATAAAATTCTGCAATATTTTGTTGTGGGGAAAATAAATTTTATTTGCATTAACAGAGTGTCACTTCATTTTGCTCAGCGTGACTATGCCGCAGTAGATGGCGCCACAATTTTTGTTCTAATTAGATTTGCAATGGTTATTTCTATTTTAACATGAATGTCAACAATTTCAATTATATATCAAACTTCATTTCGCTCAGTGTTGCTACGCCACAGTAGATGGCGCCGCAATTTTTGTTCTAATTAGCTTTGCAATAGCTATTTCTATTTTAACATGAATGTTAATATTTTCAACTGGATATCATACAGAACAATGTTAAGAGTATACACGGGCTGGTCTTTTATTTCATACGTTTTTTCATTATTATTTTACATATATGAACATAAGTTTGGCATATTAACTTTTTGTTGTCTTTATAAAATAGAGTTACCGAGTTCATCAATGAGTTTTTTGCTTTCAAAACAGTTCTACATAGTTATATGGAACTATTATACTTCTTTACCTACAAAATATCTGATTGCGATTACATCTAATTTTTAAATATTACTAAAGCATTATTATTCACATAAATACAAAATTGCACTTTTTAAATTTTCCATTCAAATTTAAGGAAATATCAATTCTAATAAAAGCTGGAATTAAAATTTCCAATTATAAATTAGAAAATATTAATTGAATTTCAGAAAATCATATCAAAACGTCGGAAATAATAATTTTAAATTTAGAAGACATCAATTGCATCTTTAATATATAAATTTTATTCGTTAAACACAAATTGAAATTCCAAAAAAAAAAAACACCAAATATGTTTACATTTAAAAATGTTTACATTTAAAAAAATATTGCCATTCAGGAGAAATTAATAACTTTTCAGTACCGCGATTCAGTAACTTCTTTTAACGATAGGTGAATCGCTAAAAAATGAAAATAGCAAAATTATCAGTAAAATTTTTAATCGATATTCGCTATTGTTAAAGTCAGCTGTTGTTGTTATCTAAACGACAACCATTTTTGTGTTGTTTATTCAGTTGATAAAAAATAAAATTTTTAGATTGAAATGTCGTCATACATAAATAAAAATCATAAAATAGTGAAAATATTTTGCTTTTATTAAAAAACTTTTTATATAAATAAAAAAATTAAATAGCATATTCAAATCATTATTTCATTTTCAAATAAATTAACAGAAATATTAGTAAACAAAATAAAGATATTAACATAAACATAAAATCATCCTGTCAAACACGAACTAATTTGTTTTTTTCTTTATTCTTTGTGTTTTTCGCTTATTTTGACAGAGATGCCACTCATTTACAATTTAAATAAATAGAAAGATAGATTTGTCGACTGTCGTTAAGATGTATGTACTTAAGGTGCGTTCAGACTACGCAAATATTTGACCAAATAAACGTAACCCCTAAATAATGTATAATTTTCCTTGTATAATTTTCTTAAGTTATACAATATATGATATAGAATATAGTAAAATATATTAAATATTACTAATGTAATAAAATATAACTTAATTTTGTCTTTTATATATCATGTAAGGTTGAATAAAACTTTCATAAAATTAGCGGTTACGTTTATTTGGTCAAATATTTGCGTAGTCTGAACGCACCTTTAGTGAATCACTTAATCCTTAGTGCAAACAAAAACAGCTGTCGATATATTTTGCGATTGTGGGATCGTTGAAATTTACAAAATCGGACTACAGAAAACATTAATTTAAATTCAATGAATTTTAGAAAACCTCAAATGATATTTAAGAATTGCGAACATAAAAATTGCTACATAAATAAACGCAATTTGATGAGATTGTTATTTATATATAAATTTTCACAAATTTTTTTTTTTTTTTGGATGAAAATTTAAAGTTTTTCAGAAAATAAAGATAACAAATTATTTTATTTAAAATGTTTGGGGCTTTTGGCTTTTTGCGTTTGGCATCCCTAATTTGATTGTTTAATATCATAAATTTATTCTCTATGTTTTCAAAATATGGCAATATTTTAATAAAAATTTGAGAGAGCTTTTTTTTGGTTATTATTTTGTTACTCCATCCGACCTATATGGCTACAATGAAGAAATATTAGGCCAGTTAAAAGAAACTATACAGCCATCTCCAATTAGCACGATTTAATGCATATAGCCACCCTACACAACCATTACCTTTGCAATGGAGGTTAGGGCGAGCTATTTAATTAGCAAAAACTAAATTAAACGAGAAGTTATGTCATATAACCGCATGCCTATCAGTAACCACAATGACCAAAAAGCAAACACTGAAATAAATCCGAAATAATAGAAAAGACGAAAACCAATCTAAGGAATTTTCTGAAATAATTTGGTAT
Organism: Cordilura impudica; assembly: GCA_963682025.1. NCBI lineage: Eukaryota > Metazoa > Arthropoda > Insecta > Diptera > Scathophagidae > Cordilura > Cordilura impudica. The sequence goes on from OY821519.1 coordinate 139,317,984, forward strand.
TAAGTTTAACAAATTGTTTACTTTTTCCAATATTTTGTTTACATTTATTATCAATACTCAAACCGAGGTGGAGGGTATCAATGATTCGGCACAGCCGAATTTAACACTCTTACTTGTTTTTTTAACTGGGCTGAAAGTTTTTACATTCACTTGACCATAATGTTTAACATATTCATCAGATATGATTATTTTCCTAATACTTGTAAAAACACTATAGAGGAATTGCCAAGGATAGTCCAATTCCCAAACTTTTTGGTAAATTCGCCACAGACTACCTAAGCATGGATTTCAGATAGGTTGCTCAACTATAACTAACCTTTTTTACATAACCATTTTTGTCAACCAAACTTTTCTAAATAGTAAACAGATTTTCCGAACATTGTATGTTGATTTTAAAATTTTCCGCAGCTGAAATGAAGAGTCCGATCGTATATATATAAAAAAAAGGACCTTGATTACATTTTACGTGGTGCAATATAAAATTAATGGAACTGAATATGAAAAAATATAAACAGATTAATGGAAGTGAATATGAATAAATATAAACAGATGCGATTTTCTAAAAGAAACTTAGTAAATCTTTGGTAGCAGTTCATACCTTTTTGGATCTGGGGATTTTGCTTGATGCAAAGCTGGGTTTTATTTTACATATTACAATGACGGACAATAAAGGGAGAAGCGTAATTGCTGTTATTAAACGGTAGGCCAAGGAATTTACCGATCCCTATATAACCTAACTGGGATATTTTATATAATATCCACAGAGGTAATATTGAATCCATTCAGAAAAATTTGTTCTGTTCTGTTTGCGATAGTTTCCTTGGAATCTGGCAACAAAATTTTCCATCTTATCCCAGTAGATTAGCATTAATTTCTCAATTCTTAAAAGGCATAGAACCAAGCTGAAAGCACAGTTTTTGCTGTATCTGATTAATGGCGATATATAGTCTGAATTCCTGTTGCGGAACATTTCACTTAACGTTTCTCAGCGACCAACTCTTTACTTTCATCTACTTTCAATTCAGTTTTTTTCTCTCCAACTATGCAAACGATGATCGGCTTAGAAGATTATGTATAAACATTAATGAGTTGCATCAATTTGTTGATTAATCTCTATATGTTAATATTGTAAAACGTAGCATTATTCTATTTTTAAATTGTTTTCACAAATTATTCTTTTTATATGTTAAATTTTCTATATTATATAATTTTATAATTTTACTAGAGTAACCCTGCCCATGGAGCAGGACAAAACAATAATATACGTTTATGTTTTTGTATCAAAAGTTAAATCTTCTAGAGAGAAATAAATTTTCTTGAAAAAGAAGTGCAAAAAACTTAATATGTTTAAAGTGAGAACATCAACGTATATGAGAAGACGACCAGTAAGTCAGCATACCAACGCATGAATTGGTTTGCAAATCGGCTGAGTTATAAAATGACGAACATAGGACAGCATATTTTTTAACTCTTTGCTTTAACTCATACTCTTTGTCTGTCTGTCTGCCATTGGGCAACCCCATTCCCCTAATCCAGTTGATCTTAAACTTGGCCCATTGTCTTGTTGTGACTATAGATAATTTTGGGGTAGTTACGCACAGTCACGCATAGTCACGCACAGTCACGGAGTGTTTTAAAACCCATTTTTCCTTATCCGAACGATCTGAAACTTGGTCCATAGACTTGTGACCAAAGATTAATTTTTACATGGTCACTCAAAGTCACGTACAGATTCAAAACTCATATGCATAAGGAAAGAAAGCGTTTTAATAAAAACTTTGTTTTTATGGTTTATATTATCATATAAATTTTCTGTAATGATTTATTCCCTAGACTAAAACAAAATAATTCTTTTTCGGAAAAATCATTGACTTTACCTAAAAATGACGCTAATCAGACTTTAAATTTCAAATTTGGTTTCAATTTTAAATACCAATTTTTAAAATCTTCATAGATTCCTTCAAACTTTTTTTGATGTAAGGAACTAAATCAAATTTATACAATACTAGATGTAACCCGGTGTGCTTCGCTACACTCTCCCCCTCCCCCCTGTAGCACTCCCATATCCGCAGTAAGACTATGTGAAAATTTCAGGAAGATCAGATGAGTAGTTACGGAGATTACCTCCTACAAACAAACAAATATTAACTCTTTATTGTGTTAGAATAGATTATTAGTATGGATTTTTTATTTCAGTGTTTGCTGATGCTGATATACAATGCTTTTTTTTTTTCATTCGGTACAACAATTATCATATTTCTCGGCGTTCCTACCCTGGAGCAAGTACATGTAGCTGCCCATGAGAAGAAGATGGATTATCTAAATTAGACCTGGCAATACTTAGCTATTGGCCTTATGCTTAGAATATCATTTAGCAATTTTTCTTTTTAGCGATTTTTGATTTTGCCCATTTTCGATTTTGAAGATTTTTTTGGGCGATCTTTATTTTTCGCAATTTTCGGTTTGGCGAATTTTTGATTTTGGCGATATATTTTCTACGACAAATCACAAAAGGCTGTCGCTTTCGTAGTGCTTCATATTTTTTACATAGGAGGTGCCACGCCCACTAATCCCATCCTGCCCAATTTTTATTGGACTACTCACATTAATATCTGATGGACTCGTGCAAAATATCGAGTCTTTCCCTTTTTATAGTACACCAGTTACATATATGATATTAGATATCTACTTTGCATGGGCGGTGCTACACCCACTGCTCCGATCACGCCCATTTTTTGTTCGACTAATCACACAAAGAATCTATGGGCTCACGCAAAGTCACAAAGCTCTCTCTTTTACAATACTCCATATATATGACATTAAATATGGAGTGCCACGCCCATTGATGTGAACCCACCAATATTTTGCTCGACATCTCATACTAAAATCTCATAGGCTCGTGCAAAGTGTCAAAGCTTCCTTTTTTAGCACAACAGTTATACGATATCATATATTTACTTTGTATGGGTGGTGCCACGCCCACTGCTCTGATCACGCCCATTTTTTGTCCAACTAATCAAATGAATTACTTATGGGCTCACACAAAGTCCCAAGACTCACTGTTACAGTACTCCAGATATATGGCATTTTATATTTAATTTGTATGACAGGCGCCACGCCTATTGGTCCGATCCTGCCCATTTTTTGTCCGACAACACACATTAATAATAGGTGACATCAGACAAATTCGAAAAGCTCTCTCTATCACAGCACTCGAGATATATAATATTGAATTATTATTTGTATGGGAGGCCACGCCCACTTATCCGAACGAGCCCATTTCCGGCGTAGCTACTAATATTAACAATAGGTGACCTTACAAAAATTTGCAAAGCTCTCCCTATCATAGTACTCAAGATATGTATATGAAATTAAAAATTTACATTGTGTGGGAGGTGCCACGCCCACTAAAAATATTAAAAATTTTATAGCCTATAGCACTTCCCATATCCGCAGTAAGACTCTGTGAAAATTTCAAGAAAATCAGATGAGTAGTTACGGAGATTACCTCCTACAAACAAACAAACAAACAAACACACATTACCTCTTTATAATAACTATTAGTATAGATTCGTTAATGACGACTTCAAAATCCCAATTCGAACTACTGTGTCCTTGGCTTTTCATTCACAATCACCCCTATTTTAACATTCATGTCATATTTACTCGTATGTTTACACCACATAACAAAAAATTGGGGTTGCATCACTTCGTTGCGAGTTTCTTTGTTTTTGTTGTAAATTGATGTCCTTATTAAAACATTTGTTTGAACATTTGTTCTATTTATGTAGATCACTCTGTAGCTTTCGTTATTAGTTCTGTTGTATCTGTTCAAATTTCTCCTGCTGGTATTTTTGTTTGATTCGTTAAAGGACAAATTATAAGCGTTTTATGAGTAATAAATATTTTAAAATTTGTTGTCACCCTTTTTTATATTTGTTTTGTAAATGCTCTCTAAATAAGGCAGCTATAGTGACATCTTTGTTGACAGTATTTTGACATTTATTGACTTTGCGCTTTTAAACAAAAGACCTGCTGTTAAAATTTAGTGTAGTTTTAATAATGAAATTTTAAATATGCTTAATTAATCCTATATAGCAAAAAGCTGATAGTATTTCTTTCAATTAAACATACCAGAATTGGAAATTTTATGAAATATCCAGGCTTATGATAAACCAATGATTTAATCTAAAACTTTTTAATTAACTATTGAATAAGTTAAATTTAACTGCAATGGTAGTATGATGGTAAGTACCTGCATATTTTGAAAATAACGATTATATCAATAAAAAAAAAAACGCTAGAGGTAATCGTAGCCCAAGGTAGCTTGAGAATCTGTCATTACTTATGGCCTTAAGGCAATTTAAAATTAGAGGAGATTTCCTTATGGTTACAATTTTGAAATTAGTTTTATGATTTAAGAGAGATTTACTAAAATATGAAAAAGTTTTAAACCGCTATAAACAAGTATGGATGGTAAGTTGGGCTGTGCCGAATCTTTGTTACCCTCCACCCGTGTCCTAAACACAATATTTTAACCAAGTTTACAATACTGAGAAATTAGAACGGTTAAATTTCACATTAAAATGACTAGATATTTAAAATATAGTTAAATATTAATAAGATAATAAAAAAAAAAAAAACAGGTGTCTTCGTGCATCTATAAGCAATCTGCAATCCTAGCTAATCTCGTAAGGTTACATTAAAAAAATTCGTTCCAATTTGACTTTCAACTTATGATATCCTAAGTATTTTGAACAGTAATGAAATTTAATATGTTTAAGTAGTTTGGCATTAAAAAAGATAATTTTAGTCCCGTCAAAATCGACGCAAGGTGTGTGTGAGCATGTTGAGACAGGCAACTTTTGGTATCTTCGGCAATAATGTAATTAAATTTAAAAATTAATACATTAATTAAAAGTAATTGAATAATTACGTTTAATGGGAGGTGCTAAGCCTGCTGATCCAATGCCACCCATTTAAGGCAACTCATAGTAACAATGGATGACCTTACACGAATATGGAAAGCTCTCTATATATATTATGTTGAATAATTACTTTCTGTGGGAGATGCCTCACCCGCTTATTCCATCGCAGTCTAACATAAATAAAAACACTCCGGAGCACCACGCGAATATATTGTGTGGATATAAGGTGGATCGCTTCAGCGTTTCAGCCGAGATGTGATTCCATACAAACACTTTACAAAAAATGGCGATTAAGCCGAAATAATAAATCTAATGAAAATGCATATAAAAAATATAGAAATATGTTGAATAAAGAATTAAACTATGCAAAAAATCTATATTATAAAAATAAATTTTATGATAACAGAAACAATATACGCGTTACATGGCAAATAGCTAATGAAGTTATTGGTAAGAAACAAGCAATATCGATAAAACAATACAAACAAATTTTAAAAATTTTAAAGAATGTGTTAAAAATATATTACATAAATGTAACGTTAAAACAATAAACAATATATCAAATACATTACAAAACTCGTTTTATTTAACTAACACAAACGAAGAAGAAATCTTCAATATTTTAAATACACTCAATATAAACAAAGGCCCAGGCTTTGATGGAATTAGGCCAATAGATATGAAAACTAATGCTCGTGTGATGTCTCCAATAATTACAAAATAACCAAACTTAATCTTAAACAGCTCAACCATACCAGACACTCTAAAAATATCGTTAATTCGCCCAATATATAAAAGTGGTAAAAAACCGGACTGTAATAACTATCAAACAATCGCTGTTTTATCGGTTATAGAGAAAGTAAAAGAAGAAATCGTGTGTAAAAGATTAACGGACTTTATAATAAAATAAAAACTTATAAATCCCAACCAATTTGGATTTCAAAAGGGTAAGAATTTAAATAAGTTGCTTGGTAATTTCGCAAATTTTATCAATGAGCAACTAAGTAAAGCACACCACTGTCTAACGGTCTTCATAGACTTCAGCAAGGCATTTGATACTCTCTCGCATGAAAGATTAGTACAGATGTTAGAATCAAACGGAATACGTGGTAATTGCTTAGGGTGGTTTAAAAACTATCTATCATTTCGCAGATACTACGTAAAAATATCAAAAAAAAACTTAGCGACGAATCGAGCACAGATTATGGAGTACCACAAGGCTCAAAATTAGGTCCCATCCTATATATTATATATACGAATAGCCTATTAAATATTCTCAAGATGAGCAGAACCTTTGCTTATGCGTATGATACCGCCATTGTTGTTGCGCTTGAAAATATTGAAACTGCTACTGCAATTAGCAACAAGATGGTGCCACGATTATGGTTTAGTAATAAATGCATCGAAAACAAAACTTATGCACATTAAACCGCCTCATTTCCGCCACATGGATATACAAATAAAATATCATACAATACAATGCCTTCACAAACATAAGTTAGCAGATTTTGACTACGACGACGACCAATGCTCTACTGTTATTGAAATCGTAAACACCTATAAATACGTAGGAATACACATCGAGCAAAACTTTAAATGGAAAACTCATATAGATGAAGTCCGAAAAAAACTTAGAAAGGCAGCATATATGCTTCACCATCTAAGCAACTGTTCTAACAACAACGTACTGCGCCAAGCCTATGTCGCATTGCCGAGTCACATATAAGACATGGTATAAATGCATGGGGAAACTCGACCTACTGCAAATCGTTGCAACAAACACAAAACCAGCTACTCAAAATTCTTCAGAAAAATCGTAAAAATCACCTAAATACACATCCCAACATGACTGAAGACATACCAATACACAACAAGAGCAGCCTTAATACAATAACAACCATAAACAACAATGCCCGCCCTGCTATAATGCTGAATTACACCACCAACAACAATGCCAACAATGTCAATAATATTGCGAAAGAAGAACGCGTTCTTAATACAAAAAGCATCTTTATATACCACAATGGCAATTGAATGATGACAACGATGATAGATTGCTACAAAGAATCGATCATATACACAACACTAGAAGAAGAGCCGAAGGTAGATATCGTGTTAACAAATACCATAATATCTATGGACAGAGCACCCTATCCGTAATGCTACCAACTATATTTAACTTTTTGCCACTATATATACTAAATACTAATAATAATAATATAAGAAAGAAACTAATTAAAAACTTTTTCTTGAGCTTGCAATAAATTGAATTGAATTATAATTTATATAAATATTAACTACAATTATATTTTTATACCAGCAGCCAAGCCATTATGGCTTCGCAAAGGTACTGCTAATGAATTGTAAATCTATAGTTTGGATATAAATAATAATAAAATATATAAATATATTAAAGAAGACGTCAAAGAGATAAAATAATTTTTTGTTCCGATATAGAATCATAGCTACCTTTTCTGATGATACTTGTATTTTATCAATAGGAAACGATGAAATAGAATGGACTAGAAATCTTCAAGCAGCAATTGATACGATAGTTTACTGGACAGAAACTTGGAGAATAAAACTAAATGAAAGCAAATCAATTCATGTTGATTTCACAAACAAAAACATAACTTACAAACCAATAAAAATCTCCAGTTTTATAGTTCCACATCAAAAATCTCGGCATGACATTGGATGCTAGACTCAACTGGAAGGAGCATATTAAAAAGAAAAAAACAGAACCAAATCTAAAATATAAAAAATTGAAATGGCTTATCGGAAGACATTCAAAAGTTTCAATAGAAAATAAATTGCTGATTTACAATCAAGTTATAAAACCAGTATGGTCCTATGGATCGCAACTATGGGGATGTACAGCTAAAACACACACTGAAAGTATTCAACGATTTCAAAACAAAATCCTTAGAGACGTTACAAATGCGCCCTGGTATGATAGAAATGCTGATATTTATCGAGATCTTGGAGTTAGCAAAGTCGCTGAAGCAATAAAAAATGTTGCACTAAATCATGCGAATAGACTACAATGCCATAACAGCCCAGACGCTTTCATCTTATGTAGCGAAGAAATCTACTCAAGAAGACTGAAGAGAACCAAGCCACATGATCTAGTGACTAATCTATACTAATATAATAAAGAGGTAATGTGTGTTTGTTTGTTTGTTTGAAGGAGGTAATCTCCGTAACTACCCATCTGATCTTCCTGAAATTATCACAGAGTCTTACTGTGGATATGGTAAGTGCTATAGGCTGTAATTTTTTAAATATTTTGGTAAGCGTGGCACCTCCCACACAAAGTAAATATTTAATATCATATACATATATTGAGTACTATGATAGAGAGAGCTTTGCAAATTTGTGTCAGGTCACCTATTGTTAATATTAGTTGCTACGCCGGAAATGGGCGGGATCGGATAAGTGAACGTGGTAGATCCCATACAAGTAATAGTTCGATATTATATATCTCGAGTACTGTGATAGAGAGAGCTTTTCAAATTTTTCTGATGTCACCTATTATTAATGTGAGTAGTCGGATGTAAAATGGGCAGTATCGGACCAATAGGCGTGGCACATGCCATACAAAGTAAACATAAAATGCCATATATCTGGAGCACTGTAATAGTGAGAGTCTTGGGACTTTGTGTGAGCCCATAAGATATTCCTTTGATTAGTTATACAAAAATGGCGTGATCGGAGCAGTGGGCGTGGCACCACCCATACAAAGTAAATATATGATATCATATAAATGGTGTGCGAAAAAAGGAAGCTTTGACACTTTCCACGAGCCTATCAGATCTTAGTATGAGTAGTCGACCAAAAAACTGGCGGGTTCACACCAATGGGCGTGGCACTCCCCATGCAAAGTAAAAATTTAATATCATATTTCTGGAGTACTGTAAAAGAGAGAGCTTTGTGGCTTTGCGTGAGCCCATAGGTTCTTTGTGTGATTAGTTGAACAAAAAAATGGGCGTGATCGAAGAAGTGGGCGTAGCACCGCCCATGCAAAGTAGATATCTAACATCATATAACTGGTGTACTATAAAAGGGAAAGACTCGACATTTTGCATGAGTCCATCAGATATTAATGTGAGTAGTCCAATAAAAATTGGGCGGGATGGGACTAGTGGGCGTGGCAGCTCCTATGTAAAAAATATGAAGCACTACGAAGGCGATAGTCTTTTGACAAGTTCATTAGTTATCAGTGTGATTTGTCGTGCAAAATATATCGCCAAAATCAAAAATCGCCAACCCAAAAATCGCGAAAAATAAAAATCGCCCAAAAAACAAAAATCTTCAAAACCAAAAATGGACAAAATCAAAAATCGCTAAAAAGAAAAATTGCCAAATGATATTCTAAGTTCAAGGCCAATAGTTAAGTGTTGCCAGATCTAATATGGATAATCCATCTTCTTCTCATGGGCAGCTACATGTACCTTGCTCCAGGGTAGGAACGCCGAACAATCTTATAATTGTTGTACCGAATGAAAAACAAAGAACATTGTATATCAGCATCAGCAAGCATTGAAATAAAAAAATCTATACTAATATTCTATACTAACATAATAAAGAGGTAATATTTGTTTGTTGGAGGTAATCTCCGTAACTACTCATCTGATCTTCCTGAAATTTTCACATAGTCTTACTGCGGATACAGGCTTTAATTTTTTTTAATATTTTTAGTGGTCGTGGCACCTCCCATACAAAGTAAATTTTTAATATCATATAGTTATATTAAGTACTATGATAGAGAAAGCTTTGCAAATTTGTCTCAGGTCATCTATTATTAACGTGAGTAATCAGACAAAAAATGGGCGGGATTAGACAAATGCGCGTGGTACCCCCACACAAACTTAATATTAAATGTGATATATCTGAATTACTGTATTAGTGAGAGCCTTGGGACTTTGCGTGAGCCCTTTCATAACGATTCGGAAGGGGGGGGGGAAGGGGAGGGTGTAGCGAAGCACACCGGGTTACATCTAGTATTGTATAAATTTAAATTAATGAAATAGACACTTCTCTTCTTATTAAATAAAACATTTCACAAAAAAAAAAAAAAAACGATAGGCTAAAATTAAAAGCTTAAAAAGGCTACAAATTTAATTCATAGCAAAAGAAATCAACCCCACATCTTCCCCAAATAAGACCATTGGAATTTTTTTTTAAAGCAAATTTGAAGAGCAAGATATATATCTGTGGTCACAAGCGATATCCGCCTAAGTCGATTTAAGAACGATTTGAGTTACGTATGCTATCATATTCTACTAAAAACGCTTTATATTTACATGAAGTCCCCATTTCTCTAACACTGTTTATTAAAAAGTTATTAATGAAAACATTCTGACCTAAGTCGAAATGAAGGCCCGTTACATTTATATAAAAAGTAATTTTTCTCAAAAGCATGATTTTCTACTTAGGCGGTTAATGCTTGTAACCACAGATGTTTAGAAATGCCTACCCTGCAATGTTTATTGCTTAATTTAAAAAAAGAAGCTCAAAACTATCAATACGAAGGCAATTCAAAGCTCCTTGGCAAATGTAAAAAGTTCGAAGAGCAAACCTGTTTTGTGAATTTAGTATTATTTTGTATACATCATATAAACAAATATTAACTTGAAAATAAAATACTTCGTCTTACTTTTCTAATCGTTTACATGCTTTCTTTTGTTTTTTGTTTTTTTTTTTGCTAATACGTTATATGGTGCAGTAAAGTAATAAGCAGAAATTCAAGTGGAAATTCCTGGAAATTTTATTTATTCCTTTAATAAAGACCCTAAATGTATTCTAATCAATTTTAGCCAATTCACAGTTCAACAATTATTAAATATTGGTTTATGTCCAAATTATTTTCTGAATGTTATTGGTTTAAGTCCAAAATTATTTTTCAATTCAACACAATTATTACTGTGAATGAAGAAAACAAACACGGTGTTTTGCAAACACATTAATAAATTGTATAAATTTATGTATGTGTTAGTAGCAACTTTAAATGCCTGTTACTCCAAAGAAATGTAAAATTATACAAATCTGTAAATCTGGTAAACAGAAAACTGTGGAACAAATAATCGATCGCCAAAAATCGCCTTACCTATTAACCTGCATATTTGCAAAATACAATACCTAATGAACATTATACAAATGCCATACTTCTTTTTCTAGCACTTTTAATTACTAGTTCAATGTGATTAATTAAATTATTAATTTTTAAAATATCAACTATTAAGACGTTAAACCCCTCGACACAGATAATTATGAATGGAGCGCTTAAACAACAAACAACAAAGAGCCTTAAACTATTTATTTACCAAATGTAATTAATTTTAATTGTTGAAATATGCAAATCAAGGTGTCAAGCAACATTTTGTTCAATATTTGTTAGTTTTTATTTGAAAATGACAATAAATACGCACAATTTGCGTACAAAAACTACTTGTATTCGCACAGGTGCCACAATCAAAGTTCTAGAACATGTTTATTTTGGTGTTTGTTCGCTATTTAACTATTAAACTTTGATTGTAGTAGTTATCAGATTGTAAAGTTAATGTCGGTTAGGTTTGGTGTATTTTTTTTTTTATTTGTATTTTGCATAAAATTTATTACAAAAGCTAATAGCAAAGAGATCAAGCAATTAATCAACTATAAAATACAAACCATAAGCAACAGATGCAAAAGAGAATTAAGTTGAAACATTTTTATTTTAATCGAGGTCGACATATATTCACGTTATTTCAGAAGCAGGTTTGTAAGGGAACGTTGAGTTGAATATGGCTTGTTAACCTGGCTTATTAATAAGTATTAAACATAAACCTTGTTCATTCTGTCCCTCTTGGCAGGTCACTTTTCCTTTGTTCTCTGCTTTAATTTACTCTATTAACTGAAGCCACTTGTTAGACAGCTCTACGATTGGCTAGAACTTGCAAAATAACGCATTGTTTCGCAAAATAGTTTTACATCAATTGGATACTCTATATCCGGCCAGTTTTGTAAATTTAACGAAATACATCAAGTTTGGGTTCAATTTTTTACAGATCAATTTAATTTATCGCGTCACATTAGACCTCTTATTTTGCACATAACCATTCTTTCCAATTCTAATAATGATAATTCCATTCAAACCCATTTGGGGTCGGTGGAAATTTTAAAACTGGATCAAGACCTACTGCACTCCATATCTAGTACGATTGTCTAAACCTTAACGAGAAGTTAGTTCATAAGAAATGAGAATTTTCTAAAGCTACTCAACAATGCCGAGCTGTTATAGTTTGTATGTATATTCGCATAGCAGAGCAAAAATGTCGCCCAGCATTACGATAGAAAAAAACTCCTTCCATATAGGTGTGCCGGCTATACCCTCGAAAGCGTACTCTATTCTGAGCAATAAAACTCAACCACAAATCGCTAAAGTTGTCAAAAAAGCAATATTTTCACCATAGGTTAATTCTTTCAAACATTTTTATACTTTTCACACCACTGTGTAGAGGGTACGAGGGCGGATCAGTAAGTCCATGATTTTCGAATTTCTCTCGTAGTTATATGAAATGCAACGCTGCTCCCATCAAGTTGATCGACTACTGTATAATTTTGAGCAAGTTCCGTCATTTACTTTGTGTTTAACAGCTGTTCAGAACATACAACCTCGTGGTTTTTTTTAAACTGGAAAAAAGTGTATTTCGAGTGCTCACTAAACATTGTTTTTTGCCCAAAAAAAAAAAAACCGTCAGTCAAATCAAGGAAAAGCTTGATAAATACTACGGGGACCCTGCACCATCGATATCAATTGTAAAAAAGTGGTTTTCTGACTTTCGCTGTGGTCGCACAAGTACAAAAGACGCTGACGCTGGACGGCCAATTGAGGTCAATACACCCGAAAATGTTGAAAAAATTCACGATATGGTCTTGGCCGATCGAAGATTAAAAGTGCGTGAGATTGTTGATGCCATAGGCATTTCATATGGCAGTGTGGTTTCGATTTGAAATGATCAGTTGGGTTTAAGAAAGCTGTCTGCAAGATGGGTGCTGCGTCTGCTCTCAATTGACCATAAACGTTGGACTAAATGTATTGAGCTAAAAGGAGATTATGTTGAAATATAATATTTTTTTTTTTTTTAAAAAACTGTGTTTCATTCTAATATTCACGGACTTATTGATCCTCCCTCGTATATATCAGTTTGTAATTCCGTTTGTAGTGCATCGAAAAGTGAATTTGCGACACCATAAATTATATATATTCTTGATCCTGATAACAACTCTAGTCGATGGAGCGATGTCCGTCTGTCCGTATGTCTGTTGAAATGACGCTTATTAACAAAATAGACGATTTACTTGGGTACACTTGGGATAATATAATTTGTCATTATTTCGAGCAGATTGCTATTGAAAACTCGGTAAATCCGGCATTATGAAGACACCTATAAAAATATTGAAAATTCAGTGTCTTTGTTGTAATAATTCAGAATTATTTTTATCAAAATGTTTACTTATTAAAATATTATGTTTTCATTTGTTATAAATAGTGTAATATGCCCAGATGTTAATGTAAACATAAAAGCCATGTAGAGGGTATCAAAGAATCGTCACAGTAGGATTTAACACTCTTACTTGTTATGTTTATAAATATTTTCGTAGAGAGGGGAAAGTTATGGGTGCACAATCAAGTTTACACGAACAACGAAAGTTAACGTACAGATTGAAAAAAAAATATTATTAAATTAAATAAAATTTTATTTATAATAATTCGTTACCCCTGTTAATGCGAATGATTTAAATTATATATCAGACGCTCTGTGTTGAATTTAAAAATTCATAAATTTTTTATATGTATAGATTAAAAAACATTGGAAGAAAAAAAATTAATAACAAAATAATATTTCCTAGAATTTGCACTCGAATTTCGAGTGCTGGGCTATGCTAGTTAAATGCAAATTTAGTTCACATTAAGAATGCCTTTGTACCCTCCACACCGTTATAAAAATTATCTGGACCCCATAAAATATATGTATATTCCTGCTCCTTACAACAAGCGGAGTTGATATAGTGATGTCCGTCTATTTGTCTGTGGAAATCATAATGATGCCCTCAATAAGACATCAGGGAAAATTATATAGGGAAAATGATTTTTAGACTGATAGGTAAAATTATCAAAATCGGTTCAATAGGTTCCGAGATTGCAATAAAAATGAAAAAAAAAATCTTGAAAAATAATATGATTTTTTTCGTGTGCGTGATAGATATAAATCAGAAAAACAATAATAAACCGTAACAAACAAAAACAAAGGTAATGAAGAAAAGCTGTCTTAACCGTAGTTGTTGTTTTAGTGAATCGATTTTTTTGCCTCTCTGATTGCTCTTTTAGATGGTGATTTCTAACTCATTAACTGATTTCAAATTTTTTTTGTAAAATATTAAAGCTAAAAAGTTCATACGGTTATTATATTGGACCACAGTGCATATGATTGGTATAAATGACAGTTCAGCGTCTGCGAAATTAATACCCGAAATCAAGTGACTCCGGTTTGAAGTAACTTTGATAATGAAAACATTTCAAATTATTTATATTTTGATTTGAATTTGCCTTTAGGATATTTGGGCGGAGATACGAAAAAAGCATATGAGCTTTCAAACAGTTTGAATATAATTAAATATTGGAAGCAATTTTTGTTGCTGAGGTCTGACTGAAAGGGTAAGTAAGACGTTGCAAGAAGAAACCTGAAGTTTTGATTATCATTTAAATTTAAGAAGGTCATTGAAATAAAAAAAAATTTTCTATTATGTTCAATTTATATTAACAAAGAAAATAAGCCATATTCTCATTGAATTTGCTGTTCTACTTTTCAAAATTTTAGACCTTAAGTTCTAATAGTTCTTTCAATACAGCGGCACTAAAAGGTAAACATTTATTTTTAAAAACTCTTCCTAACTTGTTAACTTTTTACTCTAACCAAAGGATTACTTCAAAAGTATTGAGATATTCTTTAAAAATAACGTGTTCCTAAATTTGATCTGCGAAAAATAAATAGTCATTATCACACGATCAAAATTTTGAGATGGAGTGAAACTTCTAAAACTAAAAAAAAAAACAAGCAAGAAAATTATAGTCGGTTTGGACCGACTCACTGTGGCTCAAATTTTGATTTCATTGGCCAAAAGTCAAATTTTTTTTTGTCATCGATTTTTAAAATTTTTATTCCTTTTTGTAGCTTATATATCCAGATTAAGGTAGCCAAAAAATTAGGTTAAACTATTGATAATTGTGGGCGTGGCATGCTGTCAAACTCAACTGTTTTTTTTAATTCAGCAAAAGGTGTTTTTTTTTGTTTTTTATCAAAAATAAATGGTTACTACTCGCAAGCTATCATCGATATTGGCCTGCGGTCTTTTTTATAATGTTAGCAGGATTATAGTCTTTAGTTTTTGTAAGTAGTCACAGTTCTAACGTTTGATATTAGGGGCGTTATGAAATATTTATGAAACCACTATATTTTTCTCAAATTTAAACTTTAGTGGAATAGAACTTCTAAAGGAAGTAAGGGAACAAGAAACGTATACCACCCGGAGAAAGGCGAATGTATCCTGTTTAACCCTATATATACTTTTGCACCCCCACGAGCCCCCGGTAGAACACGTTTTTCATTTTAATGAAATTACTCTAAAAAAATTACTCTAAAAAAAATTTTGTTTTTTTACTTTAGACTACGTAAAAGTAAAATAATTAAATAAAATACCTGCGAAAGGGTTTATTGGCTTTGTTTTGATCAGCAAAAAAATAAGTCATAAAATGATCACAATAGGTTCTACAGTAAACAAATGATCTCTTTCTTAATTTACCTGATGTCAAATTTAAGGGTCAACCAAAGTCATAAACAATTTTATAAGTTTGTCAATAATCGCGGCACTAAACCACTAAAGATAAAAAACCACCCCATATTGGCGAGAAACTAATTAGTTTTACCTGATATTGAAGTCTGGATAACAAGTGCAGTTTTGTTCAATTTAAGTACTACCTGCTATGAAATTAAAGATCAATGTGTGAATAACATGTACCTAAAAATGTATAAAATGACGGATTCTATAAGGGATTACTCAATAATAAGTTAATACTTCAAGTGTACGGACGTATATTCGCAAGTGATAAAAAGTGATAAAAAAGTGATAACAGACGCAAATAAAAATATTGAGAAAAATATGGAGAACTTTAGTTATAAAGAACTGGCCGAAGAGTATTTTCGAAACAAAAACCAGGAAGATGTTCTTAGTTACGTTAAAATAAAATTAAACTTAAATTCGTCTAGTACCGAAATACAAGAGCAATTATCTAATTTCGTCAAAGTACTAAAAAAACGATTGAAAGAAGTTAACTACTGTAAACAAAAGTTTTATAATAAAAGTGCAAACTGGTTAGAAGGCCAACTTAATGTTGGTGGAGAAACAGCAAAGCTAGATAAGGCTGGAAGACCACGCAAATCATTGGACAACTGCAGCGATAGATCTAAGAGGCGGAAACTTAAAAATTTTAACGAGGAAATTGGTTCTACAAATATAAAAGAATCTTTTCTACATCAATTACGAGCACAAAACCAATTAACAAAAGTGGATATCGTTGAAAAAACTTGTAATGCTAGTCCAGTGAGAACAAAGCGAATTCTTAAAAGTATACCAACTCCGAGCGATGCAAAACAGTTCACAAATGAGGAGGCATTAGCATTATTTCTGGATTTGAAATTAACAAAACACCAATATATTCAGCTCAGATTGCGTGCGATTGAAAAAGGCTCAAATATGTATCCAGCATATCATCACATAACAGCTGCTAAAATAGACTGTTTGCCATCAAAGGACACTATTACAATCACACCAATTTCGGCAGAAGTACAACTACAATCTTTACTTGATCACACAGCCAAACGCTTGCTACAATCAATAACAGGAACTGAGTTAAAGAAATATGGAAACACAAAGTTAATTCTATTTTGTAAATGGGGATGTGATGGTTCTTCGGGACAAAAACAATACAAACAAGTTGTATGTGAAAATATTTCGGACTCAGATATGTTCATGGTATCATTTGTACCATTGCGATTGAAAAAGATTTTGGAAGATTCGGAGCCTTCGAGTAGTACAACGCAAACAATGGATATTTGGAAAAATGAGACACCATCTTCTACGAAATACTGCAGGCCAATCAAATTTGAATTCAAAAAAGAAAGTCATGATGCCATTAACAAAGAAGTTAGTGATATCAAGGCCCAAATAGCAACACTACAGCCATTACAATTACAGTTAGATGGGCAGCAAATTGAAGTAAGCTACCAATTAGTGCTGACAATGATAGATGGAAAAGTAGGTCAGGCTTTGACTAACACGAAGGCTGCATCCAGCTGCATTATATGCCAAGCAACATCAAGCCAATTAAACCAAGTCCCGACAAAATCATTCGATAATACCGATGCCTTCGAATTTGGATTATCACCACTACATGCAAGAATACGACTTATGGAACACATACTAAAAATCAGTTATGATTTGGATTTCGGGCCTTCAGGATCAATAAGAAACAACGAAACCAACAAAGAGTTAAGAAGTTCAAAAAAGAAACATGTTCAAGATGAATATCGCAAATTTGGATTGATTATAGATCAGCCAAAACAAGGGTCAGGCAATACAAATGATGGCAATACCGCAAGAAGATTCTTTTCAGATCCAGAAACAGCATCTGAAATAACAGGAGTGGATTTAAACCTTATTTTCAGATTTAAAATAATCCTAGAAGTACTTGCGTGCAATGAAGAAATTGACTCTAGAAAATTTGGAGATTATGCTAAGGAAACTGCAAAAATATATACAACCAACTACCCATGGAGAAATATGTCTGCAACAGTCCACAAAATCCTTTATCATGGAGAAGATGTCATTAAATATCATTTGGTGCCACTTGGAGATCTATCAGAGGAGGCTCAGGAAAAAAGGAACAAGGATTACAGATTTTATAGACAGCACAATACTAGAAAAATGTCACGAAATTCCACAAATGAAGATCTATTTAATATATTATTGGCAACGTCAGATCCGTTCATCTCCAGTATTCGAAATCAATGGAAAGTGGAACATCGGGATTTAGATGAAGAAGCCAAAAAACTACTAAAGAACAGAAATAGCACAGAACAAAATATGGAATATTTGCAATCAATATTTGAGTCTAATGAATAATAATTATAATTGCCTTTCATTGTTATTTAAGTACGAAAAACATAGTATTAGTAAAAAATAATAATAAACAGAACCTACCATTGTTACAAATGCTATTTAAATCTATTGCAGTTTTTATTCTTAAAAGGTTTCCCACATATGAATGCAATGTTTTAATAGATAAGAAAGATTCAAAAAATAAGAACCCATATTTTCATATCAAAATTAAAAAAAAAATTAGAATCATTGCGCTAATGTTTAGCAGATTTATTTAGCTAGTGTAACAAATTAGGCAGCAAACACTAATAAATTTTTCTGTAGTAATAATAATATTCCTTGAGTGTAAGCAAATTGCAAATTTGATAGCAAACATTTTTAATTTTTTAGTAATACTAGTTAAATTTCTAGTGAATTTTACTATTTTGTTGCGTGTAAAAATTTTTTTGAGTGTAAAAATTTTTTTGAGTGTAAGCATTAAAAAAATTTCATTATTACAAAAAATGTTTATAATAATTATTTAACTCCAAATATGACACTTTCTAATAAATAAAAATAAATAAAAAAAAACATATATCACGCTAAAAGTTAAAAAAAATCAAAAGTTAAACTTTGACCTAGAATTCCTTAAAAAGTACTCAATCAATTTAAATGAAATTCACACTGAGTCAAGATCAACTATCTATCTATCTATTAAAAAAAACAGTACTAAAATATTTTGATCGGTTCAAAAGTTACAGAATTTTGGCCAATGAAAAATGATTTTCAGCCACTGCGACTGTGCGATACCATATACCATGCGTTTAAAGAATTGTTCTTAGATCCAACTTATTGGGTATTGAAAATAAACATAAACCAAATCTGAGTAGAATTTTTATTAATTTTTTTCCCGGCAGATCTGAAAAAGTTCACATTAGATGCTTTTTTTGGGGACTAGGTCGAAAAATGGATCTATCGTGGCCATATTTGGTAAAATCACTTACTTTTTGCAAAAATATATACAAACAAAATTTGAGAGAAATCTTTGCAATATTTTTGTTTTTGATAAAGTTCGGGGAAAGCAGCTTTATATGGGAACTATGACTAAAAATTACACTGTGGAGCAAATTCAGGTTAGCAAAAGTTAGGTCGATTCTGAGAGTGAGGGGTGAAAATAGAGGCCAAATTAGAAGACCCGTATCGCGGCGTTTGTTTATGTTAGTTCGAATTTTTTTTTAATCGACTTTCGAACCTTGCAGCATATTATTTATATGGTTTTCTGGCTATAAACAATATTTCTCGCAAGAGTTTATCACTGACGTTAACTATGCCCCTAAAAAAGTTTACTTTAATTGCTATTCAACTCTTATGGAAGGAAAGCAAAGAATAAAACTTATGTAGCAGTGCCAAGTGTCCAATTACCATTACCGCACTTAGAATTCGTTCCAGTACCAACATACCGAAGTATTGATCTTCAAACAGATATCAGTACTACAACCGCCGCTGCTACATCCATGGATTTCTTCTCAGAATACGACCCTGGTGAAGGTACATCCTATGAAATATCAAAGGACCCAATCATAGTCACACAAACCCAATTGGACGGAATTGTTGCAAATTTGTGTTTGACTTAGAAAAAATCAGAACTACTGGCTTCATTTTTGAAAGGAAATAATTAGCTGGCGAAAGGTGCCAAAGTAACAGCATATCGAAAACGCCAAAAAGAGTTAGAAAAGTTCTTCAATGTGAATGATCCAAAAAATTTCGCTTATTGCAACGATATTAAAAAGTTAATGGAGACGATAGGGTTAACCTATAAAAAGATGATTGGCGTTTATTCATCGATAGTTCACTATTCAGCTTAAAAGTTGTGCTTTTGCACAAGACAAATAGAATGCCTTCTGTTCCGATTGCGTATAGCACTGACACTAGTGAAAATTTCGATAATTTGTAACACATTCTGGAAGTAGTCAAATATAACGAACACCAGTGGCGCATTTGCTGCGACCTCAAAAATATATTTTTTCCTTATTTTTATAATTTCTTTTTCAATGTTTCTTCAAAACCAACACTGAACAAAAATGAGAAGTAAATTAATATTGAGCTGGAAAACGCAATTTTTGTATGATGATTGTTTTCTTTTCAAATGAAATTTATTGAAGAAACTGAGAAGCATATTATAGATCAAATAGAGAGCAAAACAGACTTATGCCATTTTCTTTTCTGACAATAAATGTCGCCCTTTTTTGCCCTTTTTTGCCCTTTTTTTGGAAAAATTTATTTTTTTATATATTCTGAATTAAGAGCAACCTTATATTATATATCAATCGACAGGTCTCAAAGTGCTGTGTTCATATATACAAAAACATTTTGATTACTACCCTCTTGGAAGTCATAGGGTGAAAATATTCAAAAAAGAGGAACAATGGGGAAATATTCTCACACTATGACCTGAAAGAAGTCAATGGCTAGAATTTTTTGGGATTTTCGAGGGCTAGACATTGAGACCTTTCTTGATGTATAAGAAAAGGTTGTTCTTAATTCAGAATATATAAAAAAAATACACTTTTCGAAAAAAGGGCCAAAAAGTGCGACATTTTTTGTCAGAAAAGAAAACGGCATTAGTTTTGTGGAAAATATTTTCAAAAAGCATGAAAAAAAAAATAATTTTTCCAACATTTTGCTTCATAAGCACCACAAAAATTTTCTAAATCAATTCTTTAAAAAAATTTAATTGTTGCACAGGTCGCTAGCAATAATTTGGCTTTAACAGATTGAAAAAATATCAATTAGTCGACGAGTTATAGCCAAAAAACCATATAAACAATATGCTGAAAATCGTCATTTGACTGCAAAGTTCGAAGGTCGATTATAAAATAAATTCGAACTAACATAAACAAACGCCGCGATACGGGTCTTCTAATTTTGCCTCTATTTTCACCCCTCACTCTCAGAATCTACCTAACTTTTGCTAACCTGAATTTGTTCCACAGTGTTGTACTATAGGGTTTATTTTTGGAATATGGATTATTGGATAGAAAAAACACACACAACCCCAATTTTACCGAGATGTATATGACAATTTGGATTTTATGGCAATTTAAGATCATATGGGGACTAGATCTGAACATACACCGATTTCCACGCAATTCGAAAAATTCCGGTGTATGGTCGATATAAGCTCACTTACCCTGTTTCATCAAAATATATTCATATTTGCGACCTGCAGTGTGATTACAAGGCTTACATGTGTAGTTGTAATAATTAATATTTATTAATAAAATTTAAAAATTAAATCTATCGATTGAATATATAAACCATAATGAATATATTTTGAAATCTCAAAATTGATTAAAAGAATATAATAAAATCAAAGGTAACTTAAAAATAGTAATAGTAAAGTATAAAATATTAGGTGCCCACAACATGGACACACAGATGGACGGACAGACAGACCTATATCTGGATATGGCTAAATTTACTCAGAAAGTGATTCTGATTCGGTTTGTATAATAAAATATAATAAAATATTTTTGGTAGTTACAAACATTATAAATATGTTGTTGCTGATTGTATTCCCTACAATTGTGGTAAATAAGTTTTTGTTGGATCTTGATATATAAAGAAAACATTGAAATCGGATGGATTTTTTTAAATTTGAGTTGAAATATGGTGTTGCAATTTATGAAGGTCAAACAATAGTTATTTAGTTACAGATACCTTTTTTAGCTACTTACATTAATATAACTTTTCCTAGTTCTAAGCCTTTCAATATCAAATTGTCTCCCACTTTATTTCTGATACGAAGAATCATATCAAGTGTCAGACATATATGTATGATTCTTGTCATAACTCTTATCGAACCAATTTTTAGATTGCATATCCTCTTAGCACAACGGTACCCAGTTGGCCACGTCTTCAAGACATCCCTAATGATGGGTGCATGACAATGTAAAGTTTTTGAAGACAAATGTAGGACAGCGGGAACAAATCGTCAAAGACTTTTTCGAACAAATGTCGCGAAAATCGTGGACGACTAAAAGAGGGACCAAGTCGCTCAGTTTGCCGCTCATGCAAAAAAAAAAAAACAAGTAAGAAAATTATAGTCGGTCTAGAAAGACTATACGATACCCTATACCATGCGTTTAGAGACCCTATCTCTTAGGCCCAACTAACTGGACATAGAAAATAAGCAAAAACCAAATTTGAGTGGGATTTTTATTAATTTTTTTGGCTCCAGATATGAAAAAGTTCATATTCAATGGATGTAATGAACGCATAAAAACCCAATTTGAGTAAGATCTATATGACAATTTGGATCTTATGGCAATTTATGTCGATTTCATATGGGTAATTTGTATGGGGGCTAGGACTGAACATGGACCGATTCTCACCAATTTCAATAGCGTTCATCCCATGGTGGATAAAAGCTTATGTACCAAATTTCATCAAAATACATTCATATTTGCGACCTGCAGTTTGATTACAAGCTTTACATGGACACACAGACGGACGGACGGACGGACGGACGGACGGACGGACATTGTTAAATCAACTCAGAAAGTGATTCTGATTCGATCGGTGTAATTAAAGATGGGTCTAGGTCAAATATTTTTGGTTGTTACAGACAGGGTATAGGGTATAATGAAAAGTTCTGCTATATATTCACTGACGACTTTATAGAAGATTAATTCCACCATATTATCGTCAGCGACTATTTAGTCGTCAATATAGTTCACTTTGTCCACAATGTCCACAGTTCTGTCGGTAATGATTGTATGGATGACAATATCGTTCACTTTGTCGTCAACGATTATACGAATGGCAATGCATTAACGACTATGGTTAACGTTCTGTCATCATCTATCGTCTTCTACTTTGTCGTCAATGATTGTATTGGTAATAATAATAAAAAAATGTATACAAAAACATAGACTTAAACATTTTTATTAATTAATAATAAATTTTCGAAAATAAATTATATCAGTACTGTCAAAGTATAAGTAGATAGATAGTATATTTTATTATTTAACGGTTTTCCTTGTCATGTTTTCTTGACTTGTTTTTGTTGTAGGTATTTTTGATTCGACGAAATACGACCCGTAGTTCTCTTATGAAGTCTTCATGTGTATGTCCCTCCTTCTTTGTAGATTCTATATAAAACAAATTTTAAAGACTTTTTTTTATTGTTAAGTATAATCTCATTAAAAAAAAAACGCTATAATTTGTTCACGTCTTGAAAAATATTTACCATATAAAACATTCAGTAAATTTCCGTATTTCTTTACTGCCATCATAGTTATATAAAACTATTAACTATTAAACTATATGACAACTTTCAGGTCTTCGTCGCTTATCCTGTCGTTAGCGAAGATTTTTTACACATCATAATGATTTTTCTAATTTGTTTGTTTTGTCTTGCAGCCGGTATTAAGTCCCGTTATTTTACTTTTTTTACACGCAAAGCTTATATACGACCAACTGAAAGATAACGTCGCTCATCATGTCGCTAACGGAGTATGACTGACGACAATTTCCTCACAATGTCGCTCATCTTGACGTCAACAGACTCATACACGAAAAAACTTAGTTTTGTAGCATAATTTGTCGTCAATAGAATTCGATACACGACCGTATAAGTTATTTATCATCCAGCTGGTCGTTAACAAAATTTTTTATTAAATATCTGCACGAACAACTCATAGACATTGTCGCTTAACTTTTCCTTAACAAAGTTTGACGGACGACATACACAAGACGTTGTCGCTCATATTGTCGTCAACGGACCTTAATACACGACAATATAGATATTTGTCGCTGAATTTGTCCTCAACGGGATGTGATACACGACCATCTGAGTAATTTGTCTCCCAGCTTGACATTAACGACAATATCCATTATATCGGCGTTACAGAAAACTGCATCGACAAATGTCGTGCGTGACAAATTATAAAATATCTTAAAGGAATCGTTAAAGACAATGTCGTCTACGACGATTTTGCCAACTGGGTAGCATAGCGACAATTGAGGCTGTCTTTCGTATTCATATCAGTCGTACTAGTAATCGTACAACAGTAACACGGTGTTGCTTGTGGCCTACATTAGCCGTAATCCATGTGCCGAGGGAAATTCTATGTTAAAATTGTGATTTGTACTTTAAACAAAAATAGCAATTCTTAAAGAGAATGTAACAAATATTATGACAATCTAATCATGGTTAGTACCGCTGTTTAAACACAAGACATGCCAAATAAATACATATAAAATAAAAATCAAATCAATATTTTTAGGCACATATATATACATAAATAAATTCTCAGTCGTATGCGATCATATCTTAAAATCATACATATGTGCACACATTCATAAAATAAACATTTAACAGGTGCAAAATAATTACCAATCGCCAATAGATTTTAATGATTTAGATTTTTACAAATTTATGAAATCAAAAATAAAAATAAAAATAAAAAAAATAAAATAGGTCTACCGCTACAATGTCGTTGTTTATGATATCAATTATAAATAGATCCTCGAAAACAAATTATTTATTTAGTTAATTTAATGCAGTCGCTTTTTCTCTTTTGTTAATCTCCCTTTTAAAAAGACATAAACTCAACTATTACGAGGAACAGTGGGTGGCATAGTGTGGTTGCTTGGACAAAAACAACAACAAATACCAAAAGATGTTAAAAAAGAAACTGATGTCTTATAGTTGCATTTTGTATTTTGCAGTTTTTATTGTTTTATTTTTTTGAAATAAATTTTGTATAGTTGTACGCAGAGTTATACAAGAGTTTATTCTTTATGTCGGTTCAGCTTAATATTTGCTTTTATACCCTATACCACTATGTGGTTTGGGTATAATGACTTTGTGCTGCTGTTTGTAACAACCAAAAATATTTGACCTAGACCCATCTTTAAATAAACCGATCGAATCAGAATCACTTTATGAGTTGATTTAACAATGTCCGTCCGTCCGTCCGTATATGTGTCCATGTAAAGCTTGTAATCAAACTGCAGGTCGCAAATATTTTGATGAAATTTGGTAAGTAAGCTTTTATCGGCCATGGAATAAAAGCTATTGAAATTGGTGAGAATCGGTCTATGTTCAGACCTAGCCCCCATACAAATTACCCCTATGAAATCGACATAAATTGCCATAAGATCCAAATTGTCATACAGATCTTACTAAAATTGGGTTTTGTATGCGTTCATTGGGTCCATTAATGAGTAGTCCAAAAATGATCCATTTGGCCCCATATAGAGCTGCTTCCCGATCTTCACTTAAATCTATTAAAAAGCAAAAATATTGCACTGATTGTTCTCAGATTTTGTTTGTATATATTTTTGCAAAATACAAGAGACTTTACAAAACATGATCAGGATCGGTCCATTTTCGGACCTAGACCCCATATAGATATAGCATCCGATATGAACTTTTTCATATCTGCAGCCAAAAAAATTAATAAAAATCAGACTCAAATTTGGTGTTTCTATGTCCAGTTAGTTGGGCCTAAGAGATAGGACATGGTATAGGGTATCGTATAGTCGGTCTAGACCGACTATAATTTTCTTACTTGTTTAAACAATAGTTGTTAACTCCTTGCAAGTGAAAAATATTAACATATCCTTGTTAGTAATTATGAACCATTATCAAAAATCCCCAAACCCTTTTCATAAAACTTTAAATAACTTTGAAGGTTTTCATCCATTTCTCATTTCCTATACATCGTTGGAAATATGATGATTACTGCCTGAAAAATTCCGAATGAATAATTTTGTGCAACAACGATCGAAATAAAAGAAATAAACAAATTAGGTCCATTTTTTTTTTCTATTTATTTAAATTTTGCGAATTACAATTTTTTTCATAAACTTTTTAATTTAAAAATTATCGTAACGAAAAAACTACTTTACTCCTTGGGGGTTAAACAACGATTGGCCCTTAAAATAACATTCTGAAAAGTACGTGCAAGGTAGTGAAAAACTCACTGTTGTATAATTGCCCTAAGGTCGTGAAAACGCCTGCACTAAGCCTTGGTTTAAATGTAATCGAGTATTTGTGGGATGTGCTTGGTCATCGAAGGCAAAATAGGTTGTGCACCGGTAAGGAGCTACTAAAAGCTACATGTCAAGAAGAATGGTGGTAAATAACTCCGCAAAAAATAATTCTGAAAAAAATAGTTGATTCCTTCCCGACAATCTTGCCATCGGTGGAAAATCAAAAGGATACCCAAAAAAATACTGAATATTATATGACAAATAATAATCAAGAGTCTGTCCGACTTTCATTGTAGATATAGTTTTAACTATTTCTGTTATACTATTATGAGTATTTAAAATTATTTCTGTTATATTATTTATGTATTTGGTTCCCATGTATTAAATTTGGAATATTTTCTTTTTTTTTATGCTCTTAATAAATGCTTTATCAAATGAGCTGTTATTTTTGAAAGTGATATAAGTCCGCTTTCGAAAAATGAGTTAATGCTAATTTTAGTAAGATATAGACACCTTTTATCCATATTTGTGATCACACATTCAATTGGTATACTATTTTTTATAAAGTAATCTAAAGAATTTTGGCTATAAAATATTTTCCTAACTAAAACAAATTTCTTTTCGCAAATATTACTGATTATTATGTCTTCAGTGTACACTGCACTTTAGCAGTGTCAAGAAAAACTACATTTTTAACAAGATAATGGTATTATTCCTCTGATTAAATGGGGAAAAGATATTTCACTGATTTTGTTTAGATTTCTTTCGCTAGTCCGAATGTTTGGTTTGTGTTTCTGATAATAATATATTACATTGTTAGTTCTATTTAAATGTAATTGTTACTAAAGTAGCAAATCGAAGTTTTAGATAAATAATATTAAATACACTTGTTCAACGAGTTCACATGCCTATGAAAAAGGCGATAATATGTCAATTTCGTCCGATAGTGATGTTGGTAAATATAAGAATAACAAAATTTTTCTTAGGAGTTTTGAATTTTTTTTCGTCACAGTAATAGGACCCATGAATATTAGAAAAATAAGGCAAATTTGTGAATCGGATGAGGAAAGCAGTTTGAGCATTTTTGATTCCAGATTGCTACAAACTAAAAAGAAAAATAGAATTTTGGAATTAAGTGATTCAACGAGAGATGAAGACGATGTTACTATTTTTCGATCTCATTATGAAAGAAATAATCAAAAGACTTGGAAACATAAAAGAAATAAAGGCAAAAAAGAAAATCAAAAATTAGCATCAACGAACCCAGATAAACATTTTGCATTTTCCTTTGGTCTTCAAAAGGCCCTTCCATATCCCAAACTATCTGTAGCTGTTGCATACTATAAGTGAAACATGTTTGTAATTAATGAAGGTTTTCACGACTTTAATGACAACAGAATTCGTATGTATGCATGGGAGGAAACAGTAGCATCTAGAGGTGCGGAAGAAATAGCATTTTGCTGTCTCAAGCATGTTCAGAATGTTACAACCCAAGACAACATTATAGCTTACAGTGACATGTGTACCAGACAAAATCAAAATATTAAGCTCTCAATGACGTAAAGATTGTTCAGTCAGCTGATAATAGCATAAATGTTATTGACCACAAATTTTTACTATCTGGTCATTCGTTTCTTCGAAACGGCAGAGATTTTGGAGTTGTGAACGCAGCATCAAAGAATAAGGATCAATTACATACTATTCAAGAAATGTCTTAATTTTAATCTTAATTCTTTGCATTAATAAATCCATTTCGCTGAAGCCAACATCTATCCGATATCTTATATGCTATTTGTGAAAGTGGACTAACTCCATTTTGAGCTAAAAAAAAGTCGCTTAATTTTTAAAATATTTTTAATAATTATTACTTAATAATAAAATCTGACAACAACATTACATGAGGATTATCTGAATGCTAAGAGAAACACAAATAAAATGATCAACAAGTAAGAAAATTATAGTCGGTCTAGACCGACTATACGATACCCTATACCATGCGTTTAGAGACCCTATCTTTTAGGCCCAACTAACTGGATATAGAAAAAAAGCATAAACCAAATTTGAGTGGGATTTTTATTAATTTTTTTGGCTGCAGATATGAAAAAGTTCATATCGGATGCTATATCTATTTGGGGACTAGGCCCAAAAATGGACCGCTCCTGACCATGTTTGGTAAAGTCTCTTGTATTTTGCAAAAATATATACAAACAAAATTTGAGAAGAATCAGTGCAATATATTTGTTTTTTTTTTACAGATTTAAGTGAAGGTCGGGAAGCAGCTCTATATGTGGCTTATGACTAAGAGTTGTCCCATATGGTTCATTTTTGGACTACTCATTAATGGATGTAATAAACGCATACAAACCCAATTTGACTAAGAGCTCTATGACAATTTGTATGTTATGACAATTTCTGTCGACTTCATAGGGGTCATTTGTATGGGGTCATGGTCTGAACATGGACCGATTTCAATAGCGTTCATCCTATGGCCGCTAGAAGCGCATGTACAAAATTTCATCAAAATACATTCATATTTGCGACCTGCAGTTTGATTACAAAGTTTACATGGACACACAGACGGACGGACGGACATCGTTAAATCGAATCAGATAGTGATTCTGATTCGATCGGTATAATAAAAGATGGGTCTAGGTCAAATATTTTTGGTAGTTACAAACAGCAGCACAAAGTCATTATACCCAAACCACATAGTGGAATAGGGTTTAAAAATTCACAAATCGAATTGTTCTAAAGCTTAGAAAATGATTTGCGATTGCATCGATAGAAAATAATTAATGCCGTTTTCTTTACTGACAAAAAATGTCGCACTTTACTTGCACTTTTTTCGAAAAGTGAATATTTTAAATAGATTCTGAAATAAGAGCAACCTTACCTTATACATCATTCGAAAGGTCTCAAAGGCAAGCCCTCGTAAATTGGAAAAAATTGCAGCCTTCGACTTCTTTCAGGTCACAGTATGAGAATATTTCCCCATTGATCCCCTTTCTTTAATATTTGCACCCTATGACTGGAAAGAAGATAATAATCAAAATTTTTTGCATTTTATGAACACAGCTCTTTGAGACCTTTCGATTGATGAATACGATAAGGTTGCTCTTAATTTAGAATGTATAAAAAATTAATTTTTCGAAAAAAGTGCAAATAAAGTGCGACATTTTTTGTCTGAAAAGAAAACGGCATAAAAGTTTCCATTTTTTGTTGTGATAAATATTAACTGTCAAGATAACAGCATAATATTCATGTTCAACAAGAAATTCGGATATTAAATTCATCGAAATTCATTTGGAAATCAATTCGGTAACCACAATGAATCTGTTTACCGTATAACTATTGAATGTAGCTGCGAAAGGTTCATCCAGTCCCAAAATGGTTTTTCTGCGTTATGTCATAATTTTTTTTTTTTGTAACTTACTATTTAATTTTCATGAAGAAACTTCATTTCAATTTCAAAGATCAATTTATACTTCCAGAGTTCTGAAGTGTAAATTAAATGATTTGTGTGAGTGCGAGTTGGTAATGCATGCTAATGGATTTTCAAAGACATTTTATATGTTCACATAGACTATTTTCAGCTGATCTGGTTTTTGAGTGGCTAGCAGCAGGTGTTGTTGTCTTTGGCATCAACCGAGAAAACAACAAAATAAATAAAAAATTAAAAACTATGAAAATAAAACTATTACAAAAAACAACAAACAAATTGGCAGCTAAAATGTGACAAATTTATGTTATTTTACAAAAGAATGTTTCATTATTTTGTTCTTGCTGTTGTTGTGAAACAACGTGTGAAAATATGTGTCTACGCATACAAAACATAAAGTGGGAAATATTTTGTTTTATAAATATGTAAATTATTTTCTTTGAAAAATGTTAATTGCATTTGCCAATAAATTTCTTTGCAATTTAAAAAATTTTAAACTTAGAAAAAAAACTTACTATTTCAATTAAATAAGTAGATTTATAAAAGAAACTTCGTTAGGACTTCAGATCTAGCCCAGATACAAGTATTCTTTAATGTGATTGTGTGTGCTTCTTTCAAACATATATGTATGTATGTAGTTCAATTTTACTAAAATCGTGTGCTCTTAATATGTAATGGCGATCAGCTATTCCTAAATTTCTTAAACAACGAAGAATCCACGATGTATTTACCAGGAATCCTATCTGGCTGTGTGTTAAAGTAATAATGCTTAGTTTCCACCGAATAATATATTTTTTTTAATTTTGTTCTTCATCTTAGTTTATTTTATTTTATTTTTTTATGTGGATTCTTCAGCGATGGATCTGGTTGCAATAATTTTCGCTTACAGAGCGATCAGCGGCATAATATATTCATAATATAGTTTCCTGTTGAACTAATACTTTTATTGTTCTTAGGGCTCGGAACGTTAGTGAGATGAGCTAGACGGAGTGCCAGGCACTCTTAAATGAGTGTGTTGTTTCCAGATGGCAAAAAAAAAATGGGAGAGAACTAACAAAGAACGCGTTACAAATGCCTTCATTCGCGATGTGACGTTCGTGGCAAAATGACCATACTCTGGTTTCAGGAACATCGGTCTTGAAATTCGTTTTCGCATAAGAGAGCCTTGGCCCATACGCCTTTATGAGACTGTGGACCTTATACCGAGGACTGGTTTAATATTTTCTGCATATTACTCGGACAACGGGAACTAGATTCTCTAGGTCTCGTATTAACGGACGATAGTAATGATGTCAGTGGTGTGCTTACGAATGATGAGAGAATGCGTTGTATGATTGTGTTTGCGTGAGAAATCTTCAAGAGAAGATGGTTAAGAAGGGTTTTTATTGCATATGTAATCGTCTTCTAGCCTTCTAAGGTTTACTCGTGCACCTATCGTGTATGGGTGTGAAACTGAGTCCTTCGATGGCCACCAGTACAAACTGTTTGGAGCTAAACTGGTAGTAACTTTGCTACAAAGTTTGACCGGAGGCTTATACTATATCGAGGGCAGATCAGAGATCGATGTGGAGCTGTTGCATAGCAACAGGGTTTTAGATAGGCCCGATATAATAACAAAGTGTGGAGTGTATGCCAAGTGTATTCCTACAGCTTGTACCCGTCTTATGGCGGGCGTAGGCAGGATGCATAATATCTATCCCAGTACTCGAAACAGTTAACAGTTACAGTTAACAAGACAGGCACACACGTAAAACCCATAGAGACTTCCTCACCAAGGGATGGGATTTGTTGCTCAAATGCGCTAATCTTGAATTGGTACCCAAGTGTAGTTTTCCTACACAAGGGGGCGGTGGTCGGCGCATTTTCCGATTCAGAGCACCGTTTCAAAGAGGATGCCAAATTTAATTATTACACTCTAGGACGCACAGTTTGATTTTGGTGTCGAAAATCCTATTTTTCTCACCCTTTATTTTGAAAATGTAATATGCAGTTTTGTAGGAAAATATTTAGGTATGATATGTGCATTTATGGTTTTAAAAACAATTATTTGATTTCTAAAAAAATGAAGTAAAGTCCTCAGAAAGGAGCTAAGCAAAAAATTACTTATATTTTCAGGCAAGTCAGTGGTCAATATATATAATTTTCTCGATAATAACATTCGACTTTAACATATTTGAAAAATGTAGCACTGCTCCATATATTTTAAGAACATTATGTGGATATCATACACCATTAAGTAGATATGCCCATATCTATAAGCCTCTAAAACTTAGCTTATTTTTAATTTTCAATAGAAAAAGAACACTGTAGGCAACTTTACCCAAGCTATTGTTTCAATAACAGAAATTTTCGGAACATGAAGGAATCTACAAATTTCTGGTAAAAGTTGTGAAACGTGGTGGCCTTAACTCTGCAGTCAATATCTGGAGATGAATATTGATGAAATAAAAGGGCTACATCCACAGGACACTGTCATCTTTGTTGATTTCAATTTGTTAAAGAAATAAAAGAGAAAGTCTAAAGAAAATAAAGTGCGATATGAAATTAAATATAATTTAGTGTTTACTATACAGCTTCATCAGCCTTTTGTTATATTTGTTACGCAAAGCCTTCCGAAATGAATCAGTTGGATGCAATCTTAACAAAAGCTATTGATGAGAAGCATGTAAATTGGTCCTTTCCTTGTTACGTGCTAGAATTAAATGTAAGTAGCGATTTCTTCACGATCCTTACAACAAACCCTTTCAAAAATGGTATACAAAAAAAGTCAAGTAACAAATGAAGATATGAGTCGATTTAGTTCAACAACGAACAGTGATCCAAATACGACGTGACTTTTTTTCTCAAACCCTGCACTCATTGCTGTTATTACCATAGTTGACGAAGAGTTGATAGATCGTTTCCGAATAATATTACAAATAAAAACGTGTGGCCAGAAAATCAATTCGGAAAATATCAAAAACTATACTTGGGATACGGCAAAACTGTTGAAAATTATGGTTGGTATATCATGCCGGTCACCGTCCATAAAATACTTGTACGTGAAAAAATAGTCATGGATGCAGCAATTTTTCCTATTGGCATGCTAAGTGAAGAAGCGGAAGAAACAAGATATAAGGACTACAGGAAGTATATGTATTTCTAGAGTGCAATAGAGTTGTGATAAATACTGATATTTTTCGTTACTTAGTGGCTTCATCAGACCCTTTCATAACCAGTTTAAAACACGAGGCAGCAAAACAGGATTTTGATATACGAATAATTAATAAAGTTTTTTTTCGAATGATAAACAAAATATTAAATGAATTTCTTATATATATTTTGCATGCGTTTCATGGGAGGTGGGCGTGGATAGGAAAAATTTTATTCGAAAAAATCGATTTGGATTGTATGGCGTGTTCGATCTTAATTTTTCTTACTTAAATTTGTCAACATAATGCTCGGTGCCAACTTTCAATTACCTACGATCACTCCATATAGTTTTTGTACAAAAATGGATGAAGCCATCCCACTGTGCGACGCTTAGTTTTGATGCCATCAAAAATACAGTTGCTCGTCAAATACAATGTGAAACAAATGTAGGGATTTTTTCTGCCAGTGAATTGTTCTGGTGTTGGGCGATTGTATTTTTAGCATCCCTAAAATTGGTTAGGCTAATAACCCTGAAAAGCACCGTCAAATTGTAATCTGCTCTTCCCTCTCAAAGGTGATGACGAACATGATTAATTACCATCTTTTACTCTATCTATATCCCAACTCACATATAAATTATCGACAGTTGAAGTCGTTCTGCTGGAGACCGGTAAGCTTTTCTTTCTGAGCATTGTACTCGTTCCATTCACAATTTTAGTGAAAGTAAAGTGGTTGCTATAGATACGACTAAGTCATTTGATCACGTGTGGAATGGTGCATTCAAGACAAAGCTTATTGCATTTGGGATCGGAATTGAGTTCTCTTGACTTATATCTAGTGTTTCCAGAGACCGCACAATACGGGTGGTTATTGATGCGGTCTCATCCTATTAGTTTCGGCTTAATTCAGGGGTCTACCAAGGGTTTGTTCTTGCTCCCTCTCTTTTCCCTACCTTTCTTAATGACCTTTTTACTCAAACCTTCAAGGCTATCTACTCTTTAGTAGATGAGAGCAAAACTTGTCATTCATTTAAGGTGAAATTGAGGGCAAAAGGCTGACAGATGACTCAATGCTATTAGTTGGCCTTGGATGCAACAATGTCATCTGGGTTATATAGGTATTGAGGAACGTCGGATACTCTTGATGTTCTGCATTAATTACTTCACTCCTTCTTATATAAAACGTTCATATATAGCTAGGAGCATCAAAGTTTATTTTGAAGCTACGGGATCGTGCTCAAAGGATGGCTCATTAATGGTAGTAGGTTATCCAACTCCATCCACTCATTAGAACATCATCGGAATATGGGTTGTGTGATACTGTTCTATAGATATTACCATGCGATATGTTCTGCTGGGATTAATGAACTCATTCAGACTGCCCGAGTTTCAGTTCAAACTTCCCTCTTCTTTAGTAGATTGCATCCGTTTGTTGTATATTGTTCAGTTGACCGCACAATGCATTACAGAGAAAATTCGTTTATCAGTCGAACAAGTGTGTAATAAACCCATCCAAGTCTTTCCAGACACTTCCAATCTAAAAAGTTCACTAGAACGGTCATTCAAGGGTTAGATTGTTCCGTTAATATCTTCAGCTTTTAATTAACTAGGAATCGACTATGGAAAATCCTTACTCCCTAAAAAAAATTTCTTGCAGGAGTCAATGTAAAGAAATCACCGGGACCCGATGGAATTTCAGCACTGGTACTGAAACAGTGTTCTCCATGCTATAGCGTCCATAGCCAAACCTTTTTAACGCTTCATACTGTGTTGGTAGATTGCCAATGTTCAGCCAATCCCACAAAAGAGTGAAGCTAACAACGCTGAAAATTTTCGCCCAATTTCAGTTTACTCTGCGCTTTCCAAATTAATGGAGAGCACGCTGAATTACCATAATGTGAACTACCTAGCGAATAACTTATTTCTTAGCTGCAGATAGTATGGCTTTCGTAGAAGTCGATATGATGGCGCTTCTTTCGGAATGTTAGTTTCAGTCCATTCACCGATTGAAAGTAATGTTGTTGCACTGGATATTTTGAAGGTATTCGATCGGGTGTGCCACAGAGAATTCTTGATAAAGCTGATTGTTTTTGGTGATGACAACGATTTGCAGACGACCGCAATATTTTTCATTCATAGGATGGTTGAGGGCATGGGGCAATATATGAATGACACACAAGACCTTTTGGGTATCTCTAAGTGCGGTCGAGTGAATAGGTTCGATTGTACTGCTCGCAAGATATAATGATGTTTATTGACCCTTAGACGTGCCATGGAGTCATCAATGTCGTGTGTATCAATAGATGGTGTAGATATTTAAGAAACAAATGCTCCCGATATTCTGGGCATGAAAATTCAATGTGATTGGAATAAACACACATTTCAATTGTCGAAAGATGAATCAAATCACCTAACCTGATATTATTATCATTCAAAACACCTATATCCGACCCCAAATGAAATGCAACTCCCCTATACGGGCAGGGGTCACAGTATATTTTGAAGCTTCTTGACCGTGTGCAAAAGAGGTTGTTGGGACTTATCAATAACAGCAGGGTAACCAAATCTATTGACACATTGGAACATCGTCGGAGTGTTAGTTTTGTTACACTGTATTATAGATATTCCAATGGGAAGTGTTCTGTTAAGATAAGTGAACTCATCCGCTGATCAAGCAGATCACATCCATTTGCCGACTATTCTCCAGTGGATCGCACAACGCATTACCGAGAAAATTCGTTTATTAGCCGTATTTTTTTTTTATTAATCAAAACTCAGGGGATGCCCCTACAGATGCAGTGCATTGTGTTGATCTCAGGAAAAATATAGATATAGTGAGGAGGAAAGAGGGAGTAGTGTGTTTTTTTTTTCGCAGCGACAGACCAAAGCCTCTGGTGGGAATCGAACCCACTACCCCCGCATGGTAGGCGAGCATGCTACCTACTCACCTACCAGGGCGCTTTAAATTAGCATTAGCCGTATGTAAAATAAACTTCCCACTGAGGTCTTTCCGCCCAATTACAATATAGAGAAATTTAAGCCAAATGTCCATAAATGCTACTCGCTCATTCTTCCTACCCAGAACATATTTTCCTGTTATCAGCACATTCCCTGAGTGTTAATGTATATGGAAAAGAAATGTACAAAAATCATAAGAATAAAAAGTAATAAGAATAGAATAAAAAGTAATATGCTTTGCAGGCTTTAATATACTAGTTACAACACAATAATCCTCTGTACAAAATATTGTTGCACAGTTAGGTACGATAGGGTCCAGCACTATAACTTTCTTACTTCTTTATCATTGAGATTTGTAATCCATATTAGTTAGCTATTAGAAAACTTTTAATTTTGCTTGCTTGAATAC
Organism: Cordilura impudica; assembly: GCA_963682025.1. Lineage (NCBI taxonomy): Eukaryota > Metazoa > Arthropoda > Insecta > Diptera > Scathophagidae > Cordilura > Cordilura impudica. The sequence goes on from OY821519.1 coordinate 139,354,032, forward strand.
CGAAGAAAATGAATAAAATCATATGAAATATAATTTTTATAACTTCGTCCTTTACTACTTTCGACCTATTTGATTACATTAGAGATTAGCATGAGGTGATACCATTTTTATACCGTTTTTGAATGACATGTATATTTTCCATATCTGCTTTTAGTAATTTTCAAAATGTAAACAATACTATTACAAATGTCTTAGATCATTTGATAACTTTTAAACACTTTGTTGTTAAATGTTTGTTTTTGAATTTTTCATGTTTTGGGTTTGATATTTCCAATGTTTACATAAACTTAAAAATGATCAATTTTAAAAAAATACACATATAACCAGCTTGAAGCTTATCATTCTATTGAAAAGCTACCTCTTTCAAATAAACTAAATTATTATAAATAACAAAAAAGAAAAACAAACACAATCCCCAAACGAGATATGACGACTATTACCAACAAAGTTACACAAACATTCACCTGTTATATTTTCAGTATATTTTTAATTTTGTTTTTTGTTTTTTTTTTTTTTTTGTAGCCGCAAAATGTTTAAATTTAGTAACACGGTTTTGTATACAAACCACACAGCTGTTCATATCAAGCGAGTACATTCATAGATAAGACTTCACCAACAATAACATGCGAGTGTTGTAGCCACGAGCCCACCATTGACAACAGCAACAACAACAAAAGCACGAAAGCACAACCTTAGTACAATTTTCTTTATCGCAATTTTCATACGCATCTATTTGCACTTAACGTTACGTTAACTGAAACTGAACAATTTTAAGGTGATTCCGTCCGATTTCATGGTGTACTTAAATTGTGGCGTATTTAGTACAAAAATCATTTGCACAGGTGTTATGCACTTGATTTTTTTATTGCTGTGATTATTGTAGATTCTCGTTTTCTTATCTGTTATTTTATTTAGTTCTTTTTTTTCTGAGTTTTGAGTTCAACTGACTACGCAACTTAAAGAGTTTGTTAGTTTTTGTTGTTGTTCTTATTTGGAAGATAGCACTTTTCCAAAGTACTCGAATTATATGACGATCATTTTGGAGATTTGGTTTTTAATTTTACTTAAGTGCACCATTTCAAAGAATTTAATAACGTCTATAAAAATTTTCAAGTAAATGTCGTTAAGATATTTTTATAGCGTGATTTAGGCTGAAAAAAGATCATACCCATTTCACATTGGATAGATATATAGGTATATTTAATAATTCTGTTCTAGTATGCTACAGATAAATATTTCTTAAGCAGACTGATATCCTATAGAAGCTAATTCGAATCACCAAATGATTTTTAAGATTTTCCTAAATTTTATTTAAATGTCTTTCCATTTCCTAGCTTAAATTTGTATGGATGGGCGGATAGGTTCTGACCTTAAGGATGTAGGGTTATCTACTAATCAAAAGTTCTGAAAGTCAGATCAATGATTAGCAAAATTGTAATATTTTTTATTTAAGATGGTTTTGAGGAAACAATTAAAACAAGTAAGAAAATTATAGTCGGTCTAGACCGACTATACGATACCCTATACCATGCGTTTAGAGACCCTATCTCTTAGACCCAACTAACTGGATATAGAAAATAAGCATAAACCAAATTTGAGTGGGATTTTTATTAATTTTTTCGGCTGCAGATATGAAAAAGTTCATATCGGATGCTATATCTATATGGGGACTAGGTCCAAAAATGGACCTATCCTGACCATGTTTGGTAAAGTCTCTTGTATTTTGCAAAAATATATACAAACAAAATTTGAGAAGAATCAGTGCAATATTTTTGTTTTTTGATAGATTTAAGTGAAGATCGGGAAGCAGCTCTATATGGGGCCTATGACTGAGAGTTGTCCAATAGGGATCATTTTTGGACTACTGATTAATGGATGTAATATATACAAACAAACCCAATTTGACTAAGATTTGTATGATAATTTGGATCTTATGGCAATATATGTTGATTTCATAGGGGTCATTTGTATGGGGCTAGGTCTGAACATGGACCGATTCTCACCAGTTTCAACAGCGTTCATCCCGTGGCCGAAGAAAGATTAAATACCAAATTTCATCACAATATATTCATTTTTGCGACCTGCAGTTTGATTACAGGCTTTACATGGACACACAGACGGACGGACGGACATCGTTAAATCGAATCAGATAGTGATTCTGATTCGATCGGTATAATTAAAGATGGGTGTAGGTCAAATATTTTTGGTTGTTACAAAACGCAGCACAAAGTCATTATACCCAAACCACATAGTGGTATAGGGTATAAAAATACAAACAATAACGTAGGCTTCAAAAAAGACTTTCTCCGCACTGAATGTTATGTCTGTTGAAGATTTGTGAATTTTTATTCCGAGTTTTCTATCATATAAGAATTTAGATAGTCTAGTCTAAAAGACACACAGTTCCATTGTTCGCTATCTTTAAATAAAAATAACTTTGCATAAAAATAATTGAACTGTTGAACATTTTCGGGGTTAGGATTTTTGCCTGGGCGATTAAGAATTCTAAAGTACTAGGCCAGTGTAGTAAAACCTCCAAATGGTTTGGCGTTCTTAGGCAAAAATTTTTTTTATGAGCTTTTTCATTTTTTCCACATCTTGATTATTGTTTGCTTAGTTTTTCAGGTATCAACATTCAATTTAAAGAAAAAACAAAAAATTTCAGTGCGGGATCAACCAAAAATTGGGTGTTAAATATAGTGTGCAAATGTTGCTGCAATCGCCTAATGGATTGAAAAAAGTAGCTGACGTTAATCTATGCCATTCGGTATCCCAATGATTTGGATTAATCCTGACAACGGTCACAATCCATTGAATTACTACGCATGTGTGAATAAAGGAGCCGCATTGATAAAAAGGGGAAAAATCGTAAAATTACGTTGGTGCTGCAAGTGTCTAAACACCATTAGCTTACTCGGTCTACATTTCTGTGCCAAAATCTTCCTGCAGACATGTTCTATTTTCTTTCACTAATTCGAATATTTTTAGCAAAATATGATTCAGGTAATGATCCCCCAAAGAATCCCGAACCATTAGCCTATTTTAATAAATCAAAATCAGCTTAAATTTTTGCAACTTGAAATTTTCACAGCCTTAATCATAAAACCAACAATCTTGTGGCACCCAGTAGGAAAGTCCCAGCTTATCGATGTCGTAAGGCAACACTAAAAGAAAATTTTGCATTTCCCTGGATACCGGAAAATTGAGGGAAAGTATTTTATATTTTAAATTTAAATGGGAGATATCCTTCCCATCTCTATAGTCTATAGTTCCATCCAAGTTATACAATATCCACAAGACAACTTTCAAGGTCTTGACCGACATTACGATACCGTATACCATGGTTTAGAAACCAACCGGTCCAACTAATTGGATAAAGAAAGTTCATATCGGGTGCTATATTTATATGGGGACTAGGTCGAAAAATGGACCGACCCTGACCATTTTTGTTAGTCACTTATATTTTGAAAAAATATATACAAACCAAATTTGAGAAAAATCTGTGCAATATTTTTGTTTTTTGATAGATTTAAGTCAATATCGGGAAACAACTCTATATGTGGCCTATGACTATGAATTGGCCTATAGACATAACTTTTGAACTACTGATTAATGGATATAATAAACACATACAAACCCAATTTGACTGAGATCTATATGATAATTTGGTTCTTATGGCAATTTATGTTGATTTCATAGGGGTCATTTGTATGGGGACTAGGTCTGAACATGGACCGAATATCACCAATTTTAATAGCGTTCATCCTATGGCCGATAAAAGCTTATATGCAAATTTTCATCAAAATATATTTATACTCGCGACCTGTAGTTTGATTACAATGTTTACTGGACACACAGACGGACGGACGGACGGACGGACGGACGGACATCGCTAAAGTCGGTCGGTATAATAAAAGATGGGTTTTTGGTCATATATTTTTGGTAGTTACAAACAGCAGCACAAAGTCATTATACCCAAACCACATTGTGGTACAGGGTATAATAAACAATCAACTAAATTGACACACAAAATATTTTATAAAGCTTTTATGAAAATACCAAAAAGTGCACTTTTTGAACTTTTACGAATTTGCTGCTGCCAAATTCGGTTACAGTGCAAAATAGTACACCTTAGACTACTTTCAGATATCAGTGAAGTAAAAAAAAACGTAAAAACCTCAGTAATTAAATAAAGTTCATATAAAAACGCAAAATTTAAATGTTCATTTACTTTTTTATTTATGAGAAACAATATAAAAAGTTCTGGATTATTCGTATATTTATTATATTGGATTATGATAATTTTTGTTAGAGATCATATTGCATCTACTTTCTGCTGTAAATCTGAGAAGGTAGAATATATTTTCGTAGAGATCAAATCAAGCGGAAGGAAAATGCTTGCAGGGTGTGTATACAGGCCAAATAAAAATATTAGGTTCTGCAAGTTTCTTGATAAACTGGAGATCTTAACAGATGGATATAATGATATTATTATAGCTGGAGATTTTAATTCAAACATTATTAATGAATCAGCGCTTACTGATAGCATGATAACTTTTGGACTTGAACCTGTAAATCGTTACAATCCTACACACTACACCACCAATAGCAATAATCTGCTTGATATCTTCTTTGTCAGTGATTTGTCTAACGTGTTATTGTATGATCAAATTTCAGCACCATGCTTTTCAAAACACGATTTGATCTTCCTGACTTACAACTCTCAAATTCAACAAGCTAATATGATTTACACATACCGTGACTTAAAAATCTAAATTACGCATTACTTTACTCCAACTTTTACCAAATTGACTGGGGTTGTATTACTGTATGACATCTGTTGATGATCAATTAACCTTTCTACAGAACAATTTATTACAACTTTTCGACGAAGCGGTACCTCTGAAAACAAAATTCGAAACAGTCAGTATTAATCCTTGGTTTACTACTACTATAAAAGACTTGATCTATCGAAGGGATATTGCGTACTCCAGATGGAAGAGGTTTAAAACACATGAACTGCAAAACGAATATCATACGGCTAGGAGAGATGTTAATCGAAAAATCAAAACTGCTAAGTGGAATTTCTTTTCTATGAAATTTAATTCTGCCATTGACTCCAAACAAATGTGGAAGACAATTAGAGATATTGGCATTGGAAGATAGACGCTGACGAATTGAACTTAAACAATAATATACGAAATACTCCAAATTTTTCCGAGGAAAATTCCTTTGAATTTTAATGCGTTAATCAATTTGATATTATAAAATGCATTTCTCTGGTAAAGTCAAGCTCTGTAGGATGTGATAATGTAAATCCGAAATTTATTAAAATACTTCTTCCACTTTTACTGCCTTATATAACATTTTTCTTCAACTGCATTATAACTTCAAGCAGTTTCCCTACCATATGGAAACATGCTTAAATAAAACCTATCCCAAAATCAAATTCTGAGCAACGACCATGTTATGTTATTTTTGAAAAGTTTTTGAAAAGATAATTTTTTTTCAAATGTATGAATATATAACTCAACACAACTTAATGTCCTACAAACAATCCGGCTTTTGAGCAAACCACAGCTGCGTGAAATGAAGACGTTTCTTTTATTTTTCCTCAACATCAACGCTTTTAATTTCCTCTTATCTCACCAATCGCACACAATCCGTGTACGTAAATAGCAACCCATCTGAAACTTTACAACTTATAAAAGGTGTACCGCAAGGATCTGTATTAGGGCCACTTTTGTTCTCAATCTATCTCAATGATTTACCAGATTATCTTTCTCATTGTAAGAAACACATGTACGCTGGCGATGTACAACTCTTTCTGAGCACCCCAATCGAGTCAATAGATGAAAATATAGACAAAATTAACTATGACCTTAGTAAAATGTACAGATGGGCGTCAGCAAATGGTTTATGCATTAATCCTATTAAAATGTCTGCTAATACGCAAACGAAATGCAAATCCAGAGTTTGGGAATGCAATAGTTATCAACGGCGAGAGAATTGACTTTGTTACAACAACAAAAAATCTTGGAGTAACTTTTATTAACACTCTAAATTGGTCGAACCACATAAATACGACTGTAGTTCAAACTTACTTGAAGCTCAGAACTCTATGGCACACTCAATCTTTCATTCCCTTAAATATAGGAATACTTCTAGCCAAAACGTATTTAATTCAAGCTGTGATTCATTTAGTAAAGGCAAACTTAATGTTTTATATAACAGCATAATTAGATATCTTTTTAGACTAAGAATGTCTGCCGGAACTTCTTCCTTCACGAATAAGCTTTTCGGCGCACAGTGGACCATATTTTGAGAAGGCGGCCAAAAATCATTTATTTATTTTTTTTGTTACCGATTTTAAAGTTATGTTATTCATTTAAAAGTAAATACTAGTAAACCTCGGGAGCCAAAAAATTGCGACTCTATCTCAACTATATCACAGCGAACAGGGTATTCAAAAATGGGCTTTCTCAGTATTTTGCTAAAATTAAAAATTTTTTTGTAATTTTTTATATTTGAATGACTGCAACTTTTTTGATTTAAAAGATTTTGAAGTGAAATAAATTTTGTATAATTTTGTGGCTTCCATACTAATAATGTTAAAAATGTCAAATCACTGAGTCATTCCGAAATTTAAAAAAAAAATTTTTGAAAAAAGGTCCACATTTTCCGAAAATCTCCTATTTAATAGAGCATAACTCCTGCCAGTCAAAAGCAGTCAGAAGAAGTCTTGCAGTCTTCTATAGTCCGAACCCTCCCCTATACTCCTATACCCCATCATATACCCGCCAGTATCCGCCCGTGTGCACCAGAACAATTTCTCTGACCTAAGGTTAAATTTTTTCTGCAAAATTTATGAATACAAAAGTTGTCCACTATGTGGTTGGGATATATTAAGTTTGAGGTGATGTTTGTAACTGCCAAAAATATTGGACCTTTATCCATCTTTTATTATACGGATCGACTCAAAAACACTCTCCGAGCCGATTAAACGATGTCCGTCCGTCCGTCTGAGTGTTATGAATACAAAAGTTGGTCGTACCGTTGCAACGCGGTGTATTTTTTCGCGTGTCGGTAGAGTTGTCAGGAGTTTTTATATACTTATAAAAAAGGGTTGATATATTACAGGTACATTTACATAGGTATCTTTCAAAAACATTAATAGTCTGAATTAGAGTTATATAGTTTAAATACCTGACAAAATGGGAAACAATTTAAATAACAGGTAAATGGTAAAAAAAAAAAATATTGGGACATAGCCCTTTAAGATATGAGCAGGTATGCTTCACCTTTTAAAAGGGGTTAGGGTGTGGGTTTTTATGCTTCTAAAAGTGGTAATAAAAGATAAAAATTTTTATTTTACATAATTGCAAGAAAGAGAATTTATAATAATGTTTCCACAATTATTATTCATTACAATTTGCGCAATGACTAAGTACTGTTACAGAGATCTGGCAGATAATTATTTTCAGCGAAATGATGTAGACGATGTAATTTTGCACATAGTGAGCAACGACTTCTTTAAGAATTGTAACCTTGAAGACATTGAAATGCACAAAGGAAAAATTAGTAATTTTGCATCGAATTTGCTCTCATGCGGAAGCGAACCAATGAAAAGAATTGTGGGATTTTTCCAGAGTATCGAGATTTAGTTTCTGCCAAAAAAAGAATGCTTACCTTCACAATCTGCTATTAGTGTCACTTCAACATCAGCAGAAATAAAATTGCAAGATCTCCTTGAACATACTGCAGAACGATTGATAATACGCTTGATCATTTAAAAAAAATTGGTAATGGCAGCATTACTTTAATTTCTAAATGGGGATGTGATGGATGCTCTGGTCAGAAACAATACAAGCAATTTAATGCCGAAAATTCATCACATGCTAATTTATTTATGGTATCTTTCGTTCCATTGCGCTTAACAAAAAGGTATAGCGTCTTAGAGCCGTCAACTAGTAGAGCAACAGAAATTGATATATGGAAAAATGAAATTCCTTCTTCAACAAAGTATTGCAGACCAATAAAATTTGCATTCAAAAAGGAAACCAAAGATGTCATAACTGAAGAAGTTCAAAAAATAAAAGATCAAATTAAGGAACTTCAACCAGTAATATTTAAATTTGATGACCAATACATTGAAGTACATTTTAAATTGTGTCTCACAATGATTGATGGAAAAGTTGCACAAGCTTTAACTGGAACAAAGTCAACGTCAAGCTGCATTATATTCCAAAAGACATCAAGTCAATTAAGTCAACCCCCACCAGAAGGCGATAGTTTCAAGGAAGCCTACGAATTTGGAATGTTTCATGGAGCATATTCTTAAATTGGGTTATGATTTAGAATTTGGTCCGTTAGGCGAAACAGTGAGAAAAAACAAAGAAAATGAAGAAAAAAGAAAGCAAAAAAAAAAAAACAAATTCAACAAAAATATCTACAGCTAGGCCTCGTAATCGACCAACCAAAGCAAGGGGAAGGAAACACAAATGATGGAAATACTGCAAGGAGATTTTTTTCCGATCCGGAGACTGCAGCATCTATCACAGGTGTAGATCAAGAATTAATAAGACGATTCAAAATCATATTACAAGTTCTAGCATGCAGCAGAAAGATAACTGCAAAAAAATTTGGAGAGTACCCCAATAAAACAGCTATACTTTATAATGAAAAATACTCTTGGAGGTATATGCCATCCACAGTTCATAAAATTTTGTACCATGGGGAACAAATAATTCAAAACAATATGCTACCAATAGGAGATCTATCTGAAGAAGCGCAAGAAAAAAGGAACAAATACTACAGATTCTTTCGTGAGCACAACACAAGGAAAATGTCCAGATGTTGTACTAATAAAGACCTTATCACTATTTTGTTGTGCACTTCAGATCCGTATATGTCCAATATTCGTCAAAAATGGAAAACTACCTCTATTGAATTAGACGAAAAAGCTAACCAACTTCTAGAAGATGAAAATCAGAGCTATTTAGAAGAAATTTTTACTAAAATTGGCTGATTTAAAGTACTTTTTCATTACACTAACAATAAGTTACACTTTTTTTTATATAGTTAAAAAATTTTCTTGATTTAAAAATTTATATATAAAAATTGTTATATTTCATAAATTTACAATAAAAATTGTTATAGAAATATTTAAAAAGACAATAAAAAAAAAATTTAACTAAAGCAAAAACGTACGAGTTTTTCATTGAAACTTCTCTATCTTGAACCAATATAAAGTAACTTTTACGTTCGCTGCTTAACAAATTATATTTTAACTCGGGATCTTTAAAAAAAAAAAAAAAAAACAACCTTTGGCCCTTGTGCACATTAGGACTAAAAAGTTTACGGGGGCCAAAGTTTGGCATTTTCTGAAAAAATTAACATAAAAAATTGTTAAAAAGTTTTAGTTTTAAAATTAACTGAAAAAATAAGACAATATATTAAAAAAAAACCTTTTTTTACATTTTAACACTTCACTTTTGTACTAAAATTCATCTAGAAATGAAAATTTTTTTTTTAAAAACTCCGTAACTTTTTTCATTTTCGGTCGAGAATTACTTTTTATAGCAAAACTTAAAGGCTAAAGTCTCACCTACCAAACAAAAAAAAACGGATATCAAAATTCCAATCCAATCAAAAATTATAGATTTTTAACCGCCTTCTCGTCAAATGGTCCACTGTGCGGCGTATCATTTGAAAATCAGATGAAAATTAGAGTTCTTTTGTTTCCTCAAAAAGTAATTTTGATGGCAAAACTACTTTACCTGTACGAAAATCTTCGGTTCGCCAGATCAAATCGAGGAAAAAAATTAATTCAACCTCGTCATCGTTTTTTGGTATCTGAATGGCATTCCACAATCTCAGCAACTTAACAGCAACGCTTCAAATTTTAAAAATTCCTTTTTGAATATTTTGCATAACAATTTTATTAATTAATTAATTTTACTTATTTTCTTTTTTTTTCTTTATGGTAATCTTGCATTATTTTCTTGGTTATTTTTTACCATTTTTTCTTAAATATTTTCTGTATTTTGTAGTTAAAAATTTATGTATTTTGTAAAGCCAAATTATAGCTAACAATTCTCATGCCTTAGCATTATTATTCCTGTACTGTAATTATAAGATCTGTTCTTGTTGTACAGGAAAGCAAATAAATAAATATATAAAATAAATATATAAAATAATTAGGGAGCTTGTTTATCGCACATCACTATGATACAGAATTTATACCCCTTTATCCAACTGGAATGGTTATAGCATCTTATTACTTTCTATTTACCTAGAACTTTTGAAGGTAAATAAAAATTTATGTTTAAAAAATAATGCAAATAAATCAAATTAAAAATTTCAAACATTAAAACAATAACGTTCGTATGCATGGGTTATTTGACATTTTCCCAACATAATAAATTATGTTTAAAATTTCGCATAATTTGTTATCAACGCTTTATAACCAATTACAAATATTTTTTAAATTTGAAAATAATAAAGAAACATGTTTGAAATTCTTGTATTTCTTAGCAAAAACAATAAATTGAAATGAAAAAATTAAAATATAATTCATTAAAAAATGTATTATTACTCATACGCACCTGTGTGAACCATTTAACAATATAAAACATAAAAATAACAAATGGCAAAAAAGAAAAAACCTGAAGCGCACTTTCTTTTGTGACCACTTGGTCACATTGATATTTTTGAAATACTCATGTGTACGGATGTGTAAGTATGTGTAGGGTAACATTTTCAAAGAGACACATACTGTCCCTCTATTGTCACAACAAAACAATTGACATTTTGCGTTAAATTTTCAGACATGTGTGCGATCATTTATTTTAGATTTCATTGAGTTTTTGTTTTTGTAAACAATTACAATTTAAAAACTTATAGACTGACAAGCAGCTGCCGGTGATAGATTTTGGTTTGCAATTTTTTTTTATTTTTTATATTATTTTTGTTGAAAGCAAAGTTGTTCAATTGGTATTTGGATGGCAAGAGACATTTTAAAACAACAATTAAATCACAAAAAATTTTGTTTACCAAAAAATGTTCCGCATATAAGTTATTACTCGCCTTTTTATGTTTGATTTATGACATGACGGCGATTTGTGTTTTTGAAGTATTTGGCATAGGTGTCCCGTAGCAATCGGTAGTAAGTCTGTGATTTTTGCAGTTTTTTCTGTAGTCAACGTCTAACAGAAAGTCGTAACATATTACCATATGACACATACATAGGTATAATTAGAAACTGCATTATTGTAGAATATTTATTATACCCTCCACTCCAGTGTGCAGAGGATATATATAAGTTTGTCATTCCGTTTTTAATAATTAGAAAAAAATTTTGGACCCCATAAAATATATATATTTGTGATCCTTATAACAACCAGAGTTGATATAGCGATGTCCGTCTGTCCGTCTGTGGAAATCACGATGACGGCATCGAAAGGGCAGATAGGGTGCTCGTTGACATAAAAAAATGATTTATTAACGTCCTGAAAAGTTTGCCATTTAAAATCGTCCAAATCGGTCGATAAGGCCCTAGATTTGAATGAAGAACTAAAAAAGTCTTGAAAAAATATAATTTTCTATGTTGTTCTTGTCACGATCACGCCCTGAATAGTGCAGCTACAGTGATCATTTTTAGTGAGGATTATTCACCAAATTCATGGGAAGATTTCTGTTTCAAAAATCATTAAAATCGGTGGAACAGGTCCAGGGAAATCTCTGAAAAATTAAAAAAAAGAAACATATGATGTTTCTATATTGTTCTTGTTGTTATTCTAAATGTTGTGTTGTTGTCATAGCTGGACTTGTTGTTTTTGTGGTCGTTGTGGTAATAATATAATAAAAACTAACCCTTTGTACATTTTTTTATTAACTCCGGTAGAAAAATTTAAAAGTTTCCATTGTTTTGGCATCACTCTAAAAATTTGTTAGATCATTTCTGTTATTATCACGAGCCTGCCTGCAAAATTTCAGATCGAACGGCTCACGGAAAATTGTTAAAGTCGATCCAAAATTTTTTCGACAAACAGACACTACGAGTTAATATAAAGGGAGTAAAAATTCACCAACATCTAAAGCAAATACTGCTAAAATACCTAGTTGTTAATAAAAAAAACAATGTAAATATAGCAAAAAAAAAATTTATGTAAAAATTTATTTATAAATTTATATAAACATATTAAATAATATAAATAATATACATATATTATATATGTATATCCATAACAACTGCATGTTAGAAATAAGTCGGTATATTATTTTATTTACATAAAATTCTGCAATATTTTGTTGTGGGCAAAATACATTTCTTTTGCATTAACAGAGTGTCACTTCATTTTGCTCAGCGTGACTATGCAACAGTAGATGGCGCCACAATTTTTGTTTGTTCTAATTAGCTTTGCAATAGTTATTTCTATTTTAATATGAATGTTAATATTTTCAACTGGATATCATACAGAACAATGTTAAGAGTATACACGGGCTGGTCTTTTATTTCATACGTATTTTCATTATTCTTTTACAAATATGAACACAAGTTTGACATATTTACTTTTTGTTGTCTTTACAAAATAGAGTTACCGAGTTTATCAATGAGTTTTTTGCTTTCAAAACAGTTCTACATAGTTATATAGAATTATTATTCTGCTTTACCTACAAAATATCTGATTGCGATTACATCTAATTTTTAAAAATTGTTTATAATTACTAAAGCATTATTATTCACATAAATACAAAATTGCACTTTTTAAATTTTCCATTCAAATTTAAGAAAATATCAATTCTAAAAACTGGAATTAAAAATTTCCAATTATAAATTACAATTAATTGAATTTCAGAAAATCATATCAAAACGTCGGAAATTATAATTTTAAATTTAGAAGACATCAATTAAAAAAGAAACACCAAATACCTGTTTACATTTAAAAAATTTTTACATTTAAACAAAATGTTGACATTCAGAAGAAATTAATAGCTTTTCAGTACCGTGATTCAGTAACTTCTTTTAACGATAGTCGAATCGTTAAAAAAAGAAAATTGCAAAATTATCAGTAAAATTTTTAAACGATATTCGCTATTGTTAAAGTCAGCTGTTGTTGTTATCTAAACGACAACCGTTTTTGTCTTGTTTATTCAATCGATAAAAACTTAAATTTTTAGGTTGAAATGTCGTCATTCATAAATAAAAATCATAAAATAGTGAAAATATTTTGCTTTAATTAAAAAACTTTTTTATATAAATAAAAAAATTAAATAGCATATTCAATTCATTATTTCATTTTCAAATAAATAAACAGAAATATTAGTAAAAAAAAATAAAGATATTAAACATAAACATAAAATCATCCTGTCAAACACGAAGTAATTTGTTTTTTTCTATTCTTCTTTGTGTTTTTCGCTTATTTTGACATAGATGCCTCTCGTTTACAATTTAAATAAATAGAAAAGTAGATTTGTCGACTGTCGTTAAGATGTATGTACTTAGTGAATCACTTAATCCTTAGTGCAAACAACAATAGCTGTCGATATATTTTGCGATGGTCGGATCGCTGAAATTTACAGAATCACACTACAGAAAACATTTATTTAAATTCAATGAATTTTAGAAAACGTCAAATGATATTTAAGAATACAAAAACAATTACATAAATAAACGCAATTTGATGAGAATGTTATTTTTTATATATAAATTTTCACATTTTTTTTGGATGAAAATTTGAAGTTTTTCAGAAAACAAAGAGAACAATTTATTTTATTTAAAATGTTTGGGACATTTGGTTTTTTGCGTTTGGCATCCCTAATTTGAATATTTATTATTATAAATTTATTCTCTATGTTTTCCAAATATGGCAATATTTTAATAAAAAAAGTTGAGAGTTTTTTTTTTTTTGGTTATTATTTTGTTACTCCATCCGACCTATATGGCCGCAATGAAGAAATATTTGGCCAGTTAAAATAAACTATACAGCCATCTCCAATTAGCACGATTTAATACATATAGCCAACCTACACAACCATTACCTTTGCAATGAGGTTGGGGCGAGCTATTTAATTAGCAAAAACTAAATTAAACGAGAAGTTATGTCATATAACCGGAAACGCATGCATATAGGAAACGCATGCATATTTTTCCAATATTTTGTTTACATTTATTGTCAATCTCAAACCGAGGTGGAGGGTATCAAAGATTCGGCACAGCCGAATTTAACATTCTTACTTGTTTTTTAATAACCAGCCCATTAACTTACCAAAACTTATCAGAACTTATCTCAAACTATCAACTTAAAGTCTAGAACTACTTAAGATAAACTTCAGGCATTTAGTAGGACCTTATATTTAATAATTTAATATATTTAACTTTTTTCATTCAATTATCAATTTTGGTCCTTTCGATTTTAATTAATATAAGAACTTTCTCAAATTGCGGTTATACGATTTTTAAAAACTTTTGATGATTTCTCTTGTCATTCTAAAGCTAACTAATTTTAGACTAATTTTGGACTAATTTTATAGAATGAAATTTTAAAAAAAATTATTTTCAATTTATTGAAAAACATAACATGTTAAGGGCGTATGATCACTATTTATTAGTAGAGTAGAAGATATGTTTACTAGAGTGGGTCAATTCTTTGTCAACGAAAAATACTAAGTAACTTTTACGGAAAACCATGGTTCCAAAATCAAAAAATTTGCAATTGATAGGAAATAATCGGTATCGCTGGCAGAGTACTCGTTCAAAGCGAAATTTTCTCAGCTTTCTATATTTGAAGTTATGTATATCGAAAAAATTCGGTACCGGATTTTGTCAATCTGAAGACCAAACTTTAAAAAAAACTTAAAAGTATCAGGATTTTTCACTTTTGGGTAGCAGAAAAAGCTCTCAAAGTATTTTTTTCAAAAACGAAAATGTAAAAACCTTTTGTCTAATTCATCCATTTTGCACTTAAGCTATTTAAATATAAAACATGAATGATAGAAAAGTTTAAAGCGTACATCATACAACTCATAAAAATAAGATTACTTCACAGTTTAATACTTCTTTAAGATAATACAACGGGAGGTTAGATATATCCATTATCCATTCGTGGTATTCAGTTACGGCTTTAAATAGGAACTGGTATAATATATACTGCGCGACGAGAAATATTGGTTAGAAATAGTACAAATCTCTGAGATCCTGATATATGTTCCGGTATTCCTGGAACAGTTAGCATATATCTTCAAATTCTATGTATCCCAAAGGGAATGTTTGCAGTGAGTGACGTTACCTAAGTCAATCAAGTCAACATATTCGGAGCAATCAAAAACTGGCAGATCCTAATGATTGTTATAGAAGTGTACAGTTTACATTAAAAGAACTTTTTTGTGACTTTAAATGTCATACGATAATTAAAAAAAAAAACTTTTTATCTGAATTAGCTAGTAATATGCTAATTTACGGATATATTTAGCAAAAGCAAAGACATGTAATAAGTTAAAGTCACCATATACAGGCTTAAAAATATAACCGATAAAAACATATTTGCAAAATTTCACCTAAATATGTGATTTATCCATCGATAAAAGACGTGCCCCTGTATAAGTATTATTGATAGTTAGAAACATCAGCACAATTTTATTGAAATTATTTTTATCAAAAATTTTATTCTAAATACTAAAAGATGAATATAGGTTTAAAAAATGAAATTAATTCACCTATTTTATAAAAAAAATAATAAAATAAATAAATGAATAAAAACATGAATTTTTAGCAAATAAATATCAAAACAAATAAAAGAAAATAGTTGTACATATAAAATTCAGAGTTCAGAAAAAAACACACACTGAATAAAAAAACTCGTACATATATGTAAACAAACATTGCTGAGACGAACAAACACATATTTTGATTTTGATATCAGTTATGTTTGTTTTTAAATTTTGTACGGTGCCGAACACAATCATGACTGTGTTTCGTTTTAATATTTCGTTATCTACACGAACATGTTTCTATCACGTATTTTTTATTTCGAACACACATAAAACAAACAGGTTCGAGTGTAGCTTTATTTTAAGTTCGTGTTCTTGCATGTGTACTGCTAAAAAAAACAGAACACATTCTTGAACGCGTACATCGATTGCTTCAACCAAATTTATTTAAAAATCTAAAATAAATTAAAAAAATAATAATAATAAAAAGTTAAAAACAACATATAAAATTTCTCTGCTTTCTATTTTATTACTATTTTTTATTTTTTTTTTATTTTTTTTTATTTTTATTGTTATCTTTTTATTTTTATTTCTTTATAACTGCTAAAGAATTATTTTAGATTTTTTTAATAAATTTGGTTGAAATAATTGTTGTCGTTATAATAGGGGTGTATCAGATTTTTCCGATCGCTAGTGGATAATGTTTTAAAATTTAGATAAACGCGTTTAAGAACATGTTCTGTTTTTTTTTTTAGCCGTACACGTGAAAGAACACTAACTTAAAATAAAGCTACACTCGAACCTGTGTGGTTTATGTGTGGTCGAAACAAAAATACGTGATAGAAACATGTTCGTGTACATAACGATATATTAAAACCAAACATAGACATGATTGTGTTCGGCACCGTATAAAATTTAGAAACACACATAATTGATATGAAAATAAAAATATGTGTTGGCTGCTTTAGAACAGAACATTGTGTGTTTGATGTGTGTATTTTCGATTATTTTCAAAATTACAAGAGAAAAGCTACTTATTCAAAAAAATGTGCTTTAAAATATATTACCGTTTTAAAAAGGTAGTTTTAAAAAAGTACTTTTTTAAAAAAGGGTACTTTTAAAAACATTGTACTTTTAAAAAGGTATTTAAAAAAATCCTTTTAAAAAACAGGTTGTTTTCTAAAAAGGGTACTTCAAAAAAAGATTTCTTTTTTAAAAAAGGGTAATTTTTATAGAAGGGTATTTTCAGATACTTTAAAAAAAAAAGATACTTTTTAAAAAAAGGGTGCTATAAAATACGGCTACTGTGTAAAACGTGTTTTACTTTTTTAAAAAAGGACACATTATAAAAAATTAACTTTTTTTAAAAAAAATTACTTTAAAAAGGATGGATTATGAATTTATGGATTACATTTTTGTTTAATGTTAGCGATTTTCTTTACTATTTCGTGGTAACGATAAAAAAATATGTGGCACAAGCTAATATCACACGTGCCACAACAAATGCCACACCTAAAATTACTACAAGAAAATTACAATTGAACATTTTTTTTTTAAGACTTTTTTTTCTCATTTTCGTTCATATCTCGTGAATCCTTTGGAACGATTTTGATGATTTCAAATAGCAACTACTTCGTAATGTTAGTAAACTATTTTATGGAAAAACGAAGGCTCAAGCTTAGTTATTGAGGGTGTTATCGTGATTTCAACAGATAGACTGACAGATGGACAGACGGGCATCGCTATATCGAGCTGTTATAAGAATACAGAATACATATGGTCGTAAATTTATCTTTCAATTCGTTACAAACGTAATGACAAACCTATATATACCCTCTCTCTGTACAGTGGTAAGATCAAATTTTCGTAACAAAAAAAATTACGTTAACTCATTTATTTGAAAAAATATTTGTTGAAGCTCTATTCCAGTTTAGTTTTCCGTTATCTGGCTAAATGGTTTATCTAAATGGTTAATACAAATATTTAAAATTATGTTTGAAAAAAATCCATCTAATAATTTTATGGGTATTTTATAACTCAGAACCACTAAAAATGCACTTATTATTCATTGCCGCAAGTATGGAGAAGACATTCACGTTTTAAGACATTAGATCACTGCATTTTGATCTTATGATAATAACCTTAGATTTTTCGCATATATAATTCAGGAACATTTATTTAAGGCCTCGATTAGAGTTAAAAAGTCTTAAAGGAAAACACAATTATTCTAGACTAATTCGCTGAGTTCTTTTTAATATAAATTTTTCATATTTCGGGCCATCATACTTCAGGACCTGTTAGAGCTAGAACTCCAAATTTTAAATATTTCTTAGTTTAATAAGATAAAACTTTATCAAATTTAAAGATGATATAGTCGAATAGGCTCATTTTTTTCGTTGACTATAATCGGTAAAAACCTCTGGCATAAACGGTTCTTCCTTTGCGAAATTCATTACGGACTACATGAGATCTTGTTGGAATCCAAAAGTGTTTTCTCAATTATTTTTTATTTTTTTTTGCTATATCCGAGTCCGATAAGTTGTACGATTTTGAGATACTCTGACCTGCAAATAGAAAGAAGACCGGCTGATACTAGAATTTGTTGAGATAAAACCGTCGACACTTGTAACTGTTTAATCAGATATTATTGAGAAATCTCCTTCAGATTTCAGTGAAAGCACAAAACTCAAACTTAATTTTGTACGCCTGTGTAATATATGTCTTGCATCATACAGGATGATCCCTATAGAGTTTACATCTTGACGTACTGTTAACTTTGAGTATGGCAACACCAGTGTCAGCTATATAATGATAACAAGTTAGCATAATACTCGTACATGCCGTTTACGAAATGAGTCGGTTTACGCTCGAACAACATATTAAAAACTTATTATCTAATTGGGCTACGAAGCGCTTGAAAGATGATGATTATTTCTCCGAAAAATTATCTGATATGACGAAGCACATTTTCATGTCGGTGGTAACGTCAACAAGTTATGTTGTCGCATCTGGGACCCATTTGCGAAGATCTGGATCTGGATAACTTTTCGTTTCAACATGATGGCGCGCCTTGCTATACAGCCATGAAATAGTCGAACTTTAGCGCTGCAAGTTTTAAAATCACGTTATTAGCAGTTTCAGCCAACGCGAGGCTGACATTTGACCCCATTGAACTATTTTTCGTGTGGAACTGTTAATCCCCCAGCATCGAATGAGGCACTGAAAAAAGAAATTATTTACAGCTTCATACTACCGAAAATGTAGTAAAATATTGCGTTAATGTATGGGCTACTGCCAGACTGGCCGAGGTGGGTTTTGAATGAAATTATGTTCCATAATTAACCGCAAGGATTGTACATTTAAATAAAATACCGATGGGTAAAGATATGATAACTTTTTTATTTATATCAAAATCAAAATGCTAAATTTATAAAAGAAGTTCTTCCAAGTTCTCAAGAACTTTATAAAACGTTAACACCAATTCGCTCAAGCATAGTGTAGGGTAGAACAAGAAAAATGTATTTTGTATTTTAAGCATTCTCTTGTTCATAGTAATCAGTGACACAGCAGCAGTAAAACAACAACAACAACAACAAAAAAGAACAAGTCATAAAAGATTATTTAGTGCTCAATATAATATTCAATTAAAATGCTTAACACCTGTTATTTGTTAAAAATTATGTGTCAATGATTTAAGCCAACAATAATTTTGTTAGTGTGAATGTTCCGAAATAAATTAGATAGGCATTCATAGAACTTTGTTTGTAGGAATGTGTGTGTATCTGTGAGAAGATACTTTTGAATTTCTTTTAACAGTTGCTAATGATGTTGCTGTTATTCATTCATATTCATTCACCATCGGAATCAAAATGGCATTGGAATAGTGATGCGTGTTGTGCTGTGCTGATGATGTGTTGGTAAAACGTTTCCGAACGGTACGTACAAGTATATTTCATATCATTAACTCGTGCTACGCTTGTACTTGAATAGAGGAAGAACAAGAATATATGAATGTTGCTCATCATCTTTTCCTACTTGTTATATGGATGTATGCATAACCCTGCTACTGTTTGTAATTGAACATAAGTTTAGTTTCGGTTTGATCAGCATCTCCATCACCAGCAGCATCATCATTATCATCATCATGACGACCATTACAATATTGCGGATATTGCTTTCAAATAAAAAAATCACATGTAAATAATTTGATAATTCTAACGCAGGTGCCATTTACCATTAATTACACCCTACACTAACCAAAGAGGTAATGTGTGTTTGTGGTGTTAGTTTGCTTACATTCAAAACGTGTGAATTCCTTCTAATACTTTTTACTCGAAATTACTTTTGAAACTATTTTTTCTCAGCTCTTCAGTCCATAATGAACCATTCTGTTTCTACTTTCATATATGGAATTAATTCTTTACTATTTTGCTCCGTCTTTCCTGTTTTCGAAATTCTTTTACGTTTTAATTAAAAATCTACTAGCTGGTTGTACCCGGTATTGCTCGCTTTTACCCAAATAAGACAAATTGATGTCATCTTGTGTGATTTCTCAAATTTTGCCAAGCACATTAATATTATATTCGAAAGAGATTAATACATAATATTGTTTGTAAGGCAGAAAAAATAGCTCGATAATAGGACGGTTCCGTGATCTGTATTAACAATTTAAATAAATATATGTAAATGCTGATCGTTTGAAAATATTGCGCATGCGATGTGTGCGAAAAGCATCTATTTAACTAGGAATTTTAGATATTTCATTTTAAAAAAATCCGTTGATATGAGAGGTATCCGTAAAATCTTCTCATTTTGTTAATATAAATGTTCCAGTGAGATAAGTGCTGAGATGTGTTAGCCGTTATCTTATTCCGTTACAATGTTCCAGTGAGATACGTGCTGAGATGTGTTAGCCGTTATCTTATTCCATTACAAAGTTTAGGTGCATTCAGATTGCACATATGGATAGTTGATGCAACAACTTAAGTTATAGTTTGTGGAGTGGAACTTCCGTTTCATTTTTTGTTAAGGCAGTAATTTTGATATAATTTAAGCGATTTCTGTATTAGTGGTAGTAAAGTAAAGCAGATTTGTCCCTTTTAAATATTCAAGAGCTTTCGTTGGCTATATAATTTGAAATTTGATGCAAGTAAGGCATACACATTACCTATGGGCATATCCAGCTTTTACTTCAGGTTAGTTTCTAACTGGTCTACCGATCTTGCGCCTCTACCATGTGTAGCAAAATTGACGAACGGCATAGTTAGTTCTAAGAAAGCTGTTAAAGTAGATTTAGGATGAACTAATACTCCTTTTAGGAAATAATATTTATTGAAAAAAAGACCTTATCTATGATGAAGAAATACATACATATATTGCAATACTTTTACAGAAACACTTTGAATGTAATTTGATGAAGAGATTAAGCGTAACAGCGATGCGGAAAATGAGGGTATGCTACATAAAACTTAAGTATATGAACACATTTATAAAAGTCTTGAGCTCATATCGATAGAAGAAAGAACAATTTTCATAGAAACTGAACTCTGATAACAAATAAATAGTGGATTATTATCAAATCGGTATGTAGTATGGCTTATAGTTTGGCACTAACAGTTTAGGGCGTGGATGCGTTACTAACAATAGCTTTTTAAATATAAATAACTACCGATAACTATATTCTAATAATTGGGGCCAAAAAATGAAGCACTACCGGTGTGTCAAAGTTCATGTGAGTCGGTTCATTAGTTTTGGCTATAAAAAATTACGAACAAAAATAGGGATAGATTTACAAAAAGTGGTCGTGAAAAGATCTATCCAAACCTAGTATGGCCCATAGTTTCTTCCAGAGGAAGCACTATCTATGTGTTGAAATTCATACAAATCGCTTTAGTAGTTTTGGTCTGGTATGTTATTTTTATACACATATAGGTACTTATATACATATACTTATATAGTATAGATCTAAAACCTTTTTTTGCATTATTAGTTTAAAAAATAACAGCCTGTTCACTTCAAACATTTTTAGTGGTATTAAAAAACAAAATTTTATGTCAAAATTAGTAAATGGTAATTTACTCGTAGACTTAATAATACAGGTCAACAGCAAAAATGCCGAACAAAAACCTCTGTATAGATTTGATGCACCATGGCTACCTAAGTACAAAAATGGTCAAAATTTTAAATTCTATGGAGAAGTTTTTTTCTTAAATTTTTAAGTAAAATTAAAATTTTTTTTAGACGTTTCTCCACATAACTAATAACAACTTCAAAAGGGTTAGTCCGATAATATTGAAATAATATCAGAAAAATTCAGATTTACATAATCTTTAATTCGTCTATATATTTAGTTTCAATCGGCTCAGTAGTTTCGGAGTTATAATCAATAATTGAAGCAAAAAATATATTTTTCACATGAAAATATCAAATTTTTTTGTTTCATAAAAAATCGAAAACTGCAAAAAATTTCCTGATTTATTACTTTTTCGCAAAGCCACATATAATAGGAAAAAAATGAGATATAGATCGTGAAAATCGATTGGTTCTTTTCGAACTTATTTACAATTAAGTGAATTCGCTCATTTTCACAAAAAAAAATTTTTATTCACAATTAATTGAAGGTGTCGCATTTTACAAGCACTGTCATTATTTCATTGGTTTACATAATAATGACTAAATAATATTTTGCTATTGAATGAATTTAAATAATAATATAATAAATAATAAATAATAAATAATATAATAAAAATGCAGAATATAGAAAGTAAGTGCATTTTACGACACGGATTTTAGCAAACCCCCTTTACATGTACAAAATTATTTGGAAAAAAAATTTATGACATTTTTATGATTCTAAGAACTAAACAAGTAAGAAAATTATAGTCGGTCTAGACCGACTATAGGACACCCTATACCATGCGTTTAGAGACCCTACCCCATAGGCCCAACTAACTGGACATAGAAAATAAGCATAAACCAAATTTGAGTGGGATTTTTATAAATTTTTTTGTCTGCAGATATGAAAAAGTTCATATCGGATGATATATCTATATGGGGACTAGGCGCAAAAATGGGTCGATCCTGACCATGTTTGGTAAGGTCTCTTGTATTTTGCAAAAATATATATACCACTATGTGGTTTGGGTATAATGACTTTGTGCTGCTGTTTGTAACAACCAAAAATATTTGACCTAGACCCTTTAATTATACCGATCGAATCAGAATCACTTTCTGAGTTGATTTAGCAATGTCCGTCCGTCCGTCCGTCCGTCCGACCGTCCGTCTGTGTGTCCATGTAAAGCTTGTAATCAAACTGCAGGTCGCAAATATGAATAAATTTTGATGAAATTTGGTATATAAGCTTTTATCGGCCATGGGATGAACGCTATCGAAATTGGTGAGAATCGGTCCATGTTCACACCTAGCCCCCATACAAATTACCCATATGAAATCGACATAAATTGCCATAAGATCCAAATTGTCATATAGATCTTATTCAAATTGGGTTTGTATGCCTTCATTACATCCACAAAGAGCAGTCCAAAAATGCTCCCTTTGGCCCCATATATAGAGCTGCTTCCCGATCTTCACTTAAATCTATTAAAAACGAAAATATTGCACTGATTCTTCTCAAATTTTGTTAGTATATATTTTTGCAAAATACAAGAGACTTTTCCAAACATGATCAGGATCGGTCCATTTTTGGACCTAGTCCCTTTATAGATATAGCATCCGATATGAACTTTTTCATATCTGCAGCCAAAAAAATTAATAAAAATCCCACTCAAATTTGATTTTTGCTTATTTTCAATGTCCAGTTAGTTGGGCCTAAGAGATAGGGTTTCTAAACGCATGGTTTAGGGTATCATATAGTCGGTCTAGACCGACTATAATTTTCTTACTTGTTATGATTGCGGTAGCAAAGAAATAAACGCTTATAATTTTTCGTGGACGCTGAATTGCTGTTTCTGTAACGGAATTTTGCACACACAAATTGTACTCATAGAAAGGGTTATCCCAAATTATAGTATCGTATCACAAAACAGGTCCATAGATATGGCACACTTGGAAATCGCGCTTAGTATTAATAAGAACTGATTGAGCCGTCTCATTTCATTCAAGAAGTGTTTGCGATAGCGGAAACATCGTTTCATCCCTACATTAAGATTAGAGTCATTCAGCTTACAAGTTAAAAATAATTTTCACTTATTAATCAAAATGAGCAAGAAAGCCAGAACATTTTTTTGTAAAAACAATCCGGATTTATTTTGTTATGTGTGCGGCCAATATATCACCGGGAAAAAAGTGAAATTCTATCCTTCATTGCAAAAGTTATTTCAAGATTGATATAATGTATATCCGCACAATTTGAACCAGCATTGGACACCGAGTACTATATGCCTTTCATGTCGAATGAATTTATCTGTGACGTCGTCTAACGTAAAGTAAGTATAGGTTAATAGATTTCGAATATTTTATACTTACAGTAATTCTTAATTATATTTTGAATTCTTCTTATTCCTTATTTATTTTTTTTTTTTTCATTTTACAGACGACACTTGGAAATTTCGACGCCTATGGTATGTAGAGAAACAGCGAGCCACGAATCCGATTGTTATTTTTGTTTAAGTACAAAAATCGGTTTCGGAAAACACATGCGATGGTCTTACCCCACGAGTTCTGCTGATGGGTTTGAACTTGCAGTTCTACATTCACAAGAAGTTGCATATGCTAAAGCTGTAATCAAGTGCTGTAATCAAGTGCATTCATCATCACCAGGACACTCAACCTCATGTATTTGTTACCAATCAGATAGTTCAGATCCATCACTACCATCTACATCTGAAAATGACGAGTTCATCCCACACAAACATTTCTAGCCGAGACAATGGAATCAAGACCAACTTAAAGATGTAATTAGAGACCTTGGATTGTCGAAAAGATCTTCTGAATTACTTCTGTCCCGGATGAAAGAAACAGGTCTCATAACTGAAGAAGCTAGAGTTTCGTATTACCGTACTCGAGAAAAAGCCTTACTTCATTATTTTGCTGAAGAGGATGAATTTGTGTACTGCACAGATATTTCTGGTTTGATGATTGCCATGGGCTTACAGATACGATTCAAACGAATGGCGTTTATTTATCGACTCATCAAAACGCAGCTTGAAGTGGGTCCTTTTGCATAATGAAAATAAATTTCACTCCTTGTCGATCGCACATTCAACCAAAGTAAAAGAAGAATACTCTGTAATTGCATTGGTCATGAAGAAGATTAAGTATGATGAACATAAGTGGGTAATTTGTGTTGATCTTAAGATGGTAAATTTTCTCTTAGGTCAACAAAGCGACTTTACCAAATATCCTTGTTTTATATGTTTATGGGACAGCAGAGCTAAATCAGAACATTGGAAGAGAAAACAATGGCCTTCTAGAGAAACACTGGTTTCAGGTATGCCAAATGTTATAAATGTGGCTCTAGTGCCCCGAGATCGGATCATATTACCCCCTCTTCACATTAAACTTGGTCTGATGAAACAATATGTTAAAGAACTTAACAAAGATAGTGAATGTCTCCAGTATATTTCAAGGAAGTTTCCAAATCTGAGTATGGAAAAGCTAAAAGCAGGCATATTTGACGGCCCACATATTCGCAAATTGGTGACCGATACTGATTTTGGCAGTTCAATGTCAAAAATTGAGAAGAATGCATTGTATGGGTTATTCAAAATTTCTTACGAAATAACAAGGGTGTTGAAGAGATGTTATATCACTTCCATCGACTTGGATGCAACATGAGCATCACTTTAATCGTTTTCCTGAAAACTTTGGAGACTTGAACGAGGAACAGGGCGAACGATTTCACCAAGATATGTGAGCCATGGAGGAACGATATCAGGGTCGCTGGGATGCACACATGATGACTGATTTTTGCTGGAGTATTCAGAGTGACACTTCGTCATTCAACAATAATAGAAAATCGTATAAAAGAAAATTCCAGAGTTTATAGTTTATAATTATAAATCTTTTAATAATAAATCTTATATAATATAATAAATTTAAATAACAAAATGTAAATTTTAGTAAAATTCAATCTACCGAAAGAAGAACATTAACAGCTCATTTTTAACAAAAATTTTGTGAAAATGAGCGAATTCACTTAATTGTGAATAAATTCGAAAAGACCCAATCGATTTTCACGATCGATATCTCATTTTGTTTCTATTACATATGGCTTTGCGAAAAAGCAATAAATCAGAACAATTTTTGCAGTTTTCGATTTTTTATGATTTTTTTAAAACAATAAAATTTGATATTTTCACGTAAAAAATATATTTTTTGCTTCAATTATTTATTGTAACTCCGAAACTACTGAGCCGATTGAAACCAAATATATAGACGGATTAAACATTATGTAAGTATGAATTTTTCAAAATTCATTTCAATATTATGGGTCTAACTCTTTTGCGGTTATCATTAATTATGTGGAGAAACGTCTAATTTTACTTAAAATTTTTAAAAAAAACTTCTTCATAGAACTTAAAATTTGGACCATATTTGTACTACTGGAACCAAAATACATCAAAACTGTATAGTGGTTTTTGTTCGGCATAAATTTTTTTCTTTTTTGTTGCCTTGTTAGTGTAGGAACTATCATCAGTGGCAGTTATTAAACAGAACAAAATTACACAAAGTTCTTTCAATTCGAAAACTGCTAGTTTTGTAATTTTTAGGACGATATAATCATATACTTTATCTCATCACGCGTGTATGCAAATATTTATATGGGTTTCTGGATTTATGTTTACCTTGACTAAAATATCGTGTGTGGAAGATGACGAGACCCACGCAATTGTCCGGTTTTTCTCAGAAGAACTTGGGGAGATTGACTGAATAGTGATTTCCTAGACTAAAAACAACGAAGAAACAACATTGCTTCAGAGTGTACAATATCGATACCAGCTGCTAAGGAGTCTGGTATTTAGTATGCTTAATACCGGAGATAATAACATAAGGTTGTAAGAGGGCAACTTGTATAATTACGAAATCAATTGAGACTAAAGTGCCGACCAATTTCTTTAATTTTTTTGCTATTCCAAGATTAGCAATTTTTGGAAGGTAATGGATTCCCATTAACCTGATTTGTAACTTGAAACTTCAGAATAATATTAATAGGCTAGGCGATTTCTTGTGACTGATGTTTTGTTCTACCGTTTTATCCCGATTTTGACCAAGCGTCTGCATTATTGTTATTGTAGCTGACTTGTAGTTTGAAGAGGGTGTCAATACCAATTTTGGGACGAACCATTTATCTATTTGTAATGTATCTTTAGCAGTTTTCACTATGGTTTTGTTACTTTTTGGTTTTCAGTTGGCAGTGAACGACACATGCCACAAAATGCACTTTTATGGATTTTCCTTGTCGCTGAGATGTTATTCGGTTGTTTTTCTGTATGTCAGCATATTTTGTACTCATTAGTATTTGACACGATTTCCATATGTTAGCGTTTTTATCTTCTTTTGTTGTTTTCGTAAAACATTTCTATGATTTGTCCTTATGTTCATATTCACAAATGACTGTAAGCACCCAATTCATTTGTACTTTTATTTTAAACTAGATGTAACTCGGTGTGCTTCGCTACACCCTCCCCCTTCCCCCACGAATCATTTTGAGGGCTCACGCAAAGTCCCAAGGCTCCCACTAATACAGTATTTCAGATATATCACATTAAATATTAAGTTTGTGTAGGGGTGCCACGCGCATTTGTCCAATCCCGCCCACTTTTTGTCTGACTACTCACGTTAATAATAGATGAACTGAGGCAAATTTGCAAAGCTTTCTCTATCATATTAATATACATGACATTTAAAATTTACTTTGCGTGGCCACGCCCGCTAAAAATATTTAAAAAATTGCAGCCAGTAAGACCCTGTGAAAATCTCAGGAAGGTCAGATGAGTAGTTATGGAGATTACCTCCGACAAAAAACAAACAAACAAACAAACACATATTACATCTTTATTATGTTAGTATAGATTATAAGCATACATTTTTTTTATTTGAATATTTGCTGATATACTCGTAAAATGTTTTTTGGTTTTTTCATTCGGTACAACAATTATCAGATTTTTCGGCGTTCCTACCCTGGAGCAAGGTACATGTAGCTGCCCATGAGAAGAAGATGGATTATCAAAATTTGATCTGGCAACACTTAGCTATTGGCCTTGAGCTTAGAATATCATTTGGCAATTTTTCTTTTTAGCGATTTTTGATTTTGCCCATTTTTGATTTTGAAGATTTTTCTGGGCGATCTTTATTTTTCGCAATTTTCGGTTTTGGCGAATTTTTGATTTTGGCGATATATTTTCTACGACAAATCACACTGATAACTAATGTACTTGTCAAAAGACTGTCGCTTTCGTAGTACTTCATATTTTTTATATAGGGGATGCCACGCCCACTAATCCCATCCCGCCCAATTTTTATTGGACTACTCACATTAATATCTGATGGACTTGTGCAAAATATCAAGTCTTTCCCTTTTATAGTACACCAGTTACATGATATTAGATATCTACTTTGCATAGGCTGTGCTACGCCCACTGCTTCGATCACGCCCATTTTTTTATTCGACTAATCATACAAAGAACCTATGGGCTGATGCTAGGCCACAAAGTTCTCTCTTTAACAGTACTCCAGATATATGACATTAAATAGTTACTTTGCATGGGGAGTGCCACGCCCATTGGTGTGAACCCGACAATATTTTGTCCGACTACTCATACTGAGATCTGATGGTGCCGTGCAAAGTGTCAAAGCTTCCCTTTTTAGTACACCAGTCATATGATATCACATATTTACTTTGTACGGGCGGTGCCACGCCCCTGCTCCGATCACGCCCATTTTTTGTCTAATTAATCACATGAATAACTTATGAACTCACACAAAGTCCCAAGGCTCTCACTAATACAGTACTCCAGATATATGGCATCTTATATTTAATTTGTATGGCAGGCGCCGCGCCTATTGGTCCGATACTGCCCATTTTTTGTCCGACAGCACACATTAATAATAGGTGGCATCCGACAAATTTTAAAAGCTCTTTCTATCAAAGTACTCGAGATATATAATATTGAATTATTATTTGTATGGGAGGCCACGCCCACTTATCCGATCGCGCCCATTTCCGGCGTAGCTACTAATATTAACAATAGGTGACCTTACACAAATTCGCAAAGCTCGCCCTATCATGGTACTCAAGATGTGTATATGATATTAAAAATGTACTTTGTTTGGGAGGTGCCACGCCCACTAAAAATATAAAAAATATATAGCCTATAGCACTTCCCATATCCGCAGTAAGACTCTGTGAAAATTTCAGGAAGATCAGATGAGTAGTTACGGCGATTACCTCCTACAAACAAACAAACAAACACACATGACCTCTTTATAATATTAGTATAGATTTAACTGTTTTCATGGTTTTATGCAGATTAAAGAGAATTTGAAATTAAAAAATGGGTTATTCGGGATAGCATGGTATACAAATATGATACTTGCGTGTCGATGTCATAATTGTGTCAGTTTTTTTTAACAAATTAATGTACACATTTTTAATTTCCATTAGAAAGTAATTTCTTAAAAACATCCGCATCTAAAAGGGACAATGGGGGGAGATTTTTCTACCCATTTCCAGCCAGCATAATTGTAATTCCAAAATAGTGGTTGAACATCCAGTTATTTCACTCTTTAATATGTGCCAATTTATTTATATTGCCAGCTCCAAACAAGAAATGGTTCCGCCAAACTAGTTCAGTTAAAGCTTTTATTTAAACTAGCATAGCCCAGCCCTCAAAATTCAAGTGCAAATTCTAGGAAATTGTATTTTTCAATCAATTTATTTCTTTCAAAATTTTATGCCACCTAAATTTATGCCAATTTTGACAATTCACAATTCAACACTTGAATGAAATTCAATTCCGTTATTGTCATTATCTATAATATTAATAGGCTTTACGATTTCTTGTGACCGATGTTTTGTTCCACCGTTTTATCCCGATTTTGACCAGACGTATATTATTTGAAAGGTATTTCTTTTTAGTCGTTTGGAAATTTACAGATTTTTTAATTTTTTCCTTTATTTTTAGTAAAACATTCCGATTTGAATGCAAACTTTCCAGATGTCGACAGTAGAAAAAAATCTGTTGAAGAATTACAAAACAGAAAACAAGACCGACCATACGATACCCATCCTATCTCTTGGGTTCCACTAATTAGATATAAAAAATAAGCATTAACCAAATTTTAATGGCATTGTTATTAAAGTTCTGCCCTCGGATATGATATATAAACGAAATTTAGAAAAATATGTGCAGTATTTTTTTTTATAGATCTAAGTAAAGATCGGGAATCAGCTTCATATGGGGTTTATTTTTGGACTGCTGAAAAATGGATGTAAGAAACATACAAAATGAATTATCTTCATCTGAATTCATTACTTCTTGCTGAAATCAAATTAATCGAAATTAATATAAGTTAGGCGCAATTTAAAGATTTTTCTGGAAATATCCGTTTACAAAATTTGGTTTATTTTCTAGCAGTTTGGTTCAAAACGTACATGGAATTTCACACCTTATAACTTTAATAAAATAAATATGTTTTTTATGGATCTAAGATCATTGCTTAGGTAATATTACTAGCGCAAGATATGATTTTTGAACAAATATGATCAACTTCTAAGAGGAAAGTTTATATATGTATAACTTGGACAGAGTATCCATGGCCGTTCCTGTTCTTCCAAAATGTTCTAACTTCTTTTATGGTAAGCAAGTTATTAATAGAGCTACTCAAAAAAAAGCATGTTCTTTATTTTGTTAATAAATAGTACTGTTTTTTGTTGGTAATCATTTATTTGCTGTGTTAATGGCAAACACACTTGTTCTTAATAATTTCTTTCACCACTTGCTCAAATTATTCAAGTGTGTTGTTATGTACGCCTTTCCATACATGTTTAGCCATTTAAAATCATGATCATCATCTCTCTGAACAAATACTACAAACAATTTCATATGAACATTAGGGTTAGTCACTGTTTTTTGCGAATAATGCTCTCGCAGTATGAGGTAGGGCATGGAAAACTATGAAGAACTGCATGTTTAGTTTTTGGAAATGGTGAAAAAACCTTCCCCGTAAAATGCATTTACTTTTGCTCGAAACCGATTTTTTTATTTTAAATTTTTTGTGATTTCTAGCAAAAGTAAATGCATTTTACGGGGAAGATTTTTATACCATTTCAAAAAAATAAACATGCAGTTCTTCATGGTTTTCCATGCCCTACATCATATTGCGAGAGCAATTCGATATTCGACAAAAGTCAAAAAAGTGACTAACCCTATTGAACATACATCCATACACTCACTTTGCAGCAGTTTCTTTATACAATTATGTTATGAAGCATCATCAACAGTTTTCTATTGTTGCTCTTGTTGTTCCTATTCTTCTGTAGACGATCATAATGTTGTTTTGATGCTCTAACTATGATGATCGGTGTGATGATGGTGGCGATGATGATAGACATTTTAAAGATATCTTTTTTTATTGGCCACTTAAATGGTATTAGCAATTGTTTATGTACATCGTTTGTTAAACAATTTTTTATTTAAAATATTTTCATTCCACATACTTGAACATTCGTACAAATACAATTTATTAACTCATAAAATAATAAAGTATTGCAAAAAATGTGAAAATTCATTCGTTCATATTAATGGAAACTTTTTTCTAGTAACTAAATCAGATATGGAAATAAATATGTAATAGGTTTTCAGAATAAAGTGGGTAAAAAAATTAATGTTTAGAAAGTCAGAGGTAAATATTAAACAAAAATTGCACCTGTTTAGCGAATATAATATCTACAAGAGTAAAACGAACTTGCGCACGCTTCATCGTGCCTAATATTAAATGCTTTTGAAGGAGATTCAGAAACAACTAGTACGTTTAAAAAGTGCGGTTTTCAACATCTTGTCATTACGACAAAAAGTCATATTCACCACAAGTTTACACACATCACATCACAAGTTTACAAGGAAAAGTGCTGAGAAAATGATTAAGTCCGTTCATGCAAAAAAAAATTAATCTACTTAACATTCCACAATGTCAGACAAATGAAAGCTATTTGCATCTAATAGAAATCAATTTGAAGAAGAGTAACAATGGATAATGGCATAGTAAATAATACTGTCAACTATTTTTTGTTTAAATACAATTTTATGACTTCATTTTATAAAATTAAGGAAGTATTTCAGCAACATTACATTTGGTCTGTATTTGACTTTATATTTGACTATTTTGAAACGAAACATTCCGTAGATCTATATACAATGGCGGTTACAGAACAACACGAGCAGAAAAATTTTTGAAAATATATCTTTATTTCTCATCATAACCTCCTTTTTGCTCGATACACTTCTATCAGCTATATTCAATAGCTTCGACAACCTGTTTATAGTAATAACTGTCTGTCTCCTTAAAATTGCCATCAATTGCAGACTCTACCTCACTGTTGGCAAATCTTTTACTACCGAGCCATTTTTTCAAATTTGGAAATAGCAAAAATACGAAGGGTCTAAATAAGGCAATTAAGGTGATGATGCATTTCGAACTATTATACATGGAAACAGATCTCCCACTCCAGTCCACATTTTCGACTCTTGCTTTGTCTCAGGTGTGAAGTGCTGGACTCATGTCTCATACATCGTACGAATCCATCAAAAAAATTGACTATATTGCTGTGAAATATTGCCAAACACTAACTATATTGAAACATCACGACGCTGTTTATACCCTATACAACTGTGTGGTCAGGGTATAATGACTTTGTTTATATCTACCAAAAATATTTGACCTAGATCCATCTTTTATTACACCTATCGGCTCAGAATCACTTTCTGAGTTGATTTCTCGATGTCTGTCTGTCCGTCCGTCCGTCCGTCCATCCGTCAGTCTGTGAAAATCTTTTAATCAATGAAAGTATTTTGATCAAACTACACGTCGAAAATATGAATATATTCTGATGAAATTTAGTGCATAAGCTTTTATCGGCCACAGGTTGAACGTTATTGAAATTGGTGCAAATCTGTTCGTGTTCAGACCTAGTCCCCATACACATGACCCTTATGAGATCGACTTAAATTGCCATAATACACAAATTATCATATAGATCTCGGTCAAATTGTGTTTGTGTATATTTGTTACATCCATTTATCAGTAGTCTAAAAGCAACCCTATAGCACAATTCTTGGTTATAGCCTCCATAGGAAGTTGATCCCCGATCTTCACTTAAATCTATAAAAAACAAGTAAGAGTGTTAAATTCGGCTGTGCCGAATCTTTGATACCCTCCACCTCGGTTTGAGTATTGATAATAAATGTAAAAAAAATATTGGCAAAAGTAAACAATTTGTTAAACTTAATACCAAATTATTTCAGAAAATTCTTTGGGTTGGTTTTCGTCTTTTTTATTATTTCGGATTTATTTCTGTGTTTGCTTTTTGGTCATCGTGGTTGCTGATCGGCATGCATTTAGGTTGCATATAGGTATATATATGCATGCGTTTCCAAAAAAAACCAAATGTCCCAAACATTTTAAATAAAATAATTTGTTCTCTTTATTTTCTGAAAAACTTCAAATTTTCATGCAAAAAAAAAATTGTGAAAATTTATATATAAATAACATTCTCATCAAATTGCGTTTATTTGTGTAACAGTTTTTATGTTCGCAATTCTTAAATATCATTTGACGTTTTCTAAAATTCATTGAATTTAAATCAATATTTTCTGTAGTGTGATTCTGTAAATTTCAACGATCCGACAATCGCAAAATATATCGACAGCTATTGTTGTTTGCACTGAGGATTAAGTGATTCACCAAGTACACACATCATAACGACAGTCGACAAATCTATTTTTCTATTTATTTAAATTGTAAACGAGTGGCATCTCCGTCAAAATAAGCGAAAACACAAAGAAGAATGGAAAAAAAACAAATTACTTCGTGTTTGACAGGATGATTTTATGTTGATGTTTAATATCTTTATTTCTTTACTAATATTTCTGTTTATTTATTTGAAAATGAAATAATGAATTGAATATGCTATTTAATTTTTTTATTTATATAAAAAAGTTTTTTAATAGAAGCAAAATATTTTCACTATTTTATGATTTTTATTTATGTATGACTACATTTCAACCTAATAATTTAAGTTTTTATCGATTGAATAAACAACACAAAAATGGTTGTAGGTTAGATAACAACAACAGCTGAGTTTAACAATAGCGAATATCGTTTAAAAATTTTACTGATAATTTTGCTATTTTCTTTTTTTAACGATTCGACTATCGGTAAAAGAAGTTACTGAATCGCGGTACTGAAAAGCTATTAATTTCTCCTGAATGTCAATATTTTTTTTAAATGTAAAAATTTTTTAAATGTAAACATAGGTATTTGGTGTTTTTTTTTTTTTTTGGAATTTCAATTTGTGTTTAACGAATAAAATTTATATAATAAAGATGCAATTGATGTCTTCTAAATTTAAAATTGTAATTTCCAACGTTTTGATATGATTTTCTGAAATTCAATTAATTGTAATTTATAATTGGAAATTTTTAATTCCAGTTTTTAGAATTGATATTTTCTTAAATTTTAATGGAAAATTTAAAAAGTGCAATTTTGTATTTATGCGAATAATAATGCTTTAGTAATTATAAACAACTTTTAAAAATTAGATGTAATCGCAATCAGATATTTTGTAGGTAAAGCAATAATGATTCTATATAACTATGTAGAACTGTTTTGAAAGCAAAAAACTCATTAGAACTCGGTAACTCTATTTTGTGAAGACATCAAAAAGTTAATATGCCAAACTTATGTCCATATTTGTAAAAGAATAATGAAAAAACTTATGAAATAAATGACCAGCCCGTGTATACTCTTAACATTGTTCTGTATGATATCTATTTGAAAATATTGACATTCATGTTAAAATAGAAATAATTATTGCAAAGC
Source organism: Cordilura impudica (assembly GCA_963682025.1). Lineage (NCBI taxonomy): Eukaryota > Metazoa > Arthropoda > Insecta > Diptera > Scathophagidae > Cordilura > Cordilura impudica. The sequence goes on from OY821519.1 coordinate 139,388,802, forward strand.
TACTTAGAACAAACAAAAATTGTGGCGCCATCTACTGTGGCATAGTCACGCTGAGCAAAATGAAGTGACAGTCTGTTAATGCGAAAGAAATGTATTCTCCCCTCAACAAAATATTGCAGAAATTCATGTAAAAAAATAATATACCGATTTATTTATAACATGCAGTTATTATGGATATACATACATACATATATGGAATATATGTACATACATACATATATTATTTGTGTTATTTAATATGTGTATGTATGTATATGTATTTTTGTGTTTTTCTCTTTAAATAAATTAATACATATTTTTTTTTTTTTGCTAAATTTACATTGTTTTTTTTTATTAACAACTAAGTATTTTAGCATTATTTGCTTTAGATGTTGGTGAATTTTTACTTCCTGTATATTAACTCCTAGTGTCTGCTTGTCGAAAAAATTTTGGATCGATTTTAACCCCTTTCCCGTGACCCAATCGATCTGAACCTTTGCAGGCAGGCTCGTGGCAATGACGGATATGGTCTAACAAATCTTTTTAGTGATGCCAAAACAATGGAAACTTTTAAATTTTTCTACCAGTGTTCATAAAAGAAAAATGTACAAAGGGTTAGTTTTTATTATATTATTACCACAACGACCACAAAAACAACAAGTCCAGCTATGACAACAATACAACATTTTGAATAACAACAATAGAGAAACATCATGTTTTCCATTTTTTTTTTACTTTTTCAGAGATTTCCCTGGACCTGTTCCACCGATTTTAATGATTTTTGAAACAGAAAACTTCCCATGAATTTGGTGAATCATTCTCACTAAAAATGATCACCCTAGCTGTCCTATTGAGGGCGTGATCGTGACAAGAACAATATAGAAAATTATATTTTTTTCAAGACTTTTTTAGTTCTTCATTCAAATCTCGGGCCCTAATCGACCGATTTTGACGGTTTTAAATAGCAAACTTCTCAGGATGACGGTTTTAAATAGCAAACTTCACCCTAGCTGCCCGATTGATACCGTCATCGTGATTTCCACAGCCGGACAGACGGACATCGCTATATCAACTCCGGTTGTTAAAAGGATCACAGATATATATATATTATGGGGTCCAAAATTTTTTTTCTAATTATTACAAACAGAATGATAAACTTATATGTACCCTCTGCACAATGGAGTGGAATGTATAAAAATATTGCACAGATTTTTCTCAAATTTGGTTCGTATATCTTTTTACAAAAATAAGTGCCCTTACCATGTATCGTTAGGATCGGCCCATTTTTCGACCTAGTTCCCACCTAAATATAGCATCCGATATGACCTTTTTCATATCCGAATGCAACAAAACTAATAACAAATTAGTTTATGTTTATTTTCTATATTCAATTAGTTGGACCTAGAAGGTAGGGTCTCAAAACGCATGGTATAGGGTATCGTATAGTCGGTCCAGACCGCCTATAATTTTCTTACTTGTTTTTTTATATTTTAGGCAAAATCGGCACCCACATTGCGGACATTATGCGATGTATATCATGTAATACCGTTTTGTGGATTTTCTTAACCTTTCGTGGCGTGGTCGACCACTACGGTAACTGTTTTGGCAGCTCATACGGCCTCGATTAAACTCTGCCACCCAATATTTTATAGTCGTAAACGATGGGACAGACTCCACCAGAGAAGAATTTACGGTTGTTCTGGTACCGCATTCGGAGATGTAAATTCATTAGTTCTCTGTACTAGAGAAGTTCAACAAGCCAGAAGTCACTGATATTACTAATGGAATGCAAATTACGTGGCCTCACATAGAGATGGCGTAACAAGTGCTAATTATTTTTTGTTTATTCAGTAGTTGTTTATTTAACTATTAGAAAATTGTGTAAAAATTTCTTGACATATCATTAATTAGAAAAAAAAGTTACCGTTATAAAAATTATACTGCCTTTAAAGTTTAAGAAAAATGGATTGCAAAGAGTTTTTTGATTAAACAAGGTTCTTTATGGGAAAAATAGTGACCAATGCAAAGAATGGATTAATAAACATTATGGTGAATTTCAATGGTTAAAAGGTGGTATTCCGAATTTAAACTTGGTCGTAAGAGCAAAAATCATGCAGATAGTCCTGGTCGTCCAAATGAGGCAGTTACTGAAGAGAACATAGGAAAAGTGCATCAGGTTGTATTGGATGATTGAAAGATTAAATTGAGTGCGATTTCAGGCATCATAAAGATATCAACAAAGTGAGTTCGGCATATATTACATGATCATTTAAATATGAAAAATCTTTATATTTGAAAGGTGGCGAGATTCTTAGCAGCTGAGTATGCTTTGGAGATATTTGAAATAAATTCAACTAAATTTTTACATCGATTTATAACAATGGATGAGACGTAGATTCGTTGTTATACACCGGAGTCCAACAGACAGTGTAAAGAGTGTTTACAAGCGTGCGAGCGCTGTCTAAAGCGGCCAAAGACTCAACAATCGGCTAGAATGGTAAGGACAAATGTTTTTTGGTATCCACGTGGTATAATATTCATTGATTATATGGAGAAATGAAAAACAATAACTACCAAGTACTATGTTGAGTTTATTGAACAGATTAGATGAAAAAAATTAAGAAAAACGACCCCACTTAAATAAGAAAAAATTCCTGTTCCATTATGACAATGTACCGGCGCACTCATGCGCTTTGGCTTCATTACAAGTTGCTTTCCCATCCCGTATTCTCCAGATCTGGCCCCAAGCGATTATTATTTATTCCCAAACTTGAACAAGAGGCGCCAAGGAAAGATATTTTCCACAAATGAAGAAGTCAAATCAGAGACGGAAATTTATTTTGAAGAGTTTGAAAAATCCTATTTTTTCAAGGGTATCAAGATTTCAGAGGATCATTGGAAGAAGTGCATTTCACTTAATGGATATTCCGATGAAGAATAAAATTGATTTAAAATCCAAAAAGACTGGTTTTTCATTGTTAGGCCACCAAGTTTTCACTCCATGTAGTATACTAATAAAAATGATTAATGAAGTAGAATGAAAAATGATTATCAATTTATTTTTGGCCGAAAAACATGTTCTCATTAGCAGATTCTAATAAGGCAGCAGCTCTCCAGCCATTGATTCATCCAGCTGATCGGGCCTGGCACAAACCTGCGTAATAAAAATGTGTGAAGGGCCTGTCATTTTCGTTGAGTATGAACTGTTTTATAATTATAAATGGATGTGTTAAATATTTATGAATAATTAATTGGCAGATTTTAAACGAATTCCTGTTAAGTTAATCAGACAATTACCAATTACAGCAATTTGGTTGATCTTGACTTCAACTAATGAATAACGAGATCACTGAATAACTCAATTCATATGCCACACATACTTTACGTAACAACAAAAACAACAGACCTGTCACTCAAAAACAAAAATGAAATCAAAAAACTTCATATGTGTTATTTAAAGCCGATATGTGGTTGCATGATGCTGTTGTTACCTTAAAACAAATTGAGCAATAATGGTAACATGGCACTGCACCACTAGACAATGTGTGTAACAAAAGAGCAAAATTTGTTATAAGCCATCAGTTTAATTGAGGAAAAAAGGTTAATTTCGACTTTGGCGCAAAAGCTTTAATTATATAGACAAGTGCCAACTGAATGGCTTTATATGGGGATGTAGCAATAACAATAAAAACAGCAACAAAACTATAATAATAATAACGACAGCTATAGCAGCGCCACTAGCAACTGTTACTAATTATATAACTCTAGATTAATTAACCCTTTAAAGCAACACTTGCTTGGTTGAAAATACTGACCATTATTACGCTGTGAAAATAAAGTAATGAAAAATTATATTTTGCATACGTAGGAGGCCTTTCGAATACGCATTGCAAATGCGTTTCTATTTTGATAATTGCAAAAGTTTACCACAGAAATTCGCAAACTTTAATGTAACGTCATATCTGGCTTGCCTCTGATAGAGATTTAATAACATGAAAGTGAAAAGAAAAATTCTCTCTAAAGAAATGTATTTATAAGTGGTTAATGGGATCTGCGCACATGTATTGGTAGTCTGATCAAATTATTTCATTAAGCTCCAAATTGTTTAAAGAGAGAATTTTATACAACCAAACTATTGCTATGACTAAATAACAAGTAAAGTCGATCAAAAAAGAAGAAGATTTCTTTTGTTCGGAAATTATTTTATTTGACTTCTTCAAGTGGTTGTGTATGAGCGTCGTCAATAATGGGTTATAAATTATTTAATTAAAAAAAAAAATCGCAGAGAAGAACGAGTGGCATTAAGAGGGAAAGATAGATTTTAGTTAAACTAACAATAAGTGTAACTCACATAAAAACACACATTCTTAGTCATGAGGTGTATAATTACCCCTTCTATAACTACTAAAACCCAAACGAGTATATACAGATAAATATGTTATTCTGTATGTACGAGTATCTTAACAATTGCTTAGAAATGGTTAAAGCAATTTAACATTTTCAAACATAACGATACACAGGTGGCTTCACACTCATGTTTCAAATTGTATGTGATAAATTTCTAGCGGCATTCTCTAAACAGCATGCCGTATTGATTATTCGTTAATAATAAGTGTGTGGCGCTTCAACCATTGAATATCGACCGACCCAGACAGCCAACTATCGAACTCGCAAACAAACAACCATAAAACTATTAATCAATAATTGTTCTAATCTGTACTTAAGGTGGAACCCAAACACATAGAACCAGAAATACTTTGCTGCATTTATTTGAAGCTTCTCTTTTGGTTTACACTTTAAAGCCATTCCATGAAAAATATTCATCATACATGGGCAGCAAGGCACACTAAAGAGAAACTGATAATAAATAATTTCTGACCAATTGAAGAATGTGTGATTCCAGCAACAACATAGAAGCTTATAAAAAAATACATCAACATTTAAATTTCTGGTAAATTCGCAAAAATGTATCCTTTGTTGAAAAGTCTCTTAAATATTAAAAGTACTGAATATTGGATCAGCCTTTCATAAAACCGATTCCTACTATTGCTCAAGCAATTTCTGTAATTTGTTTCATTTAGCGAATTTTACAAAAGAAAGCGCTATATTGCCGCTGTCCGTCTTCTTTTTCAAATGATTTTAGCGTTATTTGCAATAATATTATATAATATTGCATAATTGAACCAAGTATATTTATATTTACTTGGCAGATTTCAATTTTATCAAAATGTTATAAACTTTACAAAAAGTTAAAAGATTAACCAGCAGGCTAGTCCCAATTACAGTATGAGATTGAATCTATACATTGCAATTTAGCTTATAATTTAGAAGGGGTTTATTTTGACAACAATATTGAGGAATCAAACAGAAGTTCATTAGTTCACAAAATGCCTTATTTTCACTAAAATATTTATTTTATAGCAGTAAAAAAGAAATCGAAGAGTATGAAAAATACGCAGGGCTTTAAAACATTTTTTAGAACAAATCGCGAGTGTAGTTTCACAATTTCAGTTAAATTGGAGCAAAACTAACGAAGCTACATCATTTTAAACGACCGCCCTCATACCATATATCTATATATATAAAAATGAATCGTGGGGTGTTCGTCCGCTTAAAACTTGAAAACTACAGGACCAAAAGGGATACTTTCTTCTGCGAGTTTTTTTGTAACTGCCACGCGAAGGTTTAGGAAAAAAAGAAAAGTACAAAAAGTCTCAACAGATGGCGCTGTACGCGGTTATTCCATTTTAAGATCATATATATTGAGTACTATGAGAGGGAGAGCTTGGTAAATTCGTGTGAGGCCATCTATTATTAATATGGATAGTCATACCGAAAATGGTCGGTATCGGATAAGTGGTCGTGGTACCTCCCATACAAACTATTATTGTTGAGAGTTGCTGTGAGTATCCGTTGTAAAAATTAGCGTTATCAGAACAGTGGGCGTGGCACCTTCAAAAAAATTAATCACTCAATATCGGACTCAATGTCATGACAAGGAGAGCTTTGATACTTTATATGACGTCATTTGTTATTTGTTTAAGTACACCCGACGAAAATAGGCTGGATCGGATAAGTGGGCTGGGTACATCAACTACAAAGTACTGATTAAATATTATGTACATATACCGAGTATAATAATAGGGAGAGCTTTGCAAGTTTGTGTGAGTTCATCTATTATTTCTGTGGTTAGCCCTGGCGAAAATGGGTGGGATTGGACAAGTGGGCGTGTCACCTACTGTATAAAATAAATTTTCAAAATAATAAAAGTATCTTGAATAATATAAAAGGGAAAGTGAAGATAATTTGTGTGAGTTCATAGGTTATTAATGTGAGTTATTAGTGTGAGTGTGAAGTGAGTGGGGTTACTTTCATAAAAGTAATTATTGAACTTTAATATATTGGATCGTTTTGAAGGAAAATTATTAAGAGAAATGGCAGTCTCAAGAGCATAGCAAAGATGAAGGAGAGTGAATTTATCAAAAGGCCTTTTAATTTACTTCATTTGCCAGGTCTTCCATCACATAATTTAATAGCAAAGGTGGATCTTAAAATAACATACTTAAATTTAAGCTTACATAAGGGCTTTAATTTCAAAAAATTGGCCTATTATTAAATAACTGTTTCTTTAAAAATATATATTCTTTGTCACTTTCCGATAATTTTATAATTTTTATTACGATGCCAAGAAGAGTTCGTAGTAACATTGGCCGGCGTTCTCAAGATTCAACGCACCGAAATGTCGCAACACGTCGAACGGAAGAGGAACGTGCTATTGGAAGGGAATCAGTTCGACCAGAATGGTTTGAAATCGTGCACGACAGTCAGAAGAGATCAACGAAGCACACAATGAGCAACAATGATTGAGAAGAAGAGAAGTTTGTGCTCGGCAATGTGATGAAGCCAGATCACAATGTGTGATTTTTGAACGACAACGTAGGCTAAAACAAATTATTTAGGTGAACATTGAGCATGCACTCTTTCGATATGAACCCAACATTCAACACAGTTCGCACACATCGGTTCATTTCGGCCAGATGTCTGTCGTTTGTGAGCATTGCAATCCAGTTAAATTTGAGAAAGAGTCGCATGGGTTGTCTTGCGTGGGCGGAAAGGTGAAATTGCCATTTTTTCCCATTTTTAACAACAAATTCACCGAAATTAACCTTTTAAAAGCATTTAAATTTTTTTATTTCACATGATCCGGTAACGAGTTCTGATGTTACCGCAAAACAATTTTTTTCGAGGCGCCTTCGGAGATTCGCTGTCACGAAGAACTTATTTATTAAAATTTTTAATTGAAAATTTTCTTAAAGATATTTCAAATGTTATCCTTTAAATTATGAAAATACAACTTTTTGCGCCTTTAAAATATTTTACCTCCGTAACAATTTAAAGCTACATAAATTCGAAAAATCAAGACTGAGCTGATTTGTTTTGGTTTTAAGTATCTAAGTCAATTAATATTGGTTTTTTAATTATCAAGTTTCGTCATAGCTATAATATGTTTTTCATGCTCAAACTCTAAAATGAGGTTTTAAAAATCTTTTAGACATAATTACATTCATTCTGGAAGACATATTAAATATAGAGTTAAGCTTAAAAATGAAAGCTGCGGTAATCCTTCCATTAAATAATTCCATAAAATGTTTTTACAAAAATTTATATAAAAAATAAAATTTTAATATAAAAACTAGCTGACCCTGCAAACGTTGTTCTGCTTAGTCACTGACAGCAAAGAACCAATTTGATGATACACTTGGCCCTGAATCTTATATTTAGATGCAAAATTACAAACACCCTCATTATTTTTGCTGCTCCATATTATATTATTTGGAAGCATGAATTGAATTTAAGAATTTTAGGCAAAAACAAATTCGATTGAGCAGTGGCTCTAGCCATTAGTGTTTTAAATGGTTCTGGAGGCAAATTCAATGGTGGAAGTGAAACTTTTCCTGATATGCAGCAAAGACCGGCCGACTCACCTTTGTGTTTAAATGCACAACAGTATCGGCATACTCCATCCCTAATTCCGACGACAATTAGTGGATGTTGCTCTCGATTTTCATTCCACAAATTGATCTTCAGATGGTTGTGGGCTGTTGTGCATTTCATGTACGTCGACCGATATTTCCTACTCTGTCATGAAGACGCAGCATCACTTTGTAATAACTTCGCAACAAATAAATATAAATAATATATTGAAGATAAAATTATTAAGAATTTGAACAAAATTTCGCTTCATAGAATCAAATGAGAATAGACGATTTATTTATATTTGTAGGTTAAGCAATATTTGAAAGGTGGTCAACTGCCTACCGCTTCCAATTGTGAACCTTAACAAAGATCTACAACAACTCATATTAAAATAAATAAATTAATAAAGAAAACATTTTTAATTGAATCAAATTGTAAATTTAAATCATTCTCGAGCTAACTTAAGCAAAATTAAAAAAAAAAACCATACAGACGTTTAAGAGTTCAGTGAAATACAGACAGACGAAAGAATAAATATCTGTGGTCACAATCGACAACCGCCTTAGTCGACTTAAGAACTATCTGTGTTATGTGTGCTAATATCTGTGGTCACAAGCGATAACCGCCTAAGTAGACTTATCAATGATTTGAGTTATGTATGCTGTCATATTCTACTAAAAACGCTTTATATTTACGTGAAATCCCCATTTCTCTATCACTGTTTATTAAAAAGTTATTAATGAAAATATGCTGACCTAAATCGCACAGTGGTCAAAATTCTCCACCTAGCCGGAAGAAAGAAATTTTTTTATTATTTCGAAACTAAATATTCTGTTCGATAATAAGTTGACAAGTGCTCACTGTGCTACTTTCTTATTTTAAACATAAGTAATTGCTGTTTTGTTTTTCTATTAATAGCTCAGTTGATATTTAGTACCGCAATTAAAGTTGTCGTAAAAAAATAAGAACAAAGTTTTTAAAATATTTTTTTGCTGAAATTAATTTAACAGAGGTAGGAAAATTTTTTACAATTTTTATATTTCAAATAAAATGTTTTATTTAGAGAAGAAAATGCAGTTTTGTACATGTGTGTCTTATATATAAACATTTTGTTTAATGTCCAAATTCAATTAGAGTTTTAAATGGGAATTTATAAAACTTTAATTCTCTTATTTGTGTTTTTGTAATCTGTATGATTGTAGCTTGTCAATGTTTTCAAAATTAGCTGCCAGTTTTTGCCTAAATGCTTTTTATTTGGTTTACAGTTTAAAATGTCCATTACTAAGAGGGAACTATTTGATGCTTGTTATAGTGAAAAACAACAAAATAAGAAACTTATTGCTGTTGTATCATATGTTTTTGCTAAAATCGGGCTTCAGATGAATGAAACGGATAGCTATTACAAACAAGTGAAGTAATCTACTCGAATGTTTGTATGGTTTCTGGCCAAGAAGTGGGCTCAAGCCAATCGAACAAAGCTAGTTTTCGAGGGTCCTCTCCTCAACGTTGTGGTATTTGTAGAGCTTCGCCTACTATAATGCATGACTTAAAGGCAGTTGCAAAATTACAACCTAATGAAAGCCTTTTTGGGTATGGCCTATCGACGTTGCACGCATGGATACGGTTCTTCGAATGCATCCTTCATATAGCTTACAAACTTGATATTCAAAAATGGCAAGCTCGAGGGGATTTTGATAAAGCTGTGCAGAAGGAAACCAAGAAAAAAAATTACTGATCGCCTAAGAAAAGAGATGGGCTTGTTAGTTGATATTCCAAACCAGGATGTGGAACAACATATGACGGGAATATGGCTAGAAGGTTCTTCCAGCAACCAACTCTTGCTTCATCAATAACTAATGTTGATGCGGATTTAATAAAGAGATTTGGTGTAATTTTAAACACAATGGCATGTGGCTTTGCTATTAACGTGAATGCATTTCGTACGTATGGCATGGATACAACAAAACTATATATACAATTGTATTCATGGTATTACATGCCATCGGCCATAGGCCGTTGTTTTTTGAATAATTTTCAATTGTCTTCGATTTGCCTTTACATTTCACTTGCCTTTAATATTTTGAATATTTGGATTAAATATATATTCATATTGCATTGAATTGAAAACATTATTTCTTTCTATAGCTCCTATTAATGTAGATTAAAATTCGTGATAAAAATTCGAAATTTTAGATAAATAAATAATGTTTTACATAAATACAGGTATATTATTTGTTTTTATTTATTTAACAAAAAATCTGCCACGCCCATTTTACAGATTATGCCCATTTTTTTTTGGTGAGTATTTTTATTGATAAAATCTATGAACATGCAAAGTTTCATGTCAATGCGGCTTTTCAAAAGCGAGTTATGACTTTCTTCCGGCTAGGTTGAGCATTTGGACCACTGTGAGTCGTAATAAAGCCCCATTACATTTATATAAAAAGTTATTTTTCACGAAAGCGGTTATTTCGACTTAGGCGGTTAATGCTTGTGACCACAGATATATTCTACTAACAGCACTTTATATTTACGTGAAGTCCCCATTTCTCTAACAATTTTTCTTTTAAAGATATTAATAAAAACACACTGACCTAAGTCCTAATGAAGTCAAGTTACATTTATATAAAAAATATTTTTCTCGAACGCATGATTTTCGACTTAGGCGGTTAATGCTTGTGACCACAGATATATAAAGATAGACCCCACAAAACTTTCCGAGGCTCGTACACGAGACACGAGGTATTAAACATTTACTTTGTATGGGATATACCACGCCTATTAATTCAATACCGCCCATCTTCCGCTATTTTCGCCCTTATATTATTTAAGATATCGGATATTGAAAAATTACTTTATGTGGGAGGTAACATGCGCATTTCTCCGTCTAGCCCATTATCGGCACGGCCACTCACAGCGATCATAGATTTCCTCACACAAATTTGCAAAGCTCTTCCTGTCATATTACACGAGATATATGATATTGAATATATACTCCGCATGGAAGGTGCCGCGCCCATTTATCCGATCTATTCAAATTTAGAGTCAAAACCATCTAGAAATTTACTAAAGCACGCACAAAAAAATTAAAAAAAAGCGCTCCAGTCATTTATAAGGAGTTCAGTGACAAACATATAAATAGCAGAAGTATGTATCCGTGGTTTTCTGGAATAACCACGTATTCCATTTTTGTCAGTTTTGAGTTACTGATGCCAAATATGTATATTAATTTTTAACGCTCTTTACATGTGTTAAATATTTTTTTTAAATGTAGACCATTTCTGAGTTTTTTTCTTTAAATAACGACGTAACTTAAATGTTTATTAAATTAATTTGCAGCACTAACGATGTATGTCAACCTACGTTTGATGGCTGAGAAATTATTTTCTCAGAAAACGACACATAGCGACATATGTTGTTACTAATGAAAAAAAAAAATGCGAAATAATTTTGGATTCGTTTTCAGTTTATAACCACTTATAAAAACGTATGTGTTTATTTCTGTTATTTTTTGACACTATTACCCTTGATAAGTTGTTATATTCTCATCCTAAGTCCCGTTAAGCCTTTGTTGACGAACAAAAAAATCCATTTTTCAAGCAACAACAACTTATGTCTACATGGATGTTTGCGTTGGTAGTTTTCTTTTTCAAAGAAAACGACTTTTGTCCACATAAGTTGTTTTATCCGCACACACTTTAAGTGTTGTTTACATATTGCTTTTTTTTTTTTGTTCTTCTCTAGGATCTATTCCTCTGAAGATTTTTGACTCAAAATTTTATATAAAGTATTTATTGCCAATATCTGCAGAACTGTTAAATAAAAAGTTTTAAAAACTGTACATCGAGCCCATAATTTCAAATATAACGTTTTTTGGCTCCCCTGAACATTTTGATTTTATAACATACGCGGTTATTCTAGAAAACCACAGATATATGAAGTCAGTACTACGGAAAATGCGGATATGACCCGTTTTGCTTAAAAATATTGTATGTAATTTATATATTTTTTTAATGATACACATTTAAAAACTAAAATCAAATATTGGTTCTTTTATGCGGTTTTCATTTCATTATAACTTAACGTTTTTTGAGCTCTTTGCTTGGAAAAAGTTGGCCCCGCTGTTTCATAACCCTCCCAAGTCGGAGCCATTTTGCCGTATGTGTTTATTTCTTATGGGTGGAATATCGACTCATACATATTAACCGAGATATGGTTCCTAAATTATAGCTGAGAAACTAAGCAAACAAGCCTCGAGAAAAGCAAACAAATATAAAAAGACATAAAATTGGTACCCTGAGAACGCCAAACTCTTTAGAGGTTTCACTCTACTTGCTTAGTACTTTCACCATGACTTGGAATTTCTCACCTCCCGAATGGTTGCTACACTGTATAGTCAAGTTCCATGTAAGCTACATTATGATTTGAATATGAATAAAGCATTGACATCGGCAAATGATGTTACTAGTCTTTCACTTATTATCAAATTGGATGATAATATTAACAAAGGGTCGGACCAAGAAGTTCTACCTGTGAAACGCCTGCTACTATTTCAAGTCTCTTAGTAACTGAAGTTAAAAAAAACTTTAAATTTAAATATTTTACTGACTTTTTTCACTTTGTAGGTAACCAAATAGCCACTACAGCCGTTGCAAATAATCACTACGACTTGTCTTCCACTTCTTAAGGTTACAATATGCACTTGTGTTCATAAATGCTGTCTATTGGGTTTAAACATTATTTCTACACTCCCAAACTAATAATTTATCGTCAAGGCATAAATCTTGACCAAGTCAGTTGAGTTGACATATTCGTTAGATTTTATATCAGAGTTAATATTATTATACCCTACACCACTTTGAGTTTATGCTAATGCTTGTAACTAGCGAGACTACTTGATATACAAATACCACTGATTTCAGAAATCGACTCTGATATAAAGTCTTTTGGCCTGTGGGCCAACTAGATCATAGAGCATCCATCAAGTATTTGCAAATGTGAACTTGAAACAGTTCATAATCTCATATAAGTATCAATCTAAAAATTTATACTTATATGAAGATGAGGTCTTGATCACATCATATTTAACTTTAAACTACAGCTAACAAATATATGATAATCACACTGGAATCTAGTCGGTACTTATTTTGTGTGTGCATTAATATCGTTGGTCGGCATGGTTATGATCTGACCATTTTCAAAGCTGAAGCTCTTCGCGTAGGGTAACTTTATAGCAGTCTTACCAAATAATATTTATTTACTTAAAGGAATATTCTCCTCTGCACTCGTTGATCATTCATACGAGAACTGTGTCTATAAGTAATTTACCAGGTACATACGAGCATAATGATTTGTTTCTTATGCAGATAAAAATGTTGTTATTTGTTCGTTAAGGCAGTTTTTGAAATTGTTTCATAAGTTATGTCGATTTTAGATTATATTGATAGTTTTATGGATTTGAGGTCATAGGTTAGAAAATCAAACATGCTGATATGAAATATAATGTAGAGAATGTGCGTTCTTAACAGAATTAATAGATTGGTAAAATAATTTCAAATGTTTGTAGTAGATCATAAAATGTCGTTTATATACTAAAACCTTAAGGCATAAAATCTATTTGTTAAGACATTTCTAGGTGACTGAGCTATACAAAAAAAAAATATTTTAAATGCCGTTTAACAAATCAGCAACAAAGTTTTTGTAGCATACACTTACAAATTTCATATAAAAACTCGGAATGGTTCAACATTTGGTACTTTTTGTATTAATGTGGTACTAAATAGCTAACGGGAAACTCAATGACAGTCAAAACTGTAAAGTACGGCTCAAATAGTTGTTAACTTAGCTTTCACAAAATTTGTCATATACGGGCCTGTCAAGTATTTTTTTTTTCCTAAATTTTAATTCATTTAGAGTACCTACTACTGCGTTATATTTTTAGAAACCATTTTTATTATAAAAAAAATATTAATCAACTAAATTCAACTTTGTATTGTTTCAGAGACGACATAATAATATGCCTACATTACTAAGGTAAATATTAATTTATAATAATGCTTCGAAACAGAGCTCCCCATTGCTCGAGCAGTGCTGCTCGATCTGCTCGAGTAGTAAATGAGCTACTAAAGCCGAACAAGTGGTTCGAGTAATGTTTTAAAGAATGTAAAGAGCTAAACATAATTATTTAGTATAACAAATGTATACTATTTGGAATCGACGAGTACTAGATATATCGCCCTTAAATTTCACTTCAATCAGATTGTCCTGCTGGCGTAGGCAAAGTACTATGAAATTTGACATTGATTCACAAAAAACATTTAAGGAACACACGTTATAAATTTGTACTTTTTGAAAGTTGTAACTATGCCTGCAATAAATTCTTAAAATTTTAAAGTAATCCGGCAAAAATTGTGGCCCGGACAAGCTACTACTCGAAAAAGATTATACAAAAGTGTGAACATTTGCAGTATTTCAATAATGACTTAGCAAAAATTTGTATTTTTAGCAATGCAAAAATAATTTCGAACCATGAAGACATTCACTTTAGGGAAGTTCTTCATCATTTTACGAATAATTTTCTTAATAATACGTGTTAAATATTATTACAAATTGTAGTCCCTCCTAAAATATTGAAACACTAAGATGAAATGTTTTTTACAGAAAGAATTATCTTCTATCTAAAAAGTTGCATAATTTTTCTATTATTAGAGTAGAAAACTGTTTAGATCCCTTCATTAGTGACTAAAGAAAATTACTTTTTTAACGCAGCCGGCACACAGTGGGACGAATCGCCACTGTTCCATTCAAATTACTCTACACCTCACATAGTTCAACTGTTTGAGCTGATGTTTTTTAAAATCTTCACGTTGAATTTGCCCATCGATCTTTCTTTTGAGAGGTTTGAGTTCGGCTCACATTTTTCTGGAATTTGTCTCCAAAGTATAGTCTTTACGAAAAAAAAAATGATTTTTGACCCAAGTGTGACCCTAAGGATCTCAAGAATGGGTTTTTTTCAAAAATTTTCAGCTAAAAGTCTTCGTTGCGATAAATAACACAAAAACTGTCGACGTGAAATTGCGGAGAAAAACTTTTAATTTTTAATTTTTCCTGAATTTTTTCACACATTTAAAAAAAAATTTTCTTGAAATGTCAAAAAATTTAACAAAAAATTCTGAAAAAGTTTGTGAGTATTCCAAGAAAGATTCTGAACATTTTCTATTCGATAAATTTTCTTCCAGAAGTGCTTAATTTTCCAGTAAAAAATCGCTTCTCCACGAAAAGTTTTGGAACATTATGGCCGTTTTGCATTATATTTAAAGTTATTTACTAAAACACACAAGATTCACAAGATCTTCGTACAATAATTAAATATTTGTAGAGCCCAGCCCGCGAAATTCTGGCGGAAATTCTAGGAAATTATATTTTTTCATTCAATTTATTTCATTCAATTTTTTATGCCACCTAAAGTTATGTTAATTTTAGGCAATTCACAATTCCAGACGGGAAATTTGATTGCATTATTGTCGTTATTGGTTGATGTCTAAAATTATTTTTGAATTCAACACAGGGCTTTTCATATATAAACACATTAACAAATTTAATTAACACACCCGCAGCATTGTATAATTTTATGTGTGTGTTAGTAGCAAGTTTGTTTTACTCCAAAATACTGTAAGAATGTAAATATCTGTGTTTCTGATGGAAACTAAAAAGAAATACCTTTAAAAAGAATAGGATATAAATCAAAATCACAATTTCTGGCAATATTTCATTAATTTTTTAGACTAGCCTAGGAAAGAAACTGGAGTATTGTGTACCAGAGGTATTCCAAAGTGCAAAAAAGCGATAAAGTACCTCAAAGATTTTTTAAAATTCTTTTGTTGAACAGTTTGTTGCCAATGACTAGGTTTTAAGGTTAAAGTTATTATAAGATTTTAAAAGAAAATAGTAAGCCGCTATTAAATTTTGTATTGTTATAATGAAAAAAGTTGTTTAAATTTAGAACTGTTCCTTTGTAGATAAGTGTTTAACAGGCACTTTCTTGACAATACAACATATTAGACTACAAATTTTTCGAAATAATATCGACTACACCACAAACGTTGTACTTTTCTGAAAGATATTTTATTATTTTTAAACTCATAAAAATATGTGAACTTATTATGACACATTGCTTTACAAAAAAAAAAACTCGAATTAAGCGATAGTTAAATATATTTTATACAAATAATTTTACCACTTTTAATTCTGTGTAATTGGGTTCAGGTCTGTGGCCATCTTCTAGCCAATCCAGCACTTCAAATCCATTTTCTTGGAACAAATTTGTTTGTTTCTTTTGCTGTATGGGAAGATCGACCATCATTTGGAATACATATTCATCGCAGTCGGCTAGCATTGGTGCTGTTGGAATGAGATATTGTTGCAATATAATAATATATTCTTCCGAATGTACGGTTCCATTAATGAAGCGAATCTGCCGCCATGCCTTTACGAATCTAGCATCAAAATTAGATCCATCGCTAAAAATAATAGGTTCCCATTGCCATTGTATCACAAAACGTTTTTCCTTTCACCATAACAAACGTAAGTAAGTGATTTTCTTTGGCCTTAAAAAATAATTGAGTTTTAACAAATATTTTTCCCAACACCAAGTGCCTGTAAAACTTACTTTTTAAAAATCATAACCTATATTTTTCAGTTGCTGATATGTCCATTTGCGTTTTACGATTTTTTCAAGTGGTTCAGACAACTTTGCCTCTAACCGTGGTTCAACGACTTTTTTAAATTATAGCCGTTAAGTTCTTTTGCCACGAAACGTTATTTTGGAGACCCGGCCTCTGGTTGCAACGTTATTCTTATAATACCCACTTTTTCCTATTTTCAAACAATACTTTGTACTGTCTAGGAATCTTCAGATCGATTGATATTTTGCCATAGTTCTTTCCCGATTTGAATTATTCAATAAGTAAAAATCGAATATGTTCAGAAATTGTAATCAGAAACAAGTAATCATGAATTAAGTGAAACAACATAGAATTAAAATTTTTTTATTCTATATAACGGTACATTTAATTTTTTCTATACCCTACAGCACTATGTGGTTTGAGTATAATGACTTTGTGCTGCTGTTTGTAACTACCAACCATTTTTTACCTAGACCCATCTTTTATTATACCGATCGAATCAGAATTCGATTTAACGATGCCCATCCGTCTGTGTGTCCATGTAAACCTTGTAATCAAACTGTAGGTCGCAAATATGAATGCATTTTGATTAAATTTAGTATATAAGCTTTTATCGGCCATAGGAAGAAACCCATTGAAATTGGCGAAATTCGGGACATGTTAAGACCTAGCCTCCATACAAATGACCCCTATGAAGTCGACATAAATTGCCATAAGATCCAAATTGTCATATAGATCTTACTCAAATTGGGTTTGTATGCGTTTATTACATCCATTAATGAGTAGTCAACAAATGATACCTAGGGGACAACTCTTAGTCATAGGCCCCATATAGAGCTGCTCCCCGATCTTCACTTAAATCTATGAAAAAACAAAAATATTGCACTGATTCTTCTCAAATTTTATTTGTATATATTTTTGCAAAATACAAGTGACTTTAATAAACATAGGCAGGATCGGTCCATTTTTGGTCCTAGTCCCCATATAGATATATCATCTATGAGATAGGGTCTCTAAACCATGGCATAGGGTATCATATGGTTGGTCTAGACCGACAATTATTTTCTTACTTTTTTTTCTATTTTAAATATTGGGGTTTTCTAAGACGAATTTATAACACTAAACGAAATAATAGTGGTCGAAATATTTTTATAAAATATAATGAACTTTCGGTTACTTTGAGTTTTTTTTTTAGAAATTTTGTTATAATATGTGCAAACATTTTTTAATGAATTTCAAAAAAATAAAATAACTTTCCAGATAAGTACAATTTTTTTTGGTGTAGTTGACATCATTTCATTATCAAGGTGGTGTTGATGGTTACACAGAGGCTATAGGCCAAAATATACACATTGTTATGGGCTTATAAGCACATTATGATGATGATGAAAATCAATGACAATCAAATATTAAATTTATTAAAATGACAGAGTTAATGAAAATCAATACTACTATTGGAATAAATCAAGTGAAATTTTCAAATCATGTTGTTCATTCGACTAATAAGTAGTTGTGTTTTGTTGTGTGGGTTTTTTGAACAGGTGTTTTTGTTTTTTTTTTATTATTTTATTGCTATTTTGTTGCTGTTATTAGTAAAAGAATACTGCCAGATGTTGAGATAACACTAGAAAAGTTTATAAAAACATACCATTGTTTTACAAATAACTGTCGTTGCAGTCTAACTGTTTTATTTTTATTTGTCATTAATCAGCGAATTTGAATGAGATAGAGAATATTATACACAATTGCATTTAACAAACGGAATTTTTTTCTATTTGCAATTAAAAAAAAACAATATCATTCAAGTCTGAAAAACTTTATGTATTTAATTCAAGCATTTAAAGGAAACTATTATTTTTAAAATTTTTGTTTTTTTTTTTTCATATAAAAAGCACTAGGAGTGTTAAATTTACTATAAAAAAAAAAATTGTTTAAATTTTATTGATCTGTTTTACTCATCTGTTTTAAAATTTTGAATTTTCTAATTAAGTTCCAAACGGCATTGTACTTATTTGGAAAGTTTTCTATTAAGCATCAATACAAAAGAAATAATATAGATTTGGTTGGGAAAAGCTTTGTTAGGCTAAAAATTTTTTACTAAAAAATCATCAAGAACTTAAGTATTGAATTAAAAAGAAAGAGCTTAAAAAGATCTTTTCTGGAAGAAATATTTTTTAAAGATGAATAAATATTTTATATGTTCTCGATCCTTTAACACAAAATATATAATAAATTTATCTCTGCTGTACCGGATCCACCATCTTAAATCAACTTTTAGATTTCATATATGGTTTTAGAATGAACAGGATATTTTTGCATGCTACAGTTATAATTCAAATTTTTTTATTTCAGATTAGGAAATAGAGAACTGCCCTTCGTGGCAATTTTTCTACAGCAGGACATTAATATATGGATAAATGATCGGCAATCACAAGCAACATACGATTTTACACCCGGTTTCAGCAAACTTAAATGTCCTGCTGAGAATAATTCAGTAGATTGTTTAAACATTATAGCAGATTCGCCATTTTGAAAACCAATTCCGATTAAGTAGAGGCTAGCTGCTACAAGGTTTGTTTGACATGAGCGTATATCTTTTTTCATTGTAACAATGCAAATTTAAGATAAAATATTAAACCGTCCCATAAATTAATTTTTAAATAATTTTGGGGTAAAATGTCGTTTTTTTGCACATTGGATCCCTCTGGTACACACTGTTTCTGTTTCTTTGCTAAGCTAGTCTAAACAATTGCTGAAATCTTGCCAGAAATATTGGCGATATCCGTCCACGTAAACCTTGTAATCACACTACAGGTCATATGAAAATATATTGATGAAATTTAGTATTTAGGCTTTTATCGATCATTGCACGAACACTATTGAAATTGATAAAAATCGGGATATGATCGACCGACCGACTAAATTTTCCAAATTTACCACCGAAATTAGTCCAAAAATACACCCTGTAGGACCACTTTAAGTCATAGTCCCCGTATAAAGATGACTTCCAATCTTCACTTAAAAGTATTAAAAAACAAAAATATTACATAAATTTTTTTCAAATTTAGGTTAGGTTAGGTTAGGTTGATAAGAGGAGCTATGTAATACATAGCTCATATCCGTTGTGTCCGGATATACACCAAAGCCAGTAGGTCGGCTTGTTGTGCGCTCTAATCTGGTAATCTGGTTATCTACCCCTCTACTAACTTAAAAATTCGGTTTCATCAGCAAATTTCCTGAGTGTTTTCCAGCTTATCCCCCTAAGACCCGTCAGGCCTGGTAGGATGTCGTTGGATAGATATCTGGCCCTTGTTCCCGCAAATGCAGGACAGTAACAGAGGTAGTGTTCTAGGGTTTCGTCATCATCTCCGCAAGCTCTACAAGTGGCCGATTCCGCCTGTCCTATACGGTATAGGTGAGCCCTCAGAGTGTCCAGTGAGGATGCCAATTATCCTACTAAGGTTTCCCCTACTAAGATTAAGAATTTCCTTAGTTTTCGTAGTGTTGGGAGTACCCCATAGTATCTTTGTAACCTTACCCGCGTCAGTCTCCTCCCAAATTGATACATGCGAACTGGTCGCCCATTCTGCCAGTTCCAATTTGAGAGTTCGTCAGCAATTTCGTTTCCCACTATACCACTGTGTCCTGGGATCCAAACGATTTGAAGTCTGACTCTTCCGGAGAAGTTTGCAATCTATTCCTTACACTCGAGGATAGTCCTTGATTTGATTTTGTCCGCGGATATCGCTTTGATGGCCGCTAGACTGTCCGTAAATATTTTCACGTCTTCGGGAATTGGGGAATCCCGTGCGTGTAGACCTAATACATTCCGTTATCGCGACCAATTCAGCCTGAAAGACAGAGTTGTGGTCCGGTAGACGGAGGTGTAGCTCTGTAGAACGGTCCTCATCATAAAAACCTATGCCAGTCTTACCATGCATACTAGATGCGTCCGTATAGTAGTGTGACCCTGGAAGGTTTTGTAGAATATTTCCGTTCATCCAATTTTCCCTGTCTGGTATCCGTATACTGCCCGGTATACCTGTTGACACTTTCGAGATTCTATCACATCTAATATCCACTGTGTTGAGTCCCGGAATTTGGTCTAAAATAGTCTGGTGTCTGGTCATGTGGTCGGTGATATATTCCCCTGTTACGCTTAATCGTAACATGGCCAGAGCTGCCTCATATTTAATTCTAATCTCGATTGGGTGTATAGATAGTATATTCTCTAAAGCCCTCGTAGATGTAGTCTTCAAATTTGGTGTGCATATGTTTTTGCAAAAAGTAAGTGACGTTACTAATATGATTCAAAATAAAATGCTTTACTTAATATATCCAATACGTAGACATGCCTGGACATGCCCAACATAACGTTAGATGCGGCTACTGTTCTTTACACAAAAACTAAAAAGGGTTTCTTGAAGATGGTCCAACTCGCTAGATCCAAATTTGGTTTGGAATCATAAAATAAACCAAAGCTTAATTTACGTGTGAGGGGTCGAGGATTATATTCAATACTTATTTTTTTGTTTGTTGAATTCGACCTAGATTAACATACATATATAATAAACTTAAATTAGTCAGATCTTATTTGAAATCGACATTAATTAAGAACATGCGAGTAGAGTACGTTTGTTTTTTGTCTTTAGATGTGTGAAATGAACTTTAAGATATTGAATTTGTTCCACTAATAACTATATTCCTCAGAATGTATACATGCTCGTATTAAACTAATTTGAAGAGTTGAGAAGAAATGGGCGGGATCGGACCAATGGACGTGGCACCCACCATACAAATTTAATATTTAATGTCATATATCTGGAGTGCTGTAACAGTGGAAGCATTGGAACTTTGTATGAGTTTTTGAGTTATTAATGTGAATAATCCGATAAAAAATGGGCAGACCAGTGACCGTAGAACCCTCGCACAAAGTAAATGTTTATGTCATAGTACTGGAGTATTATAATAGATTAAGCCTTGGAACTTTGCCAGAGTTCATGAGTTATTAATGTGAGTAGTGGGACAAACAATGGGCGGGATCGAACCAATGAGCGTGGCCCCACATATACAATGATAGTCTTTCAACTTTTGACAAGTACATTAATTACCAATGTGAGTAATCATGGAAAGTATGGACGGAATCACCAAAATCAAACGGAACCCAACCCAAAACGAAAATCGTGAATACCAAAAATCCCCAAAATCGAAATTCGAAAAACCAAAAATCCCCAACGTCAAAATCTGCAACAAAAAAAAAAAAAACAAAAATAGCTAAAATCAAATAACCACAAAAAATCGTCACAGTCAAAAATCGTCAAAATCAAGAATCACAAAAAAACATATATCACTAAATTAAAAATCGCCGAAATCGAATAGCAAATAACAAAAATCGACACAAAATATCGTCAAAAACAGAAATTTCCAGAACGGAAAATTGCAAAAACCAAAAATCGCCAAAATTAAAAATCACTGAAAACGATAAACGCTAAAACAAAAATAGATGAATTCAAAAATCGATAAAATTAAAAATCGCCAAATAAAAAATCGCAAACACAAAAAACCGCCAAAATCAAAAAATAAAAAACAAAAGCCGCCAAAGTCAAAAAACTCCAAAAAGCAAAAACTGCCAAAAACCGAAAATCGCGAAAAACAATAATTATAATAATAATAATAAAGTTAAAAATCAAAATTCGTTACGATGGGTGTAGCGAAGCGCTAGCATGAAGATATTTTGATTAAATTTTGTCGGCCATCGTTATTCAAATCGGATTATCGTACAGATATCACTGAAATTTGTTTAATCGGTGTTTATTACACTCATTATAAAATAGACCCGATCTCCACTTAAATATATTTTAAAACAAATAAGAAAACTATAGTCGGTCTAGACCGACTATGCGATACCCATGCGTTTAGAGACCCTATCTCTTAGACCCAACTAACTGGATATAGAAAATAAGCATAAACCAAATTTGAGCGGGATTTTTTTAATTTTTTTGGCTGAAGATATAAAAAAGTTCATATCGGATGCTATATCTGCCCAAAAATAGACCGATCCTGGCTATGTTTGGTAAAGTCTGTTGTATTTTGCAAAAATACATATATACAAACAAAATTTGAGAAGAATCAGTGCAATATTTTTGTTTTTTCAATTCAATTCTTTATTTATTTAAATAATATTTTCATTTTCATCTTAAAAATAAACTGTATATACATAGTTCAAGTTTTTGTACTCTTTCTCCTTAATAATAAATAGTAATTTACAAAATTATATACATATCTACATTATAATTCTATTGGAGGCAAAATTTTAAAAAACCTATTTGAAGATTTTTTATTTTTTAATAAAAACTACTTAAAGATCTACTTACAACTACCTAAGCTGATGTCAATTCATTAATATAAGGGTGTTCAGAATCGGAGCATCTGGAATAAAAGTTTGTAGTTAGTTTGTTTAACCTGGAAACAACAAGATCTATATCCGAAATTATATGAAGCCTTTGTGTTGAGAAGAACCATGGAAGGTTGTATATAAGTTTAAGTAATTTATTTTGTGCGATTTGAAGTTTTTTAATGTGACAGGTTGCACTTTTAGCCCACATAGGAGCTGCATAAAATATTACGGCATGAAAAATAAGTTTGAATATTAATCTTTTGTTTTGTATACTTAGAGCAGAGTTTCGGTTTATAAAAGGATAAAGTACTCGGGTCATAATATTTACTTTGTTTATTATGTATTGTACATGTTCTTTAAATTTCATTTTGGGATCAAGAATTATTCCTAAATATTTTACTTTTAGTTCCCATGGAACTTCCGTGTTCAGAAAAGTAATGTTTCTCTGGGGAATATAACAGGATTTTCTTTTTCTTGTAAAATATATAGCCTGAGTTTTATCAGCATTTAGTGTTATTTTCCACTTATTGAAGTAATTTGCTAATTTTTCTAAATCCCTTTGAAGGTTGGAAATAATGTTTTCAGCGAGTATATCGGAACATAATACTGCTGTATCGTCTGCAAATACGGACATAGTACAACTTTCAAGATGGGGTAAATCTGAGGTATATAAGTTATACAAAATAGGTGAGAGACAGGAGCCCTGGGGACACCCTGAAGGTATACTAAAACTTTCAGAACAACATGATCCAATGTAAACTTTAAAGGAGCGATTAGACAGAAAACTTTCGATTATTTTAATTAAGAAACTGGGGACGTTGAATCGAATCATTTTATAAATAAGGCCATCGTGCCACACAGAATCAAAAGCAGCTTTGACGTCTAGTAAAACCATACCAGTTGATTTTTGAAGGTCAAAATTTTCGGTTACCAAATTTCTGATTCGTATTAACGAATGGACTGTGTTGTGCTCCTTTCGAAAGCCGAATTGATGGTTAGGGAAAATTGTGTTAGACTCAATAAAGCACAACAGTTTTTCATTTATAATTTTCTCAAAAATTTTACCTATAGACGACAACAGGCTAATTGGACGATAGGAAGAGGGCTGATCTGTTGGTTTGTTCGGCTTTCTAATTGGAATAATTTTTGCTTTCTTGAAATCAATTGGAAAGTAGCTTTGTTTTAAACATGAATTAAAAATAAGTGTTAGGAATTTAAGCGATTTTTTTGGAAGATGTTTAAGGCATTTATTATTTACTCCATCAACTCCAGGTGCCTTTCTTGCTTTCAGCTTTTTAATTACATCGCTAATTTGGGATGTAGTTATTAATGAATCATCAGAGATATTAGGAGTAGATAATCTAAACGATTGAACTGTTGCATTAACTTGCGTGTTTGTTTCAGTGTCACCTAAATTTTGGGAAATTAAATGATTAGATGCAAAAGTTTGGGCCATAATATTACATTTTTCAACATTTGTGGTAAATCTACAGTTGTTGTGTTTTAAAATAGCTATCGAGTTGCGCTTCTTTCTCGTTATCTTGGTAAGGTTCCAGAATGGAGCTGAGTTTTTGTCCAAAGTTGCCAGAAGTTTGGACCAATACTCGTTTTTTAATCTTTCCATTTCCTCGCCTATTTTTCTACTAAGAGATTTCATCTCGTAAAAATCTGTCATGCTACGATATCGCTGCCAGTTTCTACGACAAGCATTTCGTTGTTGTATGTAAATTTTCAAATACATTGGTAGGGATTTTCTTTGAAACGAAGGTAGTTTTTTTGGAATGGCTATATCAATGGCCTCATTTATAAGGTTCTTAAACTGTATAATCGCCGAATCAATTTGCTCATTAGAAGTAATATCACTTGTATCGGGAATGATTGTATTTTCTATAAGGTATCTCTGGAAAGATAACCACTTTGCATTTTTATAGTCAAGCAAAACTAAACTAGACCTGCTAACTTCGCCAGTGAGATTTATTTGAACTGGTAGGTGATCAGAGTTGAGATTGTTTAAAACAACTGCAGAGGAAATTATGTTTGGTATATTGGTTAAGAAAAAATCTAGTGTAGATCCCTGTCTATTGGCACTAGCTGGAACATATGTTTGTTCACAAGGATAAATAATATTGATGTTATATGATGAAAGTTTCTCATTTAAGGTATTTCCCCAACAGTTTGCTCTTAAACAGTCCCAGTTTTGATGCCTACTATTAAAATCACCTCCAAGAATGTATCTTTCACCTATGCTACTGAGCATGCGTATATCAGATGAAAAAAGTTGTTTTCTATTATTGCCTACACCTGCCGAACCACCTGGAAAGTAACATGAATAAATGTCTACACTACCAATATTAGTAAAAATTTTGACTCCAATATTTTCAATTAACTTAGTATTAATAATTGGTAATAAATTATGTTGTAAGTTTTTTTTAATAATAACTGCAACGCCGCCTCCTCTTGCGACTTCTCTATCATTTCTATAGACAAAAAAATCTTCGTGTCTTATAGAAATATTTGAATTAAGCCAAGTCTCTGATACTAGACATACATCCACGTTGTGGTTTTTTAAGAACTGGAACAACTCTAAACTTTTGTTGCGAATGCCTCTAGCATTCCAAGTAATGATTTTAATGACATTCGCCATTACGAAAGAAATTTACATGCGAGGTTTGTTATTACCTCAAATTGATCTGCTTTACTTCTGCAATTACGAAGATTAGTAATAAGCTCAAGAGTTCAGCTTTTAATTTCTTGCAGCGTGAATAAATCGCTGCTACAATTGTTATTTAAATTGAGGTTGTTGTTATGTTGCCATACATCTGTAGAATGAGGAACACTTTGACGCAAGGTGTTTGGAAAATTTTTGTTGTAATTTATAGGGTTAATGTTATTATTGTTACGTGGAATGGACCGTGTTGGTTTTAAACGTTGTCTTATTTCTAAGTACGTAGCCTTACTTGGGCAATTATCAGAAAATGATTTGTGATCACCATTACAGTTAGCACATTTAATAGTTGGCACCATACATTCGGTTGTTTTATGTGGACCGGCACAGTTTGCACAGAACGTTTTAACCTTACACCTGTTCGAACCGTGGCCAAACATTTGGCAATTATAGCACTGGGTGATTTTGTTTTTTCTGGTTTGCTGGAACTCCCACTTGATTTTTACATATTCTAATACAGAATAATTTTGCCTTAATTCTTTCATCGTTATGGACTGTCGTTCAAAATAAACTACATAGATGAAATATTCGATGTTGTGATTATTCTTTTTAACCACTAATTTTACGTCCAAGCATTTTAAGCCCAAGTCTAAAAGCTTTTTCTTAATTATTGTAGGGTCATACTTATCAAGTCCAAATAGTATAGCCTTATAAGGTTTTTCGGTTTTAGTTGCATATGTGAAAAATTCATATGAGTCTGTAAGAGCAGCACAAACCTTATCAAAACTTTCCTTAGAACGACAAAACAGTTTAAGGCCGATTGAAATTTTTCTAATGGAATAATCAGAAATCTTATTTTTACTACATATTTCATGAAGTTCTTCTATTTTACACTTCAGCACTGTAATAGGTGATATTGTTATTTTTGTTGGTTTTTGAATAATTACTTCATCATCTTCATTGTCTTCTATAGCTTGTAGCGGATAGTAATAATTTGTTGATATTTTTGGCTGATTTGTTTTCAGCGAATTGTTATTGGATTTTTGTTTTTTATTCATTGTGCTAACGCATAATGCGTTTACATCTTCATTTGATGCTCGCTTTATGTTGTTTTTTTTATTGTTGTTGTTTTTTTAAGTACTGTGTACAAATTGTTATTGTTCAATGGTATGCAAATTAAGCAAATTGTTTTTTTTTTTTTTTTTTGTTTTGTATTTTGTTTTATTATTTATTTTTGTTTTAACATGAAATTCTTTCACTTAGTTTTATAGACTTGTAATACGAGAAACACACGTCTTTATACTGCAAGAGCATTAGCAGAACTGGACGCCTAAAAATGGAAAACTATTTTATTTAGTGACGAGTCAAAATTTCATTTGTTTAACCTTGACGGAATATGCACTGTTCGCCGCAAGAAAGAAGATCGTTCAAACCCACGCTACTGCAAGCCAACTATGAAGTATGGTGGCGGATCAATTATGATTTGGGCATGCTTCTATGGCTTTGGCATTGGACTCTTCCACGACATTCTTGCTAATGTTATGATGCCACACTTTGAGTGGGAGATGACGCTTCGTTGGATATTTCAACACGACAACGACCCGACACATACTTCGATGCTGGTAAAAAGTGGTTCACTGAAAATGACGTTTGAGCACTTAATTGGCCGGACCAATCACCCTATTGAGAACTTATGCATTTTAAAGCGGCGAGTAGCTGTCGGGCTTTCACTTCTAAACAATCTTTAAAGGAAGTGCTGGAAACTAAGTGGAAAAATATTTCAGTCAATATTATCAACCACCTAATTGAATCCGAGCCACGGGTTCTTCACTAAATATTGAATAATATTAATTATTGCATCCGTTTTGTCCATCTGAAATAGTGCCGTTTTGGGTTGTTTTGCAAAATAAAAAATATAACGCTTCCTCTAGTTTACAACTTTAGTTTTGTCTTTTTATTTGTAATGTTATAAAGAGTAACAAATGATTAGGAAGATTTTTGAAAAACAACAATAAGAATTGGGCAATAGTTAATTTGGTTGATTTTGTTCTGACCAACACTGTATATATAACATCATGTTTTCGCAAAAAAAAAACAAGTAAGAAAATTATAGTCGGTCTAGACCGACTATACGATACCCTATACCATGCGTTTAGAGACCATATCTCTTAGACCCAACTAACTGGACATAGAAAATAAGCATAAACCAAATTTGAGTGGGATTTTTATTAATTTTTTTGGCTGCAGATATGAAAAAGTTCATATCGGATGCTATATCTATATGGGGAATAGGCCCACAAATGGACCGATTATGGCCATGTTTGGTAAGGTCTCTTGTATTTTGCAAAAATATATACAAACAAAATTTGAGAAGAATCAGTGGAATATTTTTGTTTTTTGATAGATTTAAGTGAAGCTCGGGAAGCAGCTCTATATGGGGCCTATGACTAAAAGTTGTCCCACAGGGATCATTTTTCGACTACTCATTAACGGATCTAATAAACGCATACATACCCAATTTGCCTAAGATCTATACGACTTTTTGGATCTTATGGCAATTTATGTCGATTTCATAGGGGTCATTTGTATTTTGATATGCCGAATATATCTAAAAATTTTAATAATATGTACTTTTTAATTTCATATCCAAAAACTACTGTTGCACAGTGTAATATTTTCATTAGTCTGACACATATTTAATTTCGCTTTTAGCTATTGAGATATTTCTAAATTAATCGTTTAACTAGTGAAATTAATTGAATTGTGGTATATTACTTTTATTACGCCATTAAAACACAATAAAAGCCGACATTGAATTCCCATTAAATAGACGGATATGCAATTACATATGTTAGAGTATTTTAAAACATTTCGAGCATCTAGCAAAACGCCGGCTTATTGAACATAAAAAGTTTCATACTAAAAACTTGTAAAATGTTAATTGTACTTTAAACCTTTGTTAAACGATTTAAAAATGTTATGCTAATTTGAGTAGAAAAATTAATTACTTTGTACTCTTGTTGCTCGTAAAACTGCAATACAATATTATTTTTAACGTTTGTTTTTCTACTATAAATAATCAATGAACCGGTAGAGAGATGTCTGCAATTTAATATACAATTTGTTGCAGTTGTTGCTTGCACCGACAACGTACGGCTGCAGGAACAGCAACCGCCGATGTAGACAAAGCTAACAGCATCATTTATTTATGACGTGCATAATTAATTTAAATTCAATTTTTCTTAAGACGTCCTCAAAAACATTTTTTAACTGCAGTTTATTTATTTATTTTTCGCCTCTTAATTTTGCTAAGCGGCACTGACAGTATTTATGATAAATTAATTTGTTCTTAATGAAATGACAGCGAACAAAGTGTCTGTTGACTAATAAAGTAGTAAAAATAGCTGCAAATAACAATTTAACACTCGCATACGGAATTTTCATTTTTTTTTTTGTCTAAATGAAAATTTTGTACAGTTTTTTTGTTGTTGATGTTTTTTTTATACCCAATACCACTATGTGGTCAGGGTATAATAATTTTGTGCTGATGTTTTTAACTACCAAAAATATTTGGCCTAGACTTATCTTTTATTATATCGATCGACTCAGAATCACTTTCTGCATCGAATTAGCGAGGTCAGTCCGTCCGTCTGTGTGTCCATGTAAAATTTGTTATGAACCTAGAGGTGGCAAATATGAATATATTTTAATGAAAGTTTGCATACAAGTTTCTATCGGCCCTAGAACGAAAACTGTTAAAACTGGTGGAAATCGGTGAATGTTAAAACCTCGTCCACTTACATATGAGGCCTATGAGATCGAGTTAAATTGCAATACGATCCAAATTATCATATATATATCTCGGTCAAATTTGGTTTGTGTGTATTTATTGCACCCATTAATCAGTAGTCGAAAGTCCCTATAGTAAAGATTTTTTTTCCGATTTTGTTTGTATATATATTTGAAAAAATTAGTGAATTTACCAAATACGGTCAAGATCGGTCCATTTTTCGACGAAGTTACATATAAATATAGCATTCGAAATAAACTTTTTCAGTTCTACAGGCAAAAAAATTAATGAAAATTCCGCTCAGATTTGGTGTATGCTTATTTTCTTTACCCAATTCGTTTTGCATAAGACCAATTCTCTAAACGCATGGCATAGCCTATCGTATAGTCGGCTTAGACCAACTATAATTTTTTAAATTGTTGTTTTGTGTGTCTGTCTAAGGTGATTGGGTTATATTTAAATAATAATAATAGTTATTTGTATAAATATTGAAATAATAAAATTTAATTTATTATTTGTTATGTTAAAGAATCACCAGGAAAATGAATAATCAATTCTTAGCGACGATTGGATTTATTTTAAACAGATCTAGAACTACCAAAGTGCCACTTTAAACGAATGTGCAGAGAGTCGGCTTTTGTTTTTAATATATCTCTATCAAAATGGTTTCAGTCTTATAGGTCTCTTCGAAAGAATTTCTCCCCTTGTCATTTTAAAGTAATAGAACTTCAGTAAAATCGTTAACGATCGAATCAGCCGTTAAAATAGGCTGGCTTAAATGCCAAAATCGCCATAAAAACCTCATCTTCGCCCACAAAATTATAGAAAAAGTATACAGTGGGGTAAAAAATTTTAAAACTGGGCTTTGCACGATTGGAGCAAGGTCCTTTAGTCCGATGAATCGAAGTTTGAAGTATTCGGCTTCAAGAGCCGACGCTCAGCTGGAGCATGTGCAACGAATACATGCGTAGTGCCAACAGTCAAGCATGGGGGAGGTTCCGTAATAGTCTGGGGTTGTTTTGTTGCCTAAAGTGTTGGCGAGTTATGCAGAATCGAAAGAATACTCAATATAACCCAGTATAAAACTATTTTGAAAGATCGTGCTATGGTCAGTGGATTAAGAATTGTGGATCGGAAATTCATATATCAGCAAGATAATGATGTAAAACATAGAGTAAAAATTTGCAAGCATTATTTTTAGACCCAAGAAACAGCTAAAAACCTGTAAAGTTATGGAACATCAACCACAGTTAGCTGACCTCAATTCAATAAATTCATGGTGGGATGAATTGGGCAGGAAGGTGCGAACTAGAGAACATCTAAGGAAGACCAGCAGAAAAAACTGCAGGAAGCGCGGAACCAGATCACTTCAGAAACTTTGAAAAAATTGATTCAAAGGATGATAAGACTATGTTGTGAAATTATACGATAAGAAGATGGTCACAATGATAGATCTAAATTTTAAGAATAGAAAAATAGATTTCTGTAAATAGTAAATGCAAATAATAAAGAATAAACATTTTCGATTTGAAGAGTTTAAATTGAAAAATTAAAGAGATGTGAACATTTGAAATTTAAGGAGGAGGAAAATACCGTTGGACGGTAGAGTACATATATACACAAGAAAATCAACCGTACAAATGTTATCATTCAAAGCGAGGAATCCTTGTTTACGCTAATTCGGAAATGTAACGGGTGATCGAAAACATTTCTTACGTAATGAATACCCGAATAAAATGATTTTAGTTCAATCAAACCATTTGAATGTTCCTGCTTCTCTGATTTTAGTTATCGCACAGTGGCGCCCTTAGAACCAAAAATATGTTGCTAAAATCAAAATTTTCGGTTCGCTTCTGATATTTTGAATAAACTTATCTTATAGCAAATTGTTCAAGGATACAAATTTGTTACCTTCAATTATATATACCTTAGTTTACCTTAGTTTAGAAGATATAACCCTTAGAAGTTGACAGATTTTCATGTTTCAAAATTTCTAGGCAATTTGTTCCAGTTTCAGGTAGAATATATAAAAAAAAACTAGGTAACTAATCGTAATTTTATTCAGTTGTACATATGGATTTACGTATTTATTTAGTATATTACAGAAAACAAAACTTACTATTTGCCTTGCGTTTCTCCAGGTAACTCGCTATTTACCAACTGTTTATTTTTTTCACTATTTTTCAACTTTGATGGGAAATAATAAAATGTTTAATTTTTTGTAACTTTGACTGCTAGAGGTAAAAAAGTCAAAAAAAGACATTGTTCCTGAAATTGTATGACGGGCATCCCTGTTAAATTCAGGTATTATATAGTTTTCATACAAAATTTGTTGATAAAGTCTACTTGAAGTACACTTTAATTTTTTCGCATACGGCCCACAGGATGCACAAATAAACTATTCTTTTAGATTAGCAGGTAAACAATTAAAATAGAAATATAGTCAACCATCCAATGACAGACTCAACCACCCCAACGGATTTCGGGGAAGCTGATTTAGAAAAAATTGCTAGAAAAATCCGCAGAGAAGCGGAAATATAAGAAATAATCTTCGCCTGACATATGCAAATATTAACACGAAATGGGTGAAAGTATGCCGAGGCATTCAGCAATTCAACCCCAACTAAGAGGAGTTCATTTTCTCCAGTGGCAGAAGATGAACCCACCACATCAACCGGGCCTGCCAGACGAAGGCCACAAAAAGTATGTAGGAGTGTTCAAATTCTACAAGAAAGAGGAAACTTACCGCTGCCACCAACGATTTGAGCAAGGACCATTTACCGGAACACTGTCTATCAAATCTAGGTCGCAGATTACAAAATCTGTTGCAAGCTCACTACTATTTAAAGGATTAAAGAGAGCATTCCCACGCCCACAAACACACACCTCCAAAAGTAGGAAGTTCCGGAAGTTTCTGTGAAAGTCAATGTGCAGGATCTTATGGACCATACAGTAATACGGCTGAGAAGCTGACATCAATCAGTAAATGGGGCTGCGATGAACCATCCGGACAAAGAGTTTACAAGCAAAGGATATCATCCAATAACGCTACAATATCAGACGGAAATATGTTTATGGCATATTTTGTTCTTTTGCGGTTTAAATCTGATGTTTTCGTACGCTGAATTGGTTTTCATCGACCTTCAGAGGGAAGATAAGGAATGTTTTAATGATAGTGTCATTTCTCTATTAAAATGGATCTAAACCCACACGAAATATGTTAGATTTTAATATACGAAATTTTAATATACGAAGAATTTGCTAAATCACTTATTTTTTGCAAAAACGCATACGAACCAAATATGGGAATCATCTTATTTTTGTTTTATACCCTCCAACCCAGTGTGCAGAGGATATATATAAGTTTGTCACTCCGTTTGTAATACTTAGAAAAAAAAATGTTGGACCCCAAAATGTATATATATGTGTGATCCTTATAACAAGCGAAGTTGATATAGCGATGTCCGTCTGTCCGTCTGTGGAAAACACGATGACAACTTCAATCGGGCAGCTAGGGTCCTCGTTAGCATAAAAAATGATGCAGTAAGATTCTGGGAAGTTTTCTATTTAAAATTGCCCAAATCGGTTGATTAGGGCCCGATATTTGAATGAAGAACTAAAAAAATATGATTTTCCATGTTGTTCTTGTCACGATCACGCACTCAGTAGGACAGATAGGGTGATCTTTTTTATTGGGAATGATTCACCAAGATCATGGGAAGATTTCTGTTTCCAAAATTATTAAAATCGGTGGATCATGTCCAGGGAAATCTCTGAAAAAGTAAAAAAAAAGAAATGAAAAATATGATGTTTCTATATTGCTCTTGTTGTTATTCTAAATGTTGTATTGCTGTCATAGCTGGACTTGTTGTTTTTGTGGTCGTTGTTTATTTTATCATCTCTGGTAGAAAAATTTAAAAGTTTCCATTGTTTTGGCATCGCTAAAAAAAATTTGTTAAATCATTTTTTCCATCGCCACGAGCCTGATTGCAAAGTTTCATATAAATTGGGTCACGGGAAAGGGATCAAAAATCGATCCAAAATTTTGTCGACAAGCAGACACTACGGGTTAATATAAAAGGAGTTAAAACTCACCAACATCTAAAGCTAATAATGCTAAACTACCTAGTTGTTAATAAAAAAAACAATGGAAATTTAAAAAAAAAAAATTATATATGTATTAATTTATTTAAAGAAAAACACAACAATAACTTTTGATGTTGTATTTTTTGTGCGTAATATTTACAAATACATACATATATTAAATAAAAAATATATATGTATGTATAATATATATAATACACAAGTAAGAAAATTATAGTCGGTCTAGACCGACTATACGATACCCTATACCATGCGTTTAGAAACCCTATCTTTTAGGCCCAACTAACTGGACATAGAGAATAAGCAAAAACCAAATTTGAGTGGGATTTTTATTAATTTTTTTGGCTGCAGATATGAAAAAGTTCATATCGGATGCTATATCTATATAAGGACTAGGTCCAAAAATGGGCCGATCCTGGTCATGTTTGGTAAAGTCTCTTGTATTTTGCAAAAATATATACAAACAAAATTTGAGAAGAATCAGTGCAATATTTTTGTTGTTTAATAGATTTAAGTGAAGATCGGGAAGCAGCTCTATATGGAGTCAAAGGGATCATTTTTGGACTACTCATTAATGGATGTAATGAATGCATACAAACTCAATTTGAGTAAGATCTACTTATATGACAATTTGGATCTTATGGCAATTTATGTCGATTTCATATGGGTAATTTGTATGGGGGCTAGGTCTGAACATGGACCGATTCTCACCAGTTTCAACAGCGTTCATCCCATGGCCGATAAAAGTTTATGTACCAAATTTCATCAAAATATATTCATATTTGCGACCTGCAGTTTGATTAAAAGGTTTACATGGACACACAGACGGACGGACGGACGGACGTACGGACGGACGGACGGACGGACGTACGGACGGACGGACGTACGGACGGACGGACATTGTTAAATCAACTCAGAAAGTGATTCTGATTCGATCGGTATAATTAAAGATGGGTCTAGGTCAAATATTTTTTAAATTGCGCCATTTTAAAATACTTAAACGTCAAAATCGAATGAAACTTCAAATTAATGGCAGGCTTTAATGCAGAATTTCTGTCATTTCAACATTAGCGGTCTCCACTAGTCACTGACTTGTTCATTGCCATGAATTATAGTTAGTCGAGATACCATGTAACATAGCAAGTTTTGCATATATCAAAATACTCTAAATAATATATACATAATATGATATACATATACATGAAAAGCATTTAGAACATTACTGAACGTAACCGGAACGTCCCAACGCTTTTCATGTAACTAAAAACAGCTGACACGTTACGTTACTGTTAACTAGACCATAAGTTAGTTCTATCATTATCGCTTGCTGCCACTAATGATTAATAATGTTACCCTGTTAAAAACGTAATGCAAATTTACTGGATTACTATAAAATTGTAATTAATGTTTTAAATTGTTAAATGCATTATTATGATTTATTTCTTGAACATAAATACTATTAAAATAATACTAATGATAACAAATGTTAACCGTTTCCCCAAAAATGTGCATATATAATGAACTCGGTAACTCTATTTTGTAAACACAACAAGAAGTCAATATGCCAAACTTATGGTCATATTTGTAAAAGAATTATGGAAAAACGTATGGTTTTTGTTTATTATTAAAAAAAGTAATATTTATTTATTAGCTAAAAAAAAAAGTAATATAAAATGCATTGCTGTTGATTTTGTAGCATTTTGATGTTGTATTTTTTGTGTGTAATATTTACATATACATACATACATATATTAAATAATAAAGTAATATACATATATTCTATATATGTTACCTTCTCCGAGAAAAGGGACCTAGTTTGTCAAAAAACGGGTTGTGTCAAAAACGGTGGATTCTGGTACCTAAAAGGATGTAGAAACTTTAAATGCGTTTTTTCTGAAAACTTGGTTTTCACACACTAGGGCCCTTTTCTCGGAGAAGGTCACATATATAAATCCATAATAACCGCATGTTAGAAATAAATTGGTATATTATTTTAATTATATAAAATTCTGCAATATTTTGTTTAAGGGAAAATACATTTCTTTTGCATTCAGAGTGTCACTTCATTTTACGCAGTGTGACTATGCCACAGTAGATGGCGCCACAAGTTTTGTTCTAATTAGCTTTGAAATAGTTATTTCTATTTCTAATGAATGTCGACAGTTCTACATAGTTATATGAAATTATTATTCTGTTTGCCTACCAAAGATCTCATTGCGATTACATATAATTTTAAAAAATTGCTTATAATTACTAAAGCATTATTTTTCACATAAATACAAAATTGCACCTTTTAAATTTTCCATTCAAATTTAAGAAAATATAAATTCTAAAAACTGGAATTCAGATTTCCAATTATAAATTAGAAAGTACCAATTGAATTTCAGAAAAGCATATTAAAACGTCGGAAATAATAACTTGAAATTTAGAAGACATCAATCAAATTTTAAAAATATAAATTTTATTCTTTAAGCACAACTTGAAATTTAAAAAACACATTTAAAAATGTTTGCATTTAAAAAAAATATTGCCGTTCAGGAGACATTAATAGCATTTCAGGATAATTTAATTTAAATTCAATGAAGTTTAGAAAACCTCAAATGATATTTAAGAATTGCGAACATAAAAATTGTTACATAAATAAACCGCAATTTGCTGAGAATGTTATTTGTATATTATTTTTCACAATTTTTGTGGGTGAAAATTTGAAGTTTGTCAGAAAATAAAGATAACAAATTATCTTATATTAAATTTTTGGGACATCTGGTTGTTTTTGCGTTTGGCATCCCTTATTTGAACCAGAGTTCATGATGACTTCAAAATTTGACTTCATGGTAGGCAAAGTAAAACACAAAAAATTGAAGTTCGATAATAATTCCCAGGTAGTAGTATTTGGAGTTAATAAATGAAAATATATTTTGTTAACATAATTTAATTAAAAATCAATAGTTGGCATTACTGGGTTAGATTTTGTAATGCATTGTGTTATTTTGTGTTACCATAAAATCTAATAGAGAAAACTCCCTTTTAATTGTAAAAAAAAAATTATTTTCCAAATATGGCAATATTTTAACAAAAAAAATTGAGAGAGCTTTTTCCCAATGAAGGTTAGGGCGAGCTACATATTTAATTTGCAAAAACTTTAAATTAAACGAGAGGTTATATCATACAACCGGAAATGCATGCATATAGGTATATAACCTAAATGCGGACTATCATTTATAAAATCATTTTCATAACCTGTTCGTATATACCTCCTAATTCTGGCGAAGAAATATACCTTGAACACGTTCAGGCCATTAAATCAGTTGCTCAACGTGCTAAACTTGAGGATTTAATTTTTGTTGTTGGAGATTTTAATCAAGGTTCAGAAAATACACACACGAAACACACAATGTTCTGTTCAAAAGCAGCCAACACATATCTTTATTTTCATATCAATTATGTGCGTTTCTAAATTTTCTACGGTGCCCAACACAACCATGACTGTGTTCGTTTTAATATTTCGTTATTTACACGAACATTTTTGTATCACATACTTTTTGTTTCAATCACACATAAAGCACACATTTTTGAGTGTTGCTTTATTTGAAGTTCATGTTCTGGTACGTGTAATGAAAAAAAACACAGAACATGTACAATAAACAGGTTCGAGTTCAGTTATATTTTAAGTCGTGTTGTGGCTCGTGTAGTAAGAAAAAACACAACATGTACAATAAACAGGTTCGAGTTCAGTTATATTTTAAGTCGTGTTTAAAATATAACTGAACTCGAACCTGTTTATTGTACATATTGTGTTTTTTCTCACTACACGAGCCACAACACGACTTAAAATATAACTGAACTCGAACCTGTTTATTGTATATGTTGTGTGTATTTTTTCAGTACACTTACCAGAACATGAACTTCAAATAAAGCAACACTCAAAAATGTGTGCTTTATGTGTGATTGAAACAAAAATATGTGATACAAAAATGTTCGTGTAAATAACGAAATATTAAAACGAACACAGTCATGGTTGTGTTGGGCACCGAAGAAAATTTAAAAACAAACATAATTGATATGAAAATAAAAATATGTGTGTGTTGGTCTAAGTTATGTTTGTTTACATATATGTACGAGTTTTTTATTCAGTGTGTGTTTTTTTCTGAACTCTGATTTTAATTTACCATCTATAATATGGAAAAATTTGCCTGATGCTACGGATTATATTCCAATTAAATCTAATAACTGTGATGATTTAATATTGAATGAGATAGTTGATCTTAGTCTTTACCAGATGAATGGCGTAGTTAATGAATACGGTAAACTGCTAGATCTGGTATTTACAAATAATCCAGAAGATTGTATATTAACTCGCTCTGATCATATCACCTTACCGGAAGATCGCTTTCATCCAACTATTGGAATTAGCTGTGTTTTGCCTACTTTTGGTGGATCCAATATTCGTATTAATGAAGTTTTTTTTGTTTTAAACAAACCAACTATAGCAAATTGATTGATCTAATTTCTAATACTAACCGGAATGATTTGTTGTGCCATACTTCTATTGATTTAATGGTGGAGGTCTTTTATAGAACTATGTATTCTTTTATGGATGAATGCATCCCAAAGCGTTCTGTCGACAAACGAACTGGCCCACCTTGGAACTCAAAACAACTATCAAGATTAAAAAATTTGAAGAACAAGTATTATAAAAAGTATAAAATTTTTGGTTCTCTTGTATTTTTTGAAAAATACTCCATTAATCGTGCCGAATATAATATTCTTAACAATTGTTTATACAAAAACTATCTACACAAAATGAAGGAAGATTTCAATCGTGATCCTAAAGCATTTTACAACTTTGTTAATTCAAAAAGAAAAACTACTGGTTATCCATCTGTAATGAAATTTAACGATATCGAATCTAGTGATGATACTATAATAAGTAACATGTTTGCAGACTTTTTTGCTAGTACATATTCTGTTGCTCAATAGCTATTATGTTCCAACAGCTATTCATATCCAATAAACACAAATCAAGCTATATATTTTCCCTCAATTGATAAGGCAGAACTTGTTAATAGCCTGAAGAAACTTAAAATTTCATTTACTCATAGACCTGATGGAGTACCTAGTTCTATGCTCAATTATTGTGCTACTTCCTTGGCAACACCAATGACTCTGTTGTTTAATGCGTCAATAAAAAACGGTTATTTTCCAAAATTTTGGACAGCTTCTTACATCATTCCATTATTTAAATCTGGAAATAGATCGGATGTTTCTAATTCCCGTGATATTGCTAAACTTAGTGCAATCCCTAAGCTTTTCGAGAAATTTATTACAGATTTTTTGTGCTATAACTTATCGTCAATTTTGTCACCATTTCAACACGGATTTCGGAAAGGATGCTCTACCGTTACAAATGTGCTTCATTTTACGACAATAATTAACGATGGTTTTGTCAAGAAAAAATAAACAGATGCAGTATACACCGATTTTAGTAAGGCTTTCGATAAAGTAAACCATAACCTTCTACTGACAAATTGGATTTATTAGGTTTAACACCATTAAGCCTTAAATGGATAAAATCATATCTTTCTGAGAGAACACAACGTGTAATGTAAAATAATATGTCATCTAAAGATATTACTCTGAGCTCTGGTGTTCCTCAAGGCAGCCATGTTGGACCAATTCTTTTCTCCCTTTTCATCAATGATCTTCCAAAAGTAATAAATTTTTGCAACGTTTTAATGTACGCTGATGATGTTAAAATTTTTAAAGTTACTGTCAACATAATGATCATATTCATCTTCAATCAGATCTCAACAATTTCTTTTTGTGGTGTAACCGTAACCTATTGGAACTAATTTTGAAAAAATGTAAATGTATGCGTTTTTCTAGAAATAATGTTTTTCCTGCTAACTACTATTTGGGCGGATATCAGCTTGAACTTGTTGATACTTTTCTGGATTTAGGGATTCTACTTGATCCTAAATTAAACTTTGTATCTCACGTCACCATGACAGTTAATAAAGCTGGAGGTACACTCGCCTTTATTAAAAGATGGGCAAAACCATTTATTGATCCTTACATAACCAAACAACTTTTTACATCTCTTGTAAGACCTATTTTAGAATATGGGTCAATAATATGGGATCCCTTCTATAACATTCATATTCAACGAATCGAGTCTATACAGAAACAATTTCTACTCTTTTGCTTACGTGGCTTACCTTGGAATTCTGCAATTAATCGACTTAAATTAATAAAATTAACTACTTTGGAAAGCCGTAGGACTATGCTAAAAGTAACATTTATGATCAACCTAATTAATGGTGAAATCTGTTCAGACTTTCTTGTCAACAATATAACTTTTAATGTTCCTCAACGAGTATCACGTCAATTCCAACCACTCTTTGTTAAATCTTTTCAAACCAACTAAGCTCTAGCTGATCCTTTTAGAAGAATTTGTTGTGATTATAATAATCTTTATCAATTAATTGATTTTTCGTTGAACACTGATGTAATTAAGCATAATATCATTATTTTCTTAAATTCCTAACTATTTGTTTTTATTTGTAAATCTATTTAATTGTTTCAATATATGTACATATGTAATTATATCATTTATACAGGTCTGTAAGGATTTGTTCCATTGACCTAATAAATAAATAAAAATAAATCAAAGAACGGACTGAGAATACTAAACGGGATTCTACCTGGTCACTGTAGGCTCAGGGCGCATCTGAGCAAGTTAGGACTTGAAGCAAACCCCATGTGCAGATTCGGCGATGAGAAGGCTGAATCGGCGGGAGATTGTGGAGCTTTAATGCATAAGAGGAAAAAGCATCTGGGTTCTTTCCAAATACCAGGGAGCGAAATAAAGTCACTGGAACCAGCCGACATCCTCGAATTTCTGAGGGCTCCAGGGTTGGGTGAGATTTTATAGGGACAAACTCTTAGCAGAGGGCAGTACAATAGATCATTTTGGTCGCGGTACTTTCGTCACCTCTTTTTATACAATACATACAATACAATAGCAAAGGATTATTAGTGTAATAAACACACATTATACATATATCACCGATTTATATATTATAAGCTGTATCCTAATGGCAATATAATCGATCTAATGGCTCATTTTACGGCCGACAAAATTTCATCAAACTATATTCATATCTATGACCTATAGATAGAAAGACAGACAGACGGACGGATGGACATTACTAAATATAATCAGAAAGTGCTAATGAATTAGTTGGTATAGTTAAAGTAGGGTCTGAGTCAAATATTATAAAAAAAAAGTTATAAGGGGTCATAATATTGAATAATTTTGAATTTATTTCAATGCAGTTGTTCATTTTAACATTCTTAATAAGGATTATATAAATGGTTGTACTGTTTCGAATTGAGGCAATGCAAAGTTTTCTTTTTTTTTTAATGCTTTTTAAAAGTTATCATTCAAATCATATATAAAATTATAGAATACATATTAAAAATGAATGCCTTAAAAAACACATAAAATTATATTTTTATAACTTATGTTAAATTAATGACTAAGAAATAATATTAAAAAAGCTTAGCAAATGTATCCTCAAACAAAATGAATAAGTATTTAATATGAACAAAAATAATTTTTCACAAATATAATAATCTACCTACAAATAAAATGTCTGCACCTGCAGCTCATAAAAACCAATTCTCCACTACAAATTAATATGAATTAGTGTTATTTCCCATGCTTGCAGGCATAAATTAGGCCCCCACAAAAAAATAGATACGTAAATAAATAAATATATCTCGTATAAGTTTTAAGCAGAATAAAATTATGCGATACCAGACACATACAAATTACTTCTACTCGAATACTACGAGTAAAAAACATGTCAAACACATGCGATATGAATATTTATTAAAAGGAATAAGAGCATATAAAGTGGCTGTATCGAATTTTGTATACCCTTTAGCAATTCTTTACCAATATATTTTGAAAATATTACGTTACCATATTTCGCTTTTCAGAAAATAAGACGATTTATGCGAAATTATCATAATCATTGAGCAATCGAAAATGATTCCTAAAACATTCTGATAATGCCCTCTCATAAATACTTTAGGTTTTATTTTAAAAATTAATTTTTCCAAATTTACATTAAATTGTAAAGTTAATAAGAAAACTTCAAAAAAAAAAAAAAAAAAAAATAAGATAGAAGTGAGACCGCTTACAACTAGTTAACAATAAGATACCATTTTTATGAGATTTTCAATAACAATATTTAATTCTGTTACAAAAATCATGAAAATCTTATATTCGTATACTTTGATCAAATATTGTAGTGTATCATAATATAAATACTTATTATTGTTCAAGTGATAATTACATCAACCGTAGATGTCAATTGTTAAAAAAAATATTTGGAAATATAATTGTACGACATTTGTTGTAATAGAAATTTATTTTACTGCTTGATATGGCGCCACTATTTAAAATCATATTTTTATAAATTGTTAAAATTAATAAAACATAAAGGAGTCGTACGTTTTTTTTTTTTTTTATTGAAACTTATGAAACTATTTAAACAGGTAAAAACGTGCTGAATTGAATAAATAGACGTAATAAGTCAAAATATAAGTACTGTATGTAAGTACAAGGTTGCTCACGTACTTGTCAGAAAAAAATTCTAAAGATCTTGAATTAGTACAGTCATTGGCAAATTTGATCACTATGAATTCGGGTTTAAAGATAAAAATGAGACTACAATATTCTAGTGATTACTGAATAATCTTCTCGTTAAGGTTTGAGTTTGTTTCTTTTTGGCTACTTAAGATCCCACAATTAATTTCGGTTGTAACATGTTTAATTACAGGTTACCAACCGTTGAAAAAGGGTATAAAGGCTGTTCCTAAATCTAGGCAGTTCCCTACGGGAAAAGTCATATGAACTAATTCTGTCAGTAAATGTACAGTCTGTGTAAATATATTATATTTACCCAGCCTATGTCATCGCCATGTAAGCCTGAGAAAAAGCGAAGTCTTCCTTTTTATCTATAATATTAATAGGCAAGGCCATTTCTTGTGAAATCTTCTAATCAGTCAGTTACCAACCGATTTTGGTAAGCACATACCGTTTGAAAGGTATTTCTTTCAAGATGTGCACCATGTTTTTTAAAATTAAAATTTGGTCAGTTTTTAGTTCATTTGGTTCATTTAAGGTTGGTACTAACACATACATAAAACACATATTTAAGCTATATTTAATTTTATAATTTTAATTGGCTTAAATTGATTAGCATACTTTTTTTAAATTATTGACCAACACTCAGGGTAGTGTTTGTGGATATTTGACTAAAATTTTATTAGATTATAACTGTCAGGAAAGACCTGTGTGGGGAGTTTATTCCACATACCGCTAGTTCAACAGTTAAACGAATTCTCTCTGTAATGCTTTGTGCGGTCAACTGGACAATACAGATGTAATCTACTAGAAAGGCTGGTACAGCGAACCGAAAGTCGGGCACTTGGAATAAGTTCGCTAATGTCAGGCCTTTATTAAATTATTTATTAACAAACTCCTTTATATATCTTCTTTGTAAATTCACAATTTAATGAATTATTGAATGAAAAAATTTAATTTCCTAGAAGTTTCATCGTTTGTATCACAATCTAAAACATAAAAATTGTACTCGAATTTCGAGTGCTGGACTCTGTTAATTTCCTTTAAAGGAAGAACTTATTTGGATATCGTTTTGAACATCTTCCAAAGTTGTTATTATGAAAAAAAATACATTTTTAAATATTTGCAATGTACATATCGCACCTGTACCTCTAAAGTGAGTCAACCCAAAATTTATAAATTTTCAGTAGAGGCAAAAAACGGTTTTTTAATATTTACTACAAAATTGAAAAACAGTTGTTTCATTGTAAGGAATTGCGAATAATACATAAGTATATATCAACAGTAGTTGTTTTTGCGATTTTCAGTGATCATCAAATATAACAAGTTTTTTGGGTGCAACTCAAAATAAGTCTCTTTAGTGGATTCTACAGAAGCTATTCTTATAACACAAAGGCGGTTACAACTGAATTTTTTTTTTTTTTTTTTTTTTTACGAAAGACTAGAAAAATCGCTGTAAGATTTTTAAAGTGGATAGATATGACCACTGTGTATCGTTTTCTTGCAAAAAGTGAAAACTGAAAAATTTTAAGTTGACTCACGTTAGAGGTACAGGTGCGATATACTTATTTGAATGAATTGTTCTTTGTATGTAAGTTATAGATTTTTTTTTAATTGTACATGCGTAGCTAATCCTTATCAAAAATATCCGAAAGTCTTGAAATTTCGTTTAGTGTCATGAGTAATCGAGTAAAAATTACAGTATCAGTGTGCAGGCCGCGGAAAATGCCATACAAAGTAAATATTTAACATGAAATATCTTGAGTACTATGATAGCGACAGTCTTGAGACTTTGTGTCAATCCATATATTATAATTAGCAGTCCCGAAACATATAAGCAGTTTCATGATAGTGCCATTCTTTAAACTTTATGAGGGTCCAGTAGTAGAGTCAAATATGGGCTATATCGGACATGAAAGCAGTACTTCACATAACCTTTTTAATTTTGCCGCAAATAAAAACTCGTATGTTTTTCATTCTGTTTTTTTTTTTTCTTTTAATAAAATTACAATCCTTGCGGTTAACTATTTAATACCATTTCATTAAAATTACTTTT
The DNA here is from genome assembly GCA_963682025.1 of Cordilura impudica. NCBI lineage: Eukaryota > Metazoa > Arthropoda > Insecta > Diptera > Scathophagidae > Cordilura > Cordilura impudica. Next base: position 139,433,113 of record OY821519.1, read on the forward strand.
TTGGCTGAAACTGCAGAAGCCAATACCATCAACCAACTAAATTTTTCAGTATATTTTCGATAACGACTGCACCAATTTTTTAGTCGACGCTTGGTAATTAGCGTAACACTCATCCGTAACAGCGCCCCACGAATAATAGTTCAATGAGGTGAGATCGCAGCTGTGCGGTGGCCAATGCACATCGGCAAAACGGCTAATATCGCCATTTTCAAAAAGATCTTTCCTATTGCAACAAAATATTTTCCATATCCATATCTTCGAAAATGGGCCACATATTTATAATCAGTTATCTTTGTAGGCTCACCGTTCAGCGTTATGCATCCCTGGCATCTTTGAAGAAAAATTGCCCAATAATACCTCAGCACACTGGTTTAGAATTGGATTAATTAAAATCACAGAGAGTTTAAGTATCGTAAAAACTGTTGATACCCGGTTAAAGTATATAAAATTCTACATCACTTGTCGTTAAAATTAATGTCAAACGTGCTCTGGTGTTTTTTTTAGTGAAACTTAAAACTTGAAATTTTTTTATTCCAAAAAAGGCTGAAAAACTGACAATTTCGGCCTGTAAAAATGTGTTCATATGAAAAAGTATTTTAAAAGTAAACAACTTTACTATGGATCCATAAATCTCGATTTCTTCTACAAAAAAGTTCGTTAACATTTGTGTAACAAATTGTGTGCGAAAGTGTTTTAGTTTTTGTTATTTACATTGGAAGTGCAAGAATAAACTAGAATTTTAATATTTTATGTGGACATATAGGTATTATTCGTGTACATTCGTGTCGTAATTTGTAGTTTGTTTTAAAGCGGTACATTTTACTATTATATTGCAAAATTTTACTCCGCTTTTTGCGCCTTTTTGAAGCTAAGCCTTTTTTATGCAGCGAAATTACCAAAAAATCATGTTGTCTATGTTTTTTGTTTTTTGTGTAATAGGCATGCTAGAACTGATTATGGAAAAGGAATATCTGCTGAATCGGGAAAATTTGACCAAAGAATGATGGTAATACGGCAAGACAGTTTTTCCAGAACGCTGAAAAATGGATCGAAACAACATAGATTTGAATATAATAAAAACAGTTAAGGAAATCATAGTTGATCCAGATCCACTATACGATACCATGTGTTTGGAGACCCTGTCTCTTCGATCCAACTAATTAGATATAAAAACTAAGCATAAACCAAATTTGAGTGGAATTTTTATTAATTTTTTTGCTGTCGGATATGAAAAAGTTCATATCGAATGCTATATTTATATAGGGACTTGGTCGAAAAATGGACCGATCGTACCCATATTTGGTAAGGTCACCTATTTTTTGCAAAAACATATGGAAATCAAATTTGAGAAAAATCTGTGCAATATTTTTATTTTTTTATAGATTTAAGTGAAGATCGGGAATCATCTTCATATGGGGGCTATGACTAAGAATTGTCATATAGGCTTTATATTTTGACTACTGATAAATGGATGTAATGAACATACATGAACCCAATTTGATCGAGGTCTATGCGATAATTTGGGTATTATGTCAATTTAAGACGATCTCATAGGGGTCATTTGTATGGGGCTAGATCGGAACATGCGTCTGAAAATTGAAAATTGTTTTTTAATTTTAACAGTAATAGTTAAAAAATGACAAAAAAGTTTCCTAATATAGTTTCCCTGAATTGATCCAAGAAAACATGCTACTCTAACCCACTGTACGCCGGTCCAAAAACCACACCAAAAGGTGCATCGTTCAGGGTGCATTGGCTTTTCAGCACTCATAAGTGGATTTTCTGTGTCATAGATGTGATAATTTGGCTTGTTGACGTAACCACCGAAATGAAAATGAGCTTCGTTAAAAATGATGATTCATCGTCTTTCAAGCGTTCCGTAGCCCAAGTAGACAACCGAAAATGTTATGGATTGTTAGATCCTGCACTAATTGAACTTTGTATGGCATCATTACGAGATCCTATGCAAAATTTGCATCAAAGAAGTGCGTGAAATTTTAAATTCCTCAGAACGATGGCGAGTTAAGGTACTTGGTTGTTCTTGCACCTTCTGGGAAACAGCAGCAATGTTTTCGTTTGTACGCGCTGGAACGAGTACATTAACGCGTCTTTTTATCCAATAACGATATAGTTACCAGTTGTCAAAATGAATAATCGAAATTAAAAATGTATATCGAGAAATAAATAAATTGATCAAGACTTATATAAAACAGGCGAAAGTGTGTAATATGAACTTCATATTATTTTATCCATTGTCAATTGGTCATGAGAAAGCTGTCTTGAAGATGGATGCAACAACTGCTGTCAATTGACCATTAGTAGCACTGAATTTTGATGGAAAGTAAGAGCCAAAAACGGCGAAGTTAATTCTGTCGGTCAACCAGGTCATAGACATATTTTATTGGAAAGGACGAGGAGTTATCCACGTTGATGATCGTGAATTTTTAAAAACTGTAAATAGCGAATACTTTTCCAAATTATTGTACTAGTTATAATATAAAATACATCCCAAAATTTCAGAATTCGACTATGAACTCTTTCTATTCCAAACTTAAGAAAAATTTATCGGTGGAAAGATCTTCTTTCAAACGATAAGGTAATCACTGATACATATGCCTAATTTAAAAATGATAATTGCCAACTATAATGAAAATTAACAATTAAAATCATGTTTTCTTTCTGTCCATGGTCACGTACTCACAGAATCCGAGTACAGCTTTCTAGTCAGAAAGGAAAGTGAAGTACTTCAATATAAAGTAACACCATTCCAAAATGTTATTTTAGTTGTTGTTGTGTTTGTTTGTATAGAAATATGGGTTAATTGCTTTCTTCTTCACAACGTAGTGTTAAATTCATTGGTGATTGGGCCAAATTAGAACTACTACCAGGTCAGTAATGTAGTTACTTCACTGAACTTATCTAATGCTTTTTTTGCTGAAATTTGATTAGTAAGGTATTTCCTGAGATATTATATTTTTTAGTAATTCTGCAAATGGAAGGTATAGAAACCGCTGGTTTTGAAACTACACCCAAAGATAAAGGCAGATCAACACAATTAACTAATATTGAATTTTAAATCTATAGAACTCTGTTGAAGGTTGCCAGTGGTACCATTTTTAACCACTCTGTATTATTTATTATAAAATACGTTACTTTGCAGCGCAAATAGAAACACTCAAAGAAAAGTCTTGTAACACATAATATGAGAGTGGCCCTTACTGAATTCATCCTCAACATATTAAGATATGCGTGCTTTATTAAGGATACCTTCCCCGTAAGTACGAGTACTTGCAATTTCATAATATTTTTAAAAAATCTTTTTTTCTGTCAATTCTCTTTAGTTTTTTAGAATATTCAATATTAATTTAAAATAAGAATCTAATATTATCAGCACTCGAAATAGAATTTGCCAAAAACAATTCTGAATCATATTATATTATTAAACCCTTTATAAGCATGCAAAAGATTTCCGGCCTTAAAACACAAAATGACATTTGGGCAAAATGTTTTTTTTTTTTAATAATTTCCTTAAAGTTAATAATTCTATTTACCAAAATGAAATATTAATGAGAACACCAACACTGATCCAATAAATGTTGAAGCCGATACACGCAAGTTGTGTAATATGCGAAACCAATCATAACATGTGCCATCATCATCAATGCTAAAACCAAACCGAATGTAAGCATAAGCAAATCAATGAGAATTGTTTACCCCAAAGATATAAACTGTATTGAGACATAAAATTCCATTTTTAACCATCTGTCATAATCGAACTATAAGTCAAACAGTGCAGTGCGACTTTGCAGAAGAAATAAGAAAGCAATTTAACCGTTGTAATATTCCCCAATGGTCTGTGTGCCTTGCAAAAACATTTGATGTGGGACGAAGGAACAACATTGAAAAAATAAATAACCAAAAAGTCCTAAATTGCTAGTACAATTAGTAAACGTCTGGGCATTTATTTTGTTGGTGTTGTTAATGTATATCATGTTTAATGTCAGAGTTGGGAAATCTTATTCAAAGATGTCACCGACTTTTGATAGACAATCATTAAGCCAAAAAAATCCGCTTTCCTTTATATGCCATTATGACGCTTATTATTGTTTTTAAACAGCTTACGAAATGTAAAACCTTCTTCAACATCAATTAACAAAATGTTTTGTGATTGACTTTCCTTGAAAAAGAATCTTATGCAAATTGGTGGCTGCCGTTACAATATTCGAAATTATGATTGGTGCCAAAAGCCCCCACAACTTTCGGTTACAAAATTTTTCAAGTGGTTTCATAATAATTAAACTTTTTGTGCTTAAAATGAAAGCTAAAAATTATGAAACTCCACAAATAGTTCTGCGTTTTATAATGGAGGTCTTACCTTTTTGTGAGGTAGATCAGTTTTGTCCAAGGTCAACTTGAGGACCCTTAAACCTTATGTAATAACTGATTTACCCTTCTTTGGGGTTTGAGTTACATCTGCTGATATTTATTCATCTTTTCAATATATTTATGATTCAAAAATTAATATATTATAACACAATTGCGGCGGTAATCTTTCGTCTTCATGGTTATTGTAGTCGGCTGCCAAAAGTTCAAATCGGATAATCAGGAATCGGTAAATATAAAAATTCGGCAAATATGTGGAATCGATAGCATCAGTAATGGATAATATCAGGAATTGTTAATCATCAGGAGTCGGTAGACATCTGGAATCGGTAAGTATCAACAATCGGTAATAATCAGTAAATTGCAATGACCGAACTGTAGTCGGTTGATCGGAAATGATAATCAGGTCACTCGGTTTAGCTGGTAGTTTAGCAACACATGGGCCCACAATATTTAATATAACAAAATGGCTCAATAATTTTATCATGGCACCTCGGTGTTGCCTGAAAAGGTAATAGGAAGAATTATGCATGAAACACATAGACGACTGCGGCTACACGAACACACGACTACAAATGCTGATGACTGCAATTGTAGCCGTGCTACTTAATTTTTTTGCAAACGACAGCAACATATAACAACAATATAAACAGCTGTTTTTATACAAATGCATTTTCATTTCAGTAGTGCCAGTTTTATTTTTTTACTCTATTAAAATAGAAAAACATGCATGATTGTGTATAAATATACAATTACTTATTTATAATGCATTATTATAACGTAAAAATAAATAAATAAATTTATTTAACCCCTTTTGATTATTACTCGAATTATTTTGCAACCAACAAAAATATAAATTATCTTAAGTTGACTACAGCGACAAAGTCGTGTAGCCATGCAGCTGTGTTGGTGTAAAAATAATCGTTTTCATATGAAAGTGTGTATTTTATTTATGACAGGCTGTAGTCGTGTAGCCGCTGTCGTCTATATGTTTCATGCGTTAACGAGAGCAGCCAGTTGAAGCTGCTGAAATAGACAGAGCAGCCAACCGCTAGATGAGCATGGATAGTCAGCCAAAGCCGTTAAAGCCGTTGTATTAGCGAGAGAAGTCAGTCGAAGCTGCTGGATTATTGATTTATTTTTGACAACCGGATTCGATCGTCACTTTCTAAAAAGTATATGACACCTTTACCGAAACAAGACCTACTGCTCTCACGCCAACTTTCCATTCATATCTTATTCAATTTTTGAACTGGATGAGAATTGTAAGTGTAGTTTTCCTTTTGTTAACTTGACAATAAAAATGTGTTTGGTTGTATATAGGTACATAAAAGCTGGTGTGAATATTCTCTCTTTAGTATGTGTTGTTCTTTTACTAACGTAAATACTATAATTCTTACATCAATATTATAATGGACGTAGCAATTGGCGGATGCAATTTGCCATGGATACTTACTAATTTAACTCATAAAAAGTATTAGTTATAAGCTGCCATAAGCATTCTATTGCTATATCCCTTATGCCCTGGATCGATCATTGCATATCTAGAACAATTAATGCCTGAAATTTGAGGCTAGAATAAATATTTTGCTAAAAATTCCGACACAAAAATAAAATAATGTTTATTTACACGTTTTTTGTACTAAAACTACGAAATTTATTTATACGATTATTAATAGTTGATCGTTTTAGCTCCTCGAAATTTGATTCATCATGATTTTATATAAGAAACACTACAGAAATCTGGGGGTTTATAATTTTTCCAAATCATTTGCATAATAGCTGGTGCATACTGCTATCTATAATACTAGTAGGCTAGGCGATTTCTTGTGACCGATGTTTTGTTCCACCGTTTTATCCCGATTTTGACCAAACGTATAGTATTTGAAAGGTATTTCTTTTTAGCCGTTTTGCAGATTTACAGGTTTTTAAATTTTCTCATTTATTTTGAGTAAATTGCATTAAAAGTTGCTACAAACACATACATAAAATTATACATATGCTATGTGTGTTTTATAAAATTTGTTAATCTGTTTGTTAATAAGTTTGTTATCTTCATTCACAATAACAATAAACCATAAAAGTGTTAGTTTGTGAATTGGCTAAGTTGAAAAATAAAGCTGCCTAGAAATTGCACTTGAATTTCGAGCGCTGGAATCTCCTAATATATATAATTGGATCTTATAATTTGCTGTAAAACATTCTAAATAGTTGGACATCTCTGTCAAGCATTGTACATCTTTTTAGCTTTGTATCATTTTGAAAAATTTAACTTATGCTCTCATCTTGAAGAATATAAGAAGAGGAGTCATATGAAGTTATTAAACTCGTAAAAATGTTCATGTGAATGGGTTCTCATATTTATTTAGGGTTGAATTTCATGTCATAAGCTAACAACAATCTGCCACTGTCTGACATAATCATAAAAATGCTACTGTTATTCGCCAATGCTGCCAGTATGTATCGTTTCCATTGTGTTACGTACGTTTGTGTGTATGAAAACTAATGGGTTGGTTGTTTTGAGTGTGCTTATCTCGTGGACATTACGTGAGTTCGTGTCGTAAGTAAGCTGAGCTGATCAGGACATGCATGTTATGAATAAAAATATGACACCTTAATTTCAAAATGTTTAGATTAGAATGAGGGATAAAAAAGGCTTGATAGGTTGCCTCAGTGTGTCGCCAATAACTACCCCACCACTTTAAATTTCAAATAGAAGAATTATCGATGATTTCCCTAAGGATCTTTAAAAAAATGATAACAAAATTTTCGGAATATTTCCTTGGGGTTAAACAAAAAATTTATAACAAAATTAAATTCAAATTTGGATTCGATTATAAGAACGTTTGTTCGAAAAAAAAACAGCCATACCTATTAATTTTACATCATATATTTCAATCGTAGTAATTTAATGTATGCTAGCGCAGAATTTTTTGGTCACTAATTTCAAAAACCAATAACAACATTAACGGATTTCGTTTTGAAAGCAAAAGCGGATATTTTAATTTAATTCACGTATTAACAGCTGGTGAAATTAAAACAAATGCTTCAAATATATATAAATGCGTTTTATATTTCGTATTATTTTAAAGCGAAAAAATTGTTTAAAAAAATATTTTTTTTACTTTATTTCGTACAAATTTTTTAGGACAAAATGTTAATAAATTTTCTCTTTTTGTTTAGCCTATTATATTTGTTTCGGCTTTTCACCATTTATTGCACAAAATGAAATAAAAAAAATAGTGAATTTGGCAATTATGCTTCCATTTCATTCTTATTACTTTTATGGTTTCTTAAATTTGAAGCCTCCAAAAGTGAAAACCATTTCAATATTATTTAATTTAATATCCGATAAGAAAAGTGCTGGGAAAGTTGGTCTAGAAAAATGCTGTTTCATGGGAATCCAGGGATTTATAATTTAATAATTTATAATTTTCAATATCTGTATGATCATCTATTTGAAAAGCTTTACAATTATGGGATGTGAACAACCATTTCTCTGGGAAGACTTTAATGAAATTAAAATAAAGAACAAATTAACTAACTTGTCAACTGTATGAAAATGGGTTGCATTTACGACACATGGGAACATTTGACATCTAAAATGATATTGCCAACATGTTTGGTCACTATATAAGATGTAGTGTAAACGTTATTAATAGAAAATGACGAGACAACATTTCAGGTAATTTTTTTGTGAATGTAATATAGTGACAGCCAGGTATAAGCTTTAAGTTAATAATCCATATACATATACATATTTAAAAATTTCTGCATCCCTTAATAATGAAGGATTGCTATAATTATGTTTTGGTTTTAATGTGTTGGAAGGAAATCTTGGGTAGTGTGCAAATTGCAATGGATTTAACTAAATATAGAGTTTAAATGTTATTCGTATAATTTTATATATTATTTCGATGTATACTTTGCTTATAAAGTCTATATAAACTAATAAACCAAAAAACAGGCGCTAGTTAAACTAAAAAGGTTTTGAGCCTATTGATATAATCAGGAAAGGATATAGATTAAGATAATGTTTACCTATCTTATACTCCTATGAGAGGTTATCAATCGAATGGCTACTCCATGAAACGATCTTTTTGAAATTTCCACAGTGTGTTACTGTATATGTGGAATATCAGTTGGGCGTGGATTCAATGAACATAGTATAAAATTTTAATGGTTTTTAATGTTTTTAAAATGGGTGGGATTGGAGCAGTGGCCATGATATCTCCCACACAATATAAATATTTATCGTCATATGTTTAGAATATTGTAATATTCGTCTCAGGTGATCTGGTCGCCATTCGGGCTGAAGTGCCCTCTCTTGCTGGCGAACATGAGGTAGTGCTGGCCTCTGCCTATTTACCAGGTGAGGCGGAAACAGCACCCACCACAGAAGTGACGGCCCTCGTGGAATATTGCCCGGCCACGAAGCCTCAGCTGCATCATATGCTGCGATGCCAACGCCCATCATACAACCTGGAGAAGTGGTAATATTAAAAAACGTGGTGAGTCTCTTCTTGAATTTATTTGCAAATATAATTTAAGTATTGCAAACAAGGGTGACGAACCGACATTTAGGAACTCAATCAGAATCCCAAAAAGACTAACTGGGATAAATTTCGATACCATTTAGGTAACAGTGCTAATTATTCGGAAGGGCTAATAGAAAGCACTAGGATAATTGATTATGAAGCATCTGAATTACAATCAAATATATCATCAGCTTACACAGAGAGCTGTTCATTAAAGACTAGGAAGACTAGAAGAGATGTTCCATGGTGAAATGATGGACTAGAAGGTCTCAAACGTAACGCTCGAAGATTATTCAACAAGGTTAAAATTAATGGTGACTGGAACGCCTATAAAATAGCCCTCACTGAATACAACAAGACACTACTCAAATACAAAAGGACCACGTGGCAGAGCTATTGTGAGAAGATCAATGACTTCCGGAAGCTGTGCGACTTCAAAACGCCCTCTCTCGGGATCACACAAATGGTCTATGTACCTTAAAGAGAGCAAATGGTTCATACACTGAATCTCCGGAAGAAACCTCTGAACTTCTATTGGAAACACACTTTCCAGGATGTATCCCCATTAACAGGTCCCCACCAGTCATCGGGATACCCTCCCTGACTAAAAGGAACATACGTTTGGCGGAAAACATTTTTCAGAAGAACCGGGTTAGATGGGCGATAAATGGTTTCTCTCCACTAAAATCGCCTGGGCCGGACGGTATATTTCCATGTCTACTACAGGAAGGTATGGATATCATCATCCCACAACTGACTAGACTTTTTAAATCTTGTCTTCTACATGTCTTTGCGCCATCGACATGGAGAGAAGTAAAGGTAGTATTTATAGAAGGTAGGCAGAAAATCTGAATAGTTACCTAAATCGTATAGACCGATTAGTCTAAGCTCTTTTTTTCTAAAAACAATGGAAAAAGTTCTGGACCATCATATCAGGGACACTTACCTGGCACGCGAACCTATTCATGAACTACAGTTTGCGCACCAACAAGGTAAATCTACGGGATCAGCTGTCCATAATGTTGTCACAATGATAGAAAAGGCAGTTGATGTCAAACAAATATCTCTCTGTGCCTTCATTGACATACAAGGCGCCTTCACGTCATATAGGGCAATTGAAGAGGCCATGTTGAGAAAGGATATTTCTCCAATCATAATTAACTGGACTCTAGAGATGCTCAACTCTAGGGTCATCACACTGAATATATGCAGCATATTTAGGACCATAAGTTCCACTAGGGGTTGTCCTCAGGGAGGCGTTCTATCGCCACTGCTTTGGACCTTGGTCATAGATGAGCTGCTGGGGGAACTTAATGAATTAGGATTCAGGGCCTTAGGCTACGCAGACGATCTTGTTATCTCTGTCTCCGGATTTGACGAGAGCACAATATCGGAGCGTATGCAATAGGCTCTGTATTATACCCTCAATTGGTGTCAGAGAAAAGGGCTATCTATGAACCCATCAAAAACCATACTGATACCCTTCACTAAACGAAGGAGACCCAACCTTATGGAACCAAGTCTGAACGGCTTGAAAATAGGGTTCTCGGACGAGGTCAAGTATCTTGGGGTCAAATTATCAAAAAAGGCCACCAGGGCTTTATACGCCTGTCAAAGACTATTTGGTAGAACATGGGGTTTAAAGACCCACATGATCTACTGGTCGTTTGAAACTATTGTGAAACCAGTGACTACCTACTCTGCCCTTGCATGGTGGCCGAAGGTTGAGCAAACCAAAGCAAACGCAATCCTGAACAAGGTGTACGGCATTGCCTGTATTGGTATCACAGGGGCGAACAGAACGTGTCCAACCGATGCTATCCCCATCATGCTTAACATTACACCATTATATATTTCGATCATTGAAGAAGCGTGCATGAGTGCCGTACGACTTCAGGATTTTGGTAGCATGAAGGACGGTGACCTAAAGGGTCACATGAGAGTCGCAAAGCTCTTCATCCATGACCCGGTGGCAAGAATCACGGACAGAATGTTACCAAGAAATATATTCATCAGGGAATTTGAAACCATGATATTGGAACGGAGCGCATGGCTCAGTGGGAACTGGGAACCGGAGCAAAGTTCTCTTGTGTGGTTCACAGATGGCTCAAAACAAACAAATGGGGACACGGGCGCGGGCATATTTGGTCCCAATTTTCAACGTGCCTTACCCATGGATAAATGCCGATGAGGGAGTGGAGAAAATCACAAATTGCCGAATACTGGGACAAAAGTCCAGGTCAACGGCAGGCCATGAGATTCATAAGTACATCCAGTGTTCAATCGGAAAGACTACTTACCCTTGATAAAAAGTTCTTAAGGACCTTGACGGGATTCTTTATAGGACACTGAAATCTTAGATATCATCTACGAATGAAAGGACAATCTGCTATAGACACATGTAGGTTCTGCGAGCAGGAGGTGGAAACAGCAGAACATATTCTCTATGAATGTACAAGAATAAGTGGTAAGAGAATCCTTGCACTTGGAGGATACACTGTATCCCCCGGGACATATGGAAACTAATGCCAAATAGGGTAATTTTCTTCATAAGCCTTAATCTTTAGGACAACCATGGGATGCACAAAAGATCAAATTGGTCGCAGTGCGTATAGCCTTCCCTATCTTATCTTATCTTATCTTGTAACAACAAGAGTCTCTAACCTTTAATGTTGTAAATGATTATTATTGCGACCAGTTCTGCCAAAAATGGGCGCCATCGGGCCAGTGAGCATTGCTCCCCTATAGAAAGTTATTATTTATTCTAATATATCTCGAATAAGTAATGGTCGGGACTATGGCTAAAAATGATTATACAAAGCTTATTTTTGGTCATCTGGGTAATGGATGTAATAAAAATACTTTTAAAAAATTTGACAATGATCAATATAATACTCTGGATCTTAGGGAAACCTTTGGAATGTAGATTACCCTATCGGAGAATTCCCCCATCTAATAAATATGAAATTTGGTGTATAGATTCAATTCGAGAAACAAATGTTAACTCAGGATTACTTCTCTTTCGAAACTCGGCCATTTAAGGGGCAAAAAGGTCAAAAACTGTAAAATTTATACTTCATTTTATCTTCTTAACATATAAATCTATATACATGAAATTTGGTATACAGACCCCTCCAGGCACGAAAATTTTGCTAATCTTAAAGTATAGTTGTCCCCTAAACAGTCAAAATTGGAAAAATTATACATTTGGTATCTTCTACACAAATGAATCTAAGAATATAAATTTTGGTACATGAATTCCACTAGAGATGGAAACATCAGATGAGAGGAAAAGTTTTGGATATTAGGATGTTAGGGGGGGGGGGATATAAACGGTGTTATATGGTATATTTTCTATATTGTTTACAATATTATTTAGGAATATGAATTTTGTTATATAGATTCCAGCAGAGACACAAACATTAGCCAAGCATAACATTTTTTTTCAGACTTTAGGGGCCAAAAAAGGCAAACAGAAAAGGAAAACTGGTACTGCTAAAACTTAAATTTTCATTTAAAGTACATTTTCTTTAAAATACTACTATTGCTTAATAAAAAAAAGAAAATTTTCAACAAAAAAAAAAAATACTTTCCTTAAACATTATATTTCAAACGTATTTTTACTTCAAAATTAAATTTTCTTTAAAAGTACCATTTATTCAAAAAGCATATTTTCCTAAAAAAGCCCATTTCTCAAAAGGTACAGATCGTTAAAAATTAAGTATTTAAAAAAAAAGTTAATTTTCTTAAAAAATACCTTTTCTTAAAAACGAATATTTTTTTAAGAAGTACATTTTCTTAAACAGAATCGTTTATTAGAAAAGCCTTTCTTCAAAACTACATTTTCTTACAATGTACATTTTCTTAAAATACTAGATATACTTAAAAAAAAGTAAATTTTCTTGAATAAGTACCTATTCCTTGAAAAATCATTTCTCAACAAAAAAAGTGTATGTTGCTTAAATGCGCAATTTTCTAATAAAGTACTTCAAAAAAAAATTTCTTTATAAAATACATTTTCTTAAAAACATAAATTTTCTAAAAAAGTAAAAGGTACATTTTCCCTCAAAAGAGAATACCTTAGACAAGTTCCGTTAAAAGTTCCGTTCTTAAAAGAGTCTATTTTCTTAAAAATTTTAACTTTTTCCTGAAGCTCACTTTCTTCTTTTCCTAAAAAAATACCTATTGTTAAAATTTCATTTTCTTATTTCAACAAGTACATTTCCCTACACAAGTACCTTTTCGTACAAAAGTACATTTTAGTCAAAAGGTATCTGTCAATCAAAAAATGTGTTTTATTTTATAAGTAGCTTTTATTTAATAAGAACAAATTTTTTAAAGAATATCTTTATGGAAAAAGCACCCTTTGTTCAAAAAATAACTTTTATTCCAAAAGTACCTTTTATTCCAAAAAAAAAAATTAAGTTTTTCTAAGTTTTCAACAGTTCTCAACTAAGATTTACACAAACATATCCTTAGGTCACGAGTTTTTCAAAAACCCACACAACTCTTTCCTCACAATCATTTTCATTAAAAACTACAGCGATCTCCTTTATTTTCATCTTTATCAAAAATCCTATCATTTACATCATTTGCATATGTATCGTCAAGATCTTCCATAGCTTGGATAACTCTTATCCATAAACATCATAATTTTCATATTCACTATTTCACAGCTATGGTAAGTCAAAAGCGATTTTTTTTTAACTTCCAAAGCTTGAGTTTTACAACTGAGACTTACTCAAATTTTTTTTTTAAATCGGAACTCCCATCAACTTCATCGTTATCATTTCGAGTTAAGAAGTGATATTTACCCATACTTTATCGCGACCATTTCATATCGATACCATTAATAACAACCATGGGAAGGCAACTGTCACCTCCAGCCGATATCCTTTCGTGTGATGAACACTAAAGAGCTTCCGCGTCATGGACAACTCTTATCTACACTTAATTCAATGTGGCAAAAATTTAAATTGATATCATCAACAATATAATTGACTATAATTGACCACTTGCCTCGGCCTTGTGATGGAGTACAAAAAATTATGGATACCCAACAATATATCGAAACGAAAAGTATTTTTTCTAAAATTACAACCATAACAGGCGATGTTAAAGTTTGAACTGTGTGTGAAATTCTATACAACAGCTGTGAGCGCAGAAAGAAATGTACTTTTGTCCATTCCATATATTTTCTGGGTTTTCTACTGTAAGTAAAAATAAAAATAATAAGGACAAATAAAGTGATGATAGGTCGAAAAAGATATACCCATATTTTTCTATATTTTCTATATTTTATCTAAAATATTAATAGGCTAGGCGATTTCTTTTGACCGATGTTGTGTTCTACAGTTATATCCCGATTTGGACCAAACGTATATTAAGAAAGGTATTTTTTTGCCGTTTTGCAGATTTACAGATTTTTAAATTTTTTCCTTTATTTTGAGTAAATTGCATTTAAATTTGCTACTAACCCATACATAAAATTATACATATCGCACCTGTACCTCTAAAGTGAGTCAACTCAAAATTTTTCAATTTTCACTTTTTACAAGAAAACGATACACAGTGGTCATATCTATCCACAGCGATTTTTCTATTCTTTCGTAAAAAAAATACAGTCGTAACCCTCTTTGTGTTATAAGAGTATCTCCTTTAGAATCCGCTAAAAAGATATATTTTAAGTTGCACCCAAACAAACCTGTTATTTTTGGTGATCACTGAAAAAATCGCAAAAACAACTACTGTTGTATACTTATACTGTTTTTAAATTTTATAGCAAATATTAAAAAAATACAGTTGTATCTTCTGAAATTAATACAAAGTAAAGCTGTATGGTACGAAAACTGAAAACTAACCACACTGCTCGTAGGCCTGACTTTAGGTGAGTGTGTTAAAGCGCTGACCAAAAAGTGCAAGTACGAGTGTATGTGAAGGTTCACGGTTCAAAACCTCACGGCCGCCCTAAGTAGAAAAAATTTTCATATAGAAACAACCTATTCAATTAAAAAAAAAAAAAAAAAAAAAAAAAAACATAACAATTATCACAATGTTCAATAAATCGCTGATGAAGGCTGAAATGCCAGAAACCGGTCCGATTAAGAATACAGTGCAGTTATGAATTTTTGAAATATATGCTTTCTTCTTCTTTACCACGCACCATTTAAACAAAATTAAAAAATTGCATATTAATTACAGTAGTAATAGCAATATGTCTGAAAAATGACGATAAATCTAACAAACAAAAAAAAAATTTTCTTCGCTTCAAAGCGTCATCTCAAATATATGTAAAGTGCATATGTAGGTATGTACAAAAACCGTACATCACATATGACAACTCTTACGAAAACTGAGAATAGTGGAAATTAGAAGTATAAATGCAAAAAATATTCAAAATTCAAAAATAACGATTGTTTGTTTGGACAGAGTTGTATCTTCTGAAATTAATACAAAGTAAAGCTGTATGGTACGAAAACTGAAAACTAACCACACTGCTCGTAGGCCTGACTTTAGGTGAGTGTGTTAAAGCGCTGACCAAAAAGTGCAAGTACGAGTGTATGTGAAGGTTCACGGTTCAAAACCTCACGGCCGCCCTAAGTAGAAAAAATTTTCATATAGAAACAACCTATTCAATTAAAAAAAAAAAAAAAAAACATAACAATTATCACAATGTTCAATAAATCGCTGATGAAGGCTGAAATGCCAGAAACCGGTCCGATTAAGAATACAGTGCAGTTATGAATTTTTGAAATATATGCTTTCTTCTTCTTTACCACGCACCATTTAAACAAAATTAAAAAATTGCATATTAATTACAGTAGTAATTGCAATATGTCTGAAAAATGACGATAAATCTAACAAATTAAAAAAATACAGTTTTGTGCCTCTACTGAAAATTTGTAAATTTTGAGTTGACTCACTTTAGAGGAACAGGTGCGATATACTATGTGTATTAAATTTGTTAATTTGTTTGTTAATGAGTTTGCTATCTCCATTCACAATAATAATAAACCATAAAAGTGTTCGTTTGCGAATTGGCTAAGTTGAAAAATAAAACTGCCTAGCGCTGGAATCTGCTAGTGCACATTATTGTCCTAAAATTTGCAGTTATAAGAGTAGCATGTGTTTACTTTCAAATAATATTTTACAGTGTCACGCAGTACACAGTATTTTTGTTTGCAATCTAAACCTATGGCAAATTAGCCATTAATCAATTATTACGAGTAGCTGCAATTAAATATCCAATGCGCACTTACATTGCTACGAATTAATGACACCTGCAAACAAATTACAAATTTTTCCGTAAGATTGGCAATAAATATAAAGGTTTTTAACAAAAACAAAAAATAGATGATAAAACTAAAATGCACCTGAAACTTTTTAATGACATGTTTAACCAATGAATAAAAAAATATTCATAAATAAAAAAAAACAACTTTCAGATGATAACGCACTGTTTCTATAAAAAAAGACATAAAATGTACCCAATAAAATTTAATTAACATTCGAAGCAAAATATTTATTTTAGAATTTGATAATGAATTGTTTGAAAACTTTGATTTTATTTCGGTCTTTATCTACAAATGTTGTTGACGAAATTACTGAACGCCACAATAAT
The DNA here is from genome assembly GCA_963682025.1 of Cordilura impudica. NCBI lineage: Eukaryota > Metazoa > Arthropoda > Insecta > Diptera > Scathophagidae > Cordilura > Cordilura impudica. The sequence continues at coordinate 139,449,655 of OY821519.1, forward strand.
TGCATAAATATTCTTGAGTACATGTTTAGTTCAAATGTACTGAAACTCCACTAGTAGTACAGTGTACTTCTTCCTACGTCTGCTACAGTACTGAGTTCGATTTTATTGCATTTCATATCGAGTATACCAGGTGTTATTGTTTTGTTTGGGAAACACCATTTTTTCGGTACAAACCATCATCATTATTTCTGCTTATGAAATAGAATTTCTTATCAGTTTTAAACAATTGCTTTTTTATTGGGTGGTTGCACCTAAACAATATAATACAATATAATTCTATTTAGAGTGGGTACATACATACTTACTTATCTTGAGTAATGATATACCGTAACATTAAGTCTAATGGTGAAAATTTTGGGTCACAACTAAATATCATACGTCTTAATACTTTTTTTTAACGAAAATCAACGCCACTCAATACTCACCCCTATAGACAGGGAGGGCTCGACCCCTTAGCAGAAGATCCACGTGCACATCAGGTCCGATCCCTGGTAGATTTAACTAAATGCTAACAAGTAAATAACTCAATAACCATTAATAATCTCTCATTACATTCTTCAGCAAATAGCTTCAGCATATCAAGTTGTACTAATTTAATCAACTTCTTTAATTGCACATTGTAGTCGGGCATATGATTATTAAGGGAATTCATAAGGTGTAGGTTTTACAGAAATACAAAACGTAAACAAGTAAGAAAATTATAGTCGGTCTAGACCGACTATATGATACCCTCTACCATGCGTTTAGAAACCCTATCTCTTAGGCCCAACTAACTGGACATAGAAAATAAGCAAAAACCAACTTTGACTCGGATTTTTATTAATTTTTTTGGCTGCAGATATGAAAAAGTTCATATCGGATACTATATCTATATAGGGACTAGGTCCAAAAATGGACCGATCCTGATCATGTTTTGTATAGTCTCTTGTATTTTGCAAAAATATATACAAACAAAATTTGAGAAGAATCAGTGCAATATTTTTGTTTTTTAATAGATTTAAGTGAAGATCGGGAAGCAGCTCTATATCGGGCCAAAGGGATCATTTTTGGACTACTCATTAATGGATGTAATGAACGCATATAAACCCAATTTGAGTAAGATCTATATGACAATTTGGATCTTATGACAGTTTATGTCGATTTCATAAGGGTAATTTGTATGGGGGCTAGGTCTGAACATGGACCGATTCTCACCAATTTCAATAGCGTTCAGGCCGATAAAAGCTCAGATACCAAATTTCATCAAAATATATTCATATTTGCGACCTGCAGTTTGATTACAAGGTTTACATGGACACACAGACGGACGGACGGACGGACGGACGGACATTGTTATATCAACTCAGAAAGTGATTCTGATTCGATCGGTATAATTGAAGATGGGTCTAGGTCAAATATTTTTCGTTGTTACAAACAGCAGCACAAAGTCATTATACCCAAACCACATAGTGGTATAAGGTATAAATAGTACATATGTAAAGAACCTGTCGTATATTCATATACCACAATCTGAGAAAAAAAAAACGAATAAAAGCAAAATAATTGTTCTTCTACACAAAAACTTTCGTGAATTTAATTATTTTCTTCCATTTTTTTTATTTATTTCTACCATTTTTGCCACAATAGCTGCAATAAACCTTTAGAGTGAAATACTATAAATATAAATGTTGAGGAATTAAATTACATATTTAAAGATTTTCCAAAGCCTACCGCTAATGTTGCACATTACAGAAACCATGCAAGTTGAAACGTTCAACACTAATTTCACTTTAGTTGCTTTACTGTAACTGATATACTTATATGAAAGCTTCCTCAGTATAAAGTCTAATGCTACTAGCTGTGATGGTGTTCACCCATGATTCATAAAAATTGTGCTCCCTACTATTCTACCATATATCACTAACATGTTTAATTCAATAATAACTAAACCGACGTATCCCACTCAGGGGAAACGCGCTAAAATTGTCCCTATACTCAACACGAAAAACGAACTTCGTCCAATAGCTATAGTATACTACCCTTTCTATCTAAAATACTTGAACGTTTAATGCACAACCAATTCGGTTGATTTATTCAGGACAGCAACTTGCTTACTCCCAGCCATTCTGGTCTTCGTCCGCAACAGAGTTGCGTATCTACTTTGATTGATGTCACAGAATATAGAAGATCACAAACTCATAATAACAAAGTTGCCTTCTTAATTCATTTAAATCATTCCATCTATCTATCATTGAATAAGCAGATAATTGCACCAAAGATATATCACTATGGATTATTTTGATCCCAAGAGCACTGAAGCGTTAAATAAATAAAAATTAAACGAATTATTTTTCTTAAATTCTAAATAGTGGTTTCATCGAGTTTAACAGAAAAACTCGGTTTCAGTCATTTTTATTTAAAAATATTTTAAAATCCAAAGCTGGCCTTAGCAAATAATGGGTTAACTTTCTCGATTTCATCCCAAATTTTAGGAGCGGAAGTTCTACACATTTGGTAATTATATTTTAAGCATCGCATCTAAAAATTCAACAGCACTTACAAAATATTTGAATTTTTTGAATAAATTGTCTTTTATTAGCTTGGTGTCATATGTGACCCCTATTACAAAAGGATTAATGGGGCCATATTATTTTTTTCAGAAACCCTTGGCTACTATGATAAAATATAAGATTTACAGAATATTTTACTAAAATCCCATTTTTCAATCCGCAAAAATAAAATCCTTGTAATAAGCCGATAGCCTAAGTTGCTAGTGCTTTAGCTTTAAGATTTATTATAATTTGAATTGTAATAAATATCTAATAAATAAATAAAATAAATAATAAAATCCTTGTCAAAAAAATTGTGGCACAGAGATTTACTTAAAAATTCACACAATTAATCAGCAATATATATTTAACAAAATCTTAATGTTTTAGATTCAGTTTTTATACCCTATACCACTATGTGGTTTGGGTATAATGACTTTGTGCTGCTGTTTGTAACAACCAAAAATATTTGACCTACACCCATCTTTAATTATACCGATCGAATCAGAATCACTATCTGATTCGATTTAACGATGTCCGTCCGTCCTTCCGTCCGTCCGTCTGTGTGTCCATGTAAAGCTTGTAATCAAACTGCAGGTCGCAAATATGAATATATTTTGACAAAATTTGGTATTTGATGTTCTATCGGCTATAGGATGAACGCTATTGAAAGTGGTGAGGATCGGTTCATATTCAGACCTAGCCCCCATACAAATGACCCCTATGAAATCAACATATATTGCCATAAGATCCAAATTATCATACGAATCTTAGTCAAATTGGGTTTGTATGTATATATTACATCCATTAATCAGTAGTCCAAAAATGATCCCTATTGGACAACTCTTAGTCATAGGCCCCATATAGAGCTGCTTCCCGATCTTCACTTAAATCTATCAAAAAACAAAAATATTTCACTGATTCTTCTCAAATTTTGTTTGTATATATTTTTGCAAAATACAAGAGACTTTACCAAACGTGGTCAGGATCGGTCCATTTTTGGGCCTAGTCCCCATATAGTTATAGCATCCGATATGAACTTTTTCATATCTGCAGCCGAAAAAATTAATAAAAATCCCACTCAAATTTGGTTTATGCTTATTTCTATATCCAGTTCGTTGGGCCTGAGAGATAGGGTCTCTAAACGCATGGTATAGGGTATCGTATAGTAGGTCTAGACCGACTATAATTTTCTTACTTGTTTAAATTTTGTTTAGGAAAATTTTTTGAAACTTGAAAAAGGAGTTTTCAAAATTTTATCAAAAAATTTCCCATTTTCAGTCTCAATACGTAATAGGTTAACAACGTGGTAATAAAACAATACTTAATATCTGAGTACTTATAAGTATAGAGACCAAAAAGAAATTATGGCTTTAATCAATTTCTCAAAGTTGAAAAAAATGCCATCAAATTTCATGAGCTAGTTTTTTTTTTAGCATTTGCTATTACTTGCCGAGTTTATTTCGATTTTGAAGGTTTTTAGCTTTTTGAAAGGATAATTTAATACTGATCGCGAATTATGTAACAACTTTTCGGAAATATTAAACTATACAACGAAATTTTCGTAAAATCTGAAAAAAAGTTATATTTTCCACATATAAACACACTTGAAATTTTCAATCGCGTTGAGGCACGACCAAATGTTTTTTGATTGGCCCAAAACTTTGTATTTCTCAGTTTTTTTTCTATTCGCATATTTCTAGGTGGTGTGACTAAGAGTTTGAACACTTTTTTTTATTAACGGCCACCCTACTATTCCACTAATGCAATATTTGTCGGAAATTATACTTGTCAAAAATTATCTCCCATTTATATAATACTATATGTTTACATTTCTTAAAATTTCAGTTCAATCAAGTCTATTTTTCATCATTCAACTGATAAATTAAGTTCACGTTGAAGAGTAATACACCCATTTGTATCTCTGAAATAAATTAATTTCATCTGCAGGCATAAAGATGTTTCAATTCGAAATAACAGTCGGAAGATCATTTAAAATCAGTAACGGGCCACTATGCATGTTAGAAGTAAAATTACAATCTTATGTTCAATATTGCGAAGCATAACCCTGAGTCCTAAGTAAGTATAAGCAACGGTTCAATCCACAAAATAATAGATTAAGGTATGTCAATCAGTCGTAGTTTGAGAAGCAAAATTTTATGATCCATCCCATCAAAAGCTGTAAATCCGTCTGTTCCCCACATATAAAACAATTGAAAGTTTAAGTCGAAAATTCCAGATGTTGAAATGAAGAGTAGTCGACTTAAGTTAATATGGGAGATAATCAGTAAAAAGTTTCTATGCTGGTATAATTTTTAAGTTTAAGCAAAAGCATAATTCTGTGGTTTTCTAGAATAACCGCGTATGTCATAAAATTAAAATGTTCGGGGGAGCCAAAAAAAAAACGTTATATTTTAAATTATGGGCTCGGTATAAAGTTCTTAGAGCTTTTTATTTAACAGTTCTGTAGATATGGACAATAAATACTTTATATAAAATTTTGAGTCAAAAATCTTCAGAGGAATAGATCCTAGAGAAGGGCGAAAAAAACAATATGTAAATAAAACTTAAAGTGTGTCCAGATAAAACAACTTACGTCGACAAACGTCGTTTTCTTTGAAAAAGAAAACTAACAATGCAACCACCCATGTAGACATAAGTTGTTGTTGCTTGAAAAATGGATTTTTTTTGTTCGTCAAGAAAAAGTTAACGGGACTTAGGATCAGAATATAACAACGTTTCAAGAATAATAGCGACAAAAAATAACAGAAATAAACACACAAGTTTTTATAAGTGGTTATAAACTGAAAAATAATCCAATATTATTTTGCTTTGTTTTTCATTAATAACAACGTATGTCGCTATGTGTCGTTTTCTAAGAAAATAATTTGCTACAATAATAGTGCTGCAAATTAATTTAATAAATATTTAGGTTACATCGTTATTAAAAAAAATTAAGAAATTGTCAATATATTTTTTTTTAATTTAACACATGTAAAGATGGTTAAAAATTAATATATTTGGCATCGTTAAATCAAAACTGACAAAAATGGACAGACGCGGTTATTCCAGAAAACCACAGAATTTATAATTTAAAAGTTTACTTTATGAAATTATTAAAATATTATAAACTTCTTTTTGACCGAAGTAATTTCGTAGTATTGGTCCAATATTTGTATGTGGATATCCGAAACTTTTTTTGTTTCGGATAAAATTATACTCTAAAGTAAATTCTGTAGAAACGGCTTGTAAACTTCCTCATGCCACTTCAAATTGAGTGTATATAGCTGTAAAACAAAGCAAAGAAACATAACGATTAGGTAAAATTAAAAATGCCTGAGAACGCAAAACCCTTAGGAAGTTTTACTACACTGGCCTAGTACTTTCATCCTGACTTGAAATTCCTCACCCCCGCCCCCAGACAATGACCCCGGAAATGTTCAATAGTGTAATTCAAAGCGCTTTCATTTATACTGCTTCATCATATATTGTGTTTACAAATAGTTCTAAGAAACCATAACACAACAAATAATTTTCTCATCACCATTTTAATAGTTAACAATAATAACGTTTTAGTTTCGTTGCAATTATCAGTTAGCTTCAGGGACGAGGGAATAGCGTATTCTGATATCTGATCCAGTTTTTATACCCTATTCCAGTCTGTGGTTTGGGTATAATGACTTTGGGGTGCTGTTTGTAACTACCAAAAAATACTTGAACCTAGACCCATCTTTTATTATACCGATCGATTTAGAATCACTTTCTGAGTCGATTTCGCGATGTCCGTCCGTCCGTCTGTGTGTCCTTGTAAACCTTGTAATCAAACTACAGGTCGCAAATATGAATATATTTTGATAAAATTTGGTACCATTTCCATCGGTCATAGAATGAACGGTATTGAAATTGGCGAAATTCGGTCCATGTTCAGACCTAGTCCCCATACAAATGACCCCTATGAAATCGACATAAATTGCCATAAGATCCAAATTATCATATGGATCTCAGTCAAATTGGGTTTGTATGTGTTTATTATTTCCACTAATCAGTAGTCCAAATAAAATCCCTATAGTACAATTCTTAGTCATAGGCCCCATATAGAGCTGCTTCCCGATCTTCACTGAAATCTATCAAAAAAACAAAAATATTGCACAGATTTTTCTCAAATTTGGTTTGTGTATATTTTTTCAAAATATAAGTGACTTTACCAAATATGGTTAGGGTCGGTCCATTTTGCGACCTAGTCCCTATATAAATATAGCATCCGATATGAACTTTTTCATATCTGCAGACAAAAAAATTAATAACAATGCCACTCAAATTTGGTTTATGCTTATTTTCTATATCGAATTAGTTGGACCGAAGAGATAGGGTCTCTAAACCATGGTATAGGGTATAGTAATAATTTTCTTATTTATTCTCTTTACATTTCTGGATGCTCTCTAGAAGAGAACTTTTTCAAAACTACTTATGAGGCCCTCAATCATTGCAGTTGTCTGATTTTGTCAAAACTTTATGTCTATTGCAAAAGGTAAGCATTACCTGCTAACTGAGATGTCATGTTTTCTTTCATAAGTAGTATCTTTCTTTCATATGTTTTATATTTATGAGACATGTTAAATAACTTTTTTTTATTTTTGAAAGCACTCGTGCAGTATTTATTTATTTTTTTGTTTTTTTTTTTTTGATAAGTCTTATAATTTTAATCAATGTACTCGGTTAAATGCTTTTGAAGTTCTACTTTTAGGTTGTTGTTGCTACAAAATATAATCATATATGACGTTGATTGTCCGATTTGTTTTTAAAATAATTAAAACTATATTAACAGTTATACTACAACAGGTGTAATTACCTAAATTGTTTAACTTAGAATTAATTAATCAGTGTTAACAATGATTGATAAATATCTTGCTTGGTGTAGAGATGCCTGTCCGTCTGTTTTTTCATAACCGGTGGCCGAAAAACACTTACCTGATGTTGTTGTACTATATTTTAAAAAATTCGACGAAAACATTTTATAAGTTTCCTTTAAAATGTTTGGTTACGAGAACTTTTGGTGATATCTTCTCACACACTTGTCGAATATGCTCTGGAGAGCTTCCTAATAAATAAAAAAAAAATAAAAAGACAATCTGCGTCGGTTACATTGAATGATCTTACTGGCCGCTGAAAATCGTAAAAACGAGACGCTGTGCGACCCGGAAATGAACCCTTCAAATGTCTATTGTCGCGCGAGCTGTGTATTGCACCGTTCACATATCCTCCCGTCTCAATTAATAAATTTACTGCGTAAAAACTCATTGATCATAGTTCTGATTCACTCACCAGTCGCAGTAACCGTAACCCACAATGACGGTTCATCCGCGACATCTTCCGCTATAGCTGCGGTGGTTTCCGCCACCTCTAGTGCCATAGTGTCTGGCCAGTAGGCGTACGATGATCGTCATATCGGTGCCGAATTATTTCCTACTAAAATAGTCACAATTATTCTGCGTTCTTAAGTAGTAAAGCATTCCATGTTTTATCGACATGTATTTACTTAACAAATACCAAAGCACATGACAGTGGTCACCCTATGAAACTACTAATCGCAGACATTTCCTTCAGATCTGACATACGCCTATAGCCAACAGACAAAGAACATTCAAAGAAGTCAAAAAGATTATATAACGGGTGATTTTTTAAGAGCTTGATAACTTTTTTTTAAAAAAAAACGCATAAAATTTGCAAAATCTCATCGGTTCTTTATTTGAAACGTTAGATTGGTCCATGACATTTACTTTTTGAAGATAATTTCATTTAAATGTTGACCGCGGCTGCGTCTTAGGTGGTCCATTCGGAAAGTCCAATTTTGGGCAACTTTTTCGAGCATTTCGGCCGGAATAGCCCGAATTTCTTCGGAAATGTTGTCTTCCAAAGCTGGAATAGTTGCTGGCTTATTTCTGTAGACTTTAGACTTGACGTAGCCCCACAAAAAATAGTCTAAAGGCGTCAAATCGCATGATCTTGGTGGCCAACTTACCGGTCCATTTCTTGAGATGAATTGTTCTCCGAAGTTTTCCCTCAAAATGGCCATAGAATCGCGAGCTGTGTGGCATGTAGCGCCATCTTGTTGAAACCACATGTCAACCAAGTTCAGTTCTTCCATTTTTGGCAACAAAAAGTTTGTTAGCATCGAACGATAGCGATCGCCATTCACCGTAACGTTGCGTCCAACAGCATCTTTGAAAAAATACGGTCCAATGATTCCACCAGCGTACAAACCACACCAAACAGTGCATTTTTCGGGATGCATGGGCAGTTCTTGAACGGCTTCTGGTTGCTCTTCACTCCAAATACGGCAATTTTGCTTATTTACGAAGCCATTCAACCAGAAATGAGCCTCATCGCTGAACAAAATTTGTCGATAAAAAAGCGGATTTTCTGCCAACTTTTCTAGGGCCCATTCACTGAAAATTAGACGTTGTGGCAGATCGTTCGGCTTCAGTTCTTGCACGAGCTGTATTTTATACGGTTTTACACCAAGATCTTTGCGTAAAATCTTCCATGTGGTCGAATAACACAAACCCAATTGCTGCGAACGGCGACGAATCGACATTTCACGGTCTTCAGTAACACTCTCAGAAACAGACGCAATATTCTCTTCTGTACGCACTGTACGCATTCGTGTGGTTGGTTTAATGTCCAATAAAGTAAACTGAGTGCGAAACTTGGTCACAATCGCATTAATTGGTTGCTCACTTGGTCGATTATGTAGACCATAAATCGGACGTAAAGCGCGAAACACATTTCGAACCGAACACTGATTTTGGTAATAAAATTCAATGATTTGCAAGCGTTGCTCGTTAGTAAGTCTATTCATGATGAAATGTCAAAGCATACTGAGCATCTTTCTCTTTGACACCATGTCTGAAATCCCACGTGATCTGTCAAATACTAATGCATGAAAATCCTAACCTCAAAAAAATCACCCGTTACAAGTGATCTGGATATGATGAAAAATTAAATTAATGCATTTTAAAAAGTGCTCATCAGTGAATATATTCTATGAGTTTGATAAAAGTTTAGGATACCAAGATGTCAATGACAAATTTATATTGACATTTGGAGATTTTACTTGAAATAACTTTTTAAGTAGAATATCTTCAAATATTGCTACTCTAGAAGCAATATAAAAAAAATATTCTGGCGTTAGGTCCTGCTAATGCTAATCACTTTATATCGCCATTTTTATAAGTTGTTCCAAATTACTTCCAAAGATATAGAAGATCTTCACATAGTGCTACTTAGAAATATTAAGTTGACTTGGCGATGCTTACTCATATGTATATATGTCCATAAAAATCTTGAAATCTTCCCACATATCGTAAATAAGGAGTGAGAACGACAAAATCTTAACGCACATTTCTCTTCCTAACTTATTTCGCAAGCAATTTTTGAATTTTTTTTTATCAAGTTATCATACAGAAATATATCAGTTATCATGCTTAATAACAACACCATTCAGTTGTTGACGAAATAAAAGAACACGCACGGATGTTGAAATCATTTTTCATAAAAAATTCACCTGCTGCATAAATGAAGACGAAACGTGTGTACTGGTAGATTTTTCGCAGCTTCCGGATAAAAAGTTTTATGTTGCTAATTATCGCAGCTATTTATAATCATCCCAACGAATAATTTGGAAGGATTTGTAGTCATATTCCTCATAAGAAGAAAAAGCCTGATATCTCGCAAAATCCAAAAACACGAATTCGTTATATCTTAGTCGATATTTTTTGGTATATTTTATATTGTTAGAGGAGTGTACTAAACTCATATATGCTAAATCTAGCTATGAAAGATTCATCAACCTGGGACCCATATCTGCAGACAACAAAGGCACAAATATGATTTATATATATGAGTATATATAAAAAGAAATTTTATATAAGACGTTTATGCATTTAGTAATTCTAGATTTCATTCATCAATGGCAGCTGGTAACAAAATTTATTATGATAAATATAAACAAATTGTCTTTGCTTGGATTCTCATTGCATTGGTTTCACAGCAAAGGTATATGAATTCAACTTTTTACCAAAAGAGACTGCCGACTGCTTTGGTTACTGATGACGCTTGGTGCCTCCACCCGAAACAGCTGTATAGTCTGTCATGCACAATATAAATACATTTTTGAAAAAAATGTGCCAATGACCTTAAGTCTGATTTAATTTCTAACTCAATCATTAGGTCGGAAATAAGAATTTTTATACCCTATTCCACAATGTGGTTTGGGTACAATGACTTTGTGCTGCTGTTTGTAATTACCAAAAATATTTGACCTAGATCCATCTTTTACTAAACCGATTGACTCAGAATCACTTTCTGAGTCGATTTAGCGATGTCCGTCCGTCCGTCCGTCTGTATGTCCATGTAAACCTTGTAATCAAACTACAGGTCGCAAAAATGAATATATTTTGCTGATATTTGGCACGTCACAGGATGAACGGTATCGAAATTGGTGAAATTCGGTCCATGTTCAGACCTAGTCCCCATACAAATGACCCCTATGCAATCGAAATAAATTGCCATAAGATCCAAATTATCATATAAATCTCAGCCAAATTGGGTTTCTATATGTTTATTATATTCATTAATCAATAGTCCAAATATAATCAATGTAGGACAATTCTTAGTCACAGGCCCCATATGGAGCTGCTTCCCGATCTTCACTTAAACCTATCAAAAAACGAATATATTGCACAGATTTGGTTCTTATATATTTTTTTTTCAAAATATAAGTGACTTTACCAAATATGGTCAGGATCGGTCTATTTTTTGACCAAGTCCCCATATAAATATAGCACCCGCGGGTGCTATAAGCTTTTCATATCTGCAGCCAAAAAAATTAATAACAATGCCACTCAAATTTGGTTTATGCTTACTTTCTATAGCCAATTAATTGGACCGAACAGATATGGTCTCTAAACCATGGTATGGTAGACCGACTATAATTACCTTACTTGTTTTAAATTGTTTTTATGTTTTTTTTTTAAACAATTTTATAGTTAACATGCAAGTAGGTTAACAAAATATTTACACATTTTACACATTAATTTACCATCAAAGTAATAATGCGTTGATTTTTACGATCAGTTCAGTCAAAGAATTGGAAAAGACATACATTTTATTTTGTTTTTCAATCTGCCTTTAATCACACTAACCTATTGAAACACATTTTGGTTTTTGAAAAATTCATCAAAATAGAGATAAAAATTTTAACAGTAACCAAATGTTTTTGTTATTATTATTTTTTTTTTTTTTGTCTCAGAACGTAATAGATCAAAGGCATGTAATTTGCTAATAAACAAAATAAACAAATTTGAAGCAAAAAATTAGTAAACTTGCTTGCAAAAGTATGCGTACATCTAAAACTAAAACTGGCATACTACGAAGAAAATAAGAAAAAGCGGAGTTATTTGCTTTTTTTCTAATAAATTATTAAGCTAACTATTAGTTTTTTAAAATTTTTCTTTTAACTCATACTCTCTGTACGTCTGCCTGTCGTGGGTCAACCCCATTCCCCCCATTGGCCCATAGTCTTGTTCTGACTACAGACTAATTTTGGGGTAGTCACGCACAGTCACGCCTAGTGACGCATAGTCACGGAGTGATCTAAATGTCATTTCACCTCATCCGGTCGATCTGAAACTTGGTTCATACACTTGCTATGTAAAAAAAATTAACTTTGACTTAGTCACGCACTGTCATGCATGGTCACGCACAGTCAGGGAGAGATCTAAAATGGATTTCATCTCATCCAATCAATCTGAAACTTGGTCGATATACTTGCTGTAAAGAAAGATTAACTTCGACATAGTCAGGCATAGTCACGGAGTGATTTAAAACTCATTTCCCCTTATCCGATCGATCTGAAACTTGGTCGATAGATTAGCAGTGAAAAAAGATGAACTTTGACGTGGTCTCGCACAGACACGCATAGTCACGCACAGTCACGTAGAGATTAAAACCTCACTTCCCCTCATCCGGTCGATTGGAAACTTTGTGCTTCGACCAAAGATAAATTTTAAGATAGTCACACACAGTTGCGCACAGTCACGGAGATATTCAAAACTCATATGCATAAGGAAAGAAAGACTTTAAAAAATTTTATGCAGGAAAAAACCTTGAAAATCGATCAAATCCATGAGAAAAATTATTCGTACCTTTGAAATATTGAGACAAAAAAAATTAATTTACATTAATGCAGCTTAAGTTAGTAACCTGTAGATATCCTTTGCACTTTTAGAACTATATAAGCCGATTTTGCATCGACTTAACCAACTTTACACTATCTTTTTTACTTACTTTACCGCTCTCATCCAAAATGATGCTTTTAATGATTTCGGTTGAGGTTATTTTATGTTGAGGGACTCTTCGCTCCAATAAATCCCACAAATTCTCTATAGCATTAAGATCGGGTTATTGGAGTGGAGATTTCTATTGATTTTAAGTGTTGTAGAACAACCACAGTTTGACATAGGCATGTTTTGTATCATTATTCTGTTGGAAACAAAAACTTGGCCAAGACCCAGTTGTTGTGCGCTTGATCTATCCAATTAGATCCCATATATACTCAGTAATTAGAGTTTACAAACCCCGTTGCCTGCCATACATTTCTTTCTATTGACATCGGAAGAGAATGGCATTCCACGTGCGAGCGGATGACTTTGCCGAAGTCTACTCTTATTTTCTATCTAATTTGGGAAGCACTAGTTCTGGAATTTTGTTTTACTGTCATCAAAATAGTTCGCCTAACGCACTCAGTTACTTGGGAGGGGCGGCCAGAATGGGCATTTTACAAAATATAATTGGTGGATTTGTAGTTTTGAACGACGCACTGCAGTGAGGAGTGGGATCTGCTCATGATCCGAGTCCTTTCACGGAAATATTTAGTCTCCTTTCTAAGCTTTAAAATAATTTTTCTCTCATCAATGAGAATTTCTTTGATTTAGGGACTCATCTGTAAATATGGTTTCCAAAAGAATAATTATATCCTCCACTCCAGTGTGCAGAGGGTATATATAAGTTTGTCCTTCCGTTTGTAATAATTAGAAAAAAAAATTTGGACCCCATAAAACATATATATTTGTGATCCTTATAACATCCGGAGTTGATATAGCGATGTCCGTCTGTCCGTCAGTCCGTCTGTCCGTCTGTGGAAATCACGATGACGGCATCAATCGGGCAGCTAGGGTGCTCGTTGACACAAAAAATGATTCACTTACATCCTGAAAAGTTTGCTTTGTAAAATCGTCCAAATCGGTCGATTAGGGCCCGAGATTTGAATGAAGAACAAAAAAAAGTCTTGAAAAAATATAATTTTCTATGTTGTTCTTGTCACGATCACGCCCTGAATAGTGTAGCTACAGTGATCATTTTTAGTGAGAATGATTCAGCAAATTCATGGGAAGATTTCTATTTCAAAAATCGTTAAAATCGGTAGAACAGGTCCAGGGAAATCTCTGAAAATGTAAAAAAAAATGAAAAATATGATGTTTCTATATTGTTCTTGTTGTTATTCTAAATGTTGTGTTGTTGTCATAGCTGGACTTGTTGTTTTTGTGGTCGTTGTGGTAATAATATAATAAAAACTAACCCTTTGTACATTTTTTTATTAACTCTGCTAGAAAAATTTAAAAGTTTCCATTGTTTTGGCATCAGTCTAAAAATTTGTTAGATCATTTCTGTTATTACCACGAGCCTGCCTGCAAAATTTCAGACCGAATGGCTCACGGGAAATTGGTTAAAATGGATCCAAAATTTTTTCGACAAGCAGACACTACGAGTTAATATAAAGGGAGTAAAAATTCACCAACATCTTAAGCACATAATGCTAAAATACCTATTTGTTAATAAAAAAAAAATGTAAATATAGCAAAAAAAAATTTTATGTATAAATTTATTTATAAATTTATATAAACATATTAAATAACACAAATAATATACATATGTATATTATATATGTATATCCATAACAACTGCATGTTAGAAATAAGTCGGTATATTATTTTATTTACATAAAATTCTGCAATATTTTGTTGTGGGGAAAATACATTTCTTTTGCATTAACAGAGTGTCACTTCATTTTGCTCAGCGTGACTATGCCACAGTAGATGGCGCCACAATTTTTGTTTGTTCTAATTAGCTTTGCAATAGTTATTTCTATTTTAACATGAATGTTAATATTTTCAACTGGATATCATACAGAACAATGTTAAGTGTATACACGGGCTGGTCTTTTATTTCATACGTATTTTCATTATTCTTTTACAAATATGAACATAAGTTTGGCATATTAACTTTTTGTTGTCTTTACAAAATAGAGTTACCGAGTTCATCAATGAGTTTTTTGCTTTCAAAACAGTTCTACATAGTTATATAGAATTATTATTCTGCTTTACCTACAAAATATTTGATTGCGATTAAATCTAATTTTTAAAAATTGTTTATAATTACTAAAGCACTGTTATTCACATAAATACAAAATTGCACTTTTTAAATTTTCCATTCAAATTTAAGAAAATATCTATTCGAAAAACTGGAATTAAAAATTTCCAATTATAAATTACAATTAATTGAATTTCAGATAATTATATCAAAACGTCGGAAATTATAATTATAAATTTAGAAGACATCAATTGCATCTTTAATACATAAATTTTATTCGTTAAACACAAATTGAAATTCAAAAAAAAAAACACCAAATACCTATGTTTACATTTAAAAAATTTTTACATTTAAAAAAATATTGACATTCCGGAGAAATTAATAGCTTTTCAGTGCCGCGATTCAGTAACTTCTTTTAACGATAGTCGAATCATTAAAAAAAAGTAAATAGCAAAATTATCAGTAAAATTTTTAAACGATATTCGCTATTGTTAAAGTCAGCTGTTGTTGTTATCTAAACGACAACCATTTTTGTGTTGTTTATTCAATCGATAAAAACTTAAATTATTAGGTTGAAATGTCGCAATACAAAAATAAAAATCATAAAATAGTGATAATATTTTGCTTTAATTAAAAAACTTTTTTATATAAATAAAAAAATTAAATAGCATATTCAATTCATTATATCATTTTCAAATAAATAAACAGAAATATTAGTGAACAAAATAAAGATATTAAACATAAACATAAAATCATCCTGTCAAACACGAAGTAATTTGTTTTTTTCTATTCTTCTTTGTGTTTTTCGCTTATTTTGACAGAGATGCCACTCGTTTATAATTTAAATAAATAGAAAAATAGATTTGTCGACTGTCGTTAAGATGTATGTACTTAGTGAATCACTTAATCCTTAGTGCAAACAACAATAGCTGTCGATATATTTCGCCATTGTCGGATCGTTGAAATTTACAGAATCGGACTACAGAAAACATTAATTTAAATTCAATGAATTTTAGAAAACGTCAAATGATATTTAAGAATTGCGAACATAAAAACTGTTACATAAATAAACGCAATTTGATGAGAATGTTATTTTTTATATATAAATTTTCACAATTGTTTTTGGATGAAAATTTGAAGTTTTTCAGAAAATAAAGAGAACAAATTATTTTATTTAAAATTTTTGGGACATTTGGTTTTTTGCGTTTGGCATCCCTAATTTGAATATTTATTATTATAAATTTATTCTCTATGTTTTCAAAATATGGCAATATTTTAATAATAAAAATGAAAGTTTTTTTTGGTTATTATTTTGTTACTCCATCCGACCTATATGGCCGCAATGAAGAAATATTTGGCCAGTTAAAAGAAACTATACAGCCATCTCCAATTAGCACGATTTAGTGCATATAGCCACCCTACACAACCATTACCTTTGCAATGGAGGTTAGGGCGAGCTATTTAATTAGCAAAAACTAAATTAAAAGAGAAGTTTTGTCATATAACCGGAAACGCATGCATATAGGTATATAACCTAAATGCATGCCGATTAGCAACCACGATGAAAAGAAGAAAACTAACCCAAAGAACTTGCTGAAAAAATTTGGTATTAAGTTTAACAACTTGTTTACTTTTTCATTTACATTTATTATCAAGACTCAAACCGAGATTCCGTACAGCCGAATTTAACACTCTTACTTGTTTTTAAGTCAAATCAACTTTATACAAACAAGTTTGGCTGCTGTCGTTGTACAATTCGTGGGATTCCGCTAATTTTTAATGTACAAATAAATTTTCTGGGACTTAGTAGGGGTGTCCAAGAACAACTTGACCTGACATATGGATGGTCACAGTAGTTTAGAATATTAGGTCTGGAGCCATCAAAATTAAACGATTTCAGTGAAATTGTAAACAAAGACAAAAATGTTGCTAACCAATGTTAAAGCCGAGCTATATTTTACTATTGGGGAGTATCCTCCTTCGATTACGACTAATAAATACCGTATTGGTCGAGCAATTGAATGATCGTCAGCTCAAGGCGCCTGCGCTTGCTGAAATGATAGGTATTTCAAAGAGTGCTACACAACGAGATGTGCTCCGTGTTTGCTAAAACAATGTTTCAATAGAGCGTTGGCGATATTTCACCGCAATAAAGTCGAGACATGGGTCCACCACTTAACACCTGAGATAAGCAGACAAAACAGTAGACTGAAATAGGAGAATCGTTTCGAAAGAAGGCGATGACGTTTCCGTCTGCAGGCAGGGTTATAGAGTCTTTTTTTTTTTTTTTTGGGTGCTCGTGGGATAATTTTTAGCGATTATCTTTAAAAAAAAAATTAACAGCGAGAATTATTTCAGTTCTTCAGTAATAAAATTAAGGAAAAAAGGCCGCAATTGGCGAAAAAGAAAGTGTTTTTTCATCTTATTAGCCAGATTTCGCTCCCTTGGAGTAGTTTATATTTCCAAACTTGAAAAAACGACTCGGTGGTATAAGATTTGCCAACAATGAAGAGGCGGAGTCTGCGGTTGATGGCTATTTTAAGGAACTAGGCAGTTCTTACTATAAACAGCATATCAAAACTATAGACTATCGGTGAAAAAAGTGTATCGAGCTAAAAGCAAATTATATTGAGAAATACAGAAAATTTTTCCTAAATTTTTGTGTTTTCTTTGTCAGGTCGAGTTGTTCTGGGACCGCTCTCGTAAACAGAAATGTTTCGTAAGCCAGTAAAATTCTCAATATATCGAAGGTAAAAAGTTCGTAGATTAAAATATTTTATTACAATTTTTATGAATGTTTCAAATTTTGATCTTGGAGTATACGGATACTTTTTCTGGCAAGCGTATATACGTTCAACCTAAGTATGTGTGATCTGAAATAAGTATGGATCTGTGTGTACATACCTCATCCAAATTAATGAATTTTTACGCTGTAAAACTTTTTACAGAACTGGATGTGAAAATACATAAACACAAAGTAATTGCTTGGAATAAAAATATGATGGGTGTTGATGAGAAAAAGAGATGACGATGATCGACATGGCAAGATCATCATCAATATGGCCATAAAAAGACAGCATATATACTTATATACCTATGTGTTAAGGATGTACGTCATAAGCTTTTTTCTTCTGTTTTAAAATTAAAAAAAATATAAACTTTAATTCTTGTAAATAAATGCAGCTGCAAACATCAATCAAATCCATTTGGTCATATTGATACTAGACATACAGTGGGTGTCAAATATTAAAAGCATTTTTAAAAAATAACTGCAGTATAGCTAGGACATCATTTGCTGTTAATTGTAATCTAGTGACCAATTAATCGAACAAATTTACAGCCACCATTTCTTAATTACAATGAGAGACTTTAATAAAATTCTTTGTAAAATCCAAGTCCATTGATTAGAATGTTAGTTTCGTTGACTATTCCAAAAGAAAGTAATTTCAATTGTGTTTACAAAAGTCTTCGTTTTATCACTTTCTAAGTATGTACATTCCGCTTAATTTTTTCACTAACAATGATGTTCACCAGCAGCAAAGTTAAACGAAGTGAGGTCACTCTTAAAGTATCACTTTTTCATAGCTTCCAAAGTAGCAGTATGTGCACAGAAATTGGCTAAATCCAAATTCATATTTGGAAAATAAAACAAGTAAGAATATTATAGTCGGTCTAGACCGACTATACGATACCCTATACCATGCGTTTAGAGACCCTATCTCTCAGGCCCAACTAACTGGATATAGAAAATAAGCATAAACCAAATTTGAGTGGGATTTTTATTAATTTTTTCGGCTGCAGATATGAAAAAGTTCATATCGGATGCTATATCTATATGGGGACTAGGCCCAAAAATGGACCGATCCTGACCATGTTTGATAAAGTCTCTTGTATTTTGCAAAAATATATACAAACAAAATTTGAGAAGAATCAGTGCAATATTTTTGTTTTTTGATAGATTTAAGTGAAGATCGGGAAGCAGCTCTATATGGGGCCTATGACTAAGAGTTGTCCAATAGGGATCATTTTTGGACTACTAATTAATGGATGTAATATATACATACAAACCCAATTTGACTAAGATTTGTATGATAATTTGGATCTTATGGCAATATATGTTGATTTCATAGGGGTCATTTGTATGGGGGCTAGCTTATGGACCAAATTTCATCAAAATATATTCATATTTGCGACCTGCAGTTTGATTACAAGCTTTACATGGACACACAGACGGACGGACGGACGGACGGACGGACGGACGGACGGACATCGTTAAATCGAATCAGATAGTGATTCTGATTCGATCGGTATAATTAAAGATGGGTGTAAGTCAAATATTTTTGGTTGTTACAAACAGCAGCACAAAGTCATTATACCCAAACCACATAATGGTATAGGGTATAAATACATATCGAGTAAGATTTTTGTTGAAAATAAAAGTTAAAATTTAAAAAAGCTGCATGAATTACTTATAAAAATGATTATAAATAAAACATTCTTACTCAAGTATGATACTTATCATGACCCTCTATGAACTTCTAAAAAAGCTGCATGAATTACTTATAAAAATGATTATAAATAAAACATTAAATAAAACATATGGCAAACCACACACAGAAAACGGATTGATTAGAATTCCGTTACCACCAAAAGAGACATTCATTTTAATTAATAATTATTTTAAAATGCAAACTGATTTGTGCATTATCACAAATAAAAACATAATCTTATATATTAAAAGAATTTATGAATAAACTTTGCATTCAAGATTTTTTTCAATATTTTTCTTCTCTCAAACCTCTAAAACTAGAGTTCTAATTAACGTAGGCTGTTGATATAGGTCTAAGAACACTCAGTGGATCAAGCTCCTTCTTTTGGCTGCTATTAACTGCTTAAATTCGTTGGGTTTGAGGAAAGTAATGCGTGGAGAATCAACTTTACTTTTACTGTACGTTATCTTATCTTGGCATATTTTGGCATTACTGTACGATAACTTCTCTTGCAAATTCGTTGGGTTTGAGAAAAGTTATGCGTGGACAATCAACTTTACTTTTACTGTACGTTAAATTCTCTTGGCATATTTTGGCATTACTATACGTTAACTTCTCTCGGCAAATTTTGGTATTATATTATAAAAATTAATATAATATAATATAATGCTGCGGAGCAGCAGGGGTCCTCTAATTCTTATAAAATGAATGTAACTTCAATAGTCAAATATGTACCATTTTGCAATCAAAGCTTCTACAAAAATTATTATAGTAATTTATTTGAGCAAACTAAATGAAACCAATGAAAACATGACTCGTTATAAAATATTAGTGATTACCAAATATAATTATATTAAACAATATATTTTAAATCGCGAATGTGTTTACATCTATTGTAATAAATTGTTGATAAATATAACAGAAAAAGAATAGTAATAATCTAACCCATAAAAACAAAGTTTTTATTAAAACTCTTTCTTTCCTTATGCATATGAGTTTTGAACAACTCCGTGACTGTGCGTGACTCACATGATTTTTTTTCACAGCAAGTCTATCGACCAAGTTCTAGATCGATCGAATAAGGGAAAATGGGGTTTAAATCACTCCGTGACTATGCGTGACTGCGCGTGACTGTGTCGAAGTTGACCTTTCTTTACAGCAGTGTATGGACCAAGTTTCAGATCGATCGGATAAGGGGAAATGACTTTAAGATCACTCCGTGACTGTGCGTGACCATGCGTGACTGCGCATGACTAAGTTAAAGTTAATCTTTTTTTCACAGCAAGTATATTGACCAAGTTTGAGATCGATCGGATGAAAGGAAATGATATTTAGATCACTCCGTGACTGTGCGTGACCACCCCAAAATTAATCTGTAGTCACGACAAGGCTATGGGCCAAGTTTCAGATCAATTGGACAAGGGGGAATGGGGTCCACCCATGGCAGACAGACAGGCAGAGAGTATGAGTTAAAAGAAAGAGTTTAAAAAGAGCCATGAATTCGGGTACAAGAAAAGAAAACTAAAAATTTAACCTGTTTTGGTAGTTTAAGTAGGTACCGAAAAAGACAAAAGTAACAAACTCTCCGAAAATTCAAATTCGTTTGTTATAGTTGGTATGGACTGATTATACGATACGCTCTACCATTCGTTTCGAGAAAGAGTTTTCATCCAACTTTTCTGACGCTATAATTAGTTCAGGTACTTTTAACCGCATAAAAGTAGAACATGGACCTCCTTTTCTCAGCGGCATATACGGTTGGGTAAGAGCAAGTCTGAGATCATGGAAAAACAAGCCACCTTTATTTTGAAAGTATATGAAAGTATTGTATCAAGTTCAATAAATAGTTGAGGAAGTGGTATACTCATTCAAGGCTGATATCTCAATCATGTTACTAAGCACAACCATTGGCCACATATTCATTTTTCGTTTACGGCTATATCCAGAAATCATTTTGCCACCTGTGTCAACTCCACCCATAGTTCGTTTCCAATACGATATTATTTCTGGTAACTTCTTTCCAACAGTATCGATCTCTGTGTATTTGTCTTTTCTTCCCACGTAGGAACAAGGGTAGTATCCTTGATAAATGCGAATGAACACTGAAATGGAGGCCTCCACCATCGTTATTTGGTTTTGTAGTAATTTCTGACCCAACTCATAAGATGCAAAGAAATGTTCCATTGTAGCGTTATAACCTTTTAGGCCCTTGAGCAGATCCAAAATAACTCGTTGGCCTGGATTTTTTTTTTCTGGAGCAGCTCCAGCAACTTTCCCAATGTATGGTTGGATTTTCAAGACATAGCAGGTTTTGACACATATGAGTACCCAAAATTTCAAACCATATCTCTCGGTTTAGCTTGGTAATATATTGCCTCAACGAACAACGTCAGAAACCCCATCGCTGGTCGTTTATAGTGACACAATCGTAAATATTAACAAGTAAGAAAATTATAGTCGGTCTAGACCGACTATACGATACCCTATACCATGCGTTTAGAAACCCTATCTCTTAGGCCCAACTAACTGGACATTGAAAATAAGCAAAAACCAAATTTGAGTGGGATTTTTATTAATTTTTTTGGCTGCAGATATGAAAAAGTTCATATCGGATGCTATATCTATAAAGGGACTAGGTCCAAAAATGGACCGATCCTGATCATGTTTGGTAAAGTCTCTTGTATTTTGCAACAATATATACAAACAAAATTTGAGAAGAATCAGTGCAATATTTTTGTTTTTTAATAGATTTAAGTGAAGATCGGGAAGCAGCTCTATATGGGGTCAAAGGGATCATTTTTGGACTACTCATTAGTGGATGTAATGAACGCATATAAACCCAATTTGAGTAAGATCTATATGACAATTTGGATCTTATGGGAATTTATGTCGATTTCATATGGGTAATTTGTATGGGGGCCCATGGCCGATAAAAGCTTATATACCAAATTTCATCAAAATATATTCCTATTTGCGACCTGCAGTTTGTTTACAAACTTTACATGGACACACAGACGGACGGACGGACGGACGGACGGACGGACGGACATTGTTAAATCAACTCAGAAAGTGATTCTGATTCGATCGGTATAATTAAAGATGGGTCTAGGTCAAATATTTTTGGTTGTTACAAACAGCAGCACAAAGTCATTATACCCAAACCACATAGTGGTATAGGGTATAAAAAACATTTGTAATATTTGTCACCACATATCCCACAGATGACGAATTGGAGAAAATTTATCCTCAGATCTGTTTTGTGATACAATAAGTCATTGTAGCATGTCAGCTACAATGAAACCGTACATCGGATCATTGTTGCTAGTTGTTATAAAAAAATCGAAATCGCATAGCCCTGCTATTTCCATTTGCTATAATTTCATAGCAAACCATTTACAAAACATTCATAATTGCTTGGTTTCTAGCTTTCTTTTTAAACTTGGCTTTCAAGTACAATTTCAAGCATGATAAATTGAAGTTGTCGAAAAACATCGATTTGAGGCTTAAAGGTAACCCATTTCTGCACATATATGTACATGATAAAGAATAAGTCAAAAAAATTGGTAATAAAACATTAACAGTTTCTGAGATTAAAAAAAAAGAAAATATATAAAATATTATTTTCTACACGATTATTATTAGTGGCATAGAAAGTTCATATTATTTTTATATGAGGACTAGCTCAATAGTTATACCAATCATGACCATATTTAGTAAAGTCTCCTACATTTCTCATATATAAACCAAATTTTAAAAAATTTATGAAATATATTTTTTTTTTTTTTGGTAAATTTAAGTGAAGCTCAGGAATCAGATTTATATGGGGACTATAACATAAAATGGCCCTACAGCGTTTATTTTTGGACTACTCATTAATAGATATAATACACCCTGTAACGAGTGTTTTGTCTTGCGGCTGGGGTAGCTAGTCGCGTCCAGTGTCTATTCAAGGACCCTCAAAACCTTAAATAATAAGACATTTGTTTTTGCTTCTCTAGGATTGAATATAACAAACTAAATTTTATTGTGAAATTGATATATGTATATATATATATCGTAAATAATGACACACTGGCAAATGGCTCTTCGTCTCTTAGTCGGACCATCTAGGCTTCTTATCGGTGGTCGAAATGGTTGTTTATCCGTAGATCGACAATTTCGGCTGTAGTTGATTGTATCGGTAAGTCGGCTGCGTAATCGGCGGCAATCGGTTGTGTTGGTTAATTGATCACTTAATCGGCAGCCATCGGTAGTATCGGTAGATCGGCTGCTGGTAGCAATCGGTTGTAGTTGTGAATCGGTTATTTAATCAGCACAGATCGGCTGCATCGGTAGGTCGACTACTTAATCGGTGGTAGTCGGTTGTATTGCTAATTCGGTTATTCAATCGGTACACATCGGTTGTATCGGTTGATCGGTTGTTGTGAGTCGGTTATATAATCGGTAGCCGTCGGCCGTATCGGTAGATCGGCTACTTAGCTGGTAGCAATCGGTTGTAGTGGTGATTCGGTTATTTAATCAGCACAGATCGGCTGCATCGGTAGGTCGACTACTTAATCGGTGGTAGTCGGGGTTATCAGTAGATCGGATGTTTCGTGTAGTTGTCGGCTGGTTTAGCTGCTCGGCACAGATCGGTTGTGATGGTAGCTCGGTTGCTTCGCTTAGTTGTCGGCTGGTGATTATAGCTTGGTTGCTTCGCTTAGCAGTCGGCTGGTTTGGCTGCTCGGCCCAGATCGTTGGTGATGGTAGCTTGGTTGCTTCGCTTAGCTGTCGGCTGGTTTGGCTGCTCGGTACAGATCGGTTGTGATGGTAGCTCGGTTGCTTCGCTTAGTTGTCCGCTGATTTGGCTGCTCGGCAAGGGTCGGCTGTAATGGCAACGTAGGTTGATGGCAATCGCCGACCTGGAAGCAGAAGAGAAGAATTAGCGAGAGCAGTCAACCGAAGGTTGTTGGAGTAAAATTTATTGATGACGACCGAAGTCGATAAGATAAAATGAATTATTTAGAAGTAGAAAACTGATACATTTTTGATACAAAGTATTTATTGAATATTTCACAAAAAACTAATTTTTCTCGAAACCCGCAAAAAAAATTCTTTGTAAAAAAAATTCTGGAAGAGGAATTTACTTATAAGTCCACACAGTTAATCTCTAACACATGTTTAACAAAACACTGAAGTGACAGATCCATTTCTTGAAATTTTGTTTAAGAAAATTTTTTAAAACTTAAAAAAGGAGTTTTCAAAAATTTATCAAAAAAAATTCCAGATTTGGTCTCATTTCGCAATAGGTTAGCAACATGGTAATAAAACAATACTTCATATCTGAGTACTTCTAGGAATAGAGACCAAAAAAAATGTTCATCACATATCATGAACTAGAGTTTTTTTTTGCACAAAAGTGGTCTGGGGCATTTGTCATTTCTTGGCGACTTCCTATTCGCTTTTGAAGTTATATAGCTTTTTGAAAAGATAATTTAGTACCGATAGCGATTAATATCACAGGTTGTCGAAAAAATTAAACTATAGAACGAAATTTTCGTAAAATCTGAAAAATAGTCATTTTTCCCCTTATAAACACACTTGAAATTTTTAGTCGCATTGAGGGACCTCTAAATTCGCATATTCTAGGGGGGTGAGACTATAAATTCGAACACTTTTTTCCCTCCATATAATGAAGGCCCACCCATACATAATAATCTGGATATTACAACAATTTTAGTCGGTCTTTTAGGAATTATTTGTATATGGGCTAGGTCAGAACAAGCACCAATTTTTATCAATTTCAATAGCGTTCATCCTATGGCTAGCAAAAGCTTATATGTCAGACGGGCAGATGAGCGGACGGACATCGCTAAATCGACTCAGAAAGTGATTTTGAGTCGATCAGTATAAAAGATATGGGTTTTGGTCAGTCATTTTTGAAAGTTACAAAGTTCATCGCAAACTAATTTTTATACCCTATACCACTATGTGGTTTGGGTATAATGACTTTGTGCTGCTGTTTGTAACAACCAAAAATATTTGACCTACAGCCATCTTTAATTATACCGATCGAATCAGAATCACTTTCTGATTCGATTTAACGATGTCCGTCCGTCCGTTCGTCCGTCTGTGTGTCCATGTAAAGCTTGTAATCAAACTGCAGGTCGCAAATATAAATATATTGTGATGAAATTTGGTATTTAATCTTTTATCGGCCATGGGATGAACGCTATTGAAATTGGTGAGAATCAGTCCATGTTCAGACCTAGCCCCCATACAAATGACCCCTATGAAATCAACATATATTGCCATAAGATCCAAATTATCATACAAATCTTAGTCAAATTGGGTTTTGTATGTATATATTACATCCATTAATAAGTAGTCCAAAAAAGATCCCTATTGGACAACTCTTAGTCATAGGCCCCATATAGAGCTGCTTCCCGATCTTCACTTAAATCTATCAAATAACAATAATATTACACTGATTCTTCTCAAATTTTGTCTGTATATATACAAGAGACTTTACCAAACATGGTCAGGATCGGTCCATTTTTGGGCGTAGTCCCCATATAGATATAGCATCCGATATGAACTTTTTCATATCTGCAGCCGAAAAAATTAATAAAAATCCCACTCAAATTTGGTATATGCTTATTTTCTATATCCAGTTAGTTGGGCCTGAGAGATAGGGTCTCTAAACGCATGGTATAGGGTATCGTATAGTCGGTCTAGACCGACTATAATTTTCTTACTTGTTTAAATTTTTTTAATTTTGAAGAAAGAAAACAAATTTTAAGTATGCAAAATGAAAATAAAAAAATTATAAAATACTTAATAAGAACAGCAATCATAATTTATTCACTTCCGTTTTTTTTTTTTTTGTCCATTCAAGAACCAGCTGCACAAAATATAAATATATTAAAAAGTATATTTTTATATTTAATTGTCTACCATTTCTACTACAAATAGTAACTTTAATAGTTAAAAATTCATACAACACCATTGCGTATTATCGATAGACTATGAATTCTGATATGAAAACAAAGACAACAGAGACAACCACCAACGTATTATAATTATTTAAACAATAATCACCATCGCAATATTCCTTCTCCTTTGGTCCATCTCTTCGCATCAATAATTAAAAAGCAACTCGGTGGTTCTAATAAATTATCTGTGAATAATTGTAATGTTATTTATTCACCACTTAAAATATCTAGACACAACCGGCAGCAATTATCACCAAATGGTACCAAAAGTGCAGCCACTAGGTATCCGAAAAAAATTATTTAAGATATGTGTATTTTATTCTGTTAAACTGTAAAGTAAAGAAAGATATTTAAAACTACAATAAATGGTTGTAACCATCAATAAATAAAATCTAAATTCTGCTTTATGAACTAAATTTAGCAACTCATATAATCGAATTGATTTAAAAAGCAATAATGTGATAATACTATCATAATTCGGTTGGCAATAAATACGACTGCAACAACTAATCCGTTTTCTGTGTGTGGTTTCAGATACTTTTGCTGAAGTTTTTAAGGAGGTGGCCTTATATAGTTTATAATTCTATAGAAAATCGATCGAACATGTTAACTACAATATAAGAGCAAACTATTTGAAATTTTGGATATATGTCAGAAATTGATCTTAACCAACGGTGGAGACGATCCAATACTTTTCAATTACAAAAAATAAGTTGATATTTTATTAATTGACTTAATAATTTAAGCAGGTATGGCAGTTATGTGTTGTTGTTGTTGTCAGTACTATCGATTTCATGGATTTCAATTAGTTCTGAATGGCTTAAACAAGATGGATTTTTCAATACCCAATAATGCATTTCCTTGCAGTCTATTTGAATAATTCAATTACAAAATATTAGTTTTGAATTAAAGATATATATTTTTTAAAATTTATATTGTATTTTTCACTCACTGTATATTATGACATCCCCAAGGCATTCAATAGATCATTGTGTGATATTGAACAAGTACGTTATAATGATCATCATCAACCGAATATGCAAGGTACTTAACACATTGGTGGGTAACACACGTACTCATATGATCGAGCAATCACTTTACACGTTGTGATAACAAAAAATAAACACCAACACTCCATCAACCTGCTCATAAATTCATGCAGAGTTTCAAAAGAATTCATATTATTGAAAAATAAATGAATAACGTCAAATAATTATGATTTATTGCTGATTTTGTAACGTCATTTTATGAATTCATTGATGGGAGATACATTTACTATTAAATTATTTGTCAATGAAGACTGAATTTTTGTAGCTAAAAATAACAAACTTTTAGAACACTTCAGAGAAATATTTCATTTGACCTTTGAAAAATATCCATCCGTCTTACAAGTGGAAGGTCAAACAAACATAAAGAATTACGAAGTGATTAAAAGTCGATCGGTATAACCAAAGTTGGGTCTGGGTCAAGTCATATACAAAAATATTTGCACCAACTCATAAAGCTTGCAATACATAAAAAAGTTTCATTACATTTGTGTTAATCTGTCCAATTGCAATTCGTTTTAAAATTTACCACTAAACCAAAAAAAATTAAGAATATTCGAGAAACATTCCGTTGCTGAAACTGTAGTTCTCTCCGTTATTCAGTCTCTCAGATTGTTTTTAATTTTACTGCTGTTTTTAGTGATCTTCAGACTGGAAGTGCTGATTGTTAGCCGGAAGTCATATGCGAATTAAAAAAAAAAAAAAAATCTAGGTTCTTTACCACGATAACGCCAATACACGTACATAGTGCTTCATTAAATACCAGATATTTGGGTAAAAACCTCGCTGAAACTGGATATACTTAAATATTATACGTTACAAATGTCAGAAATATTATAGTACTTAAAGCTCCCGAAACAACAATTGTGTAATGTTTTAAATGGATACAATTTTTACTCCCTTTATATTAACCGTAGGGTTTGCTTGTCTGCTTGTCGACCAAACTTTGGATCGATTTTTAACCCTTTTCCCGTAATGCAATCGAGCTGAAACTTTGCAGGCAGACTGGCGGCAAAAATTTTGCATACATTTTCTAACATAGATATTTTCAGTCAATCAAATATTTAATTACATGACATTAAATTAATTTACAAATAAAAGGAGTATAATAAATTCTTGGTTTATATGGGTTGGTTTTTTATGTTAAACTTCAATTATCATAATTAAATTCAAGAAGGAATATCTCAAACACAAGTATAGAGAAGGCATTTAAAGAACAATATTTTTTTTTTAAATGATTTAATAATGACCTTTGACTTTTACAAATAAAATTTTGTGGCATACAATTTTCTAGAATGTATTATTAA
This sequence comes from Cordilura impudica, assembly GCA_963682025.1. Classification (NCBI taxonomy): domain Eukaryota; kingdom Metazoa; phylum Arthropoda; class Insecta; order Diptera; family Scathophagidae; genus Cordilura; species Cordilura impudica. Next base: position 139,478,429 of record OY821519.1, read on the forward strand.
ATGGCATAAGAAAATGTATGCCAATTTTTATTTAAATATTTCGCCCAGCACAGAAGAGCATCCACGGAATCTAAAAAAATCCTATAATTTAACCTTTAGAAAATATGATCTCAAGTTCTGGGGTTTGTCAAATTTTGTCGGCTTGCTTTACGAAATAAGTTTATTTTTCCCAATTTTATTTGGTTTTTTATATCAAATTGGTATGGTGTATAGCATACCAATTACTAGTAGTACCAACAAACAGAAAATAGATTCATTGTGGCTACCAAATATATTGCCAACCGAATTGCGATGAAGTTAATAATCGAATTTTGAGTTGCTTGCAATTACAATTCTATAGTCGCAACAGTAAATATTTTATCACAATAGAAAATGATTAGTTGTTATACAATTTCTCTTGATACAATCGAGAATTCAGTTGTTAAGTTGTAGAACAATTCGGTTGATGAATTATTTTTCTGTATGAAGTAGCATTGTGAATTTTGCCTGAGTAGAATCTTTGATACTTTCCACCTGTGTCTTAAACTTAATTTTATAATCAATGGATAGTACGGTCACCATTTTACTACACTAAATTAATCTAATATTTAAATTTATGTTGTTTTATCTATTATTTTTTTTTTTTTATAAAGACAGTGAAGTTTTTGTTTCGAAAGAATGAAGTTCTATCAGAAAAATTGTACTATTTATTCTTTTATTATGGTACGGTTCCATTGCTGGGACATGCGTAAACGGAAAAAGTAATCGACTAACCCCTACTACAATTTATTAACAACTATTCATCAATGACAATTTCAATTTTGCTGAGCCATTAAAAGCTTCAGAAAAAACTCATAATTTAAATCTTTACTATCAGATTCCAGCCTTCGAAATTCGAGTGCAAATTCTAGGAAATTTTATTTTTTCATTAAATAAAGACCCTAAAAGTATGCTAATCAATTGTAGCCAATTCACAAATCAACACAAAAAACAAACTCATTTTTATTACAAACACATTAACAAATTTAATAAAACACACATAGCATATGTATAATTTTATGTATGTGTTAGTAGCAAATTTAAATGAAATTTACTCAAAATAAAAGAAAAAATTTAAAAATCTGTAAATCTGCAAAACGGTTTAAAAGAAATACCCTTCAAATAATATACGTTCGGCCAAAATCGGCATAAAACGGTAGAACAAAACATCAGTCACAAGAAATCGCCTAGCCTATTAATATTATAGATTAACTAACCGTATTTCTAATTTCAATGCATTAATTTAAATATATTTTATACCCTATACCAAAAATATTTGACCTAGACCCATCTTTTATTGTCCCGATCGACTCAGAATCACTTTCTTAGTCGATTTAGCGATGTCGGTCCATATGTCTGTGTGTCCATGTAAATCAAACTACAGGACGTAAATATAAATATATTTTGATGAAATATAGTGTGTACCCTTCTACCGGCCATAGGACGAACACTATTGAAATTGGTGAAAATCAGTTCATGTTCAGACCTGGTCCCCATACTAATGACCCCTATGATATCGACAAATGCATCCATTAATCAGTAGTCCAAAACTAAACTCTATAGGACAATTTTGAGTCATAGCCCCCATATACAGCTGCTTCCGATTTTTCCAATATTTGGTTTGTATATGTTTTTGCAAAATATGAGTGACTCAACCATATATGGTCAGGATCGGTTCATTTTTCGATCTAGTCCCCATATAAGTATAGCATCCGATATGAACTTTTTCAAACCTGCAGCCAAAAAAATTAATAACAATGCCGCTCAAATTTGGTGTATGCTTTATTTCTATATACAATTAGTTGCACCAAAGAGATGGGGTCTCTAAAGCAAGCGCGGATCTACGGAGGGGAGGACATTTCCCCTCCATACACCTTTTTACAAAAATCGTAAGGAATACAACATAAAAAAACATAAATATATATTAGTTTCGAGATAACAAACTTAATTTTATATATATTTTTATATATACCATCAAAATTCCACAACCTTTTCAAATTTAATGTCTTTTAAAGCAAATTTTTTTTTTTTTTTTTTTTGGTTAACCATCACTCAGGGGATGCCCCGTACAAATGCAGTGCATTGTGTTGATTTAAGGAAAATAGGTTATGGGAAGGAGGAGAGAGGGAGTAGTGTTTATGGATATTTGACTTAAATTTTATTAGATTATAACTGTCAGGAAAGACTTCTGCGGGGAGTTTATTCCACATACGGCTAGTTCGACTGATAAACGAATTCTCTCTGTAATGCGTTGTGCGGTCAACTGGACAATAGACTACAAACGGATGTGATCTACTAGAGAAGCGGGTAGAGCGAACCGAAACTCGGGCACTTGGAATAAGTTCGCTAATCTCAGAAGAACATTTCCCATGGTAATATATATACAACAGTGCTAGAAAGATAAGGAAAAGAGAAGGAGAAAGAACGGAACCTTGGGGTACCCCTGAATTAAGCTGAAACTCATTAGATGAGACCCCATCAATAACAACACGTATTGTTCAGTCTCTGAGAAAACTCGATATAAATCGAGAGAAGTCATTACCGACCCCAAATGCAATAAGCTTTGATATAAATGCACCGTGCCATACACTGTCGAATGCCTTGGAAATATCCAGAGCAACCACTTTACTTTCGCCAAAATTGCGAATGGATCGACTCCAGCGCTCAGAAAGTAGAGCTAACAGGTCTCCCGTGGAATGATTTCTACGGAAGCCATACTGTCGATCATTAAGAAGTGAGTTGGCCTCTAGGTAGTTCACAAGGTGGAAATTGATCATGCTCTCCATCACCTTTGAGAGCGCAGAGCAGATTGCAATTGGACGGTAATTTTCAGGGTTATTAGCCGCACCCTTTTTAGGGATTGGCTGGACATTAGCAACCTTCCAGCAAGAGGGAAAGACTCCCGCACGATAGCGTCGAAGAGCACTGTTTCAGCACCAGTGCTGGTATACCATCCGGTCCCGGAGACTTGTTAATGTTGAGATCCGAAAGAACCTTTTTAACTGCACGTGCTCGGAAGAATATTTTAGGCATAGTACAAGATATTCTTTCGAGTTCGGGCAGTGGTTGATCGCTATCCGGCAAAAATTAATTTTTTGCAAAAAGTTCAGCTAAAAGGTTAGCCTTATCAACCGGGTCAGTGAATATTTGGTCATTCATTATAAGAGTTGGGATAGCAGAACTAGCATTATTCTTTACTCTTTTAACAAATGACCAAAAGCTCTTGCTGCCCCGAGGAGCAGAAAGAACTTTAGCACGAAGGCGCTGATCGTGAAGAAATTTTTCGCGCCTTAGTACTTTGGCACATTCATTTCTCGCCTGTTTGCGTAGCAGTTCAGTGACGGAATTTTTATTTTCACGCCAAAGTCTGAATGCTTCCTCTCTGGATCTGACTGCATCTCTGCAAGTCTGGTTAAACCAAGATTTTTGATTAGGTTTAGCCGAAATGCGCTTTGATGGAATGAATAATCTCATACCAAGCACTATTATTTTTTCCACCATTATCACAGTAGCATCAACATTATTATCTAGGAAACAAAGTTTCCAGTTGAAATGCTTGAACAAATCGTTCAGCTCGGCCCAACGAGCCTTTTCGTAGATGAAAACTGAGCGTTTCATAGCTGGTGTTGAAACACTGTGAAGTACAGAGTACGAAAAAGAAGCGGAAATGGTACAATGATCCGAATTACCAAGAGGTGCAAGTATTTTCACTTCATACTTGTCAGGGTGTGAAGTTAGAAAAAGGTCGAGAGTATTCTGTCTTTGCCCATCAATGCACGGAATGTGCGTTGGTTCATTCACTAGTTGCGCTAAGTGGTTATGCGCGGCGAAAAGCTCAACGTAACGGCCTTCGGGAGTTGTTTGACTCGAATGGTGAAGCCAAGAAGAGTTGTGAATATTAAAATCGCCGGCAACTACGATTTCGCTATTCGGGCAACTCTAGGATTCTAGTTACGGATTCAGAAAGGGCATCGAAGCTATTATAGGTATGCTCCCTTTCTATGTTTGGGCTTCTGTAAAGAAACCCGAAATGTAAAATGTGTGACCTGATTTTGAACTTAACCCAAATTGAGTTAAATTCTGCATCATTACAGTTATAATGTTGCTGGAACTGGTACACACCATTGTCACGAATGTACATTGCAAGGCCCCTATGGAAAGAAAAAAGGGATAGAAGGTGATAACCAGGTACATGAAAATCCTGTAGATCAGCATCCCCACTCACCTGGGTCTCACATAAGGCGAAAACATCCGGCCGATGGAAGCGAGTGTGGGCATATGCAGAGAAAAAATTCGTCCTCAGTCCACGTATGTTACAGAAGTCTATTCTGAATTTACCTGACATTACAAAATTTATAAAAATCTAAGTCAATATTCCAAAAAAAAAACAATAGTACAAGTGACAAGTAATCGTTTTGCTGTTATTCGGATAGTTAAAAAATAGTTAAAACTAAATTTCAAAGAAAGCACCCAATACAGGATTGTGAGGAATACTTTCGTATTGTGGGTTATATTCCTTTATTAGAATCTATTTCGGAAGATTTCAAGTCTCGTTTTATGGAAGAGTGCTTAAATCTTTTAGCATACCTAAGCTTTTGCCGAAAATTATCACAAAACTTTCGTATTCTGAATTGAAAGTAATAATTTCACAAGTATTGGAGGACTTTGTTTTTTTTTTTTGAAAAACTTTTCAAGCTCAGAAATTTTTCTTTAAGAAAAATAACTAAAAGTAATTTTTTGAACAAACCTTAAAAATATTTGTTTAAAAAAATACTAAGCCAAACCTTGAAATTGATATTTTAATGGTCAAACTTAATTTCGCTATGAATATAATTCATTTTTATTTATTTCTAAACAATGTTATATTTTTTAATAAGTATATAAACTGTAAGAATGCTTATCAATGATTTTGGTATAGAAATTTGATTTGTTAAACTTTTGTAAACTATAATCTGTCATATTTTATACCCTATACCACTATGTGGTTTGGGTATAATGACTTTGTGCTGCTGTTTGTAACTACCAAAAATATTTGACCTAGACCCATCTTTTATTATACCGATCGAATCAGAATCACCATCTGATTCGATTTAACGATGTCCGTCCGTGTGTCCGTCCGTCCGTCCGTCTGTGTGTCCATGTAAACCTTGTAATCAAACTGCAGGTCGCAAATATGAGTACATTTTGATGAAGACTGACATATAAGCTTCTATCGGCCATAGGATGAACACTGTTGAAATTGGTGAAAATCGGTTAATGTTCAGACCTAGCCCCCATACAAATGACCCCTATGAAATCGACATAAATTGCCATAAGATCCAAATTATCATATAGATCTCACTCAAATTGGGTTTGTATGCATTTATTACATACATTAATGAGTAGTCCAAAAATTATACCTATGGGACAACCCTTACTCATAGGCCCCATGAAGAGCTGCTTCCCGATCTGCACTTAAATCGATCAAAAAACAAAAATATTGCACTGATTCTTTTCAAATTTTGTTTGTATATATTTAGCAAAATAAAAGAGACTTTACGAAACATGATCAGGATCGGTCCAATTTTGGGCCTAGTGCCCATATATTTAGATATAGCATCCGATATGCAGCCAAAAAAATTAATAAAAATCCCACTCAAATTTGGTTTATCTTATTTTCTATGTCCAGTTAGTTTGGCCTAGGTGATAGGGCCTCTAAACGCATGGTATAGGGTCTAGATCGACTATAATTTTCTTACTTGTTTTAATTGCTTCAAAATATAAATATTTAGTCATTTTAGTGTAAATTTTTTTAAAAACCTATATAATTAATTATAAAACAAGGTAAATAATTAGAATTATTTTATATCAACAATTGTTATTTTATTGGTAATGAATTTATTGAAAAACTTGTTGAGTTTTTGTTTTGTTTTTAGTTTTTATAAGTACATAACTTTTAAGTAAACTTTTATAATTAAAAATTATTTTTTGTCAAAAATTTTCCCCCCAAAGAGTTGAGTTAGATCCGCGCTTGCTCTAAACGCATGGTTTGAGGTATCGTATAGTTGTTTTAAACCGACTATCATTTTCTAATTTAATTTTAATAAAATAATTTAATAAAATAATTATAATAAAATAAAAAATTAACTAAGCTGGTTCAAGTGACAAGTAAATATTAGATGAATCTTGGCGGAGGCTACAGCACTAAAAAAGAGTCAACTTTGTTTTAAGACACACAACTTGGGCCTCTGGACACGTGGAGCATAACAATATATACACATCCCTATGAAGCAAATGCTACAATCACAACGAGCAGCAACTTGGACCTCTGGACACATCCCTATGAAGCAAATGCTACAAACACAACGAGCAGCAATTACAGCTAACACACATAAGAAAAAAAAATTTGAATAACAACACTAAAAGGAACAACATAAATAATTTTTTTCAATGGTGCGTGGTAGAGAAAAAGAAAGCATATATTTCTAAATTTCATAACTACACTAAACCTTTAATCAGAATAGTTTCTGGTTTGCAATAAGTATTTGACTTCATCAGAGGAATCATCGAACCATAATTCCGTCGTGGTTATGTTAATAACAATATTTCTTTTATAAATTTGTAAACAAACAATGTTTATTTAGTCGGGGGTCACACAAGGCAATTTTTATTGCGCAACTTTTTGGCAATTCTCTTTTGAAATTGCTTTTATGTCCACACACGACAATTTCTTCGGCAATTTTACTGTTTTGTTTTTATTTTCTTATAATTTGACATTTGTGTTCTAGTCGTAAGGAACAATAATAAAATTAAATACATACATACATAAATTAATTTAATTGGTTTTGTTGAAAAATGGATTTAAAAGAAAAAAATTCCATTTAAAGGCCATTTTAATAAAGTAAACAATAATTACGAATTATTCACACCAAGAAGCGAAACACCGAATGAAACGAAATGTCAAATATTCAACAAAAAAAAAAAAAAAGCGAATGAGAGAATTGCTTGAAATAGCCGAGAACCGGCAATTATTTTCCCTTTTTATTCCCCTCACCGCAACATCTACAAACTCAAGAATTGCGCAACAAAAATTGCCTTGTGTGAACTCGGACTTATAGTGTCAGCTGATAAATCTATAATATTAATAGGCTAGGCGATTTCTTCCGACCGATGTTTTGTTCTACTGTTTTATCCCGATTTTGACCAAACGTATATTATCTTAAAGGTATTTCTTTTCAACCGTTTTGCAGATTTACAGATTTTTTAATTTTTTCCTTTATTTTGAGTAAATTGCATTTAAAGTTGCTACTAACACATATATAAAATTATATATACATATGCTATGTGTGTTTTATTAAATTTGTTAATGTATTTGTTAATGAGTTTGTTATCTTCGTTCACAATAATAATAAACCATAAAAGTGTTGGTTTGTGAATTGGATAAAATTAAAAATAAAGCTGCCTAAAAATCGCACTCGAATTTCGAGCGCTGGCATCTGCTAGTATATATTGTTGTGAATTGTCCAAATGAAAATTCGATCAGTTAATTCGACTACAATTGAAAGTTGTTTATAATAGGCACCTATATTTTTTTCAAGATTTGCTGAACCGATTTTATAATTGAAACATTTGTACGAAAAGTGTGAAACATAGCTTACCAATTGATGGCATGATCGCGATTTTCACAGCGGATAGACGGACATCGCTAAACCAACTCTGCTTATTATAAGAATCAAGAATATATAGATTTCATGGCATCGGATTGTTTCGTTCCAATTTTTACAAACGGAATGACAAACTTATATACACCCTCTCTACACTAGTGCGATGGGAATAATAACAATATATTCAAATTTTTAGATGTTGTTTAAAGCTACCTCAGCACATAGTTTTCCTTCTAGATTGACGACACTTATATTTGTATGCTGAAAGTAAATTATACAATTATTTATTGATGCTTTGCTATTGCCATAAATGGATTTGGAATTTTGAATGAATTCACTAGTTGGAGTCCTGAATTCTCCTTCATAATTGTGTGTACGTTTCAATTCAGAGAAATTTTATTTTTCAAGTGAGTCGTTTGATTTTTTTCATTCTTCTTTTCCAAATATCATTTTAAACACTTAATTTCTTAAATAAAAAGTGATTAATGAATTTCGAATCATCTTTGTCGTTGACGAAAGCAACGAATTTAACTCGCAAAACTTAAGAAAAAAACTCACGTTTATCGTTGCAATCTGAATATTTTTGTATATTTCCAAGCAACACAGTTTGTAGTGCTGGTCACATTTGTATTCCATCATTGATGATTCTACTATATTTGTTTAGTTGCCCATTCGTACTCACACGTGTTGTCATTTAATAATGAACATCTGTGTAAACATTAACCTAAAATGTCGATATTGAAGATGATCACTGATGTTGATATGCTTGAGTCGTTAAGATGCTTCGGCAATGGCTGAGTATGGATTTCATTAAATTTGTATATTCATAAGTTTCAACTGTACTGCTCTAATCATTTTCTACCCAATTGTCCAAGTTTTCTGCTGAAGTCTTATTACAAAATTTACGTTTGTGTAAACATGCATAAATAAGTAGTAGAACTGTCTGTTTAACTGAATTTAACAAATCAGCTAGTACATGTGTCATCAGAAATTATTGAGTTTTGACAGCCAATCATGACTTTCGGCAAGCATAGCAATTTTCATTGATGGTTACTGTCATTATTGAAAAGCCCGACCATCTGGAATTAATCCGCTTTCAATTGTTTCCATTAAACAAAAATCAAAAATTTCTTCTTTTTGTCAACAATTATATTATTTTATTTTTAAACCCGAAATCAGGCATAATATTTTGAACTGTTAAAGCTATTTATATTCGGCATTTATAATCACATTTACCTTATTGTGCAAAATTAAAAAAGGTGTTTGCTCTAAATGGCTTTAAACCACGAATTAGGTAACTTTACAAAAAATTCAATAGCTAAAAAAGAAACGAAAATTATTAAATATTGATATTATTTTGTCAGAATAAGAAATTTTATTGTTTACACATTTTGCCGTTTCAGATAAAGTATGAGTCGCTCTTTCACATGCTGAAAACCAAAAAGTCATAACTTGTGGAAAAGTTTCCAAAAATCCAGAATATAAACACGAAAAAACTGATTTTAAAGATAAAAGATAAAAGAAAACTTTTTTAACGTACAAAAGACATAACTTTGAGAGACATTTATCTAGAGTAGATAAATCAATCCGAACATTACTTTGTTCAATTCGTAAAATCATCATCAGACCCGTCATTGTCTACATCGTTTTCGGGATAAATATTGAAACTCCTCTCAACATTCACTTTCTTCAAAGACCAACAGAAACGATTACATTAACGTTATAACGAAGACTTTTGAAGAGATTGAATTTTTGTTTACTTTTATAAGACACTAGTACTAACCCGATGCGCTTCGATATACCCCTCGTAATGAAATAAAAGGCAGGAAATACGTTTTGTAGAAAAATATTTTTTGTGTAGGAGGTGCCACGCCCATTAGTCTGATCCCGCCCATTTTTTGGGCGACTATTAACATTAATAACTTATGAACTCAAACAAAGTCGCAAGACTTTCACTATTATAGTACTCCAGTTATATTATATTCAATACTTAGTTTGTATGTCAATGTCCCAAGGCTTTCACTATTATAGTACTCCAATTATATTATATTAAATACTTATTATATTATTACTTATTATATTAAATACCACTCATATTAATAACTCGTGAACTCAGACAAAGTTCCAAGGCTTTCAACTATTACAGTACTCTAGATATACGACATTTAATATTTACTTTGTATGGGTATGGTGGCACGCCCATTGGTCCGGTCACGCCCATTTTTTCCGCATCTCTTCGAATTATTTTAGTATGTATATGTACATAGTTTCAGAGCTCTTGCTGTCGTAGTACTCCAGATATGATATGTTAAAATTAGATGTTAAAAATTCACTTTGTATGGGGAGTGCCACGCCCACTTGAAAAATCAAAAAGAAATTACCGTATTTTTCATTCTGGATAGGCAGCTACCCACTCTAAAAACTTCAAGACGATCGGTCCAGTGGTGTAGTCTCCGATAAACCACACACAAAGAAACAGACAAACAAACATACTCAACTCCATATATCTGTGGTTTTCTGGAATAACCGCGTATGACCATTTTTGTCAGTTTTGAGTTAACGATGCCAAATATGTTAATTTTTAACGCTCTTTACATGTGTTTAATTTTTTTAAAAAAAATATTGACCATTTCTGAGTTTTTCTTTAAATAAGGACGTAACTTAAATGTTTATTAACTTAATTTGCAGCACTAATGACGTATGTCAACCTACGTGTGATCGCTGACAAATTATTTTCTCAGAAAACAATACATAGCGACATACGTTGTTATTAATGAAAAAACTAAAAATGATTTTGGATTAATTTTCAGTTTATAACCACTTTTATAAATTTTGTGTTTATTTCTGTTATTTTTTGTCACTATTATTCTTGATACGTTGTTATATTCTCATCCCAAGTCCCGTCAACTTTTCGTTGACGAACAAAAAAATCCATTTATCAAGCAACAACAACTTATGTCTACATGGGTGGTAGGTAGCATTGGTAGCAACATAAGTTATTTTATCTGCACACACTTTAAGTGCAATTTACATATTGTTTTTTCGTCCTTCTCCAGGATACATTCCTCTGAAGATTTTCGACTCAAAATTTTATATAAAGTATTTATTGCCAATACCTACAGGACTGTTAAATAAAAAGCTCTAAAAATTTTATATCGAGCCCATAATTTCAAATATAACGTTTTTTGGCTCCCCTGAACATTTTGATTTTATGACATACGCGGTTATTCTAGAAAACCACAGATATAAGATATGCTATTGTTGTCAAATTAAAGTGCGATTTTGTTTTCTAACATGCCATGTTTAGGACGAAAGCCTGATTGTCTGTCTGCGAGTATACCCATATTTTTGATTTTTTTTTCCAATTTGCTGATGCAATAACCTTTCAAGCACTATAGACATGTATGGTAGAATAACAAAAAGAATATCGTCCCATTGCTCTTGCTCCTGGCATGTACTGTTGGAGATTAGATCTTAATATGATACTTCCACGTGTGAGAAGGTCGGCATCTACGTTGGCTAGCTTGGGGTTCCATTCTATGGCTTGTGGTTGATATCATTCTGGGCCTGGAAAATATGTATTATTTTCGTAGATATTTGTTTTCGAAAACTCTCTCTCTCATAGTACTGCCAATATATGATGATACATATTAACTATGTATTGGAAGTGACTCAATCACTTGATATATTTAAAAAAGAAATAACCAAATTGATCAATTTTTAAAGATTCAAGTCTACATTAGTTCATCGAGAAGTTATTATAAAATGTATCGGGAATTTTATACCGAACAAACAAACAAACACATATGGAAGCGGGTTTATGAAAACGTAGTAAAATTAATTACGAAATTGGATTTAATAGCGAATACTAATTATTGTCAGCAGCCACACATGTTTCCAATCAAATCATGCACGATTTTTTAAAAAAATTTTCATATTTTCCAAAAACGTAATCAAACAATATCCAGTACCAATTTTGCTCTTAATAAATTCATCTAAATTGAATGTAATTCTGCCGACGCACTCTTTAAACTTAAACAACTCACTTGACATATTGAAATCAATATATCAAAGCAAACTCTCAACATTTACGTCACATAAATCTCCATAAGGCGACATATTTGTTTACGATGTTCATTGAATTGTATACTAAGTAAATTTATACAAGCTTATTTAACCTAGTTCATACACTTCATTGATCTTGTACATATGACCCATTGATATGGACTTCTAAAAGTACATGATTAAAGAACTGAATGAATAAATGAATGAATGAACACACATGTTAAGTATTAGAATATTTATTTGAATGAACAACAAAGTGCTCATACTTGAACGAAACACCAAAAGTTCTGTATGTAAATGTGTAGTACGATCACTTCTTATTCACTTTAGTTGAAATTTAATTATGTTCAAAGTACTCGTACATTCACTGACTTGTTTGATTATTGTAGTTTCCTATGTACTCTGATTTTGATATTAAATATAGAAAACTTGTGTGTTATTATTATTGATTTTACACACTTTGTTAGCAATTAGTGTTAAAAGATGTGAACTGCCACAAGTTGTTAACACATGCACCACACACTAAAAAAAAGACGAAATAGACTTAAAATAAAAAAACAACAATAAATATATGAAGAGACTATTTTAACTAAACTGATAATCAACAGACCAAACCAAAAACCATTATACCACAAAAGACGAAACATATAATTGGTCTAATTCAAAAGATTGGCCAAAAAAAAAAAAAGAAACGAAAAATTAAACAAAATAATGCTGGCTGTCTGGCGGACTGGGTTATACGACTGGTTGGCATACAACGTATTAAGAACAACATATTAACCACATGTGTGGCACCCAACCCACACTTGTTAGTATGAGTAAATAATAGCAACAACAGCAGCAGCCGCCAACGTACCATAATTATTTAGCCCTGCAGTTATGAAAGCCTTTAACCGAAATTTAAGATTGTTGGTGCTTTCCATGTTGTTGTTGTTGTTGATGATGATGATGATGATATGATGATGCTTTCAAAATAAATAGCATTTATGTTGTTTGTACTTACTTCACGTATGTTGCTAAAGAATGGTTCGTTTTTTTATGTTTTTGTTTTTTTGGTGTTGCTGTATTCAATATTGTTTATTCTCTGTGTATGATCGTGTTCCGCAACGTGTGAGCTGACATGTTGGTGGTCTGCTAAAAATCCAATACAAATAGAAATCAAAATGTATGTTTTTGTTTATGGTTCACCAAAATATGTTTAGTTTATATGCAAGCATATGTTTATTTGTGTATCTGAGCTCGCATAATTATTCTGCTTAAAGGGTTTCATTTTATACAGTATTTAAATTCTCCCCAAACATTGGTCTTGCGATTGAATCATTTATGGATCAATAACTTATTCTATTGACAAGGAAACTAGATACTGTAGGGCAGATTCTCAGATCGTACTGCTATTTCAATATTAGTGTATGGAGAAAATTTGAAAATTGAATTAGACTGAAAATAAAAGCGCTAAAAAAAATTTAATTATTTGCCATCATTTAGTATTTAATGAAACGTTTAATGTGTATAGGGTCTAGACCCCATATCATTCGTTAATAGAATGGATGTTTAAGGTTCATCTAATTGGATATAGAAAATAAGCATAAACCAAGTTTGACTGGCATTGTTATTAATTTTTTTTTTCTTTGGATATGAAAAAGTTCATATCTTATATGGGGTCTAGGTCGAAAAATGGAGAGATCCGGGCTATATTTAATGTAGTCACTTATTTTTTGCAAAAACATATAAAAACCACATTTGATACAAATCTGTGCAATATTTTTGTTTTTTGATAGATTTAAGTGAAGTGAATTAAAGTGATTAACGAGTGCAATAAACACACAAAAACCAAATTTGATCGACATCAATATGATAATTTGGATCTTATTGCAATATAAGTCGATTTCATAGGGGTCATTTGTAAGGGAACTAGGTCTGAACAAGCACCGATTTGCACCAATTTCAATAGCGTTCATTCTATGGCCAATAAAAGCGTATTTGCCGAATGTTATGAAAGTATATTAATACTTGCGACCTGTACTTCGATTATAAGGTTAACATGGACACACAATCGGACGGACAGGTGGACGGACGGACGGACTGACATCGCTAAATCGACTCAGGAAATGATTCTGAGCCGGTCGGTATATTAAAAGATGGGCCTAGGTGAAATTTTTTGCTAGTTACAAACATCAGCACATAATCATTATTAATGTGTGTTTATTTGTTTGTTTGTTTGTAGGAGGAAATCTCCGTAACTACTTATCTGATCTTTTCACTGAGTCTTACTGCTGATGTGGGAAGCGCTATATGCTGTAATTTTTGAATATTCTTGGTGGGCGTGGCACCTTCCATACAAAGCAAATTTTTAATATCATATATATGTGAGGTCACCTATGTATTATTAATGCAGTAGCTATGCCTGAAATGGACGGGATCAGATAGGTAAGCGTGGCACCCCTATACAAAGAAGTTACTCAATATCACATATCTCGGGTACTTTGACAAAGACAGCTTTGCAAATTTATCTTAGGTCATCTATTATTAACGTGAGTCAGACAACAAATGGGCGGGATAAGACATACAAAGTAAATATTAAATGTTATGTATCTGGAGTGCTATAATATTGAACCCTTTTATTACGATGCGGCGCACAGTGGACCATTTGACGAGAGGGCGGTCAAAAATCTATAACTTTTGATTGGATTGGAATTTTAATATGCGGTTTTTTTTGTTTGGTAGGTGAGACTTTAGCCTTCAAGTTTTGCTATAAGACATAATTCTCGACCGAAAATAAAAAAAGTTACGGAGGGTTTAAAATACATTTTCATTTGTAATTGAATTTTAGTACAAAAGTGAAGTGTTAAAAGGTAAAAAAAGGTTTTTTTTTAATATAATGTCTTATTTTTTCAGTTAATTTTAAACTAATACTTTTTAACAATTTTTTTAGTTAATTTTTTCAGAAAATGCCAAACTTTGGCCCCCTTAAACTTTTTAGTCCTAATGTGCACAAGGGCCAAAGGTTGTTTTTTTTTTTTTTGAAAGATCCCGACTTAAAATATAATTTATTAAGCAGCGAACGTAAAAGTTACCTTATATTGGTTCAAGATAGAGAAGTTTCAATGAAAAACTCGTATGTTTTTGCTTTAGTTAAATTTTGTTTTTATTGTCTTTTTAAATATTTCTATATCAATTTTTATGGTAAATTTACAAAATATATAAATTTTTAAATCAAGAAAATTTTTTAACTATATAAAAAAAGTGTAACTTATTGTTAGTGTAATGAAAAAGTACTTTAAATCAACCAATTTTAGTAAAAATTTCTTCTAAATAGCCTTGATTTTCATCTTCTAGAAGTTGTTTAGCTTCTTCGTCTAATTCAGTAGAGGTATTTTTCCATTTTTAACGAATGTTGGACATACATGGATCTGAAGTGCACAACAAAATAGTGATAAGGTCTTCATTAGTACAACATCTGTACATTTTCCTTGTGTTGTGCTCGCGAATGAATCTGTAGTCTTTGTTCCTTTTTTCTTGCGCTTCTTCAGATGGATCTCCTATTGGTAGCATATTGTTTTGAATTATTTGTTCCCCATGGTACAAAATTTTATGAACTGTGGATGGCGTATATCTCCAAGAGTATTTTTCATTATAAAGTATAGCTGTTTTATTGGCGTACTCTCCAAATTTTTTTGCATTTATCTTTCTGCTGCATGCTAGAACTTGTAATATGATTTTGAATCGTCTTACTAATTCATAATCTACACCTGTGATAGATGCTGCAGTTTCCGGATCGGAAAAAAATCTCCTTGCAGTATTTCCATCATTTGTGTTTCCTTCCCCTTGTTTTGGTTGGTCGATTACGAGGCCTAGCTGTAGATATTTTTGTTGAATTTGTTTTTTTTTGCTTTCTTTTTTCTTAATTTTCTTTGTTTTTTCTCACTGTTTCGCCTAACGGACCAAATACCAAATCATAACCCAATTTAAGAATATGCTCCATGAAACGTATTCTAGCATGAAGAGGGGCCATTCCTTAAAACTATTGTCTTCTGGTGGGGGTTGGCTTAATTGACTTGATGTCTTTTGGCATATAATGCAGCTTGACGTTGACTTTGTTCCAGTTAAAGCTTGTTCAACTTTTCCATCAATCATTGTGAGACACATTTTAAAATGTATTTCAATGTCTTGGTCATCAAATTTAAATATTACTGGTTGAAGTTCCTTAATTTGATCTTTTATTTTTTGAACTTCTTCAGTTATGACATCTTTGGTTTCCTTTTTGAATGCAAATTTTATTGGTCTGCAATACTTTGTTGAAGAAGGAATTTCACTTTTCTATATATCAATTTCTCTAAGATGTTATACCTTTTTGTTAAGCGCAATGGAACGAAAGATACCATAAATAAATGAGCATCTGATGAATTTTCGGCATTAAATTGCTTGAATTGTTTCTGATCAGAGGATCCCTCACATCCCCATTTAGAAATTAAAGTAATGCTGCCATTATCAATTTTTTTTAAATGATCAGTATCAAGCGTATTTAGCAATCGTTCTGCAGTATGTTCAAGGAGATTTTGCAATTTTATTTCTGCTGATGTTGAAGTCACACTAATAGCAGATTGTGAAGGTAAGCATTCTCTTTTGGCAGAAACTAAATCTCGATACTCTGGAAAAATCCAATTTCAAATCCAAAAATAGGGCGAACGCTTCTTCCGGCGTAAATTTCTTATCTTCAATTGGTGTAGGAATGTTTTTCAAAATCCTCTTTGTGCGCCTTGGGCTCGCTTCTACTATTTTTTTAATTATTTCAATTTTATTTTTTTTATTTTGGGTTGGTTGAATTTGGTGCAAAAATGAATCCTTAATAATTCTTTGAGAAATTTCTTCATTGATATTCTCCAGCTTGCGCCTTCGAGATCTTTCACTACATCCGTCAATTGGTTTTGCTGGTCGACCCTTTTTTTCCACTTTCGTTGGCAGTTGTAGATGCACTCTCAAAAACAAGTTCCTTTATTAACGAGTCTTGGTAACGTTTGTACATATTTGCCTTGCTATGAGAGCATTCAATGTACCGTCTTTTCAAATTCGATGCAAAATTAGTAATTTTTCCTTTGTGCATTTCAATGTCTTCTAGGTTACAATTCTTAAAGAAGTCGTTGCTCACTATGTGCAAAATTACATCGTCTACATCATTTCGTTGAAAATAAATATCTGCCAGATCTCTGTAACAGTACTTAGCCATTGCACAAATTGTAATGAATAATAGTTGTGGAAACATTATTATAAATACTCTTTCTTGCAATTATGTAAAATAAAATTTTTTATCTTTTATTACCACTTTTAGAAGCATAAAAAACCCACACCCTAACCCCTTTTAAAAGGTGAAGCATACATGCTCATATCTTAAAGGGCTATGTCGCAATAGTTTTTTTTTTACCATTTACCTGTTATTTAAATTGTTTCCCATTTTCTCAGGTATTTAAACTATATAACTCTAATTCAGACTATTAATGTTTTTGAAAGATACCTATGTAAATGTACCTGTAACAGTTAAGCGCATTATATATCAACCCTTTTTTATAAGTATATAACAACTCCTGACAACTCTACCGACACGCGAAAATATACACCGCGGTGCACCGGTACGACCAACTTTTGTATTTATAACACTCAGACGGACGGACGGACATCGTTTAATCGATTCAGAAAGTGTTTTTGAGTCGATCCGTATAATAAAAGATGGATAAAGGTCCAATATTTTTGGCAGTTACAAACATCACCTCCAACTTAATATATCCTAACCACATAGTGGACAACTTTTGTATTCATAAATTTTGCAGAAAATATCTAACCTTGGGTCAGAAAAATTATTCTGGTGCACACGGGCGGAAACTGGCGGGTGTATAATGGGGTATAGGAGCATAGGGGAGGGTTCGGACTATAGACGAGTGCAAGATCTTTTCTGACTGCTGTTGACTGGCAGGAGTTATGCTCTATTAAGTAGGAGATTTTCGGAAAATTTGGACCTTTCTTAAAAAATTTTTTTTTCAGATTTCGGAATGACTCAGTGATTATACATTTTTAACAGTAATAGCATGGAATCCACAAAATTATACAAAATTTATTTCACTTCAAAATCATTAAAAAATAAAAATTTACAAAGAAATTTTTAATTTTAGCAAAATACTGAGAAAGCCCATTTTCGAAGACCCTGTTCGCTATGATGTGGTTGAGATAGAGTCGCAATTTTTTGGCTCCCGAGGTTTACTAGTATTTACTTTCTAATGAATGACATAACTTTAAAATCGGTAACAAAAAAAAAAAAAATGATTTTTGGCCGCCTTCTCAAAATATGGTCCACTGTGCGGCGGAGAGATGAAGCGATGCACACCGTGTTACATCTACTAATATAATAAAATACGTTTAAAACTTTTATTTTTCCTTTTTTGTTTATCTTGTTATATATATTTTATTAAAGCTCTTTCTCTCCTTATGCATATGAGTTTTGAATCTCTCCTACTATTTTGATATTAATCTTTGGTCACAACAAGTCTATGGACCAAGTTTCAGATTGTTTGGATGAGGGGAAATGGGGTTTAAACCACTAAGTGACTGTGCATGACTATGCGTGTCTGTGGGTGAATATGTCAAAGTTAATCTTTTTTCACAGCAAGCCTATCGACCAAGTTTCAGTTCGATCGGATAAGGGTAAATGGGTTTTATATCACTCTGTGACTGTGCGTGAGTATGCGTGACTGTGCGTGACTATGTCAAAGTTAATTCTTTATTCACAACAAGTGTATGGACAAAGCGTCAGATCGATCCGTGACTGTGCGTGATTATGTCAAAGTTAATTCTTTATTCACAGCAAGTGTATGAACCATGCTTCAGATCGATCGGATGAGGGGAAATGATATTTGGATCACTCCGTGACTGTGCGTGACTATGCGTGACTGTGCATGACCACCCCAAAATTAATCTATAGTCACACTAAGACTATGGGTCAAGTTTCAGATCAATTGATAAGGAGGAATGGGGTTGCCCACGACAGACAGACAGACAGAGAGTATGAGTTAAAAGAAATAGTGTAAAAAAGGGAATTCGTTGGGTTAGTCTTTGAAGCAACGTACTTCTACGATTCCTTTTCCTATCTTTTCCAAATTCTTCACAGCAATTTATAATATCTTCAGATTTTGTTTAAAAAAATATTGTATAAGCTAACATTTCAAAATAATGTAAAATTAGATGGCAATTTAGCTCTTAGATCATACGATTAAATCGATATTTTTTTAACTCAATTATCTTTTGCTTGATTTAATTGTTTGTTCGATTCTTCAGTATTCTTCTTGGACAGCCCTTTTCGAACTATAAACTAAGTTGATGTCGCTGATACCAAACGATCTTAAAATTTTAATTTGTTTCTTATAAAAATATAAATTAATTACATTGATCTCAAATTTTTTTTTTAAACAACATTCTTTATGTAATTCAGTGACAACAGGGTGTCGCTAAAAATCAATATGCATACAGAAATACAAAAATATGTTACCCATAAATAGAGTGCGCTGACCCAGTGTAACACGCTGTGCGATCTATTGATAGCTACTCATTATCTTTTTGTTGTAAGTGTATTGGTAATATTTATACATTAATTGTTAGGCATTCTGAGAAACCTAAGGGCGATTTGTTTTCAACTTAATCAAATTTTTGTTTCACAAACATATAAATATTTGTTCAAATTCGTTTTTTTTTTCGCACTCGTATGTATCGAATTCAGTAAACTTCTACACTTCAACTGCTTATTGTTTGTGTTAAATATTGATGTGAGAGTCGATATAAACACACTCATATGTATGAATTTCTGGAATATGGTTTTTGTTAAAAAAAATTTTTTTTTTGTTGATTGGTATGGATTTGTTTTGTTTTTATTAACTCTTCCGATTTGTTCATCATCGTCAGCATCATCATAAACTTTATTGAATTGTTGTAGACCATATGTTTTCTATACTTATTTATCTAAATTTCTTATTTTGGTTAGCCCCTATTATTAAAAGCGGAATATAATGGTTTTGTTAAATTGTTTGTAACTATTTTAAATTTGTATCGACAATTGATTTTTGAACGGGTTTCGAGTCTTTTATTCAGTCCTTTATCCTTTGTTTCATAAATGTTACATTGTCTAAAAACATAAAGTGAATATTTTTATGGAAGTTGATATGAGGCATTTGGCATTTTCCATCTTATTTTTTATCTGCCCACGATGGTCAATGACCAATCTTAACCACCTGCAAAACTTGTGGTGGGGCATGCTGAGCCGGTCGTTTTTGTTTTTTTTAGCTAGTATTTGTGTCTCAATATACCTGTTTCTGAGCTGCCCTTAAAGCAAGTTTCAAGAGAGTTTCAGTGATCTGGAGACGAATCTCTGCTTTATTAGCTCCATTATTTTATTTCCATACGCATGCCATGTCTTCGCCACAGCTAAGTCTAAAAGGTGATCAAATACTCGAACTTGCCATCTTTTGTTGCGAAGTTTAATTTCGTATCTTCTTATAATTCAGCAATGATATCCATACCTCCCATGTTCGCATTGTCTTGCCCAACAATAGACGGACTGTCGATTTCGAAGTATTTTTTTTTTCAAATTTATTATATCAATTTACAGTACGTTTGGCATTTACAATTTTATTATCTTTTCACGAAACAGTTGCAATATCGATTTCTTCAGCTTGGAAGCTTACAATTTGGTATTCTGGAATTATTTAAACAATGAACACTTCATTTGCCAGTGGTATAGATATAAAATAATTGTCAAAATAAATTTGAAAGTTCTGATTACGTGGAATTATACCTGAAATTCTTACGACGATATTCGGAGATGCTCCTATATTCGGCTCATTGTAAGCAAATTTCGTAGAGCCGTTGAGAACGTATATTTTATGGCCCGATTTGTAATGCTTATTTGGGAGCTATCGATTCAAAAAATTCCGGGCTCCAGTATAAACATTTGTTCATCAAAGAGAAATATCGCTCAAGAGGAAACTTGCTGAAATTTTTGTTCAACTGCTCAATGATTGGGAGCATTCTTTCATAATTTCCATCAATTGATGGTAGATTTCTGGCGTTATCGTTGAAGTGTATTCGACATGGTATATTATCAAATTTTTTAAGAGGCACCACTTCTTTGATTGCCTGTGTTCCAATTTTGCTATTCCAGGTGTACTGGGAAGTTGTACTAAAGGCATCATACAGATTAGTAATTAACCGTATTAGTTATTTAGGAAGGAAACATAGAAAATGTTGCATTGTCGTATCATATTCGCTTATGACATCGGGCAGTAATATATTTCCTATAAAACGCAATTGACGCTCCTCCAAAGCTATATTTTAGTTTTCGAAAGAAGATTATCGTAACGGTTTTTTCAGGCTGTTTACTGACTGCTGAATTTAATGGAATATCACACGATGGAATATCTCTCGATTCTGTATTTTAGATTTTCACTTTCGATCTCCTTCGATGTATGTTCCAAAAATATGATCAATAGTATCATTGACAGCTTGTTCTAAATCTTCAGTATCATCAATTTCTTCAAAGTCTACATCACTATCATCATCAAAATCGAGCCCATGTTTACTCTCGTCAAGCACTTGTAACATTTCATCATACTGTTAATTAATCTTAATAAAGTATTGGCCCTGTAAGTCAATGTGATATTCAAAGTATTTTCCATCTTTGCGAAAATAAAACCTCATGCTTTGAGACTTGCAAAGTTTTAAAGAAATTTGTCGTTCCTCCATTAGAAGAGAAGAGGGTTCGACTAAGATCATTCTACCTCAATTAAAGCATGTGGCAGTCAGAAGGGGGGGTTTGTTTTAGACTATACAATGTTTGGGTTAAAACTTCTCATTCGATACTTTCCAAATAGTTTTTAACTGCTCGTCAAACATGTGACCGAGCATTGTCATGATGAAAAATTATTGTCTGGTGTTTAACCTTTCGTTCTGGCCATTGTTTCTCTAATGCTCATTTCAAATATATCAATTGTGTTCGGCGCACATTTCCTGTGATGGTTTCATCCAGTTTCAGCAGTTCATAATACACCAGACCTTTCCTATCACACCAAATACGGAGCTATTCCATGATGTCATGGATATTCTGCTTTGACTTTAATGTTAATATTAATGTACGGATTGTATCCGGTGGTGCATAAGTAACGTATGATTTATTTAATGAATACCTTTTTTTCGTTTTGATTTTTTTAACATTGGAGTTTATTAAAATCAAGATTATAACTTGGATATATGTTCATATTATGTCTTGAGGATAAAAGCTTTCAAAATCAGAACCATAGTTGGATGAGCTGTGTGAGCTGTGGTTCCATCTTGTTGGAGCTACAATTCTGGATTATTCTCTACCTCTGTCTGTAAGAAATGTACATTTAACGCAACTTGTTCGTCGTTTCAAAAAAAAAAAAAAAAAAAAAAAAAAAAAATGGTGCAATGAATATTTCTGAAGTTACTCCATACCATAACGTGCATCAAAGTGATGCTCAACAATTCTTCTGCAGTTTTGTTTTTTCACGTGGCCATTGAAGTGAAAATGGGCCACATTATAAATTTCTGAATAAACTAGTTGTTTTCTGTGCACAATTCGTAAAAACGGCAACTATGCTCAATGCGCATATGTGCATCATTTGGTTTTAACTCGGAAAGGAATTGTATCTTATATGATTCATTCATTGCAAAGACCGCCTAGACATCATCAACTGCTGGGAACGTCGCCTGGTGGAAGTTCGGTGCCTTCCCGAGCAATGATCAAATCATTTCGAACTATACAACTTTGGCTCTTTGATGAGTCCTCAACATAAATCTTCCAAGTTCTTCAAAGTTAATTCTGAAAAATTAACTGAAAAAAATACATGAACAAAAAATGTATTCTCTAATTAAACCATTACGTTATTTAGGCCCCACTCTGTGAAAGCGAATTCACATTTCGTTACCAGTAACAATACGATACAAAGTCGTATTCTGTTGGGACCGTTAAAGCCGCATATCCGACATGTAGAACTGCCATTCGTCTTATGGCAGCCTTAGCTCGTATGACACCCAATTTCCTTGCTTTTGGATAAATCCCAATGATCTAAGGTGTTTAGAAATTGCTGTTTGTGTTACGTGTTTTTCTCGCGTATGGCACGAATTTTAATGTTTTAAATGATGGAGCACATTCACCGCAAACTACTGACAGCAATCGACGACTTTCAGCAGCAGTTCGTTTCGAATTAGAGTAATACTTTCCGCAAATGCAGTTTATTTGCTCATAGAATTTTATGTTGTCCAAACTTTGGCAAATTGACACATAATATAAACTAAAGCCATATAGCGTGGCTTAAACATGAAGGTAGTAACAGTATGGTCAGATGCTATGCAGCACCAGCAACGTCATCTTTTGTTGATACTTCACTTTTATGTTATGCCCAAGCAATAAAAGAAATAATTCTTAACAATTTGAATTTTAAAAATCACAATTGTTGAATTTTCTATTTCTAATTACTTGAAAAGGTATCTAAAATTCGACTATAGCTCGTTTTATAACAGCTTTCTTTTCAGAATTCAATATATTGTGTTGATTATTTTTTTTTCAGTTGAAGTTGATTTTTTGATTGAAACCATTTAATACTCAATATCAATCAATTTTCGATGTATTGTTTATTTTTTTAAGATTTATTAAGAATAAATTTTGATTTAAAATTTAGTGTTTACACAAATAACGGTATTACATGATTGAGTTCATGAATTTTATACAAAAGAAATTGTATCTATATAAATCTTATGCTGCTCAGCATGCAGTTAAGTGCATTGTATTACATAACCGTTAGTTTTACTAATTTTAAGGATTTACATGAAATAGCTCTTCCTAACTCTTTTTTTTTAGACCGCGAAGCCGAATGGCTTGTCTGCAGAATGTGTTGCAAATGTTGTGCAAATGTGTTGGTTGGTTGTGTAGGGAACCATATATCGAAATAACCTGGCATTATGTTTAACTGGAGCTAACGCCAACAAATTAATATTAGAAAAAAATAAATCTTATCTATGTATATTATACTTTAATTTCAATATTTAAATTAAAACTTATAAAATATTCCCAACCATAAGTTTGTGATCACACCACTGTGCAGAGGGTAGATATCAGTTTTTCAGTTTGTTTTAAATCATTGAAATTAATTCCGTAGACTCATGAAGCAAATGCTACAAACACAACGACCACAACACAACAACAATTACTGCTATGATACACAAATTATTTTTATATTTATATTTATTTATTTGATAGTTTCCTGTACAGTACAGGAAAGCATTATTGTTAGATGTGCAAGTTTAACAAAATTAAAATACTTAAAACTAATAATAATATTTTAATTTATCACAATATATTATTAGTTTAAAATCAAGCAAAAAATTGAAATAAAAATAGTTTAAAAGTGTTTGCGTTGCTGTTAAGTTGCTGGTTTTGTGGAATAATATTCCAAAGACGTATAGCACTAGTATAAAACTGCCATTCTGACACAAGATATTTATGCCTAGGGAGAATGATCTTCCTACCTCTTTGTGATCTTGCGAAACGAATTTTAGCGTAAAGATATGGTGGACTTTGAGTATAAATAATTTTGTGAAAAAATATTAGTACTCGAATCTTAAGCAAGTTTTCAAAATATACGCTGTAAAGGCTTTTTGTAAGAGATGAAACATGTTCAAACTTCCTGATACCAAAGACATTTCTAACGATATTATTATACAGCACATTCATCTTACGTTTGCTACTGGCATCACAATTTGCAAAGAGCTCACATCCATACATTAGACCAGGAATAAGGTATGCTTTTGCCAACAATATCCGAACTCTTAAAGATGTAAAATACTGCGTTGGCCAGAGGGACCTGAGTTTAATGTACGTTTTTCCAACCAGCGAGTTAATGTGACTTGTCCAGGTAAGATGATTGTTGAAGATAATTCCGAGATTTTTCGTTACTAGCACGATCTTTATTATTTCGTTATTAATTTTTACAAATTCATTGAAAGTAGGAACAGTTTTTTTTCTTATGAATTACTATACATTTAGATTTTTTTTGGATTCAAACAAAGCCCATTTGCAGTTGCCCATATATAGATTTTTCTAAGATCATCGTTTAGCTTAATCAAATTTGCATCAATTGATTGCATTGGGCACTCAGATATAATTGGACATCATCCGCATACAAATGCATTTTACTATGAGAAAGTAGTTTTGGCAAATTATAATAATTAGAATAATAAAAAGAAAAATATAGAAAAATCATTAGCGCTTTATGTAACATTTGCATTGAAATCTTGGTTTGCTGGCTAAAAATGACCAACCCAGAAAATTCCTTAAGAGTGTAATCATGATTTCCACAAATGGAGAAATGAACATCGCTATATCAACTCCGCTTGTTATAAAGATCAAGATAATATATATTTTTGGGGTTCAGATTTTTTTTTCTAGTTATTACAAATGGAATAACAAACTTATACCAACATGTTGGCAATTTCATTTTAGATGTCAAATGTTGCCAGGGGTTGCAAATGACATGCCATAACAACCGGTTTTCATACAACTGACAATAACTGACAACAATTGACATTGAAAATGACATAGTGAAAACCAGGGATTAATTGCTTTCAAATATCAGTTACTAGTATGCCCTGTCGTGCTTCGCTATGACTTACCGAGACTTATTGACATCTATGTTTTCATAACAAATCTTTCCTACAAAGTTTGTATTGTAAAATTAAAAATTGTTTTATTTTATATTATCTTTATTTCAAAGCTTGATGATATTATATTGTTTGTTTTTTTATTCGGTGCAAAAATGATCAACATTTTCGGCTACATACATCTATGTAGCTGTAATTTTGGCAATTTTTTAGTTTAGCCATTTTTGGTTTGGCAATTTTTGATATTGTCGATTTTTAAATTTTAATGTTTTTGTTTTTGGTGATTTTTGTTTTTCGCGATTTTCGGTTTTGGTGATATTTTAATTTCCGCCCATATTTTCTACGACTATTCACATTGGTAATTAATGTACTTGTCAAAAGTTTAAAGACTGTCGCTTTCATAGTATTTCATATTTTTATAGGAGGTGCCACGCCCACTAAAACTATCAAAAAATTACTTCCAAGCTCCTTTAAGCTGTAAACAAACATACATACATTCGTTTTTTTATAAGTGCTAGCTGGGCCCGGTCCACGTTGCTGGCCCTAAGAAAACATATGGTTTTATATTACATCTAAATTTTAATATACAGTGTCGGGCAAAAGCAACTCCCCCGAAAGTTTAGCATATGGCCCCGCCCCTCAGCCTACATACCAAGAATCGACACAGATTCCTTAACAATTTCATCAAGATCGGTCCATCCATTTTGGAGTCCATATGGAGCATACACACATACATACATCAATATTTATATACATCGAAGATATATTGATTCCAACGGGAAATACAGTTGATCAACTTTAGAAAAATTGGATTGTCGAGCTTTTTCTGTACAAAAACATAACAAGCATTTACAAAATCTGAGGGTTATTGTTATGTATTTTTTAACTGGAAATATTTACAAATTATATTGCTCCAATCGTGAACGTCTATAATGAGCTCGGTGACATATTCTTAAAACATGTACGCACCGAATTTAAGTAAAATTTATATTATTTGGGAAGATAGAGGAGCCTATCGGCATGACCAGCAAACAGATTCATCGTGGCTACCGAATTTACTATCTACCGAATTTCGATGAAGTTCTTAAATGAATTTCGTTTTCATTACAAAACTAATTTTGTTTTTCTAACACAAAAGGGTTAGCTGCTATTAAATTTCTGTCTGTGTGTGGAGAATTTACTTAGAACAAACGATCCAAAGTTGACCAAGAATTACGAGGGTTAGGCTTAAACATGAACGCTTGTCCTTATAAATTTGATTCAAATATCTTTTCATTTGCGAAAAAAAGGTCTATAGTTTTAAAACAGAGTTTTAATGGACACAGGAACAGATAGACAGACACGATCAATCAAGCGTTTCGTAGTCGATAGTAACAAGAAATTCATTTTATATTTTTGAATCCCAATTAAAACTTTTTAACTCATGGTCCCCTACGCATTGGAGATTTAAATGAGTCATAAAACTTCAGTTATTTCAAAACAATAGCTTCAAAAATTGTTATACTCGTATTATTCAACAATTAAAAATTCAATTAGAAAATTCAATTAAACACAAATTGAATTTGTATTGAATGTAGATAAAGATCTGTTAAAAATGAATTTACACTAAACAATAACTTTGGTAACAACTCAATTTACTGCTTTGAGTTCAGTATCACCAAACAACGGCCTTAGTTGTTACCAACGAACAACAGACAAATGAAGTCAACCGAAGTCACAAATGTTAAATGGTTAAGTAAACACGTCAATAGGTGTTTAATTATTATCTTTTTTAGTTTGAAGACTAAAGAAACAACACATACACACATTTGTTTGCACATTAACATTTTGCTGTTGTTGTCATTGGTAAGATCACGCAAAAAAATTTAAGACTACAATTTGTGTTAGATGTTACTGTAGGAAGTTGTCCAACATGATGGCATAAATTTTAGAAACACATTAGAACTAAAAAAAAAATAATGTACATTAAGATTATGGAAAGTAAGTAAGACTCGGGTTCGATTCGACCACTATGAGGGAAATTAAAAGTCATTAAAAAAATATTTAAATATTCATAATATCGGATGAAGGCCAGATAATGGTAATGTTCATTGACCAAACTATCTAGGTGGGAATATTAATATACATAGTATGTTATAATTAACCAACTTAAAATGAGTGCCATGTATTTGTTAATATTTATATACATTACACAAGGGAACAAGGTTTTTGTTGATTAAGAACTGAATGTTGTTTTTAAAGTTTCGCTTTTATTAAAAAATGTTATTTTTGTACGGAAATCGCGAACAAAATCAAAAGTTGTACACCGATTACAATGAAATAAAGCTCATTGCATTCGAAATATATTTAACTAAATGCTCTTAGACTGAACCTGTGATCTGTGTCGCATTTTTATTTTTTATAAATTTTTAAAGAACAAAAATTTGTATTTATTTTGAAAATTGTTTTTTTTTTTTTCAAATCTTCCACGATATCTCTAAAAATGCTAGGCAAATTTTAAACCAATGTGAGCACGGCATAAGTATAATATTGTTGAAGAGTTTTCGATTTTTTTAACTGAATATAATGAACCGTTTTCAAGTTATTCCAATATATTTAGTGGAAGTGCCTTAATTTTGGATATAACGTCATATCGCGAAAAATCGAGCTGATAGAAAGTGCAGATTTGGATTTTGCATCCCAAATAACCTTAAAAACAATACTCAGTTCATAATCAACAAAAATCCTGTTCTCTTAAATTGTAATTTAAGAAAATCTTATAAAATCTTAAAATCTTATGGAAATCGCGATTTTTATCAATTGAGTTTTCTCAGTAAATTGTGAACAAAATAAAAAGTTATGCACCGATTATAGTGAGGTAGAGCTCATTTCATTCGAAATATGTTTAGCTAAATGCTTATATTCCAAACCAGTGATCTGTGTCGCATTTTTATTTTTTATGAATTTTTAAAGAACTAAAAAAAATTTTTTTTTGAATATTGTTCTTTTTTTTTAAACTTCCACGATATCTCTGAACTTGCTGGGCAAATTTAAAACCAATGTAAACACGGCTCAAAGATAATATTGTTGACGAGTTTTGGATATGATGACCCGTTTTTAAGTCATTCCAAGATATGTAGTTGAAGTGCCTTAATTTTGGACATAACGGTATATCGCGAAAAGTCGAGCTGATAGAAAAAACCAAGTACAGATTTGACAACAGCGACCTCAAGTTAGTAAAAAATTTTAATAAAGTTCCAGTCAACACCAGTTTCAATTTTGTTCCCTTGTGTTATCTATACTACTGTTTATACCCTATACCACTATGTGGCTTAGGTATATTGACTTTGTGCTCCTGTTTGTAACTACCAAATATATTTGACCTAGACCCATCTTTTATTATACCGATCGTCTCAGAATCACTTTCTGTGTCCATGTAAACCTTGTAATCAAACTACAGATCGCATACATGAATATGTATTAATGAAATTTGGTATATAAGCTTTCATTGGCCATAGGATGAACGCTATTGAAATTGGTGAAATTCGGTCCATGTTCAGACCTACGTAAATTGCCATCAGATCTAAATTATCATGTAGATCTCGGTCAAATTTGGTTTTGTATGTGTTTATTATATCCATTAATCAGTACTTCGAAAATAATCTCTATAGGACAACTCTTAGTCAAAGGCCCCATATAGAGCCGCTTCCCGGTCTTCATTTATATCTATCAAAAAACCAAAAAATTGCACAGATTTTTCTCAAATTTGGTTTGTATATATTTTTTCAAAATTTCAGTGACTTAACCAAATATGGTCAGGATCGGTCCATTTTTCGACCTAGTCCCCATATAAATATAGCACCAGATATGAACTTTTTCATATCTGCAGTCAAAAAAATTAATAACAAATTTGGTTTATGCTTATTTTCTATATCCAATTAGTTGGACCGATGAGATAGGGTCTCTAAGCCATGGTATAGGGTATCGTATAGTCGGGCTAGACCGACTATAATTTTCTTAATTGTTTTAGGTTGTAATGTGTTTGTGCTGATGTTTATAACTACCAAAAATTTTTGACCTGATGTTTGTAACTACTAAAAATTGTTAACCTTTTAGTATGCCGGTCGACTCAGAATCACTTTCTCAGTCGATTTAGCTATATTCGTCCATCTGCCAGTCTGTCCATCTATCCGTCTGTGTGTCCATGTAAATCTAATAAAAAAATAAGTCGCAAATATGAATATATTTTGATTAAATTTAGTATATAAGCTATTATCGACCATGGGGCGACGCTTTGATGAGGAATTGGTAAAACTCGGTGGATGTTCAGACCTAGCCCCCATACATATAAACCTTATCAGACCGACGTCAGCTACAGATTATCATACACGTATCGGTAAAATTCGATGTATGTGTTCTATTATACCCACTAACCGCTAGTCCAAAGATAATTTTTTGTCATAGTCTCCATATAAAACTGATAACCGATCTTTACTTAAATCTATAATAAACCAAAATATTGCATATATCTTTTCCAAATTTGGTTTCTATATATTTCTAAAAAAAGTAAGAAACTTTACTGAATAATATAGAATAATAATAAGATAATATCAGATATGAACTCTTTCATATCAGCATGGCACAAATTAATAACAATAACACTAAAATTTAGTTTGTACATATTTTCTATATGCAGTTATTGCCTCAGCAAGATCAGATCAACGCTACACAATTATCCAAATTTACTTTGAAAGACAGTCGTCGATTCCCGCTACTTGTAAACGACTTCGTGATTTTCATGGCGCACATAATCGTCCATCTAAGCAAACTATCAGTCGAACTGTGAATAGATTTCATACCACAAACTATCTGAATGATGCAACAATACCAACACGTCAGCGCTGTAAGCAAAAGTGTGGAAGAAGATACAAATAAATCGATTCATCATCGGTCAAAGGAATTGGGGCCCTGTCTGTCTATCACATGGAAAATTTTGCTCAAGATCTTGGCCTACACCCATATAAGATCCATATAAGACCAGCAGATGCGTCCCCCTCTCGCCGATTGGTGTCTAGAGTAGTTGGAAATTGACCCGATACCACACGGTGCGGTTTACACGCTTCGGACCTTATTTCGTTAAAAATTAAAAAAAAAATTTTTGATTAAAATTATTTTGTTGTGTTATTTTTTTACAATTTTCAGTCCTATCGGACTTTAAAAATACCCTTTATTTGCTTTATGTTTTCTACGAATTTTCAAAAAACCATCACGCGTACAACTAAGTAAAGAATATGATAAATATCATCGCATTAATTACCTTTTATTCAAAAAATACCCTTTGTTAAAAAAGTACTTTCCAAGCTCTCTTTAATGTATATATTCCTATTTATAGTACCAGTTCTGTCAAAAGATCTGCTCCTATGACGAAAGTAGAAATTCCTGCCAAACAAGGAATTTGTTAAGAAAATTTGCTCAAACTCAAATATTTCATCTCTTAGCATCAGCAACATATAAATTTTAACTTTAACAAAAGTACCTTTCCTGCAAAAAGTACTATTCCTTCAAAAGTCAAATTTTATTCAAAAAGAAACCACTTCTTTAAAAAGCATATTTTTGTAAAATACCTCTTTTCAAAAAGTACCTATTCATAAACAAGTAAGAGTGTTAAATTCGGCTGTGCCGAATCTTTGATACCCTCCACCTCGGTTTGAGTATTGATAATAAATGTAAATGAAAAAGTAAACAATTTGTCAAACTTAATACCAAATTATTTCAGTAAATTCTTTGGGTTGGTTTTCGTCTTTTCTATTATTTCGGATTTATTTCGGTGTTTGCTTTTTGGTCATCGTGGTTGCTGATCGGCATGCGTTTCCGGTTATATGACATAACATCTCGTTTAATTTAATTTTTGCTAATTAAATAGCGCGCCCTAACCTCCATTGCAAAGGTAATGGTTGTGTAGGGCGGCTATATGCATTAAATCGTGCTAATTGGAGATGGCTGTATATTTTCTTTTAACTGGCCAAATATTTCTTCATTACGGCCATATAGGTCGGATGGAGTAACAAAATAATAAACAAAAAAAAACTCTCTCAACTTTTTTATTAAAATATTGCCATATTTGGAAAACATAGAGAATAAATTTATAATAATAAATATTCAAATTAGGGATGCCAAACGTAAAAAACCAAATGTCCCAAACATTTTAAATAAAATAATTTTTTATCTTTATTTTCTGAAAAACTTCAAATTTTCATCCAAAAAAAAAATTCTAAAATTCATTGAATTTAAATTAATATATCGACAGCTATTGTTGTTTGCACTAAGGATTAAGTGATTCACTAAGTACATATGTACATCTTAACGACAGTCGACAAATCTATTTTTCTATTTATTTAAATTGTAAACTAGTGGCACCTCTGTCAATATAAGCGAAAAACACAAAGAATAGAAAAAAAACAAATTACTTCGTGTTTGACATGATTTTATGTTTAGTAGGTTTAATATCTTTATTTTTTTTTTACTAATATTTCTGTTTATTTATTTAAAAATGAAATAATGAATTGAATATGCTATTTTTTTTTATTTATATAAAAAAGTTTTTTAATAAAAGCAAAATATTTTGACTATTTTATATTTGTTATTTATGTATGACGACATTTCAACCTAAAAATTTAAGTTTTTATCGATTGAATAAACAACACAAAAATGGTTGTCGTTTAGATAACAACAACATATAAGTTTAACAATAGCGAATATCGTTTAAAAATTTTACTGATAATTTTGCTATTTTCTTTTTTTTAACGATTCGACTATCGTTAAAAGAAGTTACTGAATCGCGGTACTGAAAAGCTATTAATTTCTCCTAAATATTTTTTTTAAATGTAAAAATTTTTTAATGTAAACACAGGTATTTGGTGTTTTTTTTTTTTTTTTTGAATTTCAATTTGTGTTTAACGAATAAAATTTATATATTAAAGATGCAATTGATGTCTCCTAAATTTTAAATTATAATTTCCGACGTTTTGATATGATTTTCTGAAATTCAATTAATTGTTATTTATAATTGGAAGTTTTTAATTCCAGTTTTTAGAATTGATATTTTCTTAAATTTGAATGGAAAATTTAAAAAGTGCAATTTTGTATTTATGTATGTGAATAATAATGCTTCAGTAATTATAAACAATTTTTAAAAATTAGATGTAATCGCAATCAGATATTTTGTAGGTAAAGCAGAATAATAATTCTATATAACATGTAGAACTGCTTTGAAAGCAAAAAACTCATTGATGAACTCGGTAACTCTATTTTGTAAAGACAACAAAAAGTTAATATGCCAAACTTATGTTCATATTTGTAAAAGAATAATGAAAATACATATGAAATAAAAGACCAGCCCGTGTATACTCTTAACATTGTTCTGTATGATATCTAGTTGAAAATATTAACATTCATGTTAAAATAGAAATAACTATTGCAAAGCTAATTAGAACAAATAAAAATTGTGGCGCCATCTACTGTGGCATAGTCACGCTGAGCAAAATGAAGTGACACTCTGTTAAGGCAAAGCAATGTATTTTAACCACAACAAAATATTGCAGAATTTTATGTAAATAAAATAATATACCGATTTATTTCTAACACGCAGTTGTTATGGATATACATATATATAATATATGTATGTTATTTGTATTATTTAATATGTTTATGTATGTATATGTAAATATTACACACAAAAAATACAACATCAAACGTTATTTTTGTGTTTTTCTCTTTAAATAAATTTATACATAATATTTTTTTTTGCTAAATTTACATTGTTTTTTTTTATTAACAACTAGGTATTTTAGCATTATTTGCTTTAGATGTTGGTGAATTTTTAACTCCCTTTATATTAACTCGTAGTGTCTGCTTGTCGAAAAAATTTTGGATCGATTTTAACCCCTTTCGCGTGACCCATTCGATCTGAAATTTTGTAGACAGGCTCGTGGTAATAACAGAAATGATCTAACAAATTTTTTTAGTAGTGCCAAAACAATGGAAACTTTTAAATTTTTCTACCAGAGTTAATAAAAAAAATATACAAAGGCTTAGTTTTTATTATATTATTACCACAATGACCACAAAAACAACAAGTCCAGCTACGACAACAACACAACATTTAGAATAACAACAAGAACAATATAGAAACATCATATTTTTCAATTTTTTTTTTTTACTTTTTCAGAGATTTCCCTGGACCTGTTCCAACTATTTTAATAATTTTTGAAATAGAAATCTTCCCATGAATTTGGTGAGTCATTCTCACTAAAAATGATCACTGTAGCTGGACTATTGAGGGCGTGATCGTGACAAGAACAACATAGAAAATTATATTTTTTCAAGACTTTTTTTAGTTCATTTAAATCTCGGGCCCTAATCGAACGATGTGGACGATTTTAAACAGCAAACTTTTCAGAATGTTAGTGAAACATTTTTTACATCAAAGAGCACCCTATTTGCCCGATTGATGCCGTCATCGTGATTTCCACAGACGGACAGACGGACAGACGGACATCGCTATTTTATGGGGTCCAAAAATTTTTTTCTAATTATTACAAACGGAATGACAAACTTATATATACCCTCTGCACACTGGAGTGGAGGATATAAAAAGTACCTTTTCTTAAAAAGTAACTATTCTAAGAAAAAAAGTATCTTTTCATTAAGTATTACCTTTTCCTTTAACCCATTTTGTACCAGTGGTCGACATCTCGACCACAAACTTTTCTGTTTTTCATTATACAATTAGAAATATTTGGTAATGTAATTAAATATTTTTTTATATATATGTAAGTAAGCTTGGGGTATTGGCTTTCCGACCTGATGTTTTTTACCCCCTCCCCCCTTTTTAAAGTTCCACCTGGGAGGATATAAGAATAGTCTATAATTAGCCTATTGTTAAACTAATTGTAACTACTTGCATAAAAAAAAATAGAAAAGTGTAATTGATTTAAATAGCCAAAAGTTCAAGTAAATTTTAATGTACAAAAACTAGTTGTTATAGCTACTCTTGCTGATCGCTAGACAGCCTTGAACATGGCTGGTCGAGATCTCGACCACTGGGATAATAAGTGCGCTAAAATTATATTTAGTACTTATCATTTTTTTAATTTTTTGACTACTAATTGAAAAAAAATGTGTATATGTCTCAATAAATACAAAAACGGGGAATACCCGTATTTGTGAGTAAGAAAATGAGTTTGACGCTTAAGCTTATTTTCTTAAACTTTGAGTTCTATGTCTATGTTGATTACATTTCTCTATTTTTGCAGCATTCTTGTTGCACGATTCATATTGAATAGTTGTATTTTCTTTCTGCTGTGTTTTTATTCATTGTTCTTAAAAAATATGTCGCAAGTTAAACATATGAGTACAAGTGAAATTTTGGAAATAATTGAGAATTGCAGTGATGATGACGATGGTGATATGCAATTGCATAATTTAACCAACGTTGTGTGCTTACCTCTGCCTAACGTTGATGAAGTTTCAGATGAAGAGTTTCTTGATGATGAAGAAATAACATTCAATATGGCAACTGACCAAAATGCATTGAATGAAGTTGCAGGTAGGCAATTCTATGATATGGTTGATTTTTATTGTGTGTGAATGATTTTTTTCTTTTGTAGCTACAATCGAAGTGGAATGCACGTCCAACATTCACGATTTTGCAGCGGAGGTAGATGAAGTGACAGAGCCCACTGTCTCTAAATATTGCCCAAAATCTGATTTCGTGCCGAAGTGGAAAAGGACCAAGCGTATGCATTTTGATATTGCTCCTGTACATTACCCATTGAATGTGTCTAAATTAGGTAGTTTTTAACAAGTTCTCAATTTCATTACCAGCTATTCTGTCTATTTTTTAACGATGAGGTTACTCAACATTTGGTGAATGAGACAAACAGATATGCTGCACAACGTAATACTGTTGGGAGGTTGGTTGATATGGCCACAATGCGTCGATTCTTTGGGATATTGCTATTTTCCGGTTATCATTCCGTTCCCAAATGGCAAAATTATTGGAGCAATGAACCGACAACCTATGGAATTGCCATCATAAAATAAGCAATGGCACGCAATATTTTCCAAACTTTGAAATCAAATTTCCACATAGCAAATAACGATGAAATCGATAAAAAAAAAATTGAAAAATTCGCTACGGTAAGACTACTGTTTGCTCTTCTGAATACTCGATTTATGCAGTTTGGTATTTTTGAACCAAATCTTTCGATTGATGAGCAAATGGTACCATATTTTGGTCGTCATAGTTGCAAGATGTTCATTAGGGGGAAACCAATTCGCTTTGGATACAAATATTGGTGTTTGTGTTCATCGAAAGGGTATCTGTTCCAATTCATACCGTATGCTGGAGCATCGGATACATATGATAAACAACTTGGACTAGGTGCAAGCGTTGTTATGAATCTAATGTCGGTTTGTGAGTATCCTAGACAACATACTGTTCGTTTTGATAACTTTTTCACCGGATACCACTTACTTTGCCTTCTAAAAGAAAAAGGTTTTTGTGCAACTGGCACAATCCGCGCAAACAGACCGGTAGGCGCAGGCCTAAAAACTAAATTACCTAGACATGAAATGGATTACGCATTTCAAGAACATAAGATAGCATTGGTTCAGTGGAGAGATAATGCAGAGGTTACTTTGGCTACGAACTATAACCAGATTGATCCGATAAAAAATGTATTGCGATATGACAGAAAACAAAAAAACGGATCGCTGTACCCCAAGCCAACCTTATTGGTAATTACAATAAGTATATGGGCGGAGTTGACTTGCATGATAATGCTGTCGCTAATTATCGGATTGGAATCAGAGGCAAAAAATGATGGTGGCCACTTTGGGTTACCTGCTTGGACAGCGCCAGTGTCAATGCATGGAAATTGCATTGCATGATTGTTGAAAAAACTAAACAGAAGCCCATGAGTCAAATTGACTGTAAGAACTCGATAACAAAAACTATGTTATCCGTCGAACCGGCAACAAACACCGAATTAACTTCGTCTGATGAAGAAAATGGAAGCGACGACGACTTCATAGACCACCCAACAGCATTGCCCAAATTAAAAGGAATTCACATGTCTGTGTGTGTAAAGCACTGCTATTGTCGCACAGTGGCGCCATTTGAGTTTTTTCGTTGCAAAAATCATATCTTTTGAACCGAATAACATAATTCAACAGTTTAAACAGCATATGATAGATAATTGTTCAGCCTATGAAATGAGCATTTCGAAAGGGTGCTGCGCTTTGTAGGGGCCTACTTATGGGTTATCAAAGTTAAAATTTGTAGAAAAATTAATTTTATGGTAACTAAAAAAAATTATTTTTCCATTTTTAGATTGTTTTTATTTTTTTTCTTTAGGATTTTATGTTTTAAATTATTACCCAACAAATTAAAAAAAATTACTTCTTTTTAAATTTATTTTGTCAATTTTCTGTAAAATATTCATCACAATTCGTAAGAGAAGGTATATCTAAAAGATTAATCATTTCTAAACTATAATTATTTTCTAACTCTAATCGTGACTTCACATGCCGCAGGGAAGAAATAAGTGGATCGGAAGATGCTGCCAACATGTTGAAGAGGTCCTCATTTTGCCTTACACTTGATGCTTTGAATGTGTTCTGCAATCTATATTTTTTATAAAATTTCTTCTTCAGAAAGCTCTCCAATTGGCAAAGACTGGTACTCAATTATATCTTTGCCATGTGCTAATATTTTATGGACGGCCGGGGTCAACTTCTTCTGTGGATACATTTCTTCTAAAAGAGATGCAGTTTTCTATCCATATTATCCATATTTTGTAGAATTGACATTTTCTTTGCAGTTTAAAACTTTCAAGATCGTTCCCAATCTTTTCACGACATGATTTCAATTCCAGTGATTCTAGTTACTGCCTCATCATTTTCCTAGAGTGTTTCCATCGTTTGAGTTACCGTATCCGTGCTTGGGACAGTCTACTTTTAGTCCAACTTGTTTAAAAAAAGCATCCTGTATTTGCTTCTTTCTGATCTTTTCCTTATCATTTATTGATGTATTTTCATCGAAGTTTTCCTCCTCTTGTGGTAGGGTATACGCCAGTTTTAGCAAGAACTCCATACACCTTATCCTTGCGTGCAATGGTGACATTCCATCTTCGTAATTCTCCTCGTTTGTAGAATCGTTTAAATTACCAAAGTTCTTCTGACTCTTTTTGCAAATCGGGCATGACAATGTTGAGGTTGTTCCTGTCAGTTCGTTTACGACTTTTCCATCAACCATGGTCAGGTGGAACTCGTAATTGCATTCAATATATTTTCCTTCTCCAATTTGCAGCTTGGTAGGCTTAATCTTGCTTATTTGTTCTTCAATGTCCTTCACCGTGGTCTTTATGAGTTCTGCTGATTCCCTTGCAAACTGAAATATTATTGGTCGGTAATAATGCACTGATGACGGACGTGGATTTTTCCAGTGTAGGGAAACATCAGTTTTTAGCCGCAAAAGAACAACAGATGCCATAAACATATTTCCGTCCGATATTGTAGCGTCATCGGAAGATATCCTTTGCTTATAAACGCTTTGTCCGGATGATCCATCGCAGCCCCATTTGCTGATCAATGTCAGTTTCTCAGGAAGAATTTTCACCTCATTTTCAGGAGGACTCTCCAACAACCGTTTTGCTTTATGGCCCATGAGATCCTGCAGATTGGCTTTCACAGAGACTTCCGTAAACTCCGTATCGACGCGTCGATGCACAATATGCAAGAAGCATACTGCCTATAATTGCTCTAAGTATAATGTAAATCTACATTAAGGTAATTATATGAAGGCCTGCCTCAAAAAATTAATATAAATTAAAATAAAATAAGTACATATTCAATACAAGAAAATAAATAAAAGTAATAACCAAATTCCTCGATCTAATATTTCTAGCTAATATTTCATATCATAACATAGCAGACAGAAAATTGGTTGCTCTAAGTATCTCAGTGGTCGAGATGTCGACAAGCAGTTTTCTCAGGTAATTAAAGGTAAAAAAAAAATCCTACAATTATTTCTGGCCTATTTCTAACTAGCCATGAAAATTTCATTAAGATATTAGAACATCTATGTAGCCTGGTACAAAATGGGTTAAAGTAATTTTTGTTTAAAAATTTTTTGCTGTACTAAGTTTGTTTTCTTAAAAAAGTACATTTGCTTAAAATAGTACCTTAAACTGAAAATTGACTTTTCTTAAAAATATTATTTATTTATTTATTTATATTAATTACAATGCAAAGTAAATTTGTATTCTAATTTGGGTCCAGGGATAAGCCGAGTGACAAAGACCATATGGCTGGTGTTTTTGCAGCGACAGACCAAAGCCTCTGGTGGGAATCGAACCCACGACCCCCGCATGATAGGCGAACACGCTACCTACTCACCTACCGGGGCGCTTAAAAAAAAAAAAAAAAAAAAAAAAAAAAAAAAAAAAAACAAACACAAACACAAATGTTAAAAATATATTTTTATTTGTTTTTAACGAACGACTTACGAGTATTGTTAGAGGCCTTACTACTAACCATTACCATTAGAATTATCCAATGAGATCAGTGAAGTGTTTGTAAGCTAGTGGTGCTAAGCAACAACTACAAACCGTCTTTTCGAATGTCCTAACAGTTATTCATTTGTCGGAACAAATAAAAAACTATAGACAAATTAATTTCTGGTTAGACTGAGTTTGTGTATGTTTATTACATCCATGTATCAGTAGTAACCTATAGGACAATTTTAGGTCATAGCTCCCGTATAAAGCTGATTCTCGATCTTTACTTAAATCTATAAAAAAAAAATGTTGTACAGATTTTTCTCAAGAACTAAGTGAGCTTACAAAATACTGTCAGGAAAGGTTCATTTTCAACCTAATTCCCATATAAATGTAGCATCCGATAGGAACTTTTTCATATTCAAATGCAAACAAGTTAATAACAATGCCACTCTTGCCAGGCTTTTCGAATGTCCTAACAAATAAAACAAAACAAGCTATAGACAAATTATTTTCTGTCTAAACTAACTAAAATGAATGAATGAAAGGACTGAGGCTTATTTAACTTACATATCGCACCTGTACCTCTAAAGTATATATTTAATCCTTTTATTCCTAACTGGAACATAGGGCCCCTCGTGGATTGTGGCCTTGTCGCGGTGAGGGGGCTCACTAAGATGCAATGATCCTGAAAGCGATGCCGGCGGTAGCGTAGCTACTGGCAGGGCCTCTATTGGGGAGCACCTGAAGCTATCAGCAATCCACAACGGTTGGCGATTTATCTGGTTGGTCATACTCCACCTTGACGTCCCGGGATGTTAGCAAGTAAACAACATCGTCAATTTTGCTTAGAAGTCCTCCGTTTTTCAGACTCATTAGTCTAGAGGTCTGACTGGTGGCCTTAACTGGCAGCCCCAGTACCAGTCTAGGATGTATAGGCTAATCACTCGTACTTCTGAACTAATATGATTACTGAAACCTCTAAAGTGAGTCAACTCAAAATTTTCAAATTTTCAGTAGAGGCAAAAAACTGTATTTTTTTTAATATTTGCTATAAAATTTAAAAACAGTTGTTTCGTTGTAAAGAATTGCGAATAATAAGTATACAACAATAGTTGTTTTTGCGATTTTTTCAGTGATCATCAAAATTAATTAGTTTTTTGGCTGCAATTCAAAATATGTCTTTTTAGTGAATTCTAAAGAAGCTACTCTTATAACATAAATAGGGTTACAACTGTATTTTTTTGCGAAAGACTAGAAAAAACGATGTAAGATTTTTAGAGTCGATAGATATGAAGTGAAAATTGAAAAATTTTAATTTGACTCACTTTAGAGGTACAGGTGCGATATATTGAACGCTTTTACAAATGGTACCTGTATTTGGCATGTGCTAGAAATAACATATGTGTAAGCCATAATTCTTCCTAAGTTATTCTTGTTTTTCTAATGTTGTAAAACAACATTTGGTGCTAAAAGCTCTTTTTAATCATAATCTTGCTTAAAAATGCGCATACCCCTAATGTACACCATTTGGAGTTATTAGAAACAACAATAAAACAAACTAAGCATTTTGTCAAATCATTTTAAATTGGTTTTTATTTTTTGGAAACAAAACAAATTTCGTTTACAATTTTTATCGATCGCAATTTCAAAATCTAGTCATGAATGACACAATACATTTGCAAACCACCAACATACACAAACAAAATGACCAAAACAATTCTCTAGTGATCGTTTAGTACAATGAAATGAAATATTAAATAAACAAAAAACAAAAAACTGCTAGATGTACTGACAAATTGCTGTCACAAAAAAAAACAAAAAAAAAAAAAATATGTATAAAACTTTGGCCTGAAGCAAAGCCACAATTGATTGTCGTCTATTTGTTAGCTTATTTGAGTATGTGCCTATGAAATCACCCAAAATGTTTAACATACACAGAGATGGACATACACACACAGAAACAAACACACACACTTTGTCATATTTCATTCGCATGCGCGTCACGTTAAAGAAATGAACACAAAAAAACAATCAAACTTGAATATATAAACTTGGCTTTATTTGTTGATTGGTTGATTAGTTACGTAAATATTGGTATAAGCCATACTTTTAATCGATATGCCTATCGATGTATGTATATACATATGTGTGTGTATGGTTTTTATTTAATTTAGAAATTCTTAATGAAATTGTTCAATTGTTTGTATTTGTTTTGGCTTAAATTTTATTGACAATCAAATCCATAAACATCAACGAATGTCTACATAATTTGGAATACAAACAACAATAAAGTTATTTTTAAAATGGCCAATTTATCAAGTGTATGACTGCCAAAGCGTCTAAGTAATTTTTTGAAACAGTATTATAAGCAAACGTCATAGATTATTTGTCAATATAATTTTTATTTGTGTTCATACAAGTACTCGTATAATATTTGTCGGGTTATATCGCTTTAATGCATACCTATCTACAACAACCCTCAGATATTGCTTATGAACGAACTGTAGGTGATCGAAATTACAATTTATTATTTATACTGTAGGCTATCGAAATCACAAATGGTGTCGTTTAAGATTTCTAAATTTCGCTTCATAAAGTTCAGTTTATTCAAGTTCTATATCCTTGATTTATGCTTAAAGGTTCATAAAACTTTTTGCAAAAACATTCTCTTTTATTAAATCTCACTGAAAAAAAAAAAGAATTAAGAATTGGAATAGTAAACTGTAAACATATTCTTATAACCATGAATGAAATATGAACCTAATTAGTCAAAATTTACTCAAATATAGTTAAATTTTGTGCAGAATTGGGTCTGCTATATATGAGATGGTCTTCATTTTCATATCCTTCAATTTATATGCTCTATAAATACTGAAATAACCAATCCATTTAAAAGAAAACAGAAATTTTATAAGAATTTATTTTTTGAATAGCAACAATTGAAATCAGTTGTTGCAAATAATTTATGTATTTTACTATTTGTGGAACTCCATTCATTAGGGATTTTATGATATTATTTATGACCTTATTGCTATAAACGTTCCAATTCTAAGGAAAAGTAAGTCCTGCGTTTAATATAAACTATTTTTTTTTTTCAATACCAGTAAATAGCCAAAATACTATAGGTATACGGGGAAAAATCACGCCAATAAAATGTGGGATATTTCATACCTCACCAAAACATCATAAGCATTTATTAAAGTTAGCATATTTTAATTTATGAAAAAGAAACTCAATAAGTTTTCATTATCTCACCAGCACTACTTAGACTGCACTTCCCCGAATCCATAAAAGACAATTTTCGACTTGTAACAAGCCTATGTTAAACCGAAGTTGGTGCAATTTTTCACCACATCCGTATCTTTTTGAGCATCTTATTTAACATCGACTTAAAAAAAGTGTAATTATTTATAATCAACTTAATTTTCCAAAGCACCAAAAAAGTAAAATATAAATTTTTTTCAAACGTCCTACTCCGACAATTTCTGAAAATTTTCGTATATTTCTCCATGTTTATTAATTCCAGTTGCTTACACAGTGCAACACGAAACAATATAACCATATACGGAGACCACTACGTGATAAAAGATCAAAAAAAAAAGTGTCTAACAGTTTGCCCCAAGTCATGCACTTTTTATGGGCCCCCAAAGATTTGGGGCCTCGGTGTCATTTACTCTCTGAGGCAAAGTTGTAGCTCTTGTCATAGAGAACATAAAATCAAAAAACTTCATCTTCAAGATCAAAATCGCAAAAACTTTTATTTGATTTTTGAAACAGGACCTTAAAAGCCCGTTATATAAATTTCTAAAAAACTCATAGTAATTTAAAAAATTTGATTTTTTTACCTTTTTTCCTTTGTTCAGGTCCATAGGTAGCATACCGTTCAATTTCAAGAAAACAATCAACTACAAAAATGTACCTAAGATCTCAATAAACAACTCACGCGATCACGCACCGACCGCAGCAGCACAGGCAAAGCAGTAAGCTCAGCACACGCATCAAGCGACGCAGCACACAATATAAAAGCGACACGACGCTCACATCGAGGCATTACACAGCGCGACGTCAACGAGAGCTCAGTGGTGAAAGTTATAGAGAAAGTGCTACAGCATAATTCGCACGCAAGATTGGTAACTGACAATTGATTTATTTTGCCACGTTTGCGGACATCAAATTAGAAAAAAATTTTTTCAAGATTACAAAAGGAAAAAATCTATTAACTAGTGAATTCAATAGAGCATATGACCGGTGAAAATTACATACTTAATACAGTGTCTTGCCAATGTTATAACAATCTCATGGCATGGTTGAGTGGAGGCAGAGATAGTGTGAAGTATTGTAAGCCGGCAAACTGGATTAATCGCCCAGGTGAGCATGATACAACCAGTTGCTATGCATGCGTAAATTACACATGTCGTCTAAATCGACATTCTGAGAAGAACATAATTTATAAAGCAACTGTAACAGCCACACTATCAGTAATTGCACCTGAAAATTTTGTATCACCAAGGCCGCCAACTCCAGATGGTAGGACAGAATTTACAGTAATGAGTAGAGC
The DNA here is from genome assembly GCA_963682025.1 of Cordilura impudica. NCBI lineage: Eukaryota > Metazoa > Arthropoda > Insecta > Diptera > Scathophagidae > Cordilura > Cordilura impudica. The sequence continues at coordinate 139,521,967 of OY821519.1, forward strand.
AAGTGGTGTTACTTATGAAGATCAATTTGATACCGATTATGAGCCCCAACAGGAAATAGATGGACCACAACTAATAACACAAATGGAAATGGATTTCATTGCGTCCATATTGGGACTATCGCAGCGACTTGCCATATTTTAGACAGCGTTTTTAAAGCAAAGAAAACTCACACATGCTAATGTTAACTCTACGGCGTACCCCAAACGGCAAGCTGAATTTCAGAGCATCTTCAAGCTTGAAAGCAGTGTTGTTGCATGTGTCGAACCGAAAACCTTCCATTCCGCTAGCAATGGGTATTGAAGTGAAAGAAAGCTATGACACATTGAAAGATATAATGAAAAAAATCAAATACTACGAATATAAAGGGTCCGCCATCTAACGTTTTTTTTTTTCAACTAGTGCTTATTTCGTGAATGGTAACACTTAGCTCATGTCTGGTTTGGCATATAATTAGTTTTATCCTTCCGCAGAACGAAACTGGCATCCCCATCGATGAACCAAAGCGTGGAAAGCCAAAAACAGTGCGTACACCCGAGAATATTGCTGCTGTGGCAGAAAGTGTGCGTGAAGCGCCATCAACATCAATTCACCATCGTTCTGAAGAATTGAACATTTCGTAGGAATCATTGAGACGAATTTTGCATAAGGACCTTGGTATGACGCAATACAAAGTCTAATTGGTTCAGGAGTTGAAGCCAAGTGACCATCCAATGCGTTTTCGCTTCGCTAAGTGGGCCTGCGATCGACTTACAGAAGATGCTGATTATGCCAAAAAAATCATCTTTTCAGATGAAGCTCATTTTGATCTTGGCGGGTATGTAAACAAGCAAAATTGTCGCATTTGGGGCACAGAAAACCAGCACGCATACATTGAAAAGCCGATACACCAAAAACGAGTCATTGTTTGGTGCGGATTATCAACCAGAGGCATAATTGGGCCATTTTTCTTCGAAAATGAGCAAGGAGTGGCCGTTACAGTCAATGGCGATCGTTATCGGGCCATGCTGAACGAATTTTTGTTCAGAAAAATTGAAGAGGAGGGTATTGGCAACACTTGGTTTCAACAGGATGGCGCTACGTGCCAAACAGCCGAAGCTACACCCGATGTATTGCGCCCTGTTTTTGAAGATCGCATTATCAGCCGCAGAGCTGATGTCGTTTGGCCACCTCGGAGCTGCGATTTGACACCGTTGGACTATTATTTGTGGGGTGCCATCAAAGATAAGTGTTACGCTAACAAGTCAGAGACAATTGACGCTCTAAAGGACAATATTCGTGAAGCCATTGGAGAAATACAGCTGCACACAATCGATAATGTGCTTAAAAATTGGACCGATCGTGTAGGCTACTGCATGGCCAGCCGAATTTTTGTACAAAAGCAAAAAATTCGACGCATTGCTTTCAGAAGTAATATCAATTTTATTGATGCATTGCTTGGCATTCCATTTTTGATTTCTTTTCTAATTCATTTCAGGTATGTTGGTGGAGTCACAAGATTACCCTGTATGATGTTAATGAAGTATTTGAAGAAGAAAAAGCTGATAATGGAGGGCAGTCTGGAAGCAACGTGCCTGTGGATAACATAAGTTCTGAATCAGAGTCAGATTCGGATGATACGGACGACGATTTGGATCCACAACTTAAGAGAGTGCGATTTGCAAGTCCAGGGTCGTCAACATTGTAAACATAATACGAATATTTTTTTTATTAAAGGAAATTAAAAGGAACAAAGGAAATTAAAAAATTTTAAGGAAATTTTTCACTTTTGCGGCTACATAAGCGCTACCTAAACGGTATTAACAGTCATTCCTAAGAATTTCATATGTTCTAGAAATTTGTTAACTGAAATCTTGGGTACATTTTTGTAGGTGGTTATTTCCTTGAATTTTGAACGATTTGCTACCTATGGACCTGAACAGCGGGAAAAAGGTAAACAAAAAAATCGAGTTTTTTAAAGGTTTTTGCGATTTGGATCTTGAAGATAAATTTTTTATTATTCAATTTATTTACAATATTTGTTCTTGATAAGGGCTACAACTTTGCCTCAGAGAGTAAATTAAAATTCCGAACGGTTTGCAAGATATGAGCCTGAGAAAATGCTCACTTTTTTCCAAAAATGACACCGAGGCACCAAATCTTTGGTGGCCCATAAAAAAAAGTACATGACTTGGGGCAAAACTGGGATATAAGGGTCTTTTTTTTTTGTATTTTGTCACGTAGTGGTGTCCGTATATGGTTATATTTCCATGACTTTAAAAATTACACACAGTGTTATCTATAATTTTTAATGCGAAAAAATACAAAATTCAAACATGTCAATTTAGCAAATTTCGAAAATATGGGTACAAAATTTTACCAATTTATTATTTAAAGACGGCTCTAATTTTAAAATCCTAACCTAAGAAGTATTTGAACTTTCATCTGTTTTATTAAAACAACAATATCAGACGCACAAATATTTTATTTCTTGAATCTATAGAGCAACTGACTTAGAATCCATTTGTTTTTTTTTTTCATATTCAAACGTAATCTTTAAATAACAGTGATCTTTGATCAAGTACATCTTAATTTATATATATACATTGAACAGAGTTCATATGAAAATAAGCAAAATAATCTCTATAAAAAAAATAAATAAAAACCCAGACAATAAAAGTGCCAAGAAATTGATAAACATTTATCGTATCAATAATGAAACAGGAAAACACCAATCTGCACTATAATTACAAAGTACAATTGCAACGGTTATTATTATTATGAAATGCAAAATAAATGAAACTCAAAGAAATCCATTAAATGAAACAAGTGTTACAGTTACAGATGCATTTTGACATAAATATTTTATTACTCGAACGATCGATCGAAATAACGAATGAACATGCATATTTATAATTATATTAATTGTATTATAAAATGTAATTAATGACAAATTAAATTTTTTTTATATGCAGCTGTCATGTTGCAATTAGAAAATGAGAAAAATATAAAATTAATAATAATAAGTGATAGCTTTGGGTGTTATGGTCAACATTACGATGCCCTACATGACGCCATATTTAAGGGATAGAAATAAATATTGTTGTTCACCAGAGTTTACCGATATATTTATACAAATACAATTGTTAAATAAATCAATTCAATTTTATAAGATACTGATGTCTAAGATCGAAACGTTGGCATTAAAAATACCAAAAGCTAATGTTTAAATGGAGCATTACTGTGAATTTTCTAGCGTGCGTACCTGCTGTGAATCTTGGACAAAACCATATGATTCTAAACATCCAATTATTTGTGAAAATTAAACAACAATTTAAGTTAAAATTCATTAATTAATAGGTAACTCTCTTTGGTACAGGTGGTTATGAGTTTTAAGTAACTTTATTTTAACTATAGACTGTAAGGAGTGTATCCAAATATGATCTTACCAAATGCCGAGAAACTTGGAAACTTGATAGAAGAGATAGAGGATTTGGGTTTCAGGAATCAAAAGTGAATGGGTGTTTTCTATAATCGTCTTTCCAATACCGCTATTCATGCATGGTGATTTAAAAATTAAATTATATTATTGAAACGAATGGCATAGCTATAATTTATTTAAAAAGAAATTGAGTTTGAAATTAATCGGACTCAGTATCAAATGTTATCACCTGTGTTCCAAAAACGTTAATTGTTGAAAAAATAATTTTATTTTTGTTTTCTATCTTTTATTTATGAAATTACACAAGGCAGAAGTGATTGATTTGCTGGGAATCTATTAATTGATTTAAGAAAACTGAGGAATGATTCTTTAGCCTTTTGAAATTATTGTATAGCGTAATAGAAGTCCTTAAAATACATCCTTTTAGAATGTTCGTGAATCTTGTAACTAGAAACTGTAAGCCGATTTTAGCTATGTCAATTATGTTGGTCTCAAAAGATATAGAGGTAAGTCTAGCTCACGAGACATCGCTGATAGAAATTTTAATATATCAATTAGAGCAGTTTTAAATCTTACTGATAATTATTTATCATTTCGCTAAAGTTCAAAGACTCGATTGAAATTCAGATTTCAAAAATTATTTTTATTTATAACATTTTGTGAAAGCAATAACATCAGATATTCACGGAATTACAAAAGCAAGTTTCCGATTCCCGGAAATCAAAAAAAAAGTTCAAAATTTGAATTTAACGCCATTTGTGCAGTAAAGTGTTGGCAACTAAAACAGAAACACAGTTTGACATCAGACAGTTTAAGGTTACTAAAAATGGATAGAACAAAGCGTTTTGATTGTTGAAGTATATTGCAAAAATAATTCAATCTTGGTGGCCACAGTTCGAGAATTTCGCACAAAATATAATCAGAATATTAATCTAACATCTTCAACTGTCTAACTTCGTCAAGCGTATTTGGCTTTCAGAGAACACACATGTATTTGGCGAAAAACAAATGCATTTATAACTTAGTGCGGATTTTGTGCTGGAGGCATCTTTAGACCATACTTCTTCAAAAATGAGAATGGTCTAGCTGTGACTGTTATTGGTGCCGGATATTGTGAGGTTATAACTTGGTTCTTTCTACCAAAATTGGATATTATTGAAGTGGACGACATGTGATTTAACCAAGACAGTGCCAGATGACATACAGCCCGTGAAACGATTCAATTACATGTGTTATATCGTGTTCCTGTATTCTCTCATCATATAATATGATCATATGATTTAACACCATTGGATTTCTTTTCATTGCATTTGAATTCAAAGGCCTACGCCAACAAGCCCACAACCACTCGTGTGTTGAATGAGGAAATACAACGCTACATTAACGAATTTCAGCCACATTTATGAAAAGTCCGCATGGAACATTTCGCCATTTCCTCGATGTGTTGCTTCATATAACCCTATGCCGTGTACTTTACAACTCAATAAAAAATAACAATTTAAAGAAAAAAAAACTGTGTTTTTCATCTGAATAAAATCTTGTGTTAATTTTGGGACACCCGTTATATGCAAACTATGCTACTTACACAAGTATATATTTATATATATATTTATCATATAAAAAATTAGAAAAATTATTTCGGGTTTTTAATCAAACTCAAAACGAATGTGTGTAAGCTAAGAAAATTAATATTGTATGCTTGAAAGGAAGGTAAGGAAAGCACGAAAAAGTTTCTATTGCGCCTTCTGCGAAGAAGTTTTTGAGTTTCGAACTACTTGCATTGTTTGGTCTCCATATAAAAATATATTTGAAACATGCGTCGAGTTTTGTAATAATAATGCTTTTATTATTTTAATTGGTGTAACAACAAGTGGCAAAGAGGGAAAACTAACATGTAATGAAGGATATGGTGAATCACTCAATGACCTTTGTGGTGGATATTAAATTTCTTCGAAGCTAGTCAATTTTATCGAAATATTATATACTAATAAAACCTCAGCTGTCTGGACAGGATATAGTTCTTCAGAAAAATTCTGTACTTACTAAGGATTAAAGCAAGGTCATTTTATTTGAATGACCATCATGATTGTGTTGAAGGTGGACTATATGAGGATAAATTAAATATCAGCCTATTATACAGACCTATTACAAACAAGTAAGAAAATTATAGTCGGTACGATACCCTATACCATGTATTTAGAGACCCTATCTCTTAGGCCCAACTAATTGGATATAGAAAATAAGTGGCATTGAGTGGCATTTTTATTAAAAAGTTCATATCGGATGCTATGTCTATATGGGGACTAGGTCCAAAAATGGACCGATCCTGACCATGGTTGATAAAGTCTCTTGTATTTTGCGAAAATATATACAAACAAAATTTGACATGAATCAGTGCAATATTTTTGTTTTTTGATAGATTTAAGTGAAGTTCGGGAAGCAGCACTATATGGGCCCTAAGACTAAGAGTTGTCCCATAGGGATCGTTTCTGGACTTCTCATTAATGAATGTAATAAACACATACAAACCCAATTTGACTAAGATCTATACGACAATTTGTATCTTATGGCAATTTATGTCGATTTCATAGCGGTCATTTGTATGGGGCCTAGGTCTGAACATGGACCGATTCTGACCAATTTCAATAGCGATCCCATGGCCGATGGAAGCTTTTATACCAAATTTCATCAAAATATATTCATATTTGCGACCTGCAGTTTGATTACAAGGTTTACATGGACACACAGACGGACGGACGGACGGACGGACATTGTTAAATCGACTCAAAAAGTAATTCTGATTCGATCGGTATAATAAAAGATGGGTCTAGGTCAAATATTTTTGGTAGTTATAAACAGCAGCACAATGTCATTATACCCAAACCACATAGTGGTATAGGGTATAAAAATGATAAATAATTTGGAATTATACTGTGAAACGTGGGGTAAGTAAGTCTTAGCGATTCTGCTATCCCGGCTTTTATACTTGTAGGTAGATTGTCCAGAAACGAGAAATGGAGTTAAAATGGAAACGAAATTGTATTGGTTAATGAGAAATGTTAACATGGAGTCCTGCTAACATGGAGTCCTGCTAACACCAAAGTTGAGTTGGTCGCGTCACTACGGTGAAAATTTTAAATAAAAACTCTAATAAGGTGGCCAGATCGTGGTTGTTACTGGTATGCTCGCTTGAGCGCGGCTACGGCTCGTCGGGTGGGGAGGTTCTTTTAACCAATCTGGGCCGGGAGCAACGACAAAAGAAAAAAAACAGACCAAGATGTGTCAAATTTATCATATTCGAGAGACCCGAAGCGAAAAGAAACTATAAAAAGGAAAAATGACCGAAGTTCTAGAAAAACGTACTGCTGTTGAACGGTGTTCTTTCAACTTTAATCCGGCCCCACCCTTCGGAACCATATAGTCCCACCTGTGACAGACCTCTGTTATGTTCTCGAGGCTGTCCCTACCTTTGGCTCTACTTACCCTTCGTTACCTTATTCCTGACAACTTACTACTGTAATAACGAGTCCATTGCAGGTTCATTTCAGAATTCATAGGCAAAAACAATTTTTTTTTAAGGGGTGGTAGTATATAAAAGGAACTTAAAATATATATCTTAAATATTTACAATAAGTACAAGAAAAACTTAAATAAAAATTCTACTATACTTTTTGGTTATTCAACGTCTAGATGATGAATGATGATTTGGTGATACCCCATAGACGACTTCGTTAGTGGAAGTTGGTGTTTTACTGCTTAGGCGTGCGTTTAGTGGAGCTGTTATATTTGGATTCGCCTTTGGCTGAGCTGGTACATGGAATTGTGTTGGTGCTGGTGCTGTATGACCACTAGGTCTGGAGTTGTTTGTACGAAAACTGGCCATATTATTTAAAAAATTTTCTTTTTCTTAGGTTTTTGTCTTTTCTAGGTTTTTCTTTGCTTTTAGTTTTTCAGGTATATTTTTACAATTTTATAAATTTAACATAGTATATATCCTTTTCTTTTCAGCTTATCAAATTTAAGTATTCACATGTTCTTTCTTTCAGGTTTTATTTTCCATAACATTTATATTTTACATTTTTTCTCTTTTCAGATTACCAAAATTTAAGTATTCACCTGTTCTTTCTTTCAGGTTTTATTTTCAATAAAATTTATATTTAATTTTTTTTTCTATTCAGGTTATCAAGGTTTAAGTCTACAAATTTAATAAATTAAAATATTGTATATCTTTTTCTTTTCAGGTTTTTGGTCTATCGTGGATTTAAGGTATATTTTACCATATTTTACCATATTTAATTTCTGTTTTTTAGGTCTTTTCTGGTTTTTTTATTTTTAAAATTTTGAGTGTTCTTTCCAAATAGTTTTTATACCCTCCACTCCAGTGTGCAGAGGGTATATATAAGTTTGTCATTCCGTTTGTAATAATTAGAAAAAAAATTTTTTACCCCATAAAATATATATATTTGTGATCCTTATAACAACCGGAGTTGATATAGCGATGTCCGTCTGTCTGTCTGTCCGTCTGTGGAAATCACGATGGCGGCATCAATCGGGCTGCTAGGGTGCTCGCTGACATAAAAAATGATTCATTGACGTCCTGAAAAGTTTGCTATTTAAAATCGTCCAAATCGGTCGATTAGGGCCCGAGATTTGAATGAAGAACTAAAAAAAGTCTTGAAAAAATATAATTTTCTATGTTGTTCTTGTCACGATCACGCCCTCAATAGGATAGCTAAGGTGATCATTTTTAGTGAGAATGATTCTCCAAATTCATGGGAAGATTTCTATTTCAAAAATCATTACAATTGGTGGAACAGGTCCAGGGAAATCTCTGAAAAAATGAAAAATATGGTGTTTCTATAGTGTTCTTGTTGTTATTCTAAATGTTATATTGTTGTCATAGCTGGACTTGTTGTTTTTGTGGTCGTTGCGGTAATAATATAATAAAAACTAACCCTTTGTACATTTTTTTATCGACTCAGGTAGAAAAATTTAAAAGTTTCCACTGTTTTGGCATCACTAAAAGAATTTACTAGATCATTTCTGTCATTGCCGCGATCGATCAGATCGATTGGGTCACGGAAAAGGGCTTAAAATCGATCCAAAATTTTTTCGACAAGCAGACACTACGACTTAATATAAAGGGAGTAAAAATTCACCAGCATCTAAAACAAATAATGCTAAAATACCCAGCTGTTAATAAAAAGAAAACAATGTAAATTTAGCAAAAAAAAATTTTATGTATTAATTTATTTAAAGAGAAAAACACACAAATAACGTTTGATGTTGTATTTTTGTGTGTAATATTTACATATACATACATACACATATTAAATAATACAAATATTATACATATATTCTATATATGTATGTATATCCATAATAACTGCATGTTAGAAATAAATCGGTATATTATTTTATTTATATAAAATTCTGCAATATTTTGTTGTGGGGAAAATACATTTCTTTTACATTAACAGAGTGTCACTTCATTTTGCTCAGCGTGACTATGCCACAGTAGATGGCGCCACAATTTTTGTTCTAATAAGCTTTGCAATAGTTATTGCTATTTTAACATGAATGTCAATATTTTCAAATAGATATTATACAGAACAATGTTAAGAGTATACACGGGCTGGTCTTTTATTTCATACGTTTTTTCATTATTCTGTTACAAATATGAACATAAGTTTGGCATATTAACTTTTTGTTGTCTTTACAAAATAGAGTTACCGAGTTATCAATGAGTTTTTTGCTTTCAAAAAAGTTCTACATAGTTATATAGAATTATTATTCTGCTTTACCTATAAAATATCTGATTGCGATTACATCTAATTTTTAAAAATTGTTTATAATTACTAAAGCATTATTATTCACATAAATACAAGATTGCACTTTTTAAATTTTCCATTCAAATTTAAGAAAATATCAATTCCAAAAACTGGAATTAAAATTTCCAATTATAAATTAGAAAATATTAACTGAATTTCAGAAAATCATATCAAAACGTCGGAAATAATAATTTTAAATTTAGAAAACATCAATTGCATCTTTAATATATAAATTTTTTTCGTTAAACACAAATTGAAATTCCAAAAAAAAAAACACCAAATGTTTACATTTAAAAAATGTTTACATTAAAAAAAATATTGGCATTCAGGAGAAATTAATAGCTTTTCAGTAACTTCTTTTAACGATTGACGAATCGTTAAAACAGAAAAGCAAAATTATCAGTAAAATTTTTAAACGATATTCGCTATTGTTAAAGTCAGCTGTTGTTGTTATCTAAACGACAACCATTTTTGTGTTGTTTATTCAATCGATAAAAGCTTAAATTTTTAGGTTGAAATGTCGTCATACATATGTAAATAAAAATCGTAAAATAGTGAAAATATTTTGCTTTTATTAAAAAACTTTTTTATATAAATAAAACAATAAATAGCATATTCAATTCATTATTTCATTTTCAAATAAATAAACAGAATTATTATTAAAAAAAAGTAGAGATATTAAACATAAACATAAAATCATCCTGTCAAACACGAAGTAATTTGTTTTTTTCTATTCTTCTTTGTGTTTTTCGCTTATTTTAATAGAGATGCCACTTTTTACAATTTAAATAAATAGAAAAATAGATTTGTCGACTGTCGTTAAGATGTATGTACTTAGTGAATCACTTAATCCTCAGTGCAAACAACAATAGCTGTCGATATATTTTGCGATTATCGGATCGTTGAAATTCTGTCGGATCGTTGAATTCGCACTACAGAAAACATTAATTTAAATTCAATGAATTTTAGAAAACCTCAAATGATATTTAAGAATTGCGATGATGAAAATTGTTACATAAATAAACGCAATTTGATGAGAATGTTATTTATACATATATTATTTTTCACAATTTTTTTTTGGATGCATATTTGAAGTTTTTCAGAAAATAAAGATAACAAATTATTTTATTTAAAATGTTTAGGACATTTGGTTTTTTGCGTTTGGCATCCCTAATTTGATTATTTATTATTATAAATTTATTCTCTATGTTTTCCAAATATGGCAATATGTTAATAAAAAAGTTGAGAGACCTTTTTTTTGGTTATTATTTTCTTACTCCATCCGACCTATATGGCCGCAATGAAAAAATATTTCACCAGTTAAAAGAAACTATACAGCCATCTCCAATTAAGGTGCTATTACACGAAGTGTTTTTTACATATGTTCTGTCACTTTTTTATACATATGAAATTCTTTATGTCTGTCAAAATTGTCTTTTACATACGATTCATAATTTTTGCTATCACACATGCGTATGTATTTCCGTATGACATAACCTCTAAATGTAAACAAGAGCTGATTTAATTTGTGAATTTACAAAAATATTTGTTAAAAAAAGGTTATGTATTTTTTAATTGTTAATTAATACTACACAATTTATTTTTCTTTCAATATTAATCTTTAAAATGTACTCTGTTTTTCTTTCGCCACAAGCAGTGTTGTATTTTCATTTGTTTGTCATGCAAAAATAGAACCTGTTCTAATTGAAAAATGTAAATGTGACTTTCCTCATGTATTGTACATAAACAATGTTTCATATGTATCACACGATGTGTACAACTTTTGTTGTGGGAAAATTTGACAGTACATATGTAAAAAACACGTCACGCACCTTTAGCACGATTTAATGCATGTAGCCACCCTACACAACCATTACCTTTGCAATGGAGGTTAGGGCGAGCTATTTAATTAGCAAAAACTAAATTAAACGAGAAGTTATGTCTTTTAACCGGAAACGCATGCATATAGGAAACGCGTGCATATTTTTCCAATATTTTGTTTACATTTATTATCAATACTCAAACCGAGGTGGAGGGTATCAAAGATTCGGCAAAGCCGAATTTAACACTCTTACTTGTTTTTTTTTTTAATTTCGATTTTCAATTTTTTTCTTTGCAAGTCAAGTTTGCGTTTCTTTACAAAAATGTTTTTATAATTTTATGGTTAAAGTTTTCTTTTCACATGGGTTTTTTATTTTTGTTACAATTTTGAGTTTTCTTTTTAAAATTTCGATTTTAACTTTTATGATCGTTTGTTTTATTGTATACAATCGAAATTACAATTTTAATGTAATTCTTTTCCTTTTCTGGTTTTAGGATTTTTACGCTATTCAAAATTTTAAATTTCACGTTTCTTTTTTTTTTGTAAATTTCTTTTCAACGTTTGACATTTTTGATTTCTCCTTAATGTTTTTAATTTTCAGTCTTTCTGCGACCGTCTTTTTTCGTTACCAAAAACCAACTATATCTTTCTATCAAAAAATCCACGCTTCTTGAAACCTGCAATATATGCCAATTCTTCTTCTTCCCTCTATTTGCCACATCGCGCATGCCTAGTGGCTAATCAGATCACCTGACCCCAGAAAAGAAATATCCTCCAGGGATATATTAAAATATCCTCAGGGTTGTCGACATGTCAAAGGAAATTTATACCTCGTAAAAAGAATGAGCATTGGCAACGCCTGCATGACAAGTTTTAAAGAAATATTTAGAAACAAAATCAATTCAGCCAAAACTAGCTTAATGGCGACTGGGAATACATACTTATGTAAAACCCAAGCTGTCAGGCTGTCTGTAGATCCATCCGGTGCTGCGTAGCACAAATATGGGGTGGGTCACTCTTTGAGGAAGTTCACAAATTTCAGATATATTTTATTAAAAAAATTATGAAGTTACCAGACTGCACTCACTCACTGTATAACGTTACATTTAAGATACTTATATAAGACATTGTTTGAATACAAAAGTAACAGACTTCTAAATAAATTGTCTAATGAAAACTCTCGAAAGTAATGTTTATTGGGCTAAAGATCTAAATGCATTAGATAGACACTATGGGCTTGAGTGGACAATAGATAACTTGAATAGAAATTTTTGGTTTATTTGTTTTGCTAGCTTGTTAAGCTAGATTACATATCATAACCACCAAAAAAGTGGATGAAGTCTATGCAAGAATTCACGACTAGCTTGAACTAACATTGGCCAAACTTAATTTAAAGGAAAAAATATGGATGAAACAAGATATCATGGATATTCAAGGCAAAATGCGGTCTTATCATTTTGAATAGCATTTGTTTTAACAGAAAGAAACCTCTAATCAATTTTCCGACAGACGACGTAATGTCATTATCGTAAGTTCAACATTTCAATTTAGTTTATGCTTTTTATTGTAAATAATTATAAAATGAAATAAATACCTCTCTATCTATCAATCTTCTTCTTTAATTGCTGGGGCGGAAAAAATCTTCCAAAATAAGAATGGTGTCATTCATTATGTGAGTTTCCACCAGTGTGGGTCGCCTACTCAATAAAAAAGCGTTTCCCCAATCTTCAACCACTCTCCCCGTGGGACTGCCGTTCGGTATTTTTCGCGGGCCTGGTTAGCGCTTTAAGCTACTCCTGTATCTTGAGCAACAGATGCTCTTATCAGCTTTCGCCTGTCCTCATCTATTCTTAGCTTCTGGTTGATAGTGGTTACAAATTTGCCCCAAATTTGCCTCTACTGTGTGTACGGGGCCAATTTTACTGTTCACTATTACTGTTCACTATTCGTCTATGTTCCTCGAATCTGGGGCATTCAAGGAAAACTTGTTCCCCATCTTTACGTATTTCTGAGCGTCTTGGGCACAGTGGTGAATCATCGTATCGAGACTTGAAGAGGAAGTTCCTGAAACCTCCATGGGCGGTTAAGAATTGTCTCAAGTCATAAATAACTTCTCCGTGTTTGCGGGCCATCCACTTCTTGACTCTTGATATCAAACTGTGGGTCCATCTCCCCTTAAGTGTGTTATTCCACCTTATTTGCCGCTGGTTTCATTTCTTTCCATGCACCTCCTCTCTTGTCTATCCTCTTGGAAGTTTTCTTCCTTTGCGACATACACTCTTTGCGTTTCCTCTACTGCTAGGTCAATTGCCACCATTCCAACTAGCAGACGTATTACGTCCAGTGATATGGTCCTGTACCCACTGCAGACTCTCAGACAGTTTTGCCTGAAATATGAGAGCATGTTTCTCCTTGATGAACTCCTTGTAGCCTTTACCCAGAATGGGGATCCATACAATAATATCGAATTCACTGCTCTTGTGATCAAGATCCTTCGGCTCTGACGAGGTCCACCACTAGTTGGCATTATTCTGGCAAGTGCGTTGCCAACTGCCGCTGCCTTTTGGCATGCATATTCTATAAGGGTTTAAAGCATAGCTGATCGTCTATCTTAATGTACAACTTGGTTGTACATTAAGTTCCACAGCAACAGCCCCGGTACTGAGCCCTGTGGGACCACTGCCAAAGTCTCGTATGAGACCATTCCCGCTTCCGTTTCATACGAAAGGGTTCTATATGTGAAGTAGTCTCCTATGATCTGCATGAGGTTAGTTTCCACGTTAAGCTTCAGTTGTGAAAGCATTATGTGGTTCCAACCCACGCTATTAAATGCATTTTCTATCTCTCTCTCTATTATAGCGTTATAAATATATTTATAAATATACCAAAGAGCGTTCGAATGAGGGTTTAAGCTTATTCACAAAAATTATTAATATTTGCAACAATTTACAGCAATCCTTAAAAAATATTAGAAAACATATTCAGCCCTGTTCTTCAAACGTTATTTGAATAAGAGTGAATTTAAAATCACATGAAATTGAAATTTTGGGTTTCCTGAAACCACTTTTTTTATTTGTTTAATGGAAACATATGGTTGAGTTAAGAACCATATGTTTGAGTTAAGAACATATGTTATCTAGAATCCGAGGTGCCATATGGTTCTTTATTCAGTTTCACAAAAAACTTTTAAGTATTTTGTGCATGTGTTTTCTTAAGTTTATAGAAAAAGTATACAGAAAAATATTTTCTTTTAAAATAACAACTTATTTGTTCATTTAATTGTTTTTGTTCTTCAATTTCATTCAATTAAAAATGACTTTTCTATTTTTAAAAAGCTAGGCATCACCAAGAAAAAATTTCGATATTCAAATAAATTGGATTTGACTGGCATCACTACCGTTTCGAACATATGCAACAAAATAAAAATATGTGATTTGATGAAAAAAAATTTTTAATTCCTTTATTTGCAATAATTAGTGCATAAAGAATCTATGTTATAATTGAAAAAATTGTAATGGAAAATAGATTGTGTAAATAAAAAGTTTTTATTATAGTTATAGAACAGCATCATCGCAAAAAGTGTGTTTTATTAACATCGACCACTTATTACGAGTTTTTTTTTAAATCAGCGCAGAATGTAGACGTTTTTTAAAATCGTTTTTTTTTTCATAAAATTAATGTCTAATTTTTTAAAATAATGACGAGGTTCAATAAAAAACAAGTTAGAGTTTAAATATCAATCAGTTTTTTTTATCTCTTAAGACCTGCTTAGTAGAAAAAAAGGGCATTTGTTTTGATTTCACAAAGCCTTTTCTGTGAATTAAAACGAGAAAAAATATTCTTATTGAAATTAGAGAACAGCAAAAAACTCGCAGATTTAAGAATTTTTTCATTTACGAGTTTTTTTTTGTGATAGTGGTTTCAAGAACAGGGGTATTTATCATTGTGAGAATTTTTTGAAGTTTTGCAAAAGCAATTCCATCAAAGAAAGAATGTATACTGAAGATAAAGATGGACACTTCGGCATTATTTGGACTGAAGTGCCATCAAATGTATGAATATCATAACCAAATTCTGTCATTAAACAACTCATGATTCCGATTTTGATTTGCTATATTTCGGTATTTTTGACTGCCAATTAAAAGTTTAGCCAGACTCTTTGTTATTTCAACTTCAGAGAAATCGGAGTGATATATATACATACTTATTATAGCAAACATTTATAAAATTAAGACAATTTTTATTTTTAATCGAGATGTAGACCAAAATAAGAAGTTTCCCACAATTCATCATCTTCCCCTTAAGTATTACATTATATTGTTTTCAAATCATCCAATTAATTGTCTTACTGAGGGTTCAACATCAATTTTCGGAAAAATTTTGTGAGATTTATATGCAACATAAAGGTCTTTGCTTTTTAAATAACTAAACTCACATCTAATATTAGATATTATTGATGAGCTACAACCCACATACTGATAAGCTCAGTAATAAAAAAAATGTGTAATTTTAGAGCACTACCAGGGTTTAAAGTTTACCATTAATTATACCCTATGATGTTTGTAACTACCAAAAATTTTGGACGTAGACCTATTTTCATTATAGCAATCGACCTAGAATCACTTTCTGAGTCGAATCATCTTCTGAGTCTATTTAGCGATGAAAGTCCGTCTGTCCGGCTATGTGTCCATGTAAACCTTGTATTCAGGCCGCAGGTGAAAATTGGTACATGTTCAGATCTAGTCCCCATACAAATGACCCAGTTGAGATCGACTTAAATTGCTGTAAGATGCAAATTATCCTATAGATCTCGGTCGAATTTGGTTTATGTGTTTATTATACGCATTAATCAGTATTCCAAAGATAAATCCTGTAGAGTTGCTTCCCGACCTTGATTTAAATCTCTCAAAACAAGAATTTTCCACAGATTTTTGACCTTGCCAAATATGGTCAGAATCGGTTCACATTTCGACCTAGTTCGCATATAAATATATCATCCGACATGAACTTTTTCATATATACAGACAAAAAAAAATAATAATAATGCCAGTCAAAATCGGTTTATGCATATTTTCTATATCCAATTAGTTGGACCTAAGACCTTTTTTCTAAAGACATGGTAGAGGGTATCATATAGTCGGTCTTGACCGAGTATAATATTTGGCCCACAAGTGCTACATTAATATATCTGTGCACAAGCGATAACGGCCTAAGTCGACTTAAGAATGATTTGAGTTATGTAAACTATCATTTTCTACTAAAAAAAAACTTTATATTTACGTGAAATCCCAATTTCTCTAACACTGTTTTTTAAAAAGATAATAAGAAAATATGCTGACATAAGCCGTAATGAAGCCCCATTACATTTACATAAAAAATGACTTTTCGCGAAGGCATGATTTTCGACTTAAGCGATTAATGCTTGTGACTACAGTCATACAAAATAGTCATAATTCAATTGAAATGCCACTTCCATTGCTCGGAAAAAAATTTGGATATAGAAATTTATTATTAAGAAATTTATTTTTAGAAATTATTTTTTAAGCGCTAGCGACTAGAAGATGAAAACACCTCATAGTTTACGATGATACTATAATAACATAACCGATATATATCAGAAAAAGAGCCTTTAACTGACTCATACGTTTTTTTTTTTTTTTCTATCAGGCTAATCAAACATCAAAGATTAAGAAATGAATACACAGTCTAGGTTTAAACAATGTCAGCAAATTTATAACCGATTACACACAGCTAATATTTATTATAACTAACATCATTATCATTTCCGTTTATAGAATCAAGTGTAGGGTAAGATACAAAATAAATATTAGTTGCTATTAAACAGATTTTATTTTGTAAGTATAGAAAAAGCAAAAGCCAACCGATTTACTTATATTGAACTCTGACTAGCGATTCCAAATAAGAATAACAAAAAAAAATCTCATTGCCTTAAACTACTTTAAGAGAAGATGAAAAATAAGTCTGGCGCCAAAATAGCTAATAAAATATACATACATTTAATATATACGAATGGGTGTGCAATAATCGCATATTTTTTTTTCCAACGGAAATATTCAACAACAAAAACACATCATCATGTTAATTTGTAAACACAATAATTAGTGATAAGGTTTGTAGGAAAAAACGAAATAGAAAAAAAATAAGAAATTAAATGAAACAACAAGAAGTGGACATTTGGTTATCAGTTTCACAGAAAATTAAGCGCACTTGCACCCTTAACTCGAACTCGATCAATTGCAACTAGAGCGTATGAGTAATATGGTAAAATTACCTAGCTTCCTGCACTACAAAAATCTTCCATAAGAAATTTCTTCGAACTTTAGTTAATCTCGTACTATTTATTTTGGTTTGTCCACAATTGTTGACTCAGCTGCTAAGTGATCTGTAGTGGCGTCATCATTTCAGTTGTTGTATCGCTGGTGTTGTTTGTTTATTTTTGATTTTTTTTTCTTTATTCTTTGCGGTCAAACTGTAAATAAATATTTACGGCAAATATACTCGCATATAAAGAAAGAAACTTGTTGATTCGTATTATCATGCATTCATTCTGCTCAGATATACATGCATATATGTACATACACACATATATGCGAGTACATAACCGATATTTGACTTACATTTTAGGTATGTGTTTATATACATATATGTATACATACTCGTAAGTATGTATGTAAATGATTTCTGACGTACACAATATGGGCTTGTGGGTTTGTGGAGAAAACCAAACATACATTTTTTTTTTATTGTGGTCAGATAAGTAAACAAAAGTCGTTTTAATGTTATTTTAAAAATGTTTTTTACTTAAACTTCATTTTGCTTTTAAAAATTTACGACAAAGTGTTATATTCAACAATTACAATATCGCGCGAATGAGTTGTTTGAACAACAAATAAAAACAACTCACACCTGTTTAAACTAAGGTGAGATTATATTTTTTGAAACAAAGTCAATATATTGCTTGAATTTTTGTGAAATAACAAAGAAAATTTTTGCCTCAACTAATGACTCTAGAGGCCGGTTTCATTTGCTCTTCAGCAAAAAGTATATACACACAGAAAACGGATTCGTTGTGACTACCGAATTTCAATAGCGTCATGTACTCTTACATTTTTCTGTTAAGATTACTGAATTATATATTCCAAATTACCGTACAAAGTAAAAGCTAACCGAGTTTTTTAATTAAATCGAATTTATGAATTATCAAATTTAGTTTATACAATGGAATTTAAATTTAATTTATTGGACGTAGCAAAACTGTTTAAAATTTATAATTTTGTTTAATATTTAAATCTATAATATTAGTAGGTAAGGCGATTTCTTGTGACCGATGTTTTGTTCTACCGCTTTATCTCGATATTGACTAAACGTATACTATTTGAAAGGTATTTCTTTTTGCTGTTTTCCAGATTTACAGATTATTTAATTTTTTCCTTTATTTTGAGTAAATTTCATTTAAATTTGCTACTAACCCATTCATAAAATTATATATATGCTATGTGTGTTTTATTAAATACGTTAATGTGTTTGTTAATGAGTTTGTTATCTTCATTCACAATAATAATAAACCAAAAAAGTGTTTGTTTGTCAATTGGCCAAGTTGAAGAATAAAGAAATTCTAGAAATTCCACTCGAATTTCGTGCGCTGGAACCTGCTAGTTTATTATTAATTTAAGTTTCTATAACAAATTGAAACGAACAAAGGCAAAGCAAACGTACATGATAACAAACACTACAATACAAATCCCAAAATTCAATATATCTATGGTCACAAGCGATAACCGACTTAAGAACGATTTGAGTTATGTATTCTACTAAAAACGCTTTATATTTACGTGAAATCCCCATTTCTCTAACATGTTTTAATAAAGAGTTATTAATGAAAACATACTGACCTAAGTCGTAATGAAGCCGCATTACATTTATATAAAAAGTTATTTTTCTCAAAAGCATGATTTTCGACTTAGGCTGTTAATGCTTGTGACCACAGATATATGCATTATAACTTATAATTTATAATTGTGTAATTGTATACACCCTAATAAAAGGTAATAAATTTAAAATCCGCATACAATAGTTGCACCTTTTCTTAAAATATAAAAATATTTTACTCTAATATTAATTTTGTTAAAAGTTTGTTTTTGTCCAATTATTAATTAACAGTGTTACTTTTCTGATACTCTAAGAGAATGGAACAATTTTTTGCAGACGCTGTTCTATTAGAATTTCAAATAAAGGTACTAATTGTTACAAAGTAATAAATAAATATAAAAGATTGTTATTGGTTCTCGCGAATTTTAGCGCAGATTGAATATATGGGGGGTTTCATGTCAAGTGCACCAACTTTTGAAACCTATATCTTCCGATCGGGATGAAATTTGCACCCAGGTTAGTCCTATTGGATAGTAGTTTAAACACAATTTTTCATCAAGATCGGTCCAGATCTCTCTGAGTTAGAGGGGATCAAAATTTGACATTTTGGCCAAACAGATGTTTTTTCTCATCCATGTAACTTATTACCCATTGTTCTTAGAAAATTTTCTCCCAAATAGTTTAGATAGCTATTTCTTCAATATTTCGGAAAAAAAATACTTAAAAAAAAATTTTTTTTTAGACTTTTTTTTTGCTAAATCAAAGCATTTTTGCCTTTTTTTCAAAAAGGGCATTTTTTTTTCATAAGAAAGCTTAGGATTTTTCCTTTAAGAGCTTTTTGGTCGCTTAGTGGGATGGGAGTGGGATATCTATCAAAATAAATGTTTTGTAACTCAAGACAACGGTTTTTCAATTTTTCACAAACGCACTATTTTGAATTTTTTCCTATTTGTGTCTAAAACCTTACAAATAGAACTTATACTGAGAAACTAGACAAACTAAACTTTCCGAAGGTATATAACATACCTAACTAAAATTTACTGTAATACTCAGAATATGTTAACCTCAGGAAAAAATCTCTTTTTTTCTATAGAAATGTTGAAAAATTATTATTTTTTATTTATTTTTAATAATAATTAAATTAATGTATAATAATAATAATGAAAATAAAAAGATAAATAATTTATTAAAATTTAATCTTAATTGCATTAGATCCATTTATATCATAACTATTTTTTTACTTAATTTATTGTAGCTGATGAAATATTTAAGTCTTGTAAATTTTTAAATACCCAGTCTTTCATCCAGCTTTTTTGTCGCCTTTATTTACTGCGTTTTTTTGTCAATCTTTTCTTGGCGTTACTAGGTTCGTGTTCAGATTGAAATGTTGCAAATAACTCTTTCAGGTTACAGAGAACCATTCTCTTCTGTTATGTTATAAAGGTATGTTACATTCCTTCGGAAAGGTTAATTTGTCTAGTTTCTCAGTATAAGTTTTATTTGTAAGGTTTTACACACAAATAGGAAAAAATTCAAAATAGTGCATTTCTGAAAAATTGAAAAACCGTTGTCTTGAGTTACAAAACATTTATTTTGATAGATATCCCACTCCCATCCCACTAAGCGACCAAAAACCTCTTAAAGGAAAAATCCTAAGCTTTCTTATGAAACAAAAAAAAATGCCCTTTTGGAAAAAAAAAGGCAAAAAATGCTTTGATTTAGCAAAAAAAAGTCTAAAAAAAAATTTTTTTTTTAAGTATTTTTTTCCGAAATATTGAAGAAATAGCTATCTAAACTATTTGGGAGAAAATTTTCTAAGAACAATAGGTAATAAGTTACATGGATGGGAATAAACACCTGTTTGGCCAAAATGTCAAATTTTGTTCCCCTCTAACTCAGAGAGATCTGTACCGATCTTGTTGAAAAATTGTGTTTAAACTACTATCCAGTAGAACTAACCTTGGTGCAAATTTCATCCTGATCGGAAGACATCAGTTTCAAAAGTTGGTGCACTTGACATGAAACCCCCCATATATATATTTATGTATGAAATCTGTTTACAAATCGGACTATTTAAAGCCATAAAAAATGCATGATTTTTTGGATTTCTAACTACTAACTATTACATTTTAAGGCAATTGAGCTAATACAGGATATTTATGTAGAGATTAATATCACGCTTTCGACATCCAAATGACCGTTCGCGGTTTCCTTACAAATCAAATAAAAATTTGTTATTTAATTGTTTCAAGCAACCATCATTTATGTTAGGCGAAAGGAATTTTCTTATAATTTAAAATAGGTCGCAAAATGGACGACAGAAGGTGTCTGTTTTTACTTATGCTCTAAATTGACAATTACAAATTTCGGTCTGAGAATTGATATTTTCAAAAATATCGTGATTTTATTATCGTTTTGAATTTAAAATAACAAAGAATATAATAATGAAAGTATGAAGTATAAGACCATAAAGTGAAGATCTATCGTTAAATTTGAGATATAATAAAAAAATAAACAACACAATTAATACATGATTAAATTCATTTTGTGAAAACGCTTTTTCTCTCCCCCGAAAAATCAATAACTTTTTGGATTGCCTGTAATCTTTCCAAATATGTGATGGGTGCTCCAATGACTACAAACCATTTCACTTACCCAGACGTATAATCTATTGGGGCGGCCTCAGAATAATCTGATGTACAGATGGCGGCAGTAGTTTGAGGAACTACTTATAAAACATGTGTTTCAAACAACGTGGCTGTTAATATATTTTTTTTTTTTAAGTAAAGACTCTCAGTGAATTTGTAAACATGGAAAGAATTGGTCACTGTTGAAAATGGTATTGGATCTTCGGCTGTGAGCTACTTCAAAAAGTTCTATACATAGCCTAATGGCCGAAAATTTAGAGATGAGAAAGCTGTCCGCAAGATGGGCGCCGCTTTTGCTCACAACAGAATAAAAACTGCGTTTTTAACATTTTTCAATAGAGTGTTTAGCACTGTTTCACCGCAATAAAGACGAGTCTTTGCGTTGATTCATGCGACCACCACTTGACACCTTAGATAAAGGAACAGCCAAGACACTGTAGTGAAATGGGAGAATCGCGTACAAAAAAGGAGAAAGCAGTCCCATTTACAGGCAATGTTATGACGTCTTTTTTTTGGAATGCGCGTGGGATTAATTTTATTGATTATGTCCCAAAAGGACAAACACTCAAACGCGAGTATTGTGCTAGCTTATTGCAGCATTTAAATGATGAAATGAAGGAAAATTGGACGCATTTGACGACAAAGAAAGTGTTGTTTCATCAAGACAATGCACCAGTTAACATATAAACTACTGTGATGGTCAAAATCTATGAATAAAAGTTCGAATGGTCTATTTTTATTTCCAACAATGAAAAGGTGAAATTTGCGATTGATGGTTATTTTAAAGAGCTATACAGCGCTGGGAAAAGTATATCGAGCTAAACGGAGATTATGTTAAGAAATAAGGAAAATTTTTCCCAAATTTGTTTTGTTTTCTTTGTCAGGTCGGACAAGTACCCCTTTTTTTAAAAAAAGTATTTTTTTTATAAAAGTATACACTGTACTGGGGCATGCTGTACCATCTTGTTAAAACCAGTAAGTATCCACACCATTTTCATGCGGATATAATGAGCCAGTTTCTCAAATACAGCGATTTTGTTTGTTAACAATGCCACAGAGTGTGAAATATGCATCGTCATCAAAATTTGTTTCCAAAAGTCAGGTTTAGTGTCAACCATTTGAAAGACTATATCGCTGACAGCAAAATTTTGTGAGTTATTTGCACCTTATACGGAAACAGATTCAAACTATTTTTCAAAATGCTTCGTAAAGTGATTGCACTGATGCTAACTTGACGAGCGCGGTGACGATATGACTCATTTGGGCATCACTCACTCTTAGTTCATTGGAGCGTCTTGGGCGTCGATGCATGGTTTACGAACAATCTCACAACACTCTTCCGTGCAAACAAAATTCGACACTAAATCACGGATAGTGTTGACAGACGATGCTTCTGGGCCACGATATTTTCGACGATATGCACGTTAACAACTGAACCACTTTTTGCAATGTATAGTGTCACTGTTTCGTCGCGTAGTTTTTGTGTAAGGCGATACATGGTTAAAATTGTACTGAATTTACGTTTGTAAAACATGTGATCTTAAATGTTCCTGTTCAGATATAAAAGCCGCACTCTGTGCTATACTTGTAGCTCATGAGCAAGAATTGATATAATCGTCTCAATAAAATGCAACGTTAACTTGTAGATTTTTCAGAGTAGAGAAATGTGTTTTAAAATAGCTAATATTAAACATTTATGCATATTTGCACTCGGAGATTTCGCATAAATTCATTTTCAATAACAACGTATTTTCCGCCGATAAATAGTAAATCAGTCAATCGACTTCAACGGTTGTAAGCAAACAGCATTACAAAAAATTACTTTTCACTTATAACTAACGAACCAATACACAGATTTTAAGAATTGTCTAATGAAGTGGATGAGTGTGCTTGAGATTTGCAGAGACAGACATGTCAAAAATGACTTTAAAAAATATAAGAATCAAGGAAAATTATATAAAACACAGAAAAAGGATTGGTTAGGATTGAAAAATTCAATTAAAAATTTTCATTGTACGAGTAATATTCAGAGTTCAGAAAAAAACACACACTGAATAAAAAACTCGTGCATATATGTAAACAAACACGTTTTAATTTTCATATCAATTATGTGTGTTTTTTAAATTTGTACGGTTCCCAACACAATCACGACTGTGTTTCGTTTTAATATTTCATTATCTAAACGAACATTTTTCTATCACGTACTTTTTGTTTCGAACACACATAAACCACACAGATTCGAGTGTAGCTTTATTTTAAGTTCTTTTTCTTGCACGTGTACTGCTAAAAAAAAAAAACAGATCATGTTCTTCAACGCGCACATCTAAAAATTAAAACATTGTCCACTCGCGATCGGAAATATCTGAAACACCCCTATAATAACGACAACAATTGTTTCAACCAAATTTATTAAAAAATTCTAAAATAATTCATTAGCAGTTACAAAAAAAATAAAAATATAGTAATAAAATAGAAAACAGAGAAATTTTATACGTTGCTTATGACTTAATTTGTTTTTTTTCCATCTATTTTCAATTGAGTGAAATTCACAATAGCGCTATTTTATCGAATGTGCGCCATAATACTAAACGAAAATTCGTTCAATCAGTTAATTCGACCACAATCGAAAATCGAAAGTTGCTCATAATAGGCACCAGAGTCTTGAAACCGTGCATCATTCCAAAATTTATTAATGTCGCATCAGCGCTCGTCGGGTTTATCAGTTATAGATAAAATACCTAATTTCATTAAGAACAAAACTATGATTTTTTATAAATTCTTTCAGAATTTTATTATCGAGTACTCGGTTACACGGAATTTAAGGTATAAACCTCCCGGATTTTCCAATATACGAGTAATTTGGACTCTCTATATGAGAGGTTTCGTGAACACTTATTACTTCTTACAGTTAGACGCTGTGAATATAATAGGTAGAGCGGTCCATAGGTTCATAGCAAAAATGTTATATTCGGCTGTGGCGTATTTTTGACACTCTCAAACTCAGTAGTATAACTAATGTCGAATACAGTTATTTAACCGTTATGTTCTAATAGCATTTAAATTTATAGTTAAATATTTATTTATTTACTTTTTGCCCAATATATATTATAATTTTTTTTTAATACAGTAGTGATTTTTTCATAGAAAGAATTAACTTCTGCATCATTTTCTATTATTAGTAGACTATCAATTGCACGATCGAGAAAAATATCGACTATACCCTACTACAATTAAAAAACTGATGATATCAAGGCAAAATGTTATAAGGATCATAATATAAGATGCACGTAACTAGCAACTGCAAAAGCAAAATAATCATCTGTAGCTTTTAATCGAATCAAAAGCAGTTCAAATTATGCATCTAATTTAAATCCAATGATTCGAAAAAAGACTCCATTTTTATGCGCAGTAAATCACTAAATATTTAACAACTTTATTTTTTACATCACTTAAGGTTTTTGCAAACAATCAATCATCATGCATACAAGCATTCAATCATGCAGAAAAATTAAGCTTAAGAAAAGAGATAAATTAATGTTGCCCAAGCATAAATCTGAAATTAAAAGGCCAATTTGAGGAGAAAAAAAAAGCGTTAACATACAGCTAAACAGTTGGAACTGTTGTTGCTGTTGTTGTTGTTGTTTTTGGTGTTGTTGGTAACATGAACTACAAACTGAATGTACAAACAAAAAGCCCACATCAAGACAATTGAAACATATGCATCAAATGGATGATTGTTACTTTGGTGGTATGCTGGGTCGCACACACCCATGTTTTCGATGTTTGTTATAGAATAAAGGTGACCCAACGCCAAATGGTCCCCATATTTAAATACGTACATATACATCAACATCGACGTCGTCGGCGATGACGACAACGCACCTCTAAACGCCCACGTGCCAAATGAATATAAAAAAATCTAATTGAAACAAAAAAAAAACAAACAGTTGTCCCCAAAAATAATTGAATAAATTGTCTTATATGAAACTTTTATGCACTGACATATTCAGTTATGCTGCATACAACAGATGTGAATTATTAGGGTCGCACTTGTATTTAAGGGAGTATCTTTTCTATAAATACATATCGCAGTCCCTAAATTTATTATTGGATACGGAAATGTCTCTAATGTAAATTTGGACATTGAACAATTAGACAAAGTATTTGTAATCTGCTTCAAATTATTTGTATTTAAAGCTTTGTATAATTAACATGTATGATAGACAAGACGAACCAGCGATGTCAACTAGTTATATATTTCAAAAAAAAAAACTAATGTTATAAGCATATAATAATTTTCTAAAGACTTGTGTAAATATGAGATCATTTATTAATTAATGAAACGTTTTGAAGTGATATCAATAATAAAAAAATAAAAAGCCTTAAAAACTTTTCTTTACCTTCTCATTTCCAAATCAAAAAGTATAATTTTCTTCGTCATCTTCAGGTCATAGTATTCTTTTAGTATTCTTTTAGTATAATTAATTGTAATACAAACATATGATGGTGTTTTATAATTAATACAACAGACATTTTTAATCTTTAGACATCAACACGTTTTCTCGTTTTCTTTCTTCTCTTTCGCATTTTGGGCTTCGAATTCACTTTTGATCCTTCTCATAAAATCTATATACATTAAACAAATTCTCTTTAGTTACACCATTTATAACTCAGGAATGACTGAAACAATTTGGATTAGTATCAGCCCCGAATAGCAGAATATATAATAATAATAGGCAAGTCGATTTCTTGTGACCGATGTATAAACTTTGTTTACAAACTGATTTCGACCAAACATGCCTCATTGGAAAGGTATTTGTTTTTAACTGTCCACCAGATTTACAGATTTTCACTGTCTGAAACATTCTTTTTAATAAAGATCATTTAAAGTTGCTACTAACACATACATAAAACAAATACTGTGTGCATGTTTATTATAAATATCAAAAGCCTTGTGTTGAATTGTGAATTAGCTGAAATTGATTAGCATACTTTTAGGCCCTTTTTAACCATGCAGCGTCATCATATTTTTTTTGTTTGTTTTGATCTCAATTTTAACAATAATAATAATAATAACAAAATGATTTGAATTTATTTTAATATTAATTAAAAATTATCTAGATTCAAAAATAAAATCAATTTTGGTCAACACTTTTGCTCACGATACTTTTTATAGCAACTCGAAATAGGTCGTAGTCAAAATGATGAAGAATGAATGACGTTGGTGTAAAAATAATAGGTATGACTTTCTGGGGTTAAAATCATTTATTAAATGAAAAAATATAAATTTTATATCATAAACAGACAACACCTGAGGAAGTAGACAAAAAATCTATGAAATGTTGGGAAAGATTGTAATAAAAAATGGTGTTTTAGTTGGCTTACCAAAAAAATTAAGCTAAAGGAAAATTTGCTAGAATTTGCACTCGAGCTTCAAGGGCTGGGCTCTGCTAATAATTATTAAAATATCTGAAAAATTCACTGTGCGTTCCACGTCCCATACAAACTAAAATTTCGATATCATATATCTTAATATTTTTTTTTTAACTGACTTTTGAAACTCACTTAATTTGCCAGGTTTTACCACACATAATTTACTCTGTAGAGTTGGATCACTACTTCGAAAACTAAATGAACCAATAATATATGCGGAACGCAGTTATTTATAAAGCAAATATTGGATAACTATATTAATTCGCCAATTATCGATGCCAAATTCAAAGGAGAGCATATTATATTGCCAAGAACCATGTTGATTCCAAAAGATTGGCCAATTGCATTTTAATTCATATTTCGGTCAAGGCCAATTATATGTAGCCTGCTCCAGAGTTGATAAGACCAGCGATGTGTTCATATACACCGAAAGTAGAGGAACTAAAAATATTGTCTACACGCTGACTTTGTAATAAATTATTATATAATAAGTTCAGAATAAGATAGTATTATGTGAAACAAAATTAAATTTCTCAATAATATCAAAAATAAAATCAGCATTTTAAATAAAATATTGAGTTTCATTTCATTCTTATTAAAAAATTCCATCCTTAATTGAAATACATAAAAAAAAAATCTGGCGATAAAATAATTTTTTTAGGCAGAACAACGTTTGTCGGGACAGCTCGTAAAATATGTAAGAAACATTTTGCGAACCATTGTACATATTTCTTTTTAAAGCGGCGTCTCAAACGATTTTCCACTAACAACGTGAAAATCAGTTTTATACTCAAGCCAAATATCAAGAATTACATGGCTCTTTCTATAAGTCATTTAGCAGGAAACTTTGTTAACCAGTTTATATACCTAATTATATGATTTTTTACTTACTGACGATTAGAGAACCAATTATACTATGGAACTTTTTCGGGATCATTGTCTGGGGAGTTTGGGGATTTCAGGCCAAACTTTTTTTAAGATCTTTTATATTTTTCCTTATCTTCGTGTGTTTTGCTTAGTTTTTCAGCTATATCTCAAGAACCATTGATGATTTCTCATTTCTTTAGACATTTTACTTTACTCTCAAAAACGAAAAGTGCTAATTTAGCGCTTTTTTAAAAGGCAATAATTGGAAATTTGGCTAGTAAAAAGGCAAGCCTGGGACAACCCATAATGTCACAATATTGTATTGAAATAAATTACAAATTAACTCTTTTCTATACATTTTCTTGGCATTTTCTTTCATCTTGTCTATCGTTCGTATTCCATAAGTCAACAAGCCCTAAGTTTGTCCAATTCAAACTCATCTCCTGTTTATGTAAAACGAAAGATAAACAGGATGATCGATATTGTCGAAAAATGGTATGGCAATAATTTTCAAAATAATTTTTTCCTATGTAATATTTTTTTCGTGTTATATAAACATAAAATTTGAAAAATAAGTGCCATCTTAGTAGTCATGTTTGTTTTGATTTAACTAAATATGACCAAGAAAATAAAACAAACACCATATGACAATTGCAAATTGATGGCCATTCTGTCTCTTTTTTCTTTGTTGTTGCTGTTATTGTTGAGAATTTGATTTAAACATTCACTGCCAAATAAGGCGTTTTTTATACAATTTATATATATGGACCCCATTGGAAATAGTTTCCTACTGAATCGATTCACTCTAGCTGCTTTACTCACTGAATTTAATCCGCAAGTTGTTTTGAGGCATGTTCCGGGCAAAGTGATTTTTATGATACTAAATGAACATTGAAATGAACAATGAAATTGTCGGTCGGCGTTATATCATGTAGTATTAAGAAATAATTTCTGCCCATGATGCAATAAAATCAAACGGGTCCTTTCCCGTCCTTACTTTGTGCACCATTTTTTTGAAGTTTAGTAATTTTTAGCACTTCCGATTTAAATATTCGGTCGATCTCTTTTATTTTCAAATGAAAGAATTATAACGTAGAGAAAAGTTACGATAATTATTATAAAGGCTATCCCATGCACGCAATATTTGAATTTGCCGCCAATTGTGCAGTAAAGGGTTGGCTGACAGTTAGTGAGAAAACCACACAACATTAAAAATTTCAAAAATAGATGCTGATTTTTGAAACGAAATCGTCCGAAGCGATGAAACATATTTTCAGTTTGATGACTTTGTTCATCGTCAAAATATCCGCATTTGGGGTTCCGTGAAACTAAATGTACGGCACATCATTGGACCATAGTGATAACATGATAACAGAGATTATCTGGCTAAGTTATATTATATTGTTGTGATTTCAACAAGACGGTACCACATGCATGACAAATCTGCTGGTCGTGTATTATTGCGTTTCGTTGTTCAGAATTGGCCTCCCAGATTGTGTGATTTGACAAACATCGATTTCTTTTTGACAGTTATTTGAAGTCAAAGATCTATGCCATCAAGCCCACAATCACGCATTCATTGAAGAAGGAAATTTAACGTTGCATTAAGGAAAGTTGCTACATATGTGCAAAATGGTCAACAAAAGAATGCATATGTGCCTGCAAAGCCGTGAAAGCCATGTTCCGTTTATAACTCTATCCTTTGAACTTTTAACTAAAGAATAATAATTTAAAGAAAAAAAAATGGATTTTCTGTTCAATTCAAACCTTGTGTGAATTTTGGGACATGTACTAATCTCTAATTAATTCATTATTCTCGCAGATCCAAAATAACACTTCCTCAAAAATGTTTTTCTTCTGAGCTTTTATTAAAAAAAAATTATTATGAACTGAAAGGGCTTTGGGTTTAAAGTTTAATTTCAAAACATTTGACCTCTAGTACGCATTGATCATAAATTTAGTATTAATCTTCACTAAATTGAGATTTAATTAGCAGTGCTAGAACTAAAGTTGCTATAGTTACTACAGTCTTTTTACCTCCATTGTAAATTTCTCACTGGGTGAACATACATTCGAACAAATAAAAATTGTATGATGGCTCCGTTCCATTTTTGTTTCAACGCCCTTTGTATGTTGGTGTTTTCGTTACAGTTTGAGTACGAGTATAATTTAAAAGTGCTTTATTTGTTTTTTCTTAAAGTCATTGACTTGATTGCAAGTTGGCAATTAGCGCTTTGACAACTCTTACTTTAACATTAAATACAAAATAGTTGTTCTCATGTTTGTGTTTAAGATTTTTCGGTCAGGCCTTTTTTTTTTTTTTTTTGTTAACTAACAAAAAAAAACACAATTACAATTTATTTTTTCCATAATAACTGACCATTATTCTCACTGGTGACATACTTTTACTTCTCTTGAAGGTATTTGCATTCATTAAATACAGTCAATCAAATAAACCCAGACAGCAGAGAAGTATACCATTTGAAAATCTTTTTATATATCAAATATCATTTCAAATGCACAACAATATTTTAGCATTGAATATATTGACAATACTTCCCTCATTACAGTTTATTTATTAAGTTTATGACAAGTTTTTTTTTCTCAGATACATAAAGTTACGGTTGCTTATAATTTCGTAATTTTTTAAGTTTTGTTATGTTTTTATTTAATTTACAAAATTATTATTTTGGTTATTTCTTTTTTTTTTCTTATATAATTATAAAGACATTATGATGTTAGTTGTTGCTCCGCTCATTAAGGTTTTGTTGTTTACCAAGTGGTAAATTAAACTAACGAATACATTTACGCATGCACTAAACATCGAAAAAAATCGATGAAAGTTAGTTCAACTTAGTTTAGTTAATAAAAAAAAGTCCAGGTATAGATGCTATTTCAAAAAAGTGTCTTAAAGCTCTGCCTGAAGATGTTTGAAAATGCGTTCGCGCTTATGTAATGCATGTTTAAATTTATCTTATTTTCCACTTATTTGGAAAAAGGAAAAAATATTTGCTCTACCAAAACCAGGGAAAAATATTTCAAGTCCAGAGTAATAGAGACCTATAAGCCGTTTTAACTTATTGAGCAAAATTTGGAAAAAAAAATATCAAGATCAATATTATAAATTCTATTAAAAATAATACCTTCTTCCAATTCAACAATTCGGTTTTCGATCTGAGCAGCACACTACACAACCATAAGTCAAAATATAAAAAAATATTGTAAAAGATAATTTCAAAGATGTTAATACTACTGCCATATTATTGTTAGATATAAAGTCTTCATTTGACTTCGTCTGACATGAAGCTCTTGTCATCAAGCTCATTAAAGGTCATTTAGACTTAAAATTTGTAATAAATTTCTAAAGAATATGATATTCTTGCTGGTTGGCCTCAAAACTCATGTATTTCTCCAATTCAGTATAATATTTTTACATACGATTTCTTCTCGTTGACTGGTTGCGATTCTGCAATCTTCGCAGATGATATTGCAATTATAAATTCAGGCTGTTTGTCGAATGATATATTCAGTAATCTAAAAATATCTGTAAAAACGAGTTACTTCAAAAAATGGAAAATTATCGTAAACCCTAAAACTCAATCAATATATAGTTGATGGGTTGAATGTTCCGCGGAAAAATATCTCGCTGTTGTTGTTGATAATAAAATTTTATTTAACTACAAGAATAATGTACCCGTTTAATAATCGAAAATCTAATTTAGTATTGAAAACACCTACTTACTTAAACCATCAATTTTTCCTATGTTCATTTAAACTTTTCTTTTTTTCATTATAAAGGATTTTTAAGTACTAAAGCTATTGTGTAGTAAATAATGTAATCAATAACAATAACTAAATTGAATTGAAAAAAATTTAAACTTGATTAAGACTGTTAAAGATTTATAAACTGCAAATAGTTTTTTTTTTGAGGACAGGGCGCGATTCCGGCTTTCACATTTTCGATTTTTTATTTAGCTTAATTTGTTAGCTTAAAGCTTTTCTCTAGAATCCAGTATTCATGGTTAAATAAAACTAAATTCTATATTAAAAAACACCGAAATCCAGGATTTATGGACTTTGCACTCTCCAAACGTTTTTCAGTAGGTCTTCTTATCTAAAATTATCCACCACATTTATATCACATCAAAAAAATTACATTAAATTCTTGTTATCTTTAGTCTAAACAATTATTAAATCTTTTTAAAAAATATAACAAAAAGCCTACAAACTCGACCATACTCTATTCATACAAAAACAATTTTTGGAGTGTGTTTCAAATTATTTAGCCGAAAAATTTTAGAAATCATTATTTAATATGTCGAGGTTTTATTTCAGGGAGGTAAATGACCCGCTCTTTCTGAGGTACTCTAACAGAAACTGTAGAATAACTTTGGAATTATTTTGTAAATTTAAAATTAAGTCTTAAATCTAGTGAAATGCACTAGCAGCGTCTTTGTTCTCAAAACATGATTTAATTTTTACATCTTATAACTATAATACAACGACTCAAAAAATTACACAAACTATAAAATTTAGATTCTTTCTGAATATTGATTATCGAACGCTGGAAATTGAACTATATTATATCTTCTGGGACCAAATCTTTTTATGTCTACTGCTGATGAAGATGTATCGTTTTTAAATTACCATATGGGGGGTTTCATGTCAAGTCCACCAACTTTTGAAACCGATATCTTCCGATCGGGATGAAATTTGCACAAAGGTTAGTCCTATTGGACAGTAGTTTAGACACAATTTTTCAACAAGATCGGTCAAGATCTCTCTGAGTTAGAGGGGATCAAAATTTGACATTTTGGCCAAACAGGTGTTTTTTCTCATCCATGTAACTTATTACCTATTGTTCTTAGAAAATTTTCTCCCAAATAGTTTAGATAGCTATTTCTTCAATATTTCGGAAAAAAAATACTTAAAAAAAATTTTTTTGTAGACTTTTTTTCTGCTAAATCAAAGCATTTTTTGCCTTTTTTTCAAAAAGGGCATTTTTTTTTTTTTTCATAAGAAAGCTTAGGGTTTTTACTTTAAGACCTTTTTGGTCGCTTAGTGGGATGGGAGTGGGATATCTATCAAAATAAATATTTTGTAACTCAAGACAATGGTTTTTCAATTTTTGGATTTTTTAATTTTTTCCTATTTGTGTGAAAAACCTTACAAATAAAACTTATACTGAGAAACTAAACAAATTAACCTTTCCGAAGGTATGTAACATACCTTCATAATATAACAGAAGAGAATGGTTCTCTGTAACCTGAAAGAGTTATTTGCAATATTTCAATCTGAACACGATGATGTTAAAATTGGCTTCATGAAATTTACCCAAATGAGGCCAAAACATTGCGTTTTGACAGGAAGCAGCGGAACTCACACAGTATGCCTTTGCATTTACCATGAAAATGGTAAACTGATGTTGAAGGAAATCAACTTAAAGTATTTAACAGATGATTCGGCAGAAGATTTACACGATTACCGCGATTGCCTTCAATTGACTATGAGTCCTAATGCAACAACTTCTTGCCACTTAGGTGAATGTACCAATTGCCCGAAAACTACATTCATCAAAGAAAATTTAATCAACTCTTTAAATCGAGAATATATAGAGGAGGTCAAATTTGATTCTTGGATTCAGACTGACAGATGCACATTGAAAACAATCATTTTAAATTTGGATGATTTTGTGGAAGAAATGTGTACTTGAGAACCGATGACTTTTTAGTCAAAGAGCAATGGTCATTCTTCAAGGATTTGAAGATACGTTTGAAGTCTGGTGAATTCGTTATTTCATATGATTTCGCAAAAAACTATAACTATGTTCTTCAGGATGCCATACAAGCATTCCACTTCAATAACGACCAAGCAACTATATTCACAGTAGTTATTTACTACATGAAAGATGAAAAACTGGAACACAAAAGTATGGCAATCATATCCGACGATTTAAAACATGATACCGTTGCAGTTTATGAGTACCAGAAGAGAATACTAAAATTTCTAAAATCTAAATTTACAGTAATGAAGGCATACTACGTTTCGGACGGAGCTCGTCAACATTTTAAAAACAAAAGTAGCTTGGCAAATCTTATGGCCCATGAAAAAGATTTTGGAATGCCAGCTGAGTGGCATTTTCATCCTAATGCTCATGGTAAAGGAGCATGTGATGGTATTGGAGCAAACCTTAAAAGAAGTGCAGCGAAGTATAGCCTCCAGTGCTCTCATAAAATCGCATCTTAGATGCGACTGCTTTATTCCATTGGGCAAAGAGTTATTGTAAAGAAATTAAAATAGTTTTTAGTAGCAAAGAGGATCATCAGGAAACAATGAAAACACTGATGAGCAGATTCGATGCTGCGGTAACAATCGATGGCACCGCTCAATACCATGCTTTTATACTGCTTGTCGATGGAAGACTCAAGTTGAAAAAGTTTCCTGCCTCTATTCAATGCGATTTCTTTCCAAAGCCAACAAATAAACCATCAGCGAAATCAACAGCAGAACCTAGTAACGCCAAGAAAGGATTGACAAAAAAACGCAGTAAATAAAGGCGACAAAAAATGTGGATGAAAGACTGGGTATTTAAAAATTTACAAGACTTAAATACTTCATCAGCTACAATAAATTAAGTATAACAAGTAAGAAAATTATAGTCGGTCGAGACCGACTATATGATACCCTATACCATGCGTTTAGAGACCCTTTCTCATAGGCCCAACTAACTGGATATAGAAAATAAGCATGAACCAAATTTGAGTGGGATTTTTATTAATTTTTTTGGTTGCAGATATGAAAAACTTCATATCGGATGCTATATCTATATGGGGACTAGGCCCAAAAATCGAACGATCCTGACTATGTTTGGTAAAGTCTCTTGTATTTTGCAAAAATATATACAAACAAAATTTGAGAAGAATCAGTGTAATATTTTTGTTTTTTGATAGATTTAAGTGAAGATCGGGAAGCAGCTCTATATGGGGCATATGACTCAGAGTTGTCCCAGGTATCATTTTTAGACTACTCAGTAATGGATGTAA
Source organism: Cordilura impudica (assembly GCA_963682025.1). Taxonomy (NCBI): domain Eukaryota; kingdom Metazoa; phylum Arthropoda; class Insecta; order Diptera; family Scathophagidae; genus Cordilura; species Cordilura impudica. The sequence goes on from OY821519.1 coordinate 139,556,920, forward strand.
TAAACGCATACAAACCCAATTTGAGTAAGATCAATGACAATTTGGATCTTATGGCAATTTATGTCGATTTCATAGGGGTCATTTGTATGGGGGCTAGGTCTGAACATGGACCGATTCTCACCAATTTAAACAGCGTTCATCCTATGGCCAATGAAAGCCCACATACCAAATTTCATCAAAATATATTCATATTTGCGACCAGTAGTTTGATTACAACGTTTAAATGGACACACAGACGGATGGACGGACACACGGACGGATATCGTTAAATCGAATCAGTTGGTTTTTTTTTTTTTTTTTTTTTAGCCTAGTTCCGCGAAGCCGAGTGGCTTGTCTGCAGATTCTAATTTTTGGCTTGTTTTTTTTTTCTTTTTTTTTTTTTTTTGGCAGCGACACACCAAAGTCTCTGGTGGGAATCGAACCCACGACCCCCGCATGATAGGCGAGCACGCTACCTACTCACCTACCGGGGCGATTCTGATTCGATCGGTATAATTAAGGATGGGTCTAGGTCAAATATTTTTGGTAGTTACAAACAGCAGCACAAAGTCATTATACCAAAGCCACATAATGGTATAAGGTATAATTATAGTCGGTCTAGACCGACTATAATTTTCTTACTTGTAATATATACTTATAATATATACTTGTAATATATACTTATAAACCCAATTTGACTAAGATTTGAATGATAAATTGGATCTTATGGCAATATATGTTGATTTCATAGGGGTCATTTGTATGGGGACTATGTCTGAACATGGACCGATTTTCACCAATTTCAATAGCGTTCATCCCATGATGAAAGATTAAATACCAAATTTCATCAAAATATATTCATAGTTGCGACTTCAGTTTGATTACAAGCCTTAAATGGACACACAGACGGACGGACATCGTTAAATCGAATCAGATAGTGATTCTGATTCGATCGGTATAATTTAAGATGGGTGTAGGTCAAATATTTTTGGTCGTTACAAACAGCAGCACAAAGTCGTTATACCCAAACCACATAGTGGTATAGGGTATAAAAAGCGATTTTTTTTCTTGAGGTTAACATATTCTGGGTATTACAGTATCGAGGGTATAAAATTTTAGCTAGGTCTGTTATATACCTTCGGAAAGTTTAGTTTGTCTAGTTTCTCAGTATAAGTTTTATTTGTAAGGTTTTAGACACAAATAGGAAAAAATTCAAAATAGTGCATTTGTGAAAAATTGAAAAACCGTTGTCTTGAGTTACAAAACATTTATTTTGATAGATATCCCACTCCCATCCCACTAAGCGAAAAAAAGCTATTAAAGGAAAAATCATAAGAAATTATGAAAAAAAAAGAAAAAAATTGCTCTTTTTGAAAAAAAGGCAAAAAATGCTTTGATTTAGCAAGAAAAAAGTCTACAAAAATTTTTTTTTTGTTAAGAATTTTTTTCCGAAATATTCAAGAAATAGCTATCTAAACTATTTGGGAGAAAATTTTCTAAGAACAATAGGAAATAAGTTATATGGATGAGAAAAAACACCTGGTTGGCCAAAATGTCAAACTTTGATCCCCTCTAACTCAGAGAGATCTTGACCGATTTTGTTGAAAAATTGTGTCTAAACTACTATCCTATAGGTGTAAATTTCATCCCGATCGGAAGACATCGGTTTCAAAAGTTGGTGCACTTGACATGAAACCCCTCATATATGTACTCTATCTGTATGATAAAACAAAAATTATATGAAATGAGAAACCGTGGTTTTCTAACGAAACAAGGACATTGATTAATACAAGAAACGAAGCATATGAGAGGTTGAAGCGTTTCAAAACAACGGAGCTGCATTACACTTTTAAAAATTACCGAAAAGAAGTGAACTTTAAAATCAGATCGGCAAAATCAAATTATTATGAGGAAAAATTTAATGCAGCTGTTTGCTCAAAAAAGAAGTGGAAAGTAATTCGAAATATGGGTATTGTAAACGTAAACGCAAAAGTCGAAAAAGATATTGATATTAACAAATTAAATCATGAATTTACCGGCATACCAATGCCTGATGTGAATGCTAACTTTTACAATAACAATACTTCATATACCAATAACCCCAATTCATCCAATTCTTTATGGATGCGAACTATTCGCAAACTGTGATACATTATGCATGACAAAATTAATGTTACTTATAACAATATAGCAAGATACGTTTTTGGTCGCTCAAGAAGAAGCAGAATTTCTGAGTTCTCGAAACAAATTTGCAATATCTCGCTCGAAAATCTTTTAAAATTCCGTACACTTTTATTTCTATACAAACTGATCTACACAAGACAACCTGGATACCTTTATAAAAGAATAACTTTTTCAAGATCAAACAGAGGAAGTCGAATAAACCCCATGTCGAAAAGTCACTTCTTTTGAAACTCCATCTGCCTTTGGAACCACCTACCCCCTACTACTCTAATTATAAGCCATGCAAGCCATTTTAAAGTCGCACCGATTTATAATATTTTCAGGGGAATATTAGGACCCAGTACACCAAATGAAATATTTTGAACGGCATTGATCATAACACAATCGAACATACGTGTAAATAGAACCGAGTACTTAAATCTGAATGGGATTTATTTACGGCACAATTATAATTATATTTATTGGACTTTTGTAAGCATGCGGCGCATATGAATCTAAAAATATGGATATATCATATTTATTGAACCAGAAATGGAATCGAGCAATTTTCTCGACACCTAAAAAACAAGGCCAGCCTTTTGGAACCGACAAGTTTGTTATGATTTCTGAATTTTAGATCAATTTAATTATGAATAGTTAAAACTGTCATAAACCAGGACAGATCTTATTAAAGATGAAATATTGTTTCCAACAAATGCAAATTGTAGATTTACATGCCCAATTCACCAGATAAATTTGATATAAAGTTCTGGTTAGTAATAGTTCTGGTGTAAATACTACGTTTATAACAAGCGGAAAGAACGAAAGGAGAGAATCTGCAGTTCCACTTGGGGAGTTTGTAACCCTGAAATTAGAAGAACCATATTACAGGCCATGGAAGATATATCACTACGGATAATTTTTGGTAAGTATATCATTGCCGAATAACCTACCCTAGTTGGAACCATTCATAGCAAAAAACAAGTAAGAAAATTATAGTCGGTCTAGACCGACTATACGATACTCTATACCATGCGTTTAGAGACCCTATCTCTTAGGCCCAACTAATTGGATATAGAAAATAAGCATTTTGAGTGGCATTTTTATTAATTTTTTTGGCTGCAGATATGAAAAGTTCATATCGGATGCTATGTCTATATGGGGACTAGGTCCAAAAATGGACCGATCATGACCATGGTTGGTAAAGTCTCTTGTATTTTGCGAAAATATATACAAAAAAATTTTGAGATGAATCAGTGCAATATTTTTGTTTTTTGATAAATTTAAGTGAAGATCGCGAAGCAGCTCTATATGGGGCCTATGACTAAGAGTTGTCCCATAGGGATCATTTTTTGGCTATTCATTAATGGATGTAATAAACACATACAAACCCAATTTGACTAAGATCTATATGACAATTTGGATCTTATGTCAATTTATGTCGCTTTTATAGGGGACATTTGTATGGGGGCTAGGTCTGACCATGAACCGATTCTTACCAGTTTCAATACTGTTCATCCCATGGCCGATGGAAGCTTATGTACCCAATTTCATCAAAATATATTCATATTTGCGACCTGCAGTTTGATTACAAAGTTTATATGGACACACAGACGGACGGACATTGTTAAATCAGCTCAAAAACTGATTCTGATTCGATCGGTATAATTAAAGATGGGTCTAGGTCAAATATTTTTGGTTGTTACAAACAGCAGCACAAAGTCATTATACAAAAACCACATAGTGGTAAAGGGTATAAAAAAAGCTACCAAAATTTCAAGACTAGCAAGAGATAATATGAAATGTTTATCAATAATATTGTATCAATCAAACAATATTACTCTGACAAAACCAATAAAAAAGCGCCAATGCTTAGTTCTATGCATTCATCCATTGAAATTGATAAAAGTGCTTCTCATAAACCAGAGACAATTAAATTCTACAATAGAACGAAATTCGGTGAAGATGTAACCGACCAAATGGCCAGAAAATTTAGTGTTAAATTTAAATCGAGAGGATGGCCACTACATTTATTTTTTAACATCTTAGAGTTAGCTGAAATAAATGCTTGGACTTTATACAAAGAAACGAGAAGATTTTAAGGCAAGAATTTTCATTACAATTGGCAGAAGATCTTGCGATTGAATATCAAAACGTGAAACATCTTAGCAAAGAAAATTGATCAAAAACAAATTCTACAGATACCTGTGAAAAGAAAGCTTGTCAAATAGGATATTGTACAATCAAAAAAACGAACAAAATCTGTCTAAAATGTAAAATATACGTGTGCGGATAATGTAAAATTAACACATTTTCCGCATACGTACAAAATTAAATGTTTTGTTCACTATCCAATCATCTATCCAACATTCTATATTATTAATGTATTATTTTCCCTCCAAAGTAGTCATTTGACCTCGCGTGGTATGAATAGGTATACATCAAATGTCGGTAGGAATAGTGTGAAATTAGTATATAATGCGAAATCAAAAAATCTATAAAGTTCTTTTAATTGAATATACATTTCCGTCAGAGGGCCAACGTTCTCATAATTCGATAATGGTGAGAAGTACCGTGTTGATAGTTTAGGAATGTTGAATGATATATTGTTAGTCAGGAGATGATGAAAAGTTGAGCGCTAAACAATTATTTATGCACCAATATTATATTTTATTTTAATATTAATAAATTAATTTAGTAGTTAATTAAATTAATGTATAAAATATACTTCAAGCGTTAGATTATATAACAACATAGCACAGCCAAGGATCAGGGCTTGACTTAAGTCCTTAACACCATACACCACTATGTGGTCAGGGTATAACAAGTTTGTACCAGAAATACTTGGGCCACCATATTATTATTATAGTCAAAGTCACGACTGTCATACGTGTTTGTCGGTATCCCAAAAGTTCAGTTTGACCAAATTCTTTTCGGACAATATGACATCGATTTGTTTCTGCAATTTTCTTCTTGTTGCATTTTTTTTATAATTCATTTTTGACTTCATATCTTTTTTGCATATTTTACATACATATTAGTTATAGTTATTTCGATTTAATATATACAAGTTTTGGTAATAGAGGGTGCAACAAAATATTGAAAATGTTTAAAAAATACATACTAAATTATTTATAATCTTAACCATAGTTTTCACTGTCAATGTCAAGTGTTGTCACATGTTTGAAAACGGTTCTCAATATCTTATCATTAGCAACACATGCCAACATTTGACAACATAAATTATATTGGCTACGTATTGCCAATATAAACAACCGGACTATTTTCTTAGTTTGTCTGATTAAATAAAAACATAATTGAAAGAATATGAAGAAATGTTAATTGTGGCGATTTGAAGTCAGTAAATATCGAGCCCTATTTGCGATTATACCGCAAGCGACAATTTGTATTAGTATTTGTATTTGTATTTATTTATTAAATTTGATTTTCCATTACAACAAGACAAAGTATCTTATAAATTACAGTAATGGAATCAGATAAGTTATTCATTATATTTAACATCAGTAGCTCTTAATCTAAATTTAAAATATTATAAATTACAGTTGAAAAACATTAAAAAATCAAATAAAATCAATTAAAGTATTGATATGGTAATTTTCTAAACCCTATTGCGTTTCATATATTTTGCATAACATTAGGAAGTTGGTTCCAGAGACGAATAGTTAGAATAAAAAATTGACATTCAAAGGCATGGTCCCGGTATTTAAATTGAATTATTCGAATTTCTCTGGAAGATCTTGTGAACCTTAATCATTCAAAAAGATATTTTGGAGCCTTGTTATAATAATTTTATGTAGGAATATATTGTTTCTGAATTTAATATAGTTGTCAAAAGACATGTGTAAGACATGACACAAGTATTGGGATACATGATCAAATTTTCTTAATCCAAAGATACAGCGAATAATGTTGAAAGTTACAGTTAGTTTCCTGTTATCCCTAGAGTTGCAACCTGTAAAAACCTCAGATGCATATAGTAATGTTGTTAAAAGATATGTTTTAGCAAGTAACAAGTGGAGTAAAGTGCTGTGTTAACCATAAGCTTCTTAACATACTATAAATTCGGCCACAGGATTGATTAATATGATCTGACCAAGTCAGAGTTCCACTAAACACAACACCGAAATTTTTTACAGAGTCCACGATGTCAATTTTAGAGCCCATATGGAAGATATTTATCTCATTCTCCAAATGCATTACTTTCTTCTTTATTGTAATACACTTAGATTTACTTGGAATTAAGTCGTAGGCCATTTACCGTTGCCCAATTTAGAATTCGTTTGAGATCATAATTTAGTTCTTGAGTTTTGGAAATAATTGAATCTTTGGTACTACTTAAATATAGCTGAATGTCATCAGCGTACATCTGAATCTTAGAGAATTTAATTTGTTTTGGAAGATCATTGGCATATATCGAATAAAGCAGTGGTCGTCCAAGGATCGAGCCCTGTGGTACCCCTCTTTTAACTTGCAGTGAGTTTGAGATGAAGCTACCACTAGCAACAGATTTTGATCTGTTATTGAGATATGACGACATGAGTCTAACTGCTTATGCAGAAAAGTTAAAAAACTTATTCAGTTTGAGGCATAAAATTGAGTGGTGCACCGTGTCAAATGCTTTCGAGTGGTCCAATAAAACCAAAAAAAGATATTTTACCATCATCCAACTACAACCAACTCCTCAACTACATCAGATAAATCTGTTATACAGCTAAGTTGGGGTCTCAAACCTGATTGACGCTCTGTAAGTAAGTTGTTATCGTGTAAATACCTAAAGATCTGTCAGTGTAAAAGGTGTTCGAAAACTTTTGAGCGATATGGAAGAATTGCAATCGGGCGGTATTCGTTACCCGTTTTTGGTACTGGTATAACCTTGGCATGTTTCCACTCCATTGGAGAGATGCTAGTAGTGATTATGGAGTTAAACAAGTACATTATGAAACGGATAATCCATGGTAAAATCAATTTTTATAAATCTGGGGTGTATATTATCAAGGCCCACTGCATTCGATTTAATAGCATTGAAACTTTCAACTACCTCTGTTAGTGTTACACACTGAAAGTTAAATTTTGGAATATTTGGATTGTTAGAACACACAATCATCGTAGCATTCGTTTTTTAGGGCTGGTAGAGGAATATTTACAAAAACTTCATTTAGCGCATTAATGTCAACATTCATTTCGCGTATTTGTTTCCAGGTTTTTTAATTCCAATAGCTGTATTAAATTTGTTAAAATAATAAGAAGACTTATCATGTCTTATTTTGGAAACAATCGCTTTCCTAGCCATCTTTTATTCGTCGTGATATTCTGATATTCTGTAACGTTTCCACTTCTGATACAGATTAGAAACCTAGGTCTATTTTTAACAGTTTTCGTTTTGATGAGGACATGTTTTTTGTAAATTGGTAAAATTTTATCATTAAGAAAAGACAGTTGTTCTCCAACAACCGGTAAATAAAAATTTGATCCCATGGAGTAGTGCAAAGATCATATCCCAAAGGCAAAATATCAATATTGTCAAAATCACGATAAGTAAATGTTTTGGGCCGGGTTTCTGTTGCAAAATCGTATGATAAAAAGAGTAGATCGTGCTTCGAGAATGCTGGTGCTGCTAACTGATCATAATTATCGAAATATTTTTTTTTATTGCAAACGGATTATAAGTACTAGTTACAACGTCCTACAAATTCATAGAGTTTGAATTTGTACCGTTACGGAGAAAAAGCAGAATTAATTTTATCATTTGCCTTGCTTACATTTTCACGTACAGACAATTTTATCGTTAGGGACACTGTGAGTGTAGAACTTTACTCAATTTAATAGTGCAGCAGAAGTATTTTGGCGTAAATAAATACTTTTCAGAATGAATTTTTTTCGTCTAAGGTACATTAATAGCTGAAAATGGCTTTATTCGTTCTTTGGTAGTAATTTTTAATATTTAATAGGATGAAGCATAGAAAATCTAGCTTGTTGAATATAGCGGCACTGTTAGTTGTTCAAGTTGAAGAGGAAGCTTGTGTGAAGCTTGGTGAAAGATGAAAAAAGAAACAAAAAAGCTCATAAAAAAAGAATTTGGGAGAAATGCATTGATGCCAACAAGTCCATTGGACCTAATCCTTGTCGGGGGGTGAAAATGCGGTAATGCTTATGCTGACTATTCGGAGGAGGAACGGCGAGCTTTAAGTCTGTTACGAAAACTATCTTAACCCTTCGACGACCAGGGGACATATGTGTCCCCAAAAAGAAAAATATGCGTTAAAATAAACTAATATTAAAAGTATTGATATTTTTAGCTTAATGCAAAGTTAAATGATGGGTTTTTAAAATTTATAAAAAATTTGTGTGAAAAAAAAATTTACAAATGTTTTTTTAAGAGCTAAAAAGCAAGTTTTGCACATACCGTAAACGGGATATTTAAACTGCTCTAAATCATAGACGAAATTTTCTCTTGCTTTCAAATTAAAAAATTTTGTTTAATTTAACAATATTCTACGAATTGAAGTTCGGTTTTGAGATATTTCCAAGAAAAAAACTAGCTTTATTAAAAAAAAATGAAAAGGGACACGGGTGTCCCTGTGGTCATCAATGGTAACTTTTCGTTTGATTAATTTGAATGTAACTGCTAATAGTGGTGAGAGTTGGCATATTAAACAAACTAAAAAGGGAATTCCCCATTAAGTTCGTAAACTTTATCAGGTGACTAAATTCCTAGAATTTGTATTCTATTTACTTACTTTACGCTGTGAGAAGTGGTCGTGTTTTCTAATTTGCTAACAAGGTGATTTTTGTTCTTTGATTTGCTGATTCATTTTGGTAAGTTTGGTGAATGTAAATTCTATAGCACGTTGTAACAACATTTTTTTTAGAAAAATGGCTTTCCAGCTTCGTAGATTTTTTAAACTGAATGAAAAAGAAATATTGCAATTTCTTACTGCGGAAAATAGTGAAGATGAAGACGATTTGTGTCTAGATGAAGAAGACCAGGTTTTTCTTGAAGGTGATGTTGATGCAGGTGCGACATTTTGTGAAATCGACGATAATGCGGTTGAGACAACAGAACAAGTCGTTGAGATAACGGAACAAGCGCCTCGTATTCCAGAAAATTACAAGAAAAAAACGACAAGAAAAAGTGAACCAAGTTTTAGATGGAGAAATTCATACACTGCAAACGTATTCCCTAACAGTGACTATGAGTTTGGAAAAGTGCAAATCTGCGATGTTGGGGACCCCAACTGTAATCTATCACCATTTCAGATCTTTTTACTGACTACGAACTTTGATGTTTCGATAGAACTTATAGTTCATGAATCCTGTAGATATGCTGAACAAAATGGAAGAGTTTTTGATGTTACTGCTGACGAAATGAAAGCATCAATCTGGTAATGACATATAACGTTTTACCATTCATTCGCGATTATTGGTCAACAGAACCTGATATGGGTGTACCCTTCGTAAGTAATGCAATGACAAGAAAAAGATTTGAAGATATCCGTCAAAATTTGCACTTCAGCAATAACGATGAAGAAGGAAACAGGAATGGTCGGGCTTTTAAGATCAGACCTGTCATAAGTCATTTCAAAAGAGCATTTCAAAATGCAATGAACAACACATACAAACAGGATGTCAATGAACACATGATCAAATTCAAAGGTTATAATGCTATGAAACAGTATATACAAAACAAACCAATAAAATGGGGATTTAAGATGTGGTGTAGATGTGACTCTGCTTCCGGATATCTTTTTGAATTTGATCTATACACTGGAAGAAAAGAGTATGGAACTGAATATGGACTTGGGGAATCAGTCGTACTTCAGATGACAGAAAAACTCACAGGTTTGGCTCCGAGGTTTACATTGATAACTTCTTCAACTCGCCTTTGTTACAATGTGAGTTGAAAAACGTCAAATAAAGTCCTGTGGAACAGTAAGAAGCAACCGAAAAAATATTCCAAAACAAGTGCCTCTCGATAAGAATATGAAGCGAGGAGACATTCACACATCAAGCTTTGAGGGCATATCCTTTGTGAAGTGGATGGACAACAGAGCTGTGACTCTTCTCATAATTACATTACAACAAAAACATGGGTGGAGTAGATTTAATGGATCAGCGCAAATCCTTTTATGAACAAGACCGCAAATCGAAAACAAATAAAATATAAAATATTACCTCCGGTTATTTTTTGACTTACTTGATATAAGCGTAAACAATTCCTACGTTATTTACACCGAATGTAAAGCAAAAATCTTGTTGAAGGGACTCAACTTAACTACCTTGAGTTTCGACGATTGGTGGCCAGAAATTTAATCGCTGGCTATTCTCCGCGTCAGAGAGAATTTCCAATATTCCAGTCATCAAAAATCACTGCCAGCAAGAGATCAGCTTCTTCGCACTCTATGCTCAAAGCCAACGTAAGAAAGAGATGTGTTCAATGCGCAAAAATTAATGTAGAAAATCGCAATTATAACTATTGTAATTGAGTGCAATGTGCATCTATGTTTTACTACTAACCGTAATTGTTTCGCAAAACCTCATAATTAACCATAATTTATCGCAAAATTAAACATAAATTTTTATTAAAAGCGTATTATAATAATAACAAGTAAGAAAATTATAGTCGGTGTAGACCGACTATATGATACCCTATACCATGCGTTTAGAGACCCTATCTCTCAGACCCAACTAACTGGATATAGAAAATAAGCATAAACCAAATTTGAGTGGGATTTTTCTTAATTTTTTTGGCTACAGATATGAAAAATTTCATATCGGATGCTATTTCTATATGGGGACTAGGCCCAAAAATGGACCGATCCTGACCATGTTTGGTGAGGTCTCTTGTATTTTGCAAAAATATATACAAACAAAATTTGAGAAGAATCAGTGCAATATTTTTCTTTTTTGATAGATTTAAGTGAAGATCGGGAAGCAGCTCTATATGGGGACTGTGACTAAGAGTTGTCCAATAGGGATCATTTTTGGACTACTGATTAATGGATGTAATATATACATACAAACCCGATTTGACTAAGATTTGTATGATAATTTGGATCTTATGGCAATATATGTTGATTTCATAGGGGTCATTTCTATGGGGGCTAGGTCTGAACATGGACCGATTCTCATCAGTTTCAATAGCGTTCATCCCATGGCCGGTAGAAGATAAAATACCAAATTTCATCAAAATATATTCACAATTGCGACCTGCAGTTTGATTACAAGCTTTACATGGACACACAGACGGACGGACGGACGGACATCGTTAAATCGAATCAGATAGTGATTCTGATTCGATCGGTATAATTAAAGATGGGTGTAGGTCAAATATTTTTGGTTGTTACAAACAGCAGCACAAAGTCATTATACCCAAACCACATAGTGGTATAGGGTATAAAAATTTAACTTTTATTGAAAAACCTATGTATAATAAAAAAGACATTTTGGCTCCTTTAAGGACCACAGGGACACATGTGTCCCATAAAAAAACTCGTATACGAAAATTTTTGTTTCACATTTTTGAATGGTTTTGCTTTAGTGGGATTCTGACAAGCTTATTTCATATCAAAATGATAAAGGGAAAGTCCCCAGAAGCTTATGGCCCTGAAAGGGTTAAAACTATTTTATAAAGTTTCAGGGGAAAAAACGTAAGTATGTCCACAAGAAAAAATTGATACAGTGCAAAGGTTTACTGAAAACTTTCCAGCTCTACCGTCACTTTACTGCCGCAATAAAATCCAAAAACTTTATTTGCGACAAGAGTTTCCTAATATACCGACCGTATATGCATTATATAAAGAAACTTAGATAATAATAATCAAGAAACACAGTTAATAAGTTTAATAGTATTTCGAAAAGTTTTTGCAAACAATTTCCATTTGGATACTGGAACGAGGCTGAATGGCACACCATGATGCCAGTTGATTCGGTACATAGTACATTATAATCTTTTATCAAAAGAAGAACCACATGGTCTCCTTTAGAATGGCTTCATAACGTAACTCACCCACAAGTACAAAAACGTCCGAGATTGGAAGTTATTCCCTCAAGTATTTCTGCCTTCTACAAATAAAATAAAATTAAACAGTTTGAGATCTGCGCAGTTCAACAAAGCTAGTCTTTGCATAAAATTACGTTAAACTTCTTCGAAAATACTGATTTAAGAAATATATTTATGAAATAATATTTAAGAAACTGGATCAAAACAACTATACAAAGACAAACTAAAAATTTCTGAAGCAAAATATAAGAACCTGTACAAACTCTGTGAGGAATACAAAATTTCTGTATGATATCACAACGAATAAATGCAAATTAACTGTAGCAAAAATGTTCAAGCTACATTGGCAGAAACTGAGAATGAAGATGGAACCGTTTTAAGTGACAAATTTTATACCCTACTATGTGGGTTGGGTATAATGACTTTGTGCTGCTGTTTGTAACATCCAAAAATATTTGACCTACACCCATCTTTAATTATACCGATCGAATCAGAATCAATATCTGATTCGATTTAACGATGTCCGTGCAAAATACAAGAGACTTTACCAAATATGGTCAGGATCGGTCCATTTTTGGGCCTAGTCCCCATATAGATATAGCATCCGATATTAACTTTTTCATATCTGCAGCCGAAAAAATTAATAAAAATCCCACTCAAATTTGGTTTATGCTTATTTTCTATATCCAGTTAGTTGGGCCTGAGAGATAGGGTCTCTAAACGAATGGTATAGGGTATCGTATAGTCAGTCTAGACCGACTATAATTTTCTTACTTGTTTTTTTTTTTTTAATAAGAGTTTATTATTATTTTTTAGTAATAGTTTATTAAAAGCAGTATGTATGTTAAAAGGAAACTTTATTTAAATATATTTAACTGACTTAAAATTCAATATTTTTTTTTAATATCTTATTATGCAGCATAAGAATTTTCGTAACCGCCAATACCTTGAACAATTGATTCTTAGCATTCTTGCGAAAAACCTTAATTGACTTATTATGAAGCTAGCATATAATAATATTGTTGCCCATTTAAATCCCAATAAATTATTACACTGCTTATCGAAAACATAATAAAAATCTCCCCTTGTAAAATTTGTCTTTTGTCGTTTACGATATAATCGCAAATAGGGCTCGATATGGCATAGTGAAACCCAGGCATTATGATGGAAATATACATTTTTTAAGCAACTAAACTCAACTTTTTTAGATTTAATAAATATGGCTTTTGTGCGTAAAAAATTTAAATTCAAATCATAAAATATTACGACTATTGTAAATGAAATCTGGTATATATTTATAAGTTAAGTTGGCTCCATGATGAGCGCTATCGAATTTGATGAAAATCGGTATTACTCTTACATACATGTTATCCTATATAACTGTATCAAATTTACATGTATAAAATGCTTCCTTTAACTCTATCTGAGACACATAAGATATATTTTTATACCCTCCACTCCAGTGTGCAGAGGGTATATATAAGTTTGTCATTCCGTTTGTAATAATTAGAAAAAAAATTTTGGACCCCATAAAATATATATATTTGTGATCCTTATAACAACCGGAGTTGATATAGCGATGTCCGTCTGTCCGTCTGTCCGTCTGTGGAAATCACGATGACGGCATCAATAGGGCAGCTCGGCTGCTCGTTGACAAAAAAATGATTCACTGACATCCTGAGAAGTTCGCTATTTAAAATCGTCCAAATCGGTCGATTACGGCCCGAGATTTTAATGAATATCTAAAAAAAAAGTCCTGAAAAAATGTAATTTTCTTTGTTGTTCTTGTCACGATCACGCCATCAATAGGATAGGTAAGGAGACCATTTTTAGTGATAATGATTCACCAAATTCAGGGGAAGATTTCTATTTCAAAAAGCATTAAAATCGGTGGAACAGGTCCAGGGAAATCTCTGAAAAAGTAAAAAAAAATTAAAAATATGATGTTTCTATATTGTTCTTGTTGTTATTCTAAATGTTGTGTTGTTGTCATAGCTGGACTTGTTGTTTTTGTGGTCTTTGTGGTAATAATACAATAAAAACTATCCCCTTGTACATTTTTTTTATCAACTTTGGTAGAAAAATTTAAGAGTTTCCATTGTTTTGGCACTAACAAAATTTACCAGATCATTTCTGTCATTGCCACGAGCCTGCCTGCAAACTTTCAGATCGATTGGGTCAAGGGAAAGGGGTTAAAATCGATCCAAAATTTTTTCGACAAGCAGACAATACGAGTTAATATAAAGGGAGTAAAAATTCACCAACATCTAAAACAAATAATGCTCAAATACCTAATTGTTAATAAAAAAAACAATGTAAATATAGCAAAAAAAAAATTAATGTATTAATTTATTTAAAGAGAAAAACACAAAAAAACGTTTGATATTGTATTTTTTGTGTGTAATATTTACATACACATAAATAATAATACAAATAATATACATATATTCTATATAGGTATACCCATAATAACTGCATTTTAGAAATAAATCGGTATATTATTTTATTTGCATAAAATTCTGCAATATTCTGTTGTGGGGAAAATACATTTCTTTTGCATTAGCAGAGTGTCACTTCATTTTGCTCAGCGTGACTATGCCACAGTAGATGGCGCCACAATTTTTGTTATAATTAGCTTTGCAATAGTTATTTCTATTTTAACATCAATGTCAATATTTTCAAATAGATATCATATAGAGCAATGTTAAGAGTATACAACAGCTGGTCTTTTATTTCATACGTTTTTTCATTATTCTTTTACAAATATGAACATATGTTTGGCATATTAACTTTTTGTTGTTTTTACAAAATAGAGTTACCGAGTTCATCAATGAGTTTTTTGCTTTCAAAACAGTTCTACATAATTATATAGAATTATTATTCTGCTTTACCTACAAAATATCTGATTGCGATTACATCTAATTTTTAAAAATTATTTATAATTACTAAAGCATTATTATTCACAAAAATACAAAATTGCACTTTTTAAATTTTCCATTCAAATTTAAGAAAATATCAATTCTTAAAACTGAAATTAAAATTTCCAATTATAAATTAGAAAATATTAATTTAATTTCAGAAAATCATATCATAACGTCGGAAATAATAATTTTAAATTTAGAAGACATCAATTGCATCAAAAAAAAAACAGCAAATATGTTTACAATTAAAAATGTTTACATTTAAAAAAAATATTGGCATTCAGGAGAAATATCGTTAAAAAAAGAAAAGCAAAATTATCAGTAACATTTTTAAACGATATTCGCTAGTTATTGTTAAATTCAGCTGTTGTTGTTACTTAAACGACAACCATTTTTGTGTTGTTTATTCGATCGATAAAAACTTAAATTTTTAGGTTGAAATGTCGTCATACATAAATAAAAATCATAATATAGTGAAAATATTTTGCTTCTATTAAAAAACTTTTTTTATTAATAAAAAAATTAAATAGCATATTCAATTCATTATTTCATTTTCAAATAAATAAACAGAAATATTAGTAAAAACAAGTAAGAGTGTTAAATTCGGCTATGCCGAATCTTTGATACCCTCCACCTGGGTTTTACGTTTACATTAATATCTGGACTTCTTGCACTATTTGTAACAAATGTATAAAAAATATTTGAATATGTAAACACTTTGATAAACCTATTACTGAATTATTACAACAAATGCTCTGAATTTTCAGCATTTTATAGAGGTGTCTACATATTTTAGGTCATAAATTGGCAGAATGACTCCCGATTTATCCCATTTTAAATACTAACCTGATCCAGATAATTACAAACAATATTAAGTTTAACCAGGTAAATGGTTTATTTTGTAATTTTCTTTTTAATTTAAATTTTTTAATATAAAGGTGCATTTTATTTTTTACAATCCTTTTCAATTTTCCAGACCTATTAGTATAGGGCACATTTGTGAGTCCGCATAGATCAACTTTCAACTCTTACTTCTTTTTATTGTATTAAATCTATCTTTGTGTCTTTAAATTAATTAAGATAATTAAGATGAAAATATTTAACAAACTGTTTTTTTTTAGTTAATATCTGAACATTTTACTGATACAAGGCAAAACTAAAACTGCCAAAAATTTCAGTCAAAACTATTTTGAATGTATTTGTTAAATATCGCATAATTTTTTTAATTTTAAACTTTAAAGTCTTTTTAAGTCTGGTAATAACTCCATAATATGAAGGAAGTAAATATGTGGATTCTTTAATAACAATGACAAGTATAAAACACTGTTTTGTGCATAACATTAAAATATTATAAATTTGAGCATAATTAATTTAGAAACATAATTAATTTTAGAAAAATGTCCGATTCGTTTTTCGATGATGCTGAAAACACATCAAAGAAATACAGAACATAAAGATTTTGCTTCAGTTAGTTGAGAGACGAGAAGCTAATGGATGGCTGGAGCAGGTCAAAGGTGACGACTATAAATGCAAATGCAAGGCTTTTGAAAATATATTAAAATGCGATAAATCAGATCTAAGTATACATGCTTATAACCACTGTTATAAAAAATCTTTTAAACCCAACAGTATTGCCATAATTTGAAATTGTAAAGATGCTAAATTGCAAAAAAAGATGCTTAAACGTACTGGATGCTAAATTTTTTTTTTCAAATTTCATTACCTTTATACTGAAAAATTCTTTGGTTTTTAAATCGAAAAATTAATATAAAACATATGTTTCGATTTATATTTTTTAATTTTTAATTAAAATTATTTTGGATTTCATCTGAAATTTTTATTAACATCAAATTGAGTTTATTTTAAACTTAAATTAAATATTTTTAATTTTAGAGGGATTTTTTTTTATTTAAAATATAACAGAAATTACATTATCAAAAGATACGATTATATTAGAATAATTGGTTTATGGATCTAACATTTCTGTGATGTCTTCATCTTCAAGTTCTTCTTGGCTCTGATATATTTCTGACGATCGACTCTTATCAACGACATCGCTCGGTATATTGTAAGTGTGACAGCACCAATTTTTCAACTTCAATCCTTCTTTTATACGTATTACAGAACGTAACAACTCGGATTTTATTCTGTTCGAAGTTTGATTTTAATTAAAGCTATTAAGCTAAACAAACGTTCAACTTCGGCTTTTGAGAAAGACAAAACTAATATAGACAACACAAATATTGATTCCTAAAATGGATTTTCGCCAATAGAATTTTTCAATCCATAAAGAGGTTGTATTCAGTGTTGTATCCCAGTTTTGTTCTGTGATATAACTCCATTGGATTTGAATTTTTTCTGTTTCAGATGATATAAATTTAAACTCTTCTAATATATTGGTTATCTGTTCTTTTACCCGTTTTAATGTGTTTTGTATTGAAAATTTTGGCATTTTTTAATACAATAATATTTTTTGGCAATCGACTTTCAAATTCATTAAAAACTGTTGTTGGTGTTTACATTCTTCTATTTCAAAATGTTTTGTTATATTTGTTGAAAGAAACGAGCAGAGTGGTAAAAGGAGTAGTACACAAAATTACTGTACTACACTTTGAGAAATAAAAACATATCAATACCATTAAAAGATGCTAAAAGCAACATTTTATTAATAAAAGATTCTAAGTTAGCATCTAGCATCTTTTGATAAATTTTGGATGCTAAACGACAAAAAAAGTTGCTAAATCTAGCAACTAAAAAGCTAAAACGGCAACACTGAAAACCAAGAACAAATATTCTGTTTGAGTTGTAACATCTCATTTGCAAGACATTTTAATTAAGCTGCGTTCACACTATGTGTTTTGCTTGTGTTTTTCTTATTGTTTTAGCACATGCAATTTGTACACATAGTGTGAACCCTTTCAAAAACTGTTTATGTACAACACATTTGGCAAAACATATGTAAATTTTTCAATTAGAGCAGGTTCTATTTTGGCATGACAACCATATTAAAATACAATACTGCTTGTGGCGAAAGAAAAACAGAGTAAATTATAAAGATAAATATTGAAAGAAAAATAAATTGTTTAATATTAATTAACAATTAAAAAATATAAAAAATATATTACTTTATTTTTAACAATAACTTTTTGTAAATTCACAAATTAAATCAGCTGTTGTTTACATTTAGAGGTTATGTCATACGGAAATACATATGTACGTTTGATCGCAAAATGATGAATTGTATGTAAAACGCCAATTTTGACACACACGCCGAATTACGTATGGATCGTAAAACTGAATTTACATATGGAAAATACACATAGTGTAAACACACCTTTAATTGTGTAAATTTTAAATGCACATCTAACCATATCAAAAAGATGAATTAAACAGAATTGCAAAAATATTTTTTTTATAATATCTGTATGTTTTTTATATTATTCTTATGTAATTCTCATGATATTTTTATCTTATTTTTTATTTTTACATAATTGAAATTGTACAAATTAAAAATAAATTTTAAAAAAAGTAGTGTAGGGAAAAAAGGGAATTTTTTTCATAAGCGTAGAGATTTCTGAAAAAATCTCCTGGCATCACTAGTACCTATTAAAAAACAATGTAAAAATTCACAAGACAACGCGACATAGACTTGCTTTGTTCAAAAGCTTCCATAAGACTGAATGAAATTGTTGCTTACTTTACTCTTTGGTGAGTATTTTCATTTTTGTTCGGCTGTATACATATAAGAAGCCAATTTGAGTTCGGTTTACTCGTGCTGCTATGCATATGTTTGTGTGTTAACAAAAATATACGATATCCCAGTCATCATTTCGAAGATTGTTTTAACAAAAAATACCTTACTGTGTCTTCTTCGAGCACTTTTGATAATTAAAAACTGCTTAATCACATGCGCTATTAGAAAAACACTAGATAATGATTTTTGCTTTCTCTTAGAAAGTGATTTATAGAAAAATTACATTAAATAAGACTCAAAAATGAGTCGAAACTGATTAGAAAAGCGGATAAAAAGGACTCTCAAGAAGATTCGCGGGTAAGGTAATATTTAATCCCAACAAAAGAATATTTTGTGATCAGCAAAAGGGCGCATTTATAACTGTTTTAATAGCACATATGAGTCAAAAAGACTCTACATGATCATTTATTGCATAAAATGCTTACTGGGATTTTATTCACTATCTGTAGAAACAGGTTTTTTAAGTCGGGGGTCACACAAGGCAATTTTTATTGCGCAACTTTTTGGCAATTCTCTTTTGAAATTGCTTTTATGTCCACACACGACAATTTCTTCGGCAATTTTACTGTTTTGTTGTGTTTTTATTTTCTTATAATTTGACATTTGTGCTCTAGTCGTAAGGAACAATAATAAAATTAAATACATACATACATAAATTAATTTAATTGGTTTTGTTGAAAAATGAATTCAAAAGAAAAAAATTAAGTCCCGATTCCATTTAAAGGCTATTTTAATAAAGTAAACAATAATTACGAATTCTTCACACCAAGAAGCGAAACACCGAATGAAAAGAAATGTCAAATATTCAACAAAAAAAAGCGAATGAGAGAATTGCTTGAAATATCCGAGAACCGGCAATTATTTTTCCCTTTTTATTCCCCTCACCGCAAACATCTACAAACTCAAGAATTGCGCAACAAAAGTTGCCTTGTGTGAACTCGGACTAAGTAAAACAAATCTGCATACAATTTCAATTCTATTTCGTTCACAATGATACGATCAGTTTGTTTACTAGCTACTAGTAAAATAAGAAAATAGTATTATAATACAGCGTAATGATGAATTGTACTTCTCAATTAGTTTATTTTTAATGTGCCATAAGAAGTTCGGTTTGTGCTAAGAAAAGCATGAATATATGTTTCCCAGGGCGAAGCTTCATCATTGCACTATGATTGAGTTGAGCTCCGCGACTATTCATAATGTGAATAGCTCGTGTCAAAAATTTTTGGTAGTTGGGAATGGCGTTTGTGTTAAGAAAAGCATAAACGCATGTTTCCCAGGGCAAGGCTCGATCATTGCACATTGATTGAGCTGAGCTCCGCGGTTATTCTTAATGTGGATAACTGTTGAAACAAAATTTTCGGAATGGCGTTTGCCTCCGTCCCGACATTAAATAACAAAGTTTAAAAATTTATTTTAATTAACATCTGACAAAAAATAGTATTTTTCTAAACAACAATTTTTTTTACAGGGTAAATAAATATTTTATGGCTTACCTACCTAACTACTACTTTTGAAAGCAAGTATGCAGGGTTTATACATGTACTAAAAATACAACTCTTAAAACCATACTATTTTTTCAACTCTAAAAATTTCAGAATTTTGTAAAAATAAAATAAAATACCGATTTATTTTAATATGCGCTTATTATGGATATACATATACAAAATATATGAATATTATTTATAGTATTTTGATATTGGCAACAGTAGTATGTATCAATTTGTAACATTTTGTGATGTTATAAAAATCGCAGAATATTGATATTGATTTTATATAGTTTCTTTTATTAATTAATTAACTTAAATATTACACCAAAAAATATTGATATTGATGAATTTTTATATTATTAACACAACGACCACAAAAACAACATGCACAGCTATGACAAAATACAAAATTTAGGAAAACAATATAGGAAAACGTCATATTTTTTTTACCTTTTCAGTGATTTCTCGGCACCTATGAAACCTATTGTCATGATTTAAAAACAGGAACCTTTTCAAGATGTTAGTGAATCATTCTCACTAAAAACAAGCGCCCTGTCTGCCCTATTGAGGGCGTTATCACAAGAACACATATTCAAATCATATTTTCTCATGACTTTTTAATTCTTCGCTCAATTCTCGGGACCAGATTAACCGATTTGGACGATTTTAAATAGCAAACTTCTCAGGATGTTAGTGAATCATTTTTTATACCAAGGAGCACCCTAGCTATCCGATTGAAGCCGTCATCGTGATTTCCACAGACGGACAGACGGACAGACGGACAGCCGGACAGACGGACAGACGGACATCGTTATATCAACTTCGCTTGTTATAAGGATCACAAATATATATATTTTATGGGGTCCAGAATTTTTTTTCTAATTATTACAAACGGAATGACAAACTTATATATACCCTCTGCACACTGGAGTGGAGGGTATAAATAGAGATATTAAACATAAACATAAAATCATCCTCTCAAACACGAAGTAATTTTTTTTTTCTATTCTTCTTTGTGTTTTTCGCTTATTTTGACAGAGATGCCACTCCTTTACAATTTAAATAAATAGAAAAATAGATTTGTCGACTGTCGTTAAAATTTACAGATCGTTGAAATTTACAGAATCGGACTACAGAAAACATTAATTTAAATTCAATGAATTTTAGAAAGCCTCAAATGATATTTAAGAATTGCGAACATAAAAATTGTTACATAAATAAACGCAATTTGATGAGAATGTTATTCTTTATATATAAATTTTCACAATTTTTTTTTTGATGAATATTTGAAATTTTTCAGAAAATAAAGATAACAAATTATTTTATTTAAAATGTTTGGGAAATTTGGTTTTTTGCATTTGGCATCCTTAATTTGATTATTTATTATTATAAATTTATTCTCTATGTTTTCCAAATATGGCAATATTTTAATAAAAAAGTTGAGAGAGCTTTTTTTGATTAGTATTTTGTTACTCCATCCGACCTACATGGCCGCAATGACAAAATATTTCGCCAGTTAAAAGAAACTATGCAGTCATCTCCAATTAGCACGATTTAATGCATATAGCCACCCTACACAACCATTACCTTTGCAACTGAGGTTAGGGCGAGCTATTTAATTAGCAAAAACTAAATTAAACGAGAAGTTATGTCATATAACCGGAAACGCATGCATATAGGTATATAACCTAAATGCATGCCGATCAGCAACCACTATGACCAAAAAGCAAACACCGAAATAAATTCGAAATAATAGAAAAGACGAAAACCAACCCAAAGAATTTGCTGAAATAATTTGGTATTAAGTTTAACAAATTGTTTACTTTTTCATTTACATTTATTATCAATACCGAGGTGGAGGGTATCAAAGATTCGGCACAGCCGAATTTAACATTATTATTTGTTCAAATTTCGTTTGTGTACTGTTTAGTGACCTTACCAAATACAGCCAGGCCATTTTTAATACATATAGTAATTTTTAACATATCTTTAACATAATTTTTACACACAAATATGGTTTCTGCTTATTTATTAGGATCTAACCATTTTTAACATGATACCATATACCGCAACTCATAGTTGGAGTAACTTCGATTCGGTTTAGACCAACTTAATATTCATAGTTGTTTGTCTTTTTAGCACCACTGCTAGATTCGTTTGGCAAGTAATTTTCTATATGAACTGCATAATTTTAATTTGATTTAATTAGTTTTTTCCAAATACCATTAATAAGTTACTCAGATAATGCACTTGTTGTCGGTTACATATTGACGACTTAATGAAAGCTATTAAGTTTTTATTCTGTTTTTTGCTTTTGCATAATGTCTTTTTTATTTTTTTTTTTCTCAGATTTTGTTTAACAAGTGCTTGATATATGTATGAATTATATGGTGTATAGAAATGCTTTTTTAGTTTGTTTTATTTTGTGTTTTTTTTTAATGGCGCTAAGTTTGTTCGTAGTTGGTCGCCTATATGTCGCCCAATTAAGTTGTGATTGTCTCTTTCGATGTTTTCTTTGTTTGCCTCTCTTCTGTCTGTAAATAACTAGTTGAAAATTAAGTTCAAACACCTGCAATGTACTTACTCAAATCATATTTTGTTATTGTGCTTAATTTAAATTTCTGCTGTTATTGGTTTTTTTCGGAGTGAGAATTATCTTAAAACATTTTTTATGCATTAAAATGATTCTAGATGGCAGGTGATTCAATTTAAAATTCAAAGCTAAGAATTGTGATTTTCTTTCGTAGATCCCATTTAATGGTTATAAAGAAAATCAAATATGTCTCATGATCGAAGGTTTGTGATCCACAGTGCTCTATGGCTCTAATGAATTTTAGTTGGTTATGGACTAATCAAAAACTCCTTTAATCGCGTTTGTATTAATTAAGGAACTTTATAAATGACAGTTGTTCTAATAAAAGTGAAAGTGAACTAGAAGCAAGATAAGTCATCAAGCGTATCATTATTGACCATCCTATTGATAAGAATTTTTTTATAACTATATTTCTTTACAATCTATACATTTGAGGAAAACAAGCAAATTTTGCAGGAATATAGGAAATTATGACTAAGTCTTGAACTCCATTGGGTACAACAATATACATATAATCATTGGATTATATAATTTTTAGATTAAATTTATAAATTCACATATACACACAATAGAGAAATTAGCCACGAAATGACAAATCCAGGATATGGAGACTTTCAAGCCGTTTTACTACATCTATGTCATTAAGAAGAGCAATAGCTAATGGATCCATCATGGTATTTTTGTAGAACTACAATGCTGGAGTTGCTGGTTATACTCCGTAGCTGAATTCCATACACCTACACTGCTTTTAATGGTGTTTTGTAAATTATTACCCTCTTTTTCAAATTTATCTGTGGTTTAGGGACGAGTGGCAAAAAAGTCGTTTTGTTTCAATATGAAGTTGCTGTTTTTTTGTTAAATGTGTATTCTCTTCCGTGGCAATCTGATGAACATGACTATTTCTAAATATTTTATGCAGTCACTCTGAGGAATTGAACAAATATTCAGGGAAACATTTCGGCAACTTCCAAGCTAATTTAATATGTACCGATTTTATTATTCAAGTTCTTTTATATTTATATTCTATTTGTTTAACCAAGCTTCAATAGCATTGAGTTCTTTTTGCACTAAATTAGATGCAATGCACGCACATACTTATATCGGAAGCTATTATAGCAATGTCATCTGCGTGTGTTGCAACTAAATTATTTACAATGATTGGCATATCCGACGAAAAACTTCCGCCGTATGGGAATACAGATATTAGTCTAAATAGAATGAGTTTTTTAAGCCCGATAGAACTTGAAATAGAAAAAAAATCAAAAAATTTTAATTGAGAGCAATTTTTTATTCGCGGCTGTTCTTGATGAAACACATTCTGGGCGTCCAATTATGGACCACTTTTTTGAGCATTGCCGGCCATGTTTCACTAATAATATGAAAAAAGTTGGCCAACTAGGCGACAATTGTTGCTGGTTTATCAGTATAAACCAGTGACTGTAGGCAGTCCCACAGAATAAGTCGACGGGTACGATCGCCGTATGGCATGTAGCGCCATCCTGTTGAACCCATATCTCGCCCGGATCAACGCCATCCATATTTTCAAACAAGAAGTCAATGATCGTGGTGCGGTAATGACCTCCATTGACCGTAACGAGAGCTCAAGCTTAATTTTTGTAGAAATAGGGTCGAAAGATGAATCAGCATGTAAACCGCATTAAACGGTACATATATCTGGATGTAATGAAGTCTGTAGGGTTTGTTATGAGTTGGTCGCCTCTATATGAATCTTTTAATGATGATTTGAAAGAATATACTGATCATAAATGTCAAAACATGAGCGAAGTTCGCTTAACAGCTAACCCTTTCGTAAAATCTATTTCACATAAAATTTTCTGTCTGCTACATACGATTTAAGCAGGTATAAAGGAGTTGGTAGATGTATTTTCCATTTGTAATAAATATAATCCTATATGCCAGACTTCATGAAATGCTTGTTGGACATCTAAAAAGACTGGAGTACAATATTTTTTTATTTTTCAATGGATTTCATATAAATACTACGATACAATGGCATTGCTCCGAAGTACTAAGTTTTGCCTGAAACCAAACTAGCATTCTGGAATGATATTACTTCTAGGATTAGAGACAATCTTTCCAACAATATTCTTTCAAATATTTAGTAGAATATAACCAGCAAACTTATTGGTCTATAATATATTACATAATTCTCTGTGACCTCTCCTAGGGAGCTCTTGAAGTATTTGTCCACCTATCTTCATGTAACCAGCATAATTTCTGCAGTTAAGTTTTTGTATTTCTTCATGAACTTCCGAAAAAGAGATGTATTTTATAAGCCAATCCATTTGTCAAGAATTTCAGCTGCAAAAATTTTGTATAAATATGTATGAGGCTGAAATTTTTTTGTAGATGAGAAGGAAATGCTTCTTCCTTAGTTTTATCTGTTTTACACCATACATAGCTTACATCTTTGATTATTACACTTGTTTAAGCTGGCAGTTTTATATACTTTGTCGCCTTCCGCAAGCAGAAATTATCGTTTTTATTATGCGATACCTTGAGATTCTTAAGACAGTTACCAAGTTTTTAATTTTTATTTCATACAGCTTGATTTGAAGCTCTTTATGAACCTTGTTGAAGCTAAGTCTGCCATACTCTCCTTTATCTTTCTTGTAGCTTCTTAGTGATCGGAATTCATATAAATGAGACCACTATAAAGTTGCCTTTATTTCTAGGCTGTCTTTACATGCTCATACATACAGATTACATTTTGTTGTCACAATATCCTTATACTAGATTTTATTTTTCGAATCCGGAGGATGCTGAAGAGATTAATGTCTTTTATGAGTCCTGTGAAGTACGTCTACAGTAGTGCTTAGGCTGTCTTTAAACTTTTCATTTTCGATATATTGAAAATAAAAGAAACATTTACTGCGTATTATTTTAATATCAATTATCCTTTGCCCAATATCACTGTCAATTTATATTTTTAATTTTTTCGATTCCTTGCTATCAATATTGATTAGAACAAAATGAATATTCGGAAATGTAGTTTCTTCATAATAATTTTATATTGGCTTCTTTTGAGTTGTGGTCAACCACATCCAAAGATGTTGCTGCTTCGGAAGCAATGAAAAAGTAATTCTTAAAGAATCTCTTCACTTTTTTTTTTGCTGGGTGCACGTATAAGATGAATTTAATTTAAAAATCTCGTACATTTGCTTTCAAAAAGTTGTCTCAGGCCAAACTTTTTTTCTGACCCTTCATATTTTTTATACCCTATACCACTATGTGGTTTGGTGCTGCTGTTTGTAACAACCAAAAATATTTCACCTAGACCCATCTTTAATTATACCGATCGAATCAGAATCACTTTCTGAGTTGATTTAACAATGTCCGTACGTCCGTCCGTCCGTCTGTGTGTCCATGTAAAGCTTGTAATCAAACTGCAGGTCGCAAATATGAACATATTTTGATGAAGTTTGGTATATAAGCTTTTATCGGCCATGGGATGAACGCTATTGAAATTGGTGAGAATCGGTCCATGTTCAGACCTAGCCCCCATACAAATTACCCATATGAAATCGACATAAATTGCCATAAGATCCAAATTGTCATACAGATCTTACTCAAATTGGGTTTGTATGCGTTCATTACACCCACTAATGAGTAGTCCAAAAATGATCCCTTTGACCCCATATAGAGCTGCTTCCCGATCTTCACTTAAATCTATTAAAAAACAGAAATATTGCACAGATTCTTCTCAAATTTTATTTGTACACATTTTTGCAAAATACAAGAGACTTTACCAAACATGATCAGGATCGGTCCATTTTTGGACCTAGTCCCTTTATAGATATAGCATCCGATATGAACTTTTTCGTATCTGCAGCCAAAAAAATAAATAAAAATCCCACTCAAATTTGGTTTTTGCTTATTTTCAATGTCCAGTTAGTTGGGCCTAAGAGATAGGGTTTCTAAACCCATGGTATAGGGTATCGTATAGTCGGTCTAGACCGACTATAATTTTCTTACTTGTTTTTTCCTAACTTTGATGTTTATTTTCATAGTCTTTCAGCTATAACACATTAACCATTGATGATTTCTCATTTCATTCTTCAGCAAATAGCTTCACCAAATTATGTTGGACTAATTTTATCGAATAAAATCTTTAAAAAAATTAATTTCCCCCCTTTTTACCTCTTTTGTGATTTACATAACTTGTTCAGGGCGTATGATTATTATTTATTAATAGAGTAGATTAGATGTATCGTATGAGTGATATTTTTAATATTAAATCAAACACGCATAATTTTTTACATGGATATATAAATCAAAATTATTTATTTAAGCCTTAGCTACAATTTGGTGAAAAATGAAATGGTTCTTGAGTTACTCATATAGCTGAAAAAATAAACAAGCATCAAGATAAAAAATATATATTATACAAAAAAGTTTGGCACTTTAGAGGTTCTACTGTATTGACTCCCAGACAATGATCCCGAAACTATTTCACTTTGCAATAAATTGGCGTTCAGGATATAGGGAAATAAAATAATATTTTTCTCCATCAAATAAATCTTCTCAAAATATTTTAGAAACTTAATGTTTGGTTGTCATTTAAAAGTAGGATATTATTTTTGATAATTGTGGAAACAATAAGTCAAATGTGTATTATCAAAAGTTAAAAACATTACGATGACAGCCTCCACCTTCAATGACAACCAATAACAATAAAAACGCATTACCGCCTATTTTATTGCACTGGCCATTAAGCTGTTGAAAGTGTATACAATTTTGGTTTTTATTAATGTAAATATTAAATAAAACACTGTATTTTTTTTGGCATCACCCAAAAACTTGGTTGTTGCTAGTCGGCGTCTTCGTTGCTGTTTTGCTGCTTTTTTTATTTTATTTTATTTACATATTTTGTTTGCAATAAATATTTAAATATTACGATTGCTATAGTTAAAGCGATTTTTTTTTAATATCTTTCTTTGAATCGTACGAGTGCAATAATTTCGCATATGTCTGGTTGTTGTTATTTATTTATTTTTTTTTTTTTGGCTGGGTATAATTTGGAATTTATTACCAGACAAGCTTGGCTGGCAGCATGCAGTAGTCCATGCAAGTAGCAGCCGGTGTAAAATTTGTTAGCCGTACATACTATCGACTGCCAGATTTTTGCTGATTTAACTTGCTATTGGCTGAATTTAGTTGCAATACAGTTGACTCGTGCTGGGTAATAAATATTTTATTTGTAGAATTAAATATTAATTTTTGAGTTTAGTTGTTTATTATTATAAATTTTATTTAGAATTTTTATATTCGTATTTGTAAAACAATAAAAAAAATAACACATTTAATCTTTCAACGCAAGATTTGTAAATTGTACTTAAAGTATAGACATGAACACCAAAAAAAAAAGAGTTGGCGCTAAATACATTTCAATAGATGCTCCAGGGGTGTTGGTTCGGCCAAAAAGGCGTACACAGTTAAGAATTCTAAATCAATTCTAAAAGATTTTTTCAAATAGATAAAATTGCAGACTTGCATTTAAATGCTAATAAATTATTTATTTATTGTATTCAATTTGTAGGAAATTAAAGTTAATTTTAACATTTAAATTTAATGTCATTTTGTACTGTCTCTGCGTTCACCAGTGTTGTTAAACATAATATTACCATTATTTTTTTTTTCTTGTCATACATATATGCACAGTTCAACAATAATAATAATTTTTATAGTTTCTGCAGTTTAAATTTGTACTGTTTAATACAACATGGGATTTCCAAAACCGTTTTCGGCCGTAGAATTTCTTAATATCGAGGATTGTAGCTTTGACAAAAATTGTGTTTGTTAGATCACTTATAATATTTTTTTTTTTATTATAACACCTTTGACAAGTTTATTCTTTCTATTATTAAAAATATAAAAAATATGCGGTACATCATATTTAAGACTTCATATATACTATTTAAATATATATATATATTTAGAATGTATATATTTAAAAATTTATATACCATGGTTCTTCGGCCCAACTTTGCTGAGGCAAAATAACTGAATATAGAAAATAGCGTAAATCAAATTCTATTAGCACGATACGTTTACATCCGATATGTTTATATCCGATATTATTTTTATATGGGGACCAGGTCAAAAAATGGACCGATCATGACAATATATAATAAGGTCAGATATTTCTTAAAAAAAACACCAAAATCAAATTTTAAACAAAATCTATGCAAAATTTTTTGGTCGACTTATCGGGAATCCGCTTTGTATGGGGACTATGGCCCATGGGTTTATGTTTTGACTACTTATTACTGGGTATAATGTACACACATACACCAAATTCTTTTCGGTATCTACAGTGAGTGACAATACAATGGAAGCTTGGAACAAATTATATTATTGACGACTTGAAAGTTCAATACAAAAAATTGGGTAATAGAATTAGAAACTAAAAAACTAATAATAGAATTAAAACCCAAAAAACTTATTACTTTAAAAACAAAAATTACAAATAACCAACCTTTACTACCTAGTAATTGAAAACTTTCCCTCAATTTTTAGTTTCAATATTTTGTTGGGTATCCATTATTTTTTAGTACTGCTTCGTAACGTCGAGGCATGGAGTCAATTAAATTGTTGATGATATCTATTTAAATATTTTGCCACTCTGAATTAACTGCCTGTATGAGATCTGTCTTTTTTTTGTGTAATTTCGAGTCCGCATTTTATGATCTACAATTTCCCATAGATTTTCTATGGGATTGAGATCTGCTTATATGGCTGGCCATTCAAACTAAATTATATTTTAGATATTTGGTGACAACTTTCGAGGTGCGTTATGGGTCACTGTCATGTTAGCATATTTTCTTGCCTAAATCCAATTCCAGTAAGAGTATATTTACAAACATGACTTGGACCTATTCCTTGTCCCAAAAAAGCAAGCCCACACTGCAATATTTGGATATATCTGATCTAGTCTTTTTCCATTAACTCTCCGTACAAACGTTCTTCCATCATGCCCTCTTAAACTTGGACTTATCTGGAAAAAGAACAGTCTTCCACTACCGTCTTGATAATGTGGTTCCTTCACAGGATGAACAAAAAAATCAGCCTCAATTGCTAGTAGGGAAACATTTCGAGGATATATTTTCAGTATAAGAGTGTTAATAACTTATTTAGATAGCATTTTCGGACATTTAAACTCTTTTCTTATTAAATTAACCTGTCTTTGACAGGTTTGCTGCCTAAATGTTAAGTAGTCTTTCAAGATATTTCTTGATAATATTTTAAATTATGGATTTATTCATAGAATATTTCCCGCAAATTTTCTGTTAAGACCAGCTTAAGACCAGCAGTGAAATCATCTACTTTTATTGTTCTTAACGCTTCACAAAACTTTATTCGTGCCATTATATGATAATAATTGAATATTGTGTTTAAAAAAAGTTGAAAGAAAACGTCAGAAATTATAAATATTTAAATAACGGTCACACTTTTATACATTTTCTTTCATGTCATCTCCTAGTTTTATGGTTTTAATCAACTGTGGAATAGAAACTTAAATGTTTCCATTGTTTTGGCGTCACTAAAACATACTTTTTTTTCGTCTACCTATTTTTTTATTGTATTTTTTTTTAACAAATTTGTTATCTTTCGGTAGAGAACACACCAAGGGAGCAATATCACAAAAATACATTTTTTATGGCTTAACTAGAAATTTCTAAAAAAAAAAGAACGAAGTTAGCAAATTGAGAATTTTTTAAAAGTTTCAAAAGAATTGACATTATATATGATAGTTTGGATATTACAATATAATTCGTTCTGATAGAGGTTATTTGTAAACAGAATAGATCTGGACATTCACAGATTTTCACCAATATCAATAGCGTTCATGCTGTGGTCTATAAAAGCTTATATTCCATAGTTCCTGAAATTTAGACGACATCACTAAATCGACTAAGAAAGCGATTCTGAGTCGATCGGTATCTACAATCAAAGGTGGGAGTAGGTCAAATATTTTTGGTAGTCACAAACATCAACACAAACTCATTATACGCTAAGCACATAGTGGTATAGGGTACACAAATTGCAAAGAGGCTGTATTAGTATGCGCGATAAATAAAAATTGGTTTATATGCAGGATTGTTCCTCATTTTTAATTACACAAATTATCCTCATTGCTAGTTATTGAAACTTTTTTTAGTTTCAAAATTGAGAGTTAGTTCTCCAACATTAACAAAAGATGAGAAAAATAAAAAATGGGACGCAGTTTTTCTTCATTTAGTCTTTAGCTTCACATTCGTGTCGAATTAAATCAAAAATAAATTAATATCAATAATAAAAAATATATAATTTATGGCAGCAAATGAGAAAAATTTTAAAAAAGTTTAAAAGCAGTCGACTAAGTAACTATTTCTTTCACCATAAATTGTTGATTTTTGCCCATAAATGTTGTGATCTGGGTTTTGGAGATGCTGACAGCAATTTATTAAAAATATGGTCACAGCGTTTAGGGTAATTCTGCTTATTGAACCAAATTATTTTAAAAAACTAGGCTTCCAACTGCATATGAATACAGAGCACCCAAACCAAGCCGCTTCTTGACAGCATCTACAACATTACGAGGATTTAAATCCTCGCTTTGCTTTTGGCATAAAGAGGTTTTTTACGTAGTGTGTTCCCATTAAAATCCTTTGAATGTAGAAAATTTCCTTTTGCTTGTGGAGTAACGTCAATTATTCGACATTTTTCAGTTCATATGAAATAAACACAGCTGATGCTTTAGCAGTTTGTTTAACATAATTTTATACAGTGTTAGTCAGAACAAAAGCACCAAAATTACTTTTGAACTTTTTTATATTTTTAAGCATGTTATTGTTGCTTTTCCAAAATTTTACCCTATATAACATTACAAATAAAAAGACAAAACTAAAGTTGTAAACTAAAAGAACCGTTATATTTTTTTTTTTCAAAAAATTCCAAAATGGCACTATTTCAGTTGGACAGAACAAAAGCAACATATAATATTATTCAATATTTAGTAAAGAAACCGTTGTTTTTTCTACGTGGCATGGATTCAATAAGATGGTTAATAATATTGACTGGAATGATTTTCCACTCAGTTTCCAGCGCTTCTTTTAAAGGTTGTTTAGAAGTGAAAGCCCAACCAGCTACTCGCCGCTTTAAAATGCCAAATAAGTTCTCATTCCATTTCCATTTTTCAGGCGTCAAGTTTTGATAATTTTGTGCAAAATGGAGCCAACAAATATTAATATGCCAATCATTTAGCGATATCGAATTGCCAAATGTTTTTAGTGAGCAGTGATTTTTTCTTATTTAATGTTATTTTTGTATGGAAATCGCGATTTTTATCAATTGAGTTTTCTCAGTTAATTGTGAACAAAACCATAAGTTGCGAACCGATTACAATGAAATAGAGCTCATTTCATTCGAAATATATATAACTAAATACTTTTAGACCAAACCTGTGATCTATGTCGCATTTTTATTTTTTATGAATTTTTAAAAAACAAAAAAAAAATTTTTTTGAAAATTGTTCTTTTTTCAAAACTTCCACGATATCTCTGAAACTGCTGGACAAATTTAAAACCATTGGAGCACGGCTTAACCGTGAACCGTGTTCAAATTATTCCAATATATGTAGTATAAATGCCTTAATTTTGGGCATAACAGTATATCGCGAAAAGTCGAGCTGATAGAAAAAAACAAGTGCAGGTTTCAAATCAGCGACTTCAAATTAGTAAAAGTTGCAGTCAGCAAAAAAAAAGTTAAGTTTTGTTCCCTGGTGTTATCAGCAAAATTTAAAAAATATATGTATAATAAAGGGCATACAATTACAGTTAATCTGAAATACAGTTTAAATTTGAATACATTTCTAATTTTATGGAAACCTATTTTAAATCACACAGTGTTCAAGTTTTTAAGTTGAGTGTATTTATGTAGTTTTTGAACAGAAAAAAAAAAACATCGCCAATTTTTCGTTGTGTATCCCACTATGTGGCCATAAGTTTGTGTTGATGCTTGTAAATAGCAAACAAATACTAGACGTAGAGCGTTTTATTATACCGATAGACTTTGAATCACTATCTGGACCTTTTGACTCAATTGTATATAAACTTCAATTAAGGGCTATTTTTAGCTTATTTGTGAGTCAGCATTTGGAAGATTGAAATTTCTTCGGACACTTTCGATAATAAACGACTGATTAATCTCATGTCCGATAAAAAAAATTTTTTAAATTGTTCGCGTTTACGCTTAAAAAGTGATTTGGAAGCTTATTTCTTCAAAAGTCATCTAACTCAGTTTCCTTCGAATCTTATGATGATCAAAAATTCGACGTTATTTTGGAATAATATATTGTACAGCTAGACGATGAAGTGCTGTTTATTGTACTATTTTTGAAACAATTATTCAATATTTGAATACTATGGTTTTGTGTTCATTACTATTACAAATGGTCTGACTGGAAAAAAACTCGCGAACGGTAAGGAATATGACCCGAATAAAATCTCGCAAATGATTATAAAAATATGACTCGAAAATGAATCGGAACAGATCAGAAAAGCTGGTAATAAAAGACTCTTTAAGAATAGTCGCGAGCAAGGTCCATTTTCTACCGACAATGGAATCTTTCATTATCAGAAAACGAGCGCATTTATGTTCGTTTTAATCGCGCAGATGGGTCAAAAAAGACTTGAATATGATCATTACTGAGAAAGCAGGTAGCATCCAAACAAAAATAAAGTACGTACGTTATTTTTATTTGAAAAAAAAAAACACAGATATTTAAATATTGAATACCATAAATCTTTATCTTGGAGTAAAATATATTTTATTTTTATATCCAAAACAAAAAAAAAATGGACTTATATGATGTTAGACTGATCGTTTATGCATTGAACAAAAAATATATGATTATTTAGGTTAGAACTACAAAAGTTTGTTTCACGCGAGTTTTGGGAGGGAGTGTGATGTCTGAACACTCACCGCTGTCTATATAAGAGCGATCGTTCCTTAGCTGATCTAACCTTTTTTAAAATTTTAACCAAATGACTTTTCATTATCCACCTGCTGATTGGGTATAAAATTTACATAGAGACGGACCTGTTTTGAGTTCGTATATAAAGTCGGTCTAAGTGAAGAAAAAAATAATTATACACAGATCAATGTTTATTGTAGGGTCAAATAGTTTTTAACTCACTATAGCGCATTTAAAATCTAAAATCGTATGTACGATATCACATAAACAATTAAAACTCTCACATTATGTTCATAATTAGGCAGTAATAAAAATTTACATATTTTTTTATTTTATATTTAAACATAAAATTGTCTATTTTATATTTTCAACGAAAAACATATGACAAAGTGTCTAATAAACTAGCATGTGAAGTTGAAAATGGCAAAAAAGCTTTAATAACATTTTAGTTAAAAATAATAAAACGTGTGTGTTCGCCCAGCAGATATATAAATTAATGCATTCATTGAGTAAACAAATTATTTGTGGCAACCGAACTTAGTGACAATCGATTATATCGCAGCTGATGAGGTCCAGTTGTGCTAAAAAAATTAAAACTCCTGTGGAATTTTTCAAAAGAAATTCTTTAAATTTGCGTTTTCCCTCTGAAATAACCGCCTCAGTACTTGTTAAAAAAAAATGAAATGAGAGAAAATTAACATATAAAAAGACTGCGAAACCCTCAGAAATGGTATTTTTATGAATAAAAAAATAGCTTATATACCCTTCTGTAAATGTTTTTTTTAATAAGCCCAATAAGAAACATTCTCAAGGAATTTCTTTCTCATGGAAAATGATTTTTTCGAGAAAAAAAACACCTCCAATTATAAATTCCGCTTGAACAAAAATTTTTTTTCGAAGGAATTTTTATTCATAATGGGAGAAAAGGGAAAAGTGAGAAATTTCATTCGGAATTTTTGTTTAGAGTTGGGCTTAATATCTTATAGCAATTCTACACTTTGTCGTTTTTGCTTTAAAGTTTATTTTATAATTGCGTTTCTAGCCTATAGATATAATAAGATTTTCATTTACTTTTTTGATATATGGGGGGTTTCATGTTAAGTACACCAACTTTTGAAACCGATGTCTTCCGATCGGGATGAAATTTGCACCAAGGTTAGTCCTATTGGATAGTAGTTTAGACACAATTCTTCAATAAGATCGGTACAGATCTCTCTGAGTTAGAGGGGATCAAAATTTGACATTTTGGCCAAACAGGTGCTTTTTCTCATCCATGTAATTTATTACCTATTGTTCTTAGAAAATTTTCTCCCAAAGAGTTTAGATAGCTATTTCTTCAATATTTCGGAAAAAAATACTTTAAAAAAAAAATTTTTTTTTTGATTTTTTTTTTTTGCTAAATTAAAGCATTTTTGCCTTTTTTTCAAAAAGGGCATTTTTTTCATAAGAAAGCTTAGGATTTTTCCTTTAAGAGCTTTTTGATCGCTTAGTGGGATGGGAGTGGGATATCTATCAAAATAAATGTTTTGTAACGCAAGACAACGGTTTTTAAATTTTTCACAAATGCACTATTTTGAATTTTTCCTATTCGTGTGTAAAACCTTACAAATAAAACTTATACTGAGAAACTAGACAAATTAAGCTTTCCGAAGGAATGTAACATACCTTCATAACATAACAGAAGAGAATGGTTATCTGTAACCTGAAAGAGTTATTTGCAACATTTCAATCTGAACACGAGGATCTTAGAATTGGCTTCACGAAATTAACTCAAATGCGGCCCAAACATTGCGTTTTGGCAGAAAGCAGTGGAATTCACACAGTATGCGTTTGCATTTACCATGAAAATGGTAAACTGATGTTGAAGGAAATCAACTTAAAGTATTTAACAGATGATTCGGCAGAAGATTTACACGATTACCGCGATTGCCTTAAATTGACTATGTGTCCTAATGCAACAACTTCTTGCCACTTAGGTGAATGTACCAATTGCCCGAAAACCATATTCATCAAAGAAAATTTAATCAACTCTTTAGATCGAGAATATATAGAGGAGGTCAAATTTGATTCTTGGATTCAGACTGACAGATGCACATTGAAAACAATCATTTTAAATGTGGACGATTTTGTGGAAGAAATGTGTACAGGATTGCTAAACTTGAGAAACCATGACTTTTTAGTCAAAGAGCAATGGTTATTCTTCAAGGATTTGAAGATACATTTGAAGTCTGGTGAATTCTTTATTTCATATGATTTCGCAGAAAACTATAAATATGTTCTTCAGGATGCCATGCAAGCATTCCACTTCAATAACGACCAAGCAACTATATTCACAGTAGTTATTTACTACATGAAAGATGAAAAACTGGAACACAAAAGTATGGCAATCATATCCGACGATTTAAAACATGATACCGTTGCAGTTTATGAGTACCAGAAGATAATACTAAAATATCTAAAATCTAAATTTACAGTAAAGAAGGTATACTACGTTTCGGACGGAGTTCGTCAACATTTTAAAAACAAAAGTAGCTTGGCAAATCTTATGGCCCATGAAAAAGATTTTGAAATGCCAGCTGAGTGGCATTTTCATCCTACTGCTCATGGCAAAGGAGCATGTGATGGTATTGGAGCAAACCTTAAAAGAAATGCAGCGAAGTATAGCCTCCAGTGCTCTCATCAAGATCGCATCTTAGATGCGACTGCTTTATTGCATTAGCCAAAAAGTTATTGTAAAGAAACTAAAATAGTTTTTAGTAGCAAAGAGGATCATCAGGAAACATTGAAAACACTGAAGAGCAGATTCGATGCTGCGGTAACAATCGATGGCACCGCTCAATACCATGCCTTCATACCGCTTGTCGATGGAAGACTCAAGTTGAAAAAGTTTTCTGCCTCTATTCAATGCGATTTCTTTCCAAAGACAACAAATAAACCAGCAGCGAAATCAACAGCTGAACCTAGTAACGCCAAGAAAGGATTGACAAAAAACGCAGTAAATAAAGGCGACAAAAAAGCTGGATGAAAGACTGGGTATTTAAAAATTTACAAGACTTAAATACTTCATCAGCTACAATAAATTAAGTATAAAAATAGTTATGATATAAATGGATCAAATTCAATTAAGATTAAATTTTAATAAATTATTTATCTTTTTATTTTTATTATTATTATACATTAATTTAATTATTATTAAAAATAAATAAAAAATAATAATTTTTCAACATTTCTATAGAAAAAAAGCGATTTTTTTCCTGAGGTTAACATATTCTGGGTATTACAGAATCGAGGGTATAAAATTTTAGTTAGGTACGTTATATACCTTCGGAAAGTTTAGTTTGTCTAGTTTCTCAGTATTAGTTTTATTTGTAAGGTTTTAGACACAAATAGGAAAAAATTCAGAATAGTGCATTTGTGAAAAATTGAAAGACCGTTGTCTTGAGTTACAAAACATTTATTTTGATAGATATCCCACTCACATCCCACTAAGCGACCAAAAAGCTCTTAAAGGAAAAATCCTAAGTTTTCTTATAAAAAAAAATGCCCTTTTTGAAAAAAAAGGCAAAAAATGCTTTAATTTAGCAAAAAAAAAGTCTACAAATTTTTTTTTTTTTTTTTAAGTATTTTTTTCCGAAATATTGAAAAAATAGCTATCTAAACTATTTGGGAGAAAATTTTCTAAGAACAATAGGTAATAAGTTACATGGATGAGAAGAAACACCTGTTTGGCCAAAATGTCAAATTTTGATCCCCTCTAACTCAGAGAGATCTGGACCGATCTTGTTGAAAAATTGTGTCTAAACTACATGCAATAGGACTAACCTTGGTGCAAATTTCATCCCGATCGGAAGACATCGGTTTCAAAAGTTGGTGAACTTGACATGAAATCCCCCATATATATTCCCTATTTTCCTGAACAATCCAGAAATATTTTGTTTTATGGTTCATATAGTTCAAAACGAATTAATTTTTAGTTTTTTAATGAATGTTTTAGAATTTGTATCTCTTTCGGCTCCTAGTTACATATTGATTATAATGCCTTTACATGGAGTACCAAAAACTTCATTTCAGTTCCTGTTAAAAAAATATATTAAAAAACTTCAATTTTCATTCATTTTGTATGGGAATATATCTTAGTTTTGCGAAATGCAAATCTGGTGTATAAAAAAATTAGTCATACCTATATTGCCTTTATAATGTACACAACATAGCTAACATTGAAAAAATATCTAAAACCGAAATAGCCGATATATTTAAAATGCGTATACAGCACAAAGCGCCATATGGGATATGCATTGTCAATACCTTTCATGTGATGTCCAATTTGTATATGGTTTCTTCGGATTCAATACAAAAAATTTGCGAAAATCGAAAAAACCGGCGATTTTTTTACGAATTGGTACAGAAATTAAACTGTTGAGTAGTTTCGGTGTCACTGTTTGTGGGGTGAGAAATTCGAAGTTAGGGTGAAAGCACTAGGGCAGTATAATGAAATTCCAAAAGAGTTTGGTGTCTCAGCCCAAACACTTTTTAGATGACTTTTTATATTTTTTTCCTTACTTTAATGTTTGATTACTTAGTTTTCCAGGTATAAGCGAAAAATAGAAGGTGCAGCTTGAAAGCAGTTTTACACTGCATAAGGCCGAGGCCACGCAATGAGCGGCAAAGCGGCGAGCGGCAGAGCGGCAGAGTGGCGAGTTTGAGCGGTAAGTGACTTATTTCTGTGCGGTTAGTTGTCAAAATGCCATTGTCAATGTTATTATTTATTATTTATATAAAAAGTTTTTATAATAAAATCAAAATATTTTCACTATTTTATGATTTTTATTTATGTATGACTACATTTCGACCACTTTAACTTTTTATCGATTGAAAAACAACACTAAAATGGTTTTCATTAAGATAAAAACAACTGACTTTAACATTAGTCAATATCGTTTAAAAATTTTACTGAATTACTGAATTTTGTAGTTTTCTTTTTTTAACGATTCAATTATCGTTAAAAGAAGTTACTGAATCGCGGTACAGATTGACAAAACATAGATAAGCCATTTTTTGCCATTTTTATTCTTTGCCGCTCAGAAAACAACTAAAAATTAGAACAACTTCTATTCCTGAGCGGCTCCGCTTAGACGCTCAGAAATGCCGCTCACACTCAGTCATTGCGTGGCCACTTCGGTAGTATTTCATATTTTTTAATTTTTTTCCGCTCAACGCTCTGCCGCTCGCCGCTTTGCCGCTCATTGCGTGGCCTCGGCCTAAGACTAATGAAAAGACTTCGGTTCCAATCGCTTATGGTACAGAAAAGAAAGTAACATATGATGTACTAGGAAATATTTTAAAAATGCAGTTATATAGTTACAATTCGCAGAACTCCAGTAAAGACGTTATTTTTCTACCAGGAAAAGTTTTCTCGATATAAAATTACGTATTCCATTGCTGTTTAAAATTGTCTGTGGCTTTATTTTATCAGTCGCTTATGGTCAGAAATTTGAAGTTATCGAAGAGTTGTTGGCGAAAAGCAAGGTTCAGAAAATACATATATCAAACACACATTGTTCTGTTCTAAAGCAGACAACATATATTTTTATTTTCATATCAATTATGTGTGTTACTAAATTTTTTACGGTGCCGAACACAATCATGACTGTCTTTCGTTTTAATATTTCGTTATCAACACGAACATTTTCCTATCACGTCTTTTTTGTTTCGAACATACTAAACTATTTTAAGTTCGTGTTCTTGCGCGTATACTGCGAAAAAAATAGAACATGTTCTTGAAATTTCTCTGTCTCCTATTTTATTACTATCTTTTATTTTTATTTTTATTTTTTTTATTATAATCTTTTTATTTTTATTTTCTTTTAACTGCTTAAGAATTATTTTAGATTTTTTTAATAAATTTGGTTGAAACAATTATCGTTATTATAGGGGTGTTTCAGATTTTTCCGATCGCGAGTGGATAATGTTCTAATTGTTAAATTTACGCGTTCAAGAACATGTTCTGTTTTTCTAGCAGTACACATGCAATAACACGAACTTAAAATAAGCTACACTCGAATCTGCGTGGTTTATGTGTGTTCGAAGCAAAAAATACGTGATATAAATATGTTCGTGTAGATAACGAAATATTAAAACGAAACACAGGCATGATTGTGTTCGGCATCGTACAAAATTTAGAAACATACATAATTGATATAAAAATAAAATTATGTGTTTGTTGGTCTGAGCTATGTGTTTTTTTTTTTTTTTAATTAATCAACACTCAGGGGATGCCCCCTACAGATGCAGTGCATTGTGTTGATTTCAGGAAAATAGGTTAAGGAGGAAAGAAGGAGTATTATGTTAACTTTTTTTTGTTTTTTGCAGCGACAGACCAAAGCCTCTGGTGGGAATCGAACCCACGACCCCCGCATGATAGGCGAGCACGCTACCTACTCACCTACCGGGGCGTTTAACGAGCTTGTACGAGTTTTTTATTCAGCGTGTGTTTTTTCTGAACTCTCGCGAAAAGTGATTAAAAAGGAGAGAAATAAAAATTTCTTAAAAATTTCTTTCGATTAATATTAATAAAATTTATTTATTTAGTCCCTAGCTACAATTTTGGTGAAGATAAAAATCTTCAATGGTTCTTGAGTTATAGCTGAAAAACTAAATAAATATTAAAGGTCATAGAAATTTGGGCTGAGAACGACAAACCACTTCAAGGTTTTACTATACTGGCCTCTTACTATCACCCCGATTTGGACTTTCTCAATCTTCCAAATATTTGATATCTATAATAATATGATAATATTAATAGGTAAGGCGATTTCTTGTGACTGATGTTTTGTTCTACCGTTTTATCCCGAGTTTGACCAAACGAAAGGTACTTCTTTTTAGCCGATTTGGAGATTTACAGCTTTTTTAATTTTTTCCTTTATTTTGAGTAAATTGCACCTAAAGTTGCTACTACCACATACATAAAATTATACAATGCTATGTATGTGTTTATTAAATTTGTTAATGGCTTTGTAATAAAAATGAGTTTGTTTTTTGTGTTGATTTGTGAATTGGCTGTAATTGATTAGGGTCTTTATTTAATGAAAAATTAAAATTTTATCGAATTTCGATGGCTGGAATCTGCTAGTTGAAATAAATATAGTTGTTTTTTTTCTTGGAAGCACAAGCCGAGACAAATGTTGGACGAAATATACGATCCACAAGGTTCTAAACTAATGTATTTTTTAATTGGTTTGAAATCACTTTTCAGCCTATCTTTGTATATCCTAATATCAGCTTAAACTCATTAACACGTAAAAATCTGGAAACATTTTGTTGGTCTTTTATAATACACATTTGTATCTAATTGCCACCCTTAAGTTTTTTATTTTTTCGTGGCCGATTTATTTAACAACCGTTTAGAAAAGTTTAAAGAATTAATTCTTTTTAATATATGGCTAAAAATATCGTTGGTTTTACGATCAATTGTTGATTTTCTTTTCTGTTAAACAACAAAATGTGATGTGTTTTGTAGAGGTGTGAATTTTTATATGTTGATTTTTTAGAGGAGTGTGCTTCAACTGAAAATATGATTGTACAAGTAAGTAGTACGTTAAACTTATGATTAAAAAAAAATATTTATATATTGTAAACCTCTTAGCAGAAAATACTTACGTATGACAATAATATGGTATAAATATTTTTTCTTTTTTTTTTCTTCTTTTTTTTTTTTGTTGAAAGCATAAAAAACCTTTTGAACTTTTTTTATTTTAATTAAGAATGAAAACGAAAATATAAAAAAATTCATTAGATTGCAAATATTTTAATGTGAATAAATATGCTTAAACAGCAATTTTAATGCAAAAGCAAAAAAGATCAATGAACTTAAAAGGGAATGAAAAATTTTTTAGTAGTTTATACACATATTCATACATATATGTATATATTTATTTTTTTTAAGCTTTTTTTTATATAAAAGAAATCAGCACTTCTGCGGTTTACTTAATTTCTACAAGTTTGAAATAAATTGTTGATAATTATTTTAAGTGCAATTATAATGGACATTTTAAATGTCAATGTAATAAATTTTACTACTTTTATAATAACAATTGTTAACTTCATATACTACACATTTTTCTATGTAATACCAAATGATATTTTTTCTAGTTTCTTTTTTTCTAAACGGCTGAAAATTGCTTACATCATACTACAAGCATAGGAACTCTTCATTGCAAAAATATGTCATTGACTTGTAAGCGCCACCTCATACAAACAAAAAAACACAGAAATATAAATATTAACATGGCTCCATCATAACTCTGCGGCATGACTGTGCAAAAGCATCACAATTATTATATGAACATTGAAGTTAAATATAAACAAATCATTTAAATTTGAAACCTTTTTCCATCTGTGGAAGGCGTACAATGAAATAACAACTATTCTCAAATGGCACAGGATTGTAATACCAATGGCACTCAAGGCAAGAATATATGAAAAAGTACATTAAGTTTCATAGAAAAGTTTGTTTAAAAATGTAGAGTTTGATATACACACAGAAAGCACATTCGTTGCTCCTACCGTATTTTTGCCAATTGAATTTTTCTAGACCCATGTACTCTAATGTATTTACTGAATTATGTAATAAATATGTAGTACTGTAGAATGGCAAAGACAATTAATATTATATATAAATTCAATTGTATGAGTTGTTAAATTTAGTTGATACAATGAAATTATTGATTTTAATTATCCATTGATCGGGTTTAAAAATTATTGTTATTACTTAAGTACTTATTTTTCAATAATTTATACACTTTACATTAAACTAAATAAAATATACATAATTTGATTTTAAAAACAATAAATAGGCTTCCCTGGCTTCATTGTATAATCCCATAAGTTAAATTATATAATTTCCGCTCATATTGTCTGCTGACATTTCTAAAATAATAATAATAAATATTATTATAATAATAATAATAAATATTATTATTATTATAAAATAAATATTATTATTGAAGATGTGTCTATTTATAATAACTATCAGATTCCACAGCTCGAAATTCGAGAGCAATTTCTAGGCAGCTTTATTTTTCAACTTAGCCAATTCACAAACCAACACTTTTATGGTTTATTATTATTGTGAATGAAGATAAAAAACTCATTAACAAACACATTAACAAATTTAATAAAACACACATAGTATATGTATAATTTTATGTATGTGTTAGTAGAAACTTTAAATGCAATTCTGTCAAAATAAAGGAAAAAATTTTAAAATCTGCAAATCTGCAAAACGGCTAAAAAGAAATACCTTTCAAATAATATATGTTTGGTCAAAATCGGGATAAAACGGTAGAACAAAACATCC
The DNA here is from genome assembly GCA_963682025.1 of Cordilura impudica. Classification (NCBI taxonomy): domain Eukaryota; kingdom Metazoa; phylum Arthropoda; class Insecta; order Diptera; family Scathophagidae; genus Cordilura; species Cordilura impudica. The sequence continues at coordinate 139,600,174 of OY821519.1, forward strand.
GTCACAAGAAATCGCTAAGCCTATTAATATTATAGATGTTCCATGTTAAACAAGTAAGAGTGTTAAATTCGGCTATGCCGAATCTTTGATACCCTCCACCTAGGTTTTCTTGCACTATTTGTAACAAATTTATATAAAATATTTGAAAATGTAAACAATTTGATCAATTTAGTAATTTATTACAACAAATACTCTAAATATTCAGCATTTACGTTTAACAATTTTAAAGTCAATAGAAGATAGTAAACAAAATATATTTTTAAATTTCGATCTTTTTCGGAATACTTGTCCATGTCTTATATTTTAAAAACACTAGCGTTAATCAGTTTTATTTTTCCGATCTTATTACATCAGTTTGTCATTCCATTTGTAACGCATCGATAAATGAATTTGCGTCTATGTGTTTAATGCAAAAGATTTCTTACTTTTGTCGGATTGTAGGGATTTTTTACAAATTTTTTTTTAACAACTTAATATTATATATATTTCAATTTTAAAAACACATAGACGACAGAGGCTACACGAACACACGAGTACAAATGCTGCTGGCTGCAATTGTAGTCGTGTAGTCAACTACTTAATTTTTTTGAAAACGACAGCAACATATAACAACAATATAAACAGCTGTTTTTATACAAAAGCATTTTTATTTCAATAGTATATTTTTTTTACTCTATTAAAATAGAAAAACATGTATTATTCTATATAAAATTGCCTTAAATATATTACTTATTTATAGTGCATTATTATAACGTAAAAATAAATAAATAAATCTACTTATTAATAGAATTATTATAGCATTTCATTATGCGATTAATTTTTCCAACAAAATAATATATTTCATGGCACTAATATCTTTTACATATTTTGTTATATTGTCAACACTATTTTTATTTTGTAGCCAACAAAAATAAAAATTAGCCTAAGTTGACTACAGCAGCAAAAGTGGTCATGTAGTCATGTAGCTGTGTTGGTGTCAAATAATCGTTTTCATATAAACGTGTGTATTTTATTTTTGACAAGCTGTAGTCGTGTAGCCGCTGTCGTCTATGTGTTTCATGAGAGAGTTCGGCTTACTGGTGCCATTATGTATATGTGTGTGTAAACAAAAATATACGATATCCCAGTAGTCATTTCGAAGACAAAAATTATCTTACTGTGCCTTCTTCGAGCACTTTTGATGATTAAAAACTGATTAATCACATGCGGTATTAGAAAAAGGCTAAGAAATGATTTTTGCTTACGCTTAAAAAGTGATTTATAGAAAAATGACATTAAATATGACTCACAAATAAGTCGAAACTAATCAGTAAATTGGATAAAAAAGGTTCTCAAGAAGAGTCGGGGGTAAGGTAATATTTCCTCCCAACAAAAGAATATTTTGTGATCAGCGAAAGAGCGCATTTATGGCTGTTTTAATAGCACAGAGGAGTCAAAAAATACTCCACATGATCACTTATTGCATAAAATGTTTACTGGGATTTTATTCACTATCTGTAGAAACAGTTTTTTAAGTAAAACAAATCTGCACACAATTTCAATTCTATTTCGTTCACAATGATACGATCACTTTGTTTACTAGTAAAATAAGAAAATAGTAATTATTATAATACAGCGTAATGATGAATTGTACTTCTCAATTAGCTCATTTTTAATGCGCCATAAGAAGTTCGGTTTGTGCTAAGAAATGAATGAATACATGTTTCCCAGGGCGAAGCTTGATCATTGCACTTTGATTGAGTTGAGCTCCACGACTATTCCTGATGTGGATAGCTCGTGCCTACAATTTTTGATAGTTGGGAATGGCGTTTGTGCAAAGGAAAGCATGAACACATGTTTCCCAGGGCGAGGCTTCATCATTGCAATTTGATTGAGCTGAGCTCCGCGATTATTCCTAATGCGAATAACTCGTACATTAAATTCTCGGTAGTCAGGGAATGGCGTTTGCCTGCGGCAAAAATTAAATAATAAATTTTAAAAATGTATTATAATTAAATATTATTGACATCTATATTATTATCATCTGACAAAAAAAAATTTTTTAAACATCAATTTTTTACAGTGTAGATATTTTGTGGTTTCACTACTACTTTTGAATGCAAGTATGTACTAAAAGTAGAACCCTTAAAATCATACTATTTTTGCAGCCCTAAAAATTGCAGTATTTTGTATAAATAAAATAATTTATATTTATATTATTTTTAATATGCGCTTATTATCGATATACATATACAGAATATATGATGTTATTTGTAGTATTTTGATATTTGCAACAGTAGTATGTATCAATTTGTAATATTTTGTGATTTTATAAAAATCGCAGAATATTGATATTGATTTTATATAGTTTCTTTTATTAATTAAATAACTTAAATATTACACCATAAAATGTTGATATTGGTGAATTTTTATATTATTACCACAACGATCATAAAAACAACAAGTACAGCTGTGACAAAATACAAAATTTAGAATAACAATGTAGGAAAATATCATATTTTTTTATATTTTCAGTGATTTCTCGGCACCTGTGTAACATCTTGTCACGATTTAAAAAAACAGAAACCTTCTCATGATGCTGGTGTATCATCCTCACTAACAACAGGCGCTCTAGCTGTCCTATTCAGAACGTTATCGTGTCAAGAACAACATAGGGAAATCATATTTTTTCAAGACTTTTTTTACTCCATCGTTCAATTCTCGGGACCAGATAAACCGTGATTTCCACAGATGGACAGACGGACAGCCGGACAGATGGACATCGCTATATCAACTCCGCTTGTTATAAGGATCACAAATATATATATTTTATGGGGTCCAGATTTTTTTTCTAATTATTACAAACGGAGTGGAGGGTATAAAAATTATTAAATTTTAATTGCTAAATCGTAATGGATATTGTTACCTAAAGAAATATCTTGATTCATACGGGATATGAATATAATATTGGGACTTGCTAAGAAATATTGGTTTAAAATAATGTGATGAAAAAGCGAATTTGTGCCGTTTGTCGAATTATAAGTGATGTCTAAGTGTATTTTGAAAAACCTCATTACTTAGACTATAGTATAATAATCCCAAGGTCAGTTGGACAATTGACTTTTTCGACAACGACTGCCTTTGTGACAGTCTAATCAGAACAAGAGGCAGTGGTAAGCATCATAATTAAATCTTGGATCTGGTCATATCCTTGAATATATCTCATATGCCTTGTCGAAAAATTTTATTTTATTCGTGCATAGAATATTGTCGTTAATCATATCTGCTCACAATTGGATGTGCTCACAATAACGAGATTACCACGTTCAAGATAAAAAACGCCCTCATAAACACTTGTTCGCCTAATAAAGGTGACGAGAGAACTTCCATACACTTGGCAAGTGTAAACAAGGCGTTAAGTCTTTGTTTCAATACGGCAATCTGAACTAAGCACCTTTACATGAACTCGAACAGAGAAATAAATAATTTTTATTTTGATGTTTAAACATATATACGCGCAGGGGGGTAAATTTCTGTTTCACAATACAATCACAAAAACATCGTAACATGTGAGCTGTAAGACAAATCGGTGTGACTTATGATTGTATTGGTGAAAAAATTATGAAACATAGTCATGGTTATTTCAGCTAATTCAACAACCCTTTGCTGTAAAACATCAAAAATTTAACAATATAAACGTATAGAAAATACTTACGTATGACAAAGCCCCTGCAGTTGTTTGCCATAAGTGATATTTAGATGACGCTTTCTGTTTGATTCTAAAAAAGTGACATAAAAAATCTTTCATTACTAGATGTTTACACATCTGCCCTGTGATCGGACTCACATGATTTTTTTTTTGCAACACATAAAATGCAAACTCCTTCTGGATGTGGTTTTCGAAGAACTTATCGAAACTAACAAAACCCCATTTGGGGTTAATTCAAATAGTGAAAAAAATCAAAAATTTTTTTACAACTATGTGAATTCTAAATGTAAAATTACATCATATCCAACCACATGCAAATGAGTGGTACTGTGGTTTCAAACGATGTTGATATCGAAAATATTTTTGCTGAATTCTTTGCGTTCACATTTTCCACAATGACCTTAAATAGCACACGGTATGCTTATGATATTCCTAGGCTAACATCAATTAATATTTCATCCTTAGAAATGTTGACTGTTCTTAATAGTCTGAAAAGTATAAAAAGTTCATTTAATCCGGGTTCAGATGGTATTCCCAGCTGCACCTTAAAAAATTATGCTGAAATATTGGCTACCCAGTTAACTCGCATATATAATAACTCTCTTAAATTTGGCTTCTTCCAAAAGTGTTGGAAAAACTCGTTTGTTAAATTTTGCAGTCGCAGTGATGAGCAATTGCAACACTACTCCAGGGTACTCCATATAGTAATATCCATATATATGCCAATGCTATAAAAATATACTCAACTTTCGTAAACAATTGCTTCCACAATTGATGTAATGTGAACTTAATGGAATTATATCTAAAAATATGTCAGTCTTTGTCCTTCTCTAGATGTTCGCCATCTTCGAACGACTATGTCATCCATGACACAAAAGTACACTCAGTTGACTCATCCACAGATTTGGGAGTTCACTTCGATAAAAGACTAAGTCTTAATTCTCATGTAACAGTGACTGTTAAGAACGTGTTATATGTTTAATAAAACTCTTGGCAAAGGAATTTAATGTTCCATATATAACAAAAAATCTAATCAGGATGATACTTGGTACTTAATCAGTAATCTGGAATCAACAGTACAATGTTTTCATCATAAAACTAGAATCAGTTCAGAAGCATTTCTTACTATTTTGTCTTCGATATCTTCGGTGGAATTCAGGTTTGAGTCTCCCATCGTATCGCAGTCGTCTGGCTCTAACAAAGCTTCCAATTTTGAAAAGCAGAAGATCATTTTAACGTAAAATTCTTCCTCAACTTAGTTCATGGTACAATTGATTCTGATGGCCTTCTTGGAAAAATATGTATAAATGTTCATAACAGATATCCTCGATCTTATGAACCTGTTTATCTGAATTTTTACAGATCCAAGTTTATTAATTTCGATCCATTCCGAGGAATTTGTGCCGAAGTGAACAGACACTATGCGTTAATTGATTTATCCGAAGCTGTTGCTGTTATGAAAAGAAGATTAACGAAAATCTTGAACTCTAACGATTATATTTATAACTGTATTTAGGGTCTGCATTTTTTTTTTTAAATATTTAATTTTTTTGCTCAGCTATTGCTATATTGTAGCTGAATTAAATAAATATATAAAAAAAAGTGGATAATGCAAGACCGCTACACAAAACAAAATGGATTACATTGTGGCTAAGTTGGGATTATGGCAAAAGATATGCCATTGAATGTGCTATCAAGCTCAGATGATGATGATGATTCAGATCATGGATCGTAAGTACCAACGCCAAAACCAAGGCACAGGCATCACAGAGGGCATCAATTTCAATGGATACTGGTTACTTCATGTTTCCTTGCCTTTTGCTAAATTTTTCAAAATACACTAGAAAATTTTTTTATTCAAGACTAAAGAAGAGTTCATTTAAATAAACCTTAAAACTTAAAATAAGATCAGATCCTACCTTATATTTTTCTCATTTAAATACATTTCTTTAAGTTTTCTCACAATATAAAAAGATATTTTTCACCAGAGTATTGCTACCGTTTCACACACCCCAAAAGATATAAATTAGTTTGTTTTAGTAAAATAATCTTTTAAAAATAATATATGCTCATAGTTTTTTAATTAATGTTGCCATCATTTCATACTAACTGCAATTTTTGTGACATTATCCCGGTTATATTTATTGTTGGAAGATCGTAATTTATCCCCCTCGACAACCCTTCAGATGGATTTTCGGACGATGTGGTAGTGAAATATCGTACTGGCTTTAATCTTTTCTAACCATTGCGATCAATTTGTTCTTAATAATTGTAAGAATCTCGATTAAAAATTTAATAATCGAACAAAAATTCAGAATTTGGCATTTGTTTTCTGAGAAAAACGTCTTCCGACAAATCATTTTTAAAACGCACGGAAAGATCAAGATCCTTAGTTTGTCGGGGAAACAAAGCAATACAGCTTCTCGGATGGCTGGATCCCACTGTGTCTCATTCTCCATCAACCTACATGACTTACAGGCTTTTCGAAATGTCTTACAATCATTAAAACACGTTGGACGTTTCATATTGTGAAACGGCAAGCTACTAACAATCTAATTTTGTAACATACACGGTATACACATGGCCAGGAGCGTCTTTTGCTTTAATCAGGAGTAGCAACTTACAGTTTTTTATATGTATCCCATATACCCGTATAGTAATCTTTGATGTAAATTACGATCAGTATGGTAAACTCTCTCTCCGTTTTCGAAATGAACTACAAACTGTGAAATGTTGGGAAATCATTCACGTGTTATAACTGCAGGCTGAATTTAGTATTAAAATATTTGAATGGAGCCAAGTTGGTAGTTAAAAATATTTTTTTTATATTGCAAATTAACTGATATTTATAAGGATTGTGTCACGCTCCTTTGTCCAAAAATGACCTAGTATACTAGCAATTATTGGCTATAACCTATAATTTCTTCTAGATATTACACCATCCGCTTGGAAAATTTCAGGAATACCGGTTTATCCATTTTGAAGCGTATAAAAACAAACACAAAATGTTTAATAATATTGCTAACTTTCAGTACCCAGCGATGTACAGGTTGCACGTTGAGGTTACGTGTATTGCAAAATGACTGTAACAAGCTCAATCAGCAAATTAAAAAATGTTTGCTACATGGAAATTTGCTTATGGCAATTGCAAATGACAATTTAACTGGAATCAGAAAGGCTTAAATCTGTTGGCATTAGGGGGCGAAAAAAGCACATTCTCCCCCCTTAAGAATACAGCCAATATGTGTTATTCTTAATCGCTTTCCAGTACAAAGTTTTAGGGAATTGGTACTCCGTATGAACATTTCAAATAATTCCATTTTTAATTGAGGAAGTCCATAATAAAACGCAATAATTCCGCCAGAACAATTTTTTGGAAAAATGAATAAATTCAATTAAAGGCAGTAGGATATATATTGGAATTGTTTCATTTTGGTCTAAATCGTTATAAAGGTGTTTTCAACAGGGACGCTACAAAAGTAGAAAGACAGGGACAGCAAACGACGCCATATTTCTTGCCGCTCTTTTGACATTTCTCTTCAGTAAGGTTTGCCATTTCATGATGGAAAGATATACGAAATTATTAAAATTTACTACCGAAACTCGGAGTAAGTGGCCTCAACGTTAACAGCGCTACGTCCAATTTATGGTCGTCATAATCGCCCTAGCAGATCAACAATTGAACGTCTAGTGGAAAAATTTGAATCCACAGGTACAGTACAAAATGTTCCCGTGCCAGTGAGACAAAGAAGTGCCCGTAGTGTCGAGAATATTGCTGCCGCTGAGGCTTCAGTTGAAGAAAGCCCAAATCTGTCTCTCACACGCCGTTCTCAAGCGTTGGGCATCTCTGTGACATCGTTGTGGCGAATTTTGTGAAAAGATCTTGGCCTACATCCTTACAAGATCCAATTGACACATGAACTGAAGCCGCTTGACCACCAGAAGCGTCGTATGTTCGTGAATTGGGCTGAGCAACAACTTGAAAATGATTCGGATTTTCATCGAAAAATCATCTTCAGCGATGAGGCTCATTTCTGGCTGAATGGCTTCGTCAATAAACAAAATATGCGTTATTGGTCAGACAGCAATCCACACGTACTCCATGAGTCATCATTGCATCCCGAAAAACTTACGGTTTAGTGCGGTTTATGGGCCGGCGGCGTCATTGGGCCGTACTTCTTCCGTGATGATCAAGACCGGCACGTTACTGTGAATGGGAATCGCTACCGTTCAATGATAACCAAATATTTTTCGCCCCAATTGGATGATATGGGCTTGGAGGGCTTGGTTCCAACAGGACGGCGCCACAAACCACACAGCGAATGTCACAATCAATTTATTGGAAACCAAGTTTGAAGAACGTGTTATCTCACGAAATGGTCCAGTCGATTGGCCGCCTCGGTCGTGCGATTTGACGCCGTTGGACTATTTCCTGTGGGGCTACGTCAAGTCTATGGTCTATCCCGCAAGCCAGCGACGATTGATGAACTTCGTACGAATATCGAACGTGAAATTGAAGCAGTATCGATATATGGCCGTGGTGACCATGCAAAACAGGTCGACTTCCATACATAATGGCATCGAACGTAATTTCACAGGAATATAGAATTTCATTGATATCCAAAACCGTTTTTGTTTTATTTAACAAAACTTTTGTAGCGCTCTTATTGAAAAACCCTTTATTTGGTATTGAATTACAGGCAAATTATTAACCTTTGGAATGTTTTATAACAATGGGTACATAGATTTCAATATGGAGAAACGGATTTAGTCAAAAAAAAAAACTAAAATCTTAAAAAGTGGAATTATTGGGTTTTAACTTGAAATGACTCAGCAGAGTTAAGAAACTCGATTGGGTATGTGCTGCAATTCACTTCGTCTGTAACGAAATAATCACTGACGTTTATATAATAATCATTTTGTGGGTAATAAGGGCTACAGGTAAAACAGTGCTCTCTCTCAAAGACATTTTTCATGTTCTTTTCTTTTGGACAAAGGTTTAATTAGGTTTTTGTTCTGGCGAAACTTAAATACATAATCCCTTCGGAAACAATAGCTAATAAAAAATATAAGGAAGCAATTTTGGCATCATCTCCACAATATGCGAAATTTATTATTGGATGATCGTAATTCATTTACCTGGACAAATCGCCAGAGTTGTTTTCTGTAAGAGTTGCAGAGTTCAAATGGTTTGAATATTACGTACATGTAAATTGCAATGGAAAAGGTATTTTTCAGTTTGTTGGGTAAATAACATAAAACAGCTCTTTGCATGCTTAGGTACTGCTGAGTGTCATCTTTCATTAAGCACAACAACTCACAGACTTCTCGACACCTCTCACATTCATTACCATTGATGGTTTTAAGATCACCAAGTCGTCCCGTTGGTCCCTCCATATTGAGCAGCTTCATCTGGAAGTAATAACACTTTAAGTTAAAAACATATGCGGTGCATACACGGCCGATACCAACTCCTACTTTATTTCGCCCCTTCCATTCTTTTTAGATGTGTTCCATGAATAGTGTGGGACAACTTCGGCATATAACTGGGTTTTGGCATAATCATAAGCGCTAAATAATTTAAAAAAAAACCATCTTAGTGGTTTTCGGAGATCTGTAAGCTCTTTCGTGGAAATCGGTAAATATAGTAAAGTATAATCGCTCTCTGTTCTAGTAAAGAATTACGAAATCCTTAACGCTAGCTAGTTGTTCATCTAACAAAAATTTGGCAATAAAATGTCTGTCTGGAGCCCAGTAAGTAGTGTAAAATAATTTATCCATGAGAGGTGTCACGCCCCTCTTCCAATCTCTCATTTACTTTCAGGTAAGAATATAAACAAACAAAAGAACACGTTATGTTAAATTTCATGTGAATAAGATTGGCAGTAGCATTGATAAAGCATCTTGCTATTTAAATTTATATGGGAGGTGCCTTGTTCCTTTGCCCAATCTTGATCTAATATAACCTGTACATAGTTTTTTCCAGATATTGCTCCCTACACTTAATCTTATCTTGAACCTTACACAAACAAACAAACTGACACATAAAAGGTTTTATATATTTTTAGGATTATATGAATATGGAATATGGACCTAAAATAAGGATATTGAGTATGGATATGGAATATGGAATGTCACAGAAACAAATTCCGATCGAAAGTGGAATTGAAACCGTATTTGGGTTCTTCAGAAAACGTGAACCGACAAATTTTATCGATAAGAAACCACTTTCAATTTCTTAAGTGGAATTGATATTTTAAGTAGCTAGATAAAAAAAAAACTATCCAGAACAACATGAAATTAATAAAAAAATACTATTGGTTTATTTATTTTTTAGCAAAATTTAGACATTTTAATCTTTAAAATAAATTTTATTACCAATTTAAGAGAAAATCATTTTTAGATGACGAAATATACAAAACGTCGTAAAATTATTATTAGTGCCATCTTTTTATTTCATACAAACCACTTTTTGTTTAGTGCAAAATTTTAGTTTTTTTTCTCACAAAATACAACACTGACAGCAAAAAGCGAAGCAAAACAAACGAAAAAGAAAAACAATTGAGAAACCATGTAAGTATTAGAAGATTTAAATTTAAAATTTGTTTTAATTTATTTACTGTTAAAGGGAAAAACATCGTAGTTCAGGACAAGACTGAATTTTTCTTGAATTCATGGATTGCCAGGGGTTCGTGAAGGGAGATCGGATTCTTGTGGAATGTCATTTGGCAGACCTGACAAACCAATTAAATTCTTCTGGCCCACCATCTAAAGAAAATTTTCCAAAACCATCACAAACACATCCTTGTTGCGACGATAATACCTAATTTTTAACCTTTAAATTGTCTTATAACATAATTATTATTGACTTACGATAAAAAGTAATATTACAGAGCTTAGTACTATACCATTTAGAGATTGACTACTATAAAACGTGAAATCAAATCAATTGGGAATATTGCACAAATCTCTCGAAAGTGAAAATGCATCAGACTTTACGCGTCAAAAAAAAGTAAACAGTGGTAACACTTACTTACGCTTTTTTATATTTCGGGGAAGAACATATACTTTTTGGGACAAATGTGTACTGATCACGTATGCTACTTTACTAAAAATCATTTGAAGTTGATTTGTACTAATTAATAATAGCTAAAAAGATGTAAAAGCAAATATTCTCACTATGGGAAAGCAAATATCGGTTTATACTCGGAAAATATTTTAGATTAAAAAGAAAACTGTAAAAATGTAGTTGATGAATGCGCCAAACACCATCAGGTATGGAATGTGTTTACTTTATTTTGACGATCACATATACGATTTTTGATTGCAAACAAAAATGTAACTTACATTTCATTTGGACTGACAAAGGACCCGATGCATCCCTCAAACGACGCTGATGCAATTTTTCAACGGAATGTTGGTTTGGTTCCTCTATTGCTGCAACAATGGATATGCCGGGCAATTTTATATTTTTATTTATTTATTATTTTATTTATTTAACATAAAGCAATTCTGCAATTTTCTCTTTATTTTCTTTTTCTTTACAACAATCAGCTGTGTATTATTCATTACGTTGCCATATTTAATGCACAAAAATAACTTTTTAATTTTTTTTTTTCGATTTAATGAAAGCGACAAATTTCTAAAGAAGCTGAAACGAAATCGATAGATTTGGTAATACGGAATCAAATCGATTTCGATTTGATAAAATCGATTTCGATTTTATTCCGTAATATGGCTGATAGAATATGAATATAAAATATGATTACCGAATATAGAATATGAATATTGAACATCGAGTATGGAATGTGGAACATGGAATATAAAAAATGGACATGGAAATCGGTGGATTTTAACGGTAAAAAATTTATTTTTTTTAAATATATTATTAATTTGAGAATAAATATGCATTTAAGAATTAAAAATTACACAATAATTTCAAAATATAATTGGGCTCTTTTGTTAAGTTTTATGGTAAATTTGATTTTAACATGTTGTGTTGTTTCATATTTTAAAATGGAGCTGAAAATTTTTTTGAGCAACAAAGATTTAATCAAACAATATGATCTTTGTATTTGTCTTCTCTAATTTTTTTTTTCATAATTTTCTGTACAAAAACTAGGACTACTGCAGTCTTCAAAAACTAAACGTAGTACAATACTGCTTTATAAAGAAAAGAAAACGTAAAACATTATCTTCAAGAATAATGAAACCCCATATGCACGAATTACTTTAGAGACGTAACTAAGCTTCCACAGTTTCTAAAAACTCTATTGTCCAATAATGACGTTTTGATCGAAGTCATTTATTCAACTCTTTTGTACAGAAAATAATTTCGAGGTTTATGCTGCTGTCTTAACTTCCACACATTATTTGCTTTTCATCATGAATTGAGACTGTATGAAAACGAAATGTTACATACAACACACATCCGTAAGTATTTACAACATGTGTTTGCTGAATTTTGATTGAAAGCTGAAATTTGAAAATTTTTGTCTAACAAAAATAAATTATTATTAGTGTGGGTTTCTTTTTATATATGTATTTATTTAATTTTTTTTTTTTTTTTTTGTTGAACATTTTAACGTATTTGTCATTGTCTCTGGCGTTGAAAAGACATGTAAATATATTGCAGCCAATAATTCCTTTTATTATTTTTGTATTCATTTTCAGCAAAATCAAATTAGAAAATATTAACATGATACGAGTCGTTAGGAAAGCTTTCATGAGAATATTAAGAAAAATTTTCAGTTCAAAGTGAACTAAAGACAACATAGTTACAACTTGGTCATTGTTAATTCTATTTCATTATTATTCAATTTATCGCTTTTTCTAAATAGATAAGTTTTTATATTAGTATCGAAGCCAAAATCTCTACCTCCACTTTGTAATACATAAAAAATATATGTTTGTTCCAACTTATTCATAAATACATTTTCAATCATTTAAAATCTCATGCAAAATAATTAGTAATTGCTGCATATCTTTTGCTAAATATCGTCTATTGTTCTGTCCAAATTCGATTAACAAGACTGGAAATAATAGTATTTCAGATTTTTCAAGATTTCAGTGTCTTATTTATAAAACTGATTTGAATAAATTTGTCAGACAATAAGTGTCCGAAAATCGTATTGTAACCGTTAATGCGTTAATAAAAAACAATAATCTGGTACTAAATATTTGCTTGGTTGCTAACACAATGGGCCAGTAATTGCAAGCTTTGCACAAAACAGTATTTAGAGTTAATAGCTTTTGTTGTACCTATAAATTAACATTGATTTAATGATTGATTTATTTAATAATTTCCTGCACAACAAGATTAATCTTATAATTATAGTACAGCATTTCAAAAGTGTTTTGCCAAATTAAGTTGAATAAACTTATTACTAATATATAAAAATTAAATTAATATAATTTTTACATAAAAAATTATGAAACCACAACTTAAATTATAAAAGAAATTTTGCCAGAAGTAAAAAGAAATACAAAACAATAATTTAATTAAAATGATGAAATATCTTATATATTAAAATGATTTATGAATAAACTTTGCATTCAAGATTTTTTTTTTAATATTTTTCTTCTCTCAAACCTCTGTAACTAGAGTTCTAATTAGCGTAGGCTGTTGACATAGGTCTAAGAACACTCAGTGGATCAAGCTCCTTTTTTTGAGCTATTAATTGCTTAAATTCGTTGGGTTTGAGGAAAGTTATGCGTGGAGAATCAACTTTACTTTTACTGTACGTTAACTTATCTTGGCATATTTTGGCATTACTGTACGTTAACTTCTCTTGGCAAAGTCGTTGGGTTTGAGGAAAGTTATGCGTGGACATTCAACTTTACTTTTACTGTACGTTAACTTCTCTTGGCAAATTTTGGTATTATATTATAAAAATTAGTATAATATAATATAATGCTGCGGAGCAGCAGGGGTCCTCTAGTATACTTTTTAAATTCATTTCGATGCTGTTTATTTATTGGTTATAAGCAAGCGCATTCCAAAAACTAGTACTATTTATGAAAAACTGACATTCAGAGACGAGACATCGGAATTCAAGATTATGGTATTTTTGCCTCTTTACGATCTAGCAAAACGTATACACAGAAATATGTACTTCGGTTTTGAGACTATATAACTTTACGAAAAATATTATTGTTATTATCTTTAGCAGGTTTTCAAAAGGTACTCCATCATCGAATACGACGAGGCTTCATCTCGTTTTTCTGGAACCATATCGTATGTTTATTTTTTTTCGCTTAAACAGAACTTACAACAGGTTAGCTGTCAAATGAATTATCATACTGCGCTCACTTTCTGACACTTATAATCATGAATAGATCCGATCTTAAACAACGCTCTTAAACAACCAAATTATTTCAATTTACTTAAAAAATCAGTAATTAACTCGTAGAACTTATAGACGACTTCATGATTTTTATGGTGCACATAATCGTCCATCTGAGCAAAGCATTCGTCGAACTATGGATAGATTTCATACTACATACTCCCTAATTGATGCAATGTGCGTACTGAAGAGAATATCACTATCCACTACGTGCAAAATTTTGCGCAGATATCTTGGCCTACACCCTTATAAGATCGGGCTGGTGCTGGGATTATCATAGACGTCGTTAGTTCGTCGATTGGGCTCTAGAGCCGTTGTAAATTAACTCGATCGTTTATCGCAAAATTGTGTTCAGCGATTAAGCTCATTTTTTGGCTTAACGGGTTTGTTAATATACAAAATTGTCACACATGCGTAAGACCAATCCACAATAGACCCCACAGACTCCATTACATCCTGCAAATTGTACCTTTTGCTACGGTCTACATGCTGGTGGCATAATCGGACCATATTTCTAAAAAAATTAAGACAGAGCTCACGACACGGTCAATGGATATCGTTACCGCAACATGATCCACGATTTTTTTGTCTGAATATGTGGATGACGTTGATCCGACTGAGATATGGTTTCAACAGAATGGCGCTACGTGCCGAAGGGCGACTGCAACCATTGAATTATTAAAATTAAAATTTTGCGATAACTTGATTTCGAGATATTGACCTATCATTGGCCTCCAAGGTCGTCAATTTCATACCTTTCGATTATTTGTTGTGGGGCAACGTGAAGTCACTAATTTAAGTTGATAAACCGGCAGCAATTGTCGGCTCGGATGCCAAAATTGCTTGTGTTATTCGCGACATATTACCAGCAATGCTCGAAAAAGTGGTCCAAAATTGGACGTACAGTATTCGCTCCATCAAAAACAGCTGCGGTGGCCATTTTCGCGAAATAATTTCCAAGTGTTAATGCCATGTATCAGTATTTGGGATAAAATAATCTTTATAATTAAGACTTAATTTTTAGCGTAATTTTTTACAATTTCAAGTTCTATCTGGCTTAAAAAAACACATTTTTTAAAACTTCAAGTTTTTCCTTACAATGGAATCACACATACAAAACAGCTCGCAATGGTAAGTAAATGTTTTTACTTTTGGAACAAATGTGCCAAACTCAAACTCAATTTTTTAAGGAATTTTTTAAATTTATTTTAAGGAATTTATATAATAAAAACGATAATGAGATTATGAATGAATAATAATAATAAAACTGTATTTTCATTTCACCGACTGGAAGAATGGGCTGAAAAGTTTAGATAATTAAAATAACCAAGTAAGAAAATTATAGTCGGTCTAGACCATCCTCTTAAGGCGAACTAATTGGATATAGAAAAGAAGCATAAACCAAATTTGAGTGGTATCAATTTTTTTTTTCTTTGAACATGAAAAAGTTCATATCGGGTGCTATAATTATATGGTCTCGCAGATGTAAGGCTTTTCGAAGTGGTTCTACAAAACTTTCTTCACCATTATTTCCCATCGGCCTCTCTAAAATTATGTAGTGTGGTGTATGCATTTATATTTTGCCACCTGTCTGTGGTCCTGGGTGTTGCCATTTTATTTAGTGTGTAATGAGTTTGTGACCCTTTATTTGGTATTACTTCTAAAATGCGTTTCGGTATAGATAAATATTTAACAAAATCACAATCAATTTCGGCGTAGACTTGTTGAATTTTTAGTTTTAACTCTGTTACTGTCATTATATATTGGATGGAATTCCGTTACTACTAGAATAATTGATGAAGATCATACGAATTTATTTATTATTCCTAATTATTTTAAAATACTTTTTTATTTTATTATTTTTTATAAAATTAAAAAAATCTTATTTTCGAACTTTATCATTTTTAATGATTGCTGAAAACAACCAAATGAAAATCCAAGCAAACTTTCGTACTATTTAAGCCTCTTGCAATATAACAAACTAAAATATAAAACAACTTTGAAACAAATATTAATTCTCATTTTGTTGTTTTCAGCAAACGTCTACTGCTTTTGGTTACTGATGAATGTTGATGACTCGATGACCTGAAACAGCTGTATAACCTGTCATGCAGAATATAGATCAATTTTTGAAACAAATTTGAAAATGTTTTTTTGCTTTATTTAAAATACAATAGATTTTTTTCATTAACTACCACATTAACAAAATTCTACAAAATGAAAGTAACAAAAAAAGTTCCCTTTAGCAATCGAAGTTTTTGTACAATTTAATAAACAAATTCAATTAACACACTAAATTAAATACAAAACACCACCACTTTAGTTCTAAATATTGGCGGTTGCAATAACTTTTTATGTTTTTAACGTAAAATGAGTCAAGAGATCTTGTAGTAAGTTGTTGGCTAATATGATTAATCGGCGCAGAATACTTAGGCCCCAGTGAACGAAGGCCCAAAAATGTACAAATGCTCCAAAAAATGAACAAATGCCCCAATCTTTATGATTTCTGGGGCACCAGTTCATTTTTTATTCCAATTTTAAATAATTTGGGGCATTTGTTCATTTTTAATTTGTAAGTTTGGAGCCTAAATTATTTTTTTTACAAGACGAATGAACAAATATACTCCAAAATAAACTACGCAACCGGTTTATGTTTTGTTTTGTTCGTAGTTTATTTATTTTCGTAAACCGAAAAAATAACGGAATCATTGTAAATTAATCGTAACGCTTTTGCGCTGACCTGTGTTACACGAGGACGTCGCGCCCGAAAAAATGCCATGAAAGTTTGTTCAGATATATCGATTAAAACTTATTTCAAATGGAACCAGCATTATTTATAACGGACTACGAAACAGCGATGCACAGTGCCTTAAAAGCAGTGAACTCTGCGGCAAATTTGACAAGATGTTGGTTCCATTATTGCCAAGCACTGAGAAGATACACAGCAAGAGACAAAGTCGACTATTGGAATACATGCGCTTCCATTCAAATGATGCCAATCGGTATTACCAAAATTTTATGGCTCTACCACTCTTGCCTGCAAGAAACATTTATAACGCTTTTGAAAAATTAAAATTTCTTAAGTATTACGAAAAACAATGGATGTCAAAGGTATGGTTTTTGTTCTTGTTTTTTTTTTCCATATGTGACCTTCTCCGAGAAAAGGGACCTAGTGTGTGAAAATTAAGTTTTGAGAAAAAAAAAACGCATTTAAAGTTTCTACACCCTTTTAGGTAACAGAATCCGCCGTTTTTGACATAACCCGTTTTTTGACACACTAGGTCCCTTTTCTCGGAGAAGGTCACATATATTGATTGCAAATTACAGTATATTTCATACATTTAGGTAAAACCGGAAAATTTTACCGTTTTTCAACAACATTTACGGTTAACTTCTTCTGTGGAAGCATACAATGGTGTTTTGGGCCGTGTGATTCACAAACAAGAGATTTTTTTCAAATTTGTCAAAGCTATAAGAGACGAGGAATACTTTAAAGCGAAAGACTTCGAGTTATTAATTGAAAGCGGTGGTGCTTCTGCACCTAAAAAGAAGAACCTCCTTATTGAAAGATGAAAAAATATGGCAAATTTCCGAATTAATAAAAAGAGGAGAAAATAATTAACGCAACGTTTTTGGCTAGAATGTTTCATACGAAAAATGGCATATGCTTGAATATGCTGCCAGAGGAAAATAACATTTTCGAAGAGTATTCGGATACTGATAATCCTTGTCCCGACGCCCCAATTTTTTGGGGCATTGTTTTTTTTTTTTTTTTTTTGGCATTTGTTCATTGGGGCCTAAGTACTCAGCGCCAAATTAATCTTTAATTAGAATATTTTTACTTTTATTAGTATTTTTGACCGAAAGTAAATTGCATGAAACAAAAAAATATAATTAAAATGTTAAGCCAACCATTGTTGTGATTTATGATAATAAACAAACGAAGTGAATTCAAAAAAATATTTTATATTAAAATGTTAAAAAATTAATTAAAAATATATAAATTTCAATCAAGGAAATTATTAGTTTGGATGAGTAACAAACTATGTATTCATTAATTTTTTTTGTGTTGATGTTTTCACAATTTTTTTAAACAAGGTTACTTCTGATCATAAATTGGCACAGCTGCACTCAATGTTGTTGCATTTTTGCCGCAGAAGTAATATTGCTAAGGAATTTTGTTGAATAGAAACTTTGGAAATAGTATTGATCGGTTTAATCTTTTAGCTACAATTATGCGGACGATGGTCTAATGAGCTTAACAGTCCTATGGAATATTGAACTGGTATATAGAACTCTATCGAATGTCCTCAACTGCAGATAAATTACAACGACTTCTTATATATCTCATGTAAAGAACACAGTCGAAAATCAACACCAGAATGCTTCTTTTCAGAAAGAACAATATAAGACAATAACACCAGTGTCCTTATATATGTACATTCAGGCAAACAGTTACTCAAGGAGACAATAAGAAAATCCATTGTTTCGGATATTTCACTGATGAACAAAAATCCTTAAGCATAAGTGGAAATGTATTATTATTTTCTTATCATGTTTTATTTTTTTCTTAATGCTTATCTAAGAATAAATACATTTTATATAAAAGCATTTATAAATTATTTTGCATTTTTAAAAAGGTAATCCCGACAAATGGTTATTATAATTAATATTTAAAATCGAATTTCGATTGCATAGGTTTTCTAGAATAACCGCGTATGTCATAAAATCAAAATGTTCAGGGGAGCCAAAAAACGTTATATTTGAAATTATGGGCTTGATATAAAATTTTTAGAACTTTTTATTTAACAGTCCTGCAAATATGGCCAATAAATACTTTATATAAAATTTTGAGTCAAAAATCTTCAGAGAAATAGATCCTACAGAAGGACGAAAAAACAATATGGAAATTACACTTAAAAGGTGTGCAGATAAAACAACTTATGTCGACAAACGTCGTTTTCTTTAAAAAAGAAAACAACCAATGCACCTACCCATGTAGACATAAGTTGTTGTTGCTTGAAAATGGATTTCTTTGTTCGTCAACAAAAAGTTAGGATGGGAATATAACAACGTATCAAAAATAATAGTGACAAGATATAACAGAAATAAACACACGAGTTTTTATGAGTGGTTATAAACTGAAAACTAATCCAAAATTATTTTGCATTTTTTTTCATTAATAACAACGTATGTCGCTATGTGTCATTTTCTGAGAAAATAATTTGTCACCGATCAAACGTAGGTTGACATACGTCGTTAGTGCTGCAAATTAATTCAATAAACATTTAAGGAACGTCGTTATTTAAAAAAAAAATCAGAAATGGTCAATATTTAAAATAAAATATTAAACACATGTAAAGAGCATTGAAAATTAATATATTTGGCATCGTTAACTCAAAATTGACAAAAATGGACATCCGCGGTTATTCCAGAAAACCACAGAAATATGACAATTCATGTAATACAATTAAATAAAAAAAAAACAAGCAAGAAAATTATAGTCGGTCTAGACCGACTATACGATACCCTATACCATGCGTTTGGAAACCCTATCTCTTAGGCCCAACTAACTGGACATAGAAAATAAGCAAAAACCAAATTTGAGTGGGATTTTTATTAATTTTTTTGGCTGCAGATATGAAAAAGTTCATATCGGATGCTATATCTATATGGGGACTAGGTCCAAAAATGGACCGATCCTGACCATGGTTGGTAACGTCTCATGTATTTTGCAAAAACATATACAAACAAAATTTGAGAAGAATCCGTGCAATATTTTTGATTTTTAATAGATTTAAGTGAATATCGGGAAGCAGCTCTGTATGGGACCAAAGGGATCATTTCTGGGCTACTCATTAATGGATGTAATGAACGCATACAAACCCAATTTGAGTAAGATCTATATGACAATTTGGATCTTATGGCAATTTATGTCGATTTCATATGGGTAATTTGTATGGGGGCTAGGTCTGAACATGGACCGAATTTCACCAATTTCAATAGCGTTCATCCCATGGCCGATAAAAGCTTATATACCAAATTTCATCAAAATATATTCATATTTGCGACCTGCAGTTTGATTACAAAGTTTACATGGACACACAGACGGACGGACGGACCGACGGACGGACGGACGGACATTGTTAAATCAACTCAAAAAGTGATTCTGATTCGATCGGTATAATTAAAGATGGGTCTGGGTCAAATATTTTTGGTTGTTACAAACATCAGCACAAAGTCATTATACCCAAACCACATAGTGGTATAGGGTATAAAAAATGGCATGGAACTCAGAATGGTGTTTTGAAAATAAAATAAAGCTGTCACAACAGATTTCTATGATAGTACATAGGACAAGCAAAATTCGATTGGTAACAAATTCGGTTATTTACTTACACTTAAGGACCATGTACTCCCACAAATTCTCCATCCAGCCTTTCAATCCAACAGATGAATATTATGATGATCGAAAATTGAATTGCAGCGTTGTCTTGTTGAAATGTGTAATCTTTATCCATTTTTCATCCATTTTTGTTGGAACAAAACATATTCTTGATTTTCCAACAGCTGAAAAAGCAAGACACTGCCTCCACCGAAAGTGCATTTCGACTTTTGAATCACATTCGATCTTTAATCATATAGCTAGAGTACGAATCAGGAACGTCCACATTATTCTTTTTTATCTGAAATAATTTTTTCTTCCACTCATCTGTCCATTTCATGTATTTGCGCGCAAATTTCAGACGTTTTTCGTTATGAAATTTTATGTTACCATGTTCAAAAAATAAGTTTGTTCTTGATTTGAGAAGTATTTAATTTGTTACTCATGGCTTCTAGCTTTATCATATTAAACTGTCTTTTTGTTCACTTTTTATTTCCCATTATAACTTAGCGTACACTGTATTTCTGCCATTTCTTAAAGAAGCTACGACTAACTTCTTCGGAACGATCAGTTCTGCATGCTATCACTGTGTTAGGACAGCTTTGATCACGAAAAAAATTTAATTAATAATTATGAAAGATTAGGATGAAATTTCTCTATTGAAATCAATTATTTTCCGAAAATTGCGATTTTACCATCAAAAAATTACCTTATGTCAAAAAAAAACTAAAGCAGTTATTATTTTATTTTCAAAGGTTTTCAATTAATGTAAAAAAAAAATCGCATCTGCATTTATAGAAATCTTTCTCTGAAATTAGAATAAATATCATATGATTGTTTAATTAAGCAAACAAAAAAATCAAGAAAAAATAATTCCTGCTTACTAAAAATACTCTTAATTCGCTTCTCATTTGAATCATTCAGCTTTGTTTTTGGTTGAGAACATCGAATATATGTCGAAGAAAAACACAAAATTTCAATGCGTTTAATAAAATGTGCTCCAGTGTAAAAATACACCATGTTTATTACGTCACTTACATTGTAATACTAAATTACTAAATTTCAACTAAATTTTTTTCAGTATTAGAGGCCCATAGTGCAAACAATATGAGAGATTTGTGACTAATCACATTTCAAAGATTATAAAAATTATTTGATTGTATAAATGGATTGCTGGACAGAGGGAAGAAACAGACAAGATATGATTGATTTTTATTTAAAAACTTAATTTTTTTTATTACTTACTAACGTGGCTTAAGTTTTTTTGTTTTGTTTTGTTCTCAACGATTCTAGTTGTTTTTATTGACTTGCAATTATTTTTTTTTTTTTGGTTTTTCTGGTGTAATTTTTAACGGAAAAGTTCTAAAATCTCTTAAGACATTGATAAATACCATCCCACACCTTGATCGTGTCAAACATAACAACATATTCTGGTACATTCAAAACAATTCAAAAGTTAGAATTATTATAGACTTAATAAAATATTGCATATTTTTTATTGTGTCCAAATATTGGTGCTCGACTCGATGTGTAGTTTTGGTCGCATTTGAGAATGAATACAACAGAGACCGTTACAAAGGCGGTCTCTTGGTCATTTTGTTAATTGATTCATTGATCTTGAAGGAGATATCAATTGGGCAGTTGTGGCTGTTGCTGCTGCTAGTTGACTGGATCTCACTGGCTGACTGGTTAACTCTTACGAGTGTCGAGGCTGCTTTGGCTGCTGTTTATTATTTAGTTTTAATTCCGATTGTTACTGACTGTTACTGTGTTTGTTTACGCTGTTGTTTACACGGACAGCTGGCGTATGGTGGCGGCATTTTTACGCGATCGTTGCAACTCAAGTGTTGCCACTCAAAAAGACATTTTTTCTTATTCGTTGCTGCTGCTGCTATTATTGTCATTACTGCTGGTCCAAGAGTACTAAAATTGTATTGTTATTAAAACTGCACGCCCATGTTTTTTTTTTTTTTTTTTTTTTTGTATATTTGTCGAAATACACTCGTACAACTACAAACGAGTGCTGGTCATTTGTATCTGTACAGCATTCTGTACAATTTAGTTTTATCAAAATTGAAAATATTTTGTGGTAATTTTCTAAATTGACATGTATTTTAACTACTACCATGAGATTTGTGGCAAAAATAAAATATGTTTTAATTAAATACAAGTGTTTAATAATGGGTTAGTAAGGAAAAAAATTGTAATAAAATTAAATGGGCGGAAGTAATTAAAGTAATCAATTCCTCATCAAACATTTATAAAACTTATTTTACTAAAACCCTTAAGGATGTTTATTTTGAGAATGTTTGAAAATTTGTATTTATATTCGAGTATAAGTAAAACAACTCAATATTACGAATATTTCATTTGGATTGGGCTTCTTACTGAATTCTGACTTACCCTCATTAGCGCTGACAACTGATATTCATGTGAATGCTAATTAAATTAAGAGATTTATGGACTCAGTTCCTTTTTGATACAAACACTGTGATAATTTTTAGGGACTTAACTTTTGATATGGATTGGAAGGAGGGTTTTCTTTAAACCATGTTTGAAACGTTTATATAATAAAAATGTTTTCAGATTTATTTGTTATTACATGGCTTCATCTTTTCCGATTGTATTACAAAAAAATTAATTGATTTTCAGAATGTATCGTATGTCAGAAATTATCAAACGTATTTATGGAAGTATCAATTGTATTTCAAAAACAAGTAAGAAAATTATAGTCGGTCTAGACCGACTATACGATACCCTATACCATGCGGTTAGAAACCCTATCTCTTAGGCCCAACTAACTGGACATAGAAAATAAGCAAAAACCAAATTTGAAAAAATTTTGAAAAAGTTCATATCGGATGCTATATCTATATGGAGACTAGGTCAAAAAATGGACCGATCCTCACCATGGTTGGTAACGTCTCTTGTATTTTGCAAAAACATATACAAACAAAATTTGAGAAGAATCAGTGCAATATTTTTGTTTTTTAATAGATTTAAGTGAATATCGGGAAGCACCTCTATATGGGGCCAAAGGCAGCATTTTTGGACTACTCATTAGTGGATGTAATGAACGCATACAAACCCAATTTGAGTAAGATCTATATGACAATTTGGATCCTATGGCAATTTATGTCGATTTCATAAGGGTAATTTGTATGGGGGCTGAACATGGACCGATTCTCACCAATTTCAACAGCGTTTATCCCATGTCAGATGAAAGCTCATATACCAAATTTCATCGAAATATATTCATATTTGCGACCTGCAGTTTGATTACAAGGTTTACATGGACACACAGACGGACGGACGGACGGACGGACGGACATTGTTAAATCAACTCAAAAAGTGATTCTGATTCGATCGGTATAATTAAAGATGGGTCTGGGTCAAATATTTTTGGTTGTTACAAACAGCAGCAAAAAGTCATTATACCCAAACCACATAGTGGTATAGGGTATAAATATCAAATATGTTTTAAAAATATCAGTTGAATTTTAGACAATTTCAATCGAGTTGTTTCAGAAAATTAGTCTAAACACTGTACAAAAACATATTCCCTAAGCCTTATGATGCATTGGCAAAATTTTTAGTAAGCTATAAAATTGTTTTTTCAATATCATGTCTTCAAAACTCTATTCCTGTCCTTATTTTAAAAAATGAGAAACTCTTTTTATTCTACTTCCCACGCTGGTTCCTTCTTTGTCAGTTTATTATACCCTATACCACTACGTGGTTTGGGTATAATGACTTTGTGCTGCTGTTTGTAACAACCAAAAATATTTGACCTACACCCATCTTTAATTATACCGATCGAATCAGAGTCACTATCTGATTCCATTTAACGATGTCCGTCCGTCCGTCCGTCCGTCCGTCTGTGTGTCCATGTAAAGCTTGTAATCAAACTGCAGGTCGCAAATACGAATATATTTTGATGAAATTTGGTATTTAATCTTTTATCGGCCATGGAATGAACGCTATTGAAATTGGTGAGAATCGGTGCATGTTCAGACCTAGCCCCCATACAAATGACCCCTATGAAATCAACATATATTGCCTTAAGATCCAAATTATCATACAAATCTTACTCAAATTGGGTTTGTACGTATATATTGCATCCATTAATCAGTAGTCCAAAAATGATCCCTATTGGACAACTCTTAGTCATAGGCCCTATATTGAGCTGCTTCCCGATCTTCACTTAAAACTATCAAAAAACAAAAATATTGCACAAATTTTTCTCAAATTTGGTTTGTATATATTTTTGCAAAATACAAGAGATTTTACCAAACATGGTCAGGATCGGTCCATTTTTGGGCCTAGTCCCCATATAGATATAGCATCCGATATGAACTCTTTCATGTCTGCAGCCAAAAAAATTAATAAAAATCCCACTCAAATTTGGTTTATGCTTATTTTCTATATCCAGGTAGTTGGGCCTGAGAGATAGGGTCTCTAAACGCATGGTATAGGGTATCGTATAGTCAGTCTAAACCGACAATAATTTTCTTACTGGTTTTCCAGTGCATTAAAAGTAAGTCCAATTTTCTATGACTGAAATCACTAACAGAAACAATAATTACTTTTCGGTACTGTAGGGTAAACTACTGATATACATTTCATACTTTCTGATATACAATTTAGACTTTCTGAAATATATTTGATGTGTTCTGCAATACAATTTATACTTTCTGAAATACAATTTATACTTTCTGAAAATCAATTGATGTTTTCTGAAACACAATTGGAAAAGGTGTAGTAGAGCATTTTATGTAAATTTCGATAATTTTAAGAGATATGTGTTGGCCGGAGTTCCCCAGGGTTCTCTTTTAGGGCCAATTTTATACAATATTTATTTAGCAGTTATCCCTGATCCTCCTGATGGAGAAAATATCATTAATATATGCGGATGACATTTTACTGGCAGCTTACAATCCGATAATTGATCGTGCGAATATATTGGTAAATTCTTTCACAGTTGAACTGACACAAAATATTAACAAATGGAAATTAAAATTAAATTAGTTCAATTGCACTCTCACAACAAACCGAAAATAGTTGTAGAGTGTAATACAATTTTCAAATCCAAATTAATTTTCTCCTTAAAAAAAAACACCATTGATTTTTTAAGAATACAATAAATAAGAAATTATAATAAACACTGCCCAAAAAGAAAATTAAATAACCTTAATTTTTTATGGTATTAGAATTTAAAGGATAATTACACTGTCAAAAGATTGTTGCACAGTGTTATTAAGAGTAAAAAAGATATTTGTTTTCAAATGCTAGGAAATTCATTCCATTTATTTTATGTACTTGAAAACGAATTAGGGTCCTATTTTGATAAAAATTTAAATATTTAGGGGTTAATTCTTAAGAACCTTTTTCTTTTTATATACTACATAGAGATGGCGTGACAAGTGCCAGTTTTGTTTATTCAACCAGTAGGGCCAACTAAAATTGTGTCTAAATTCTCTGACATTTCATTTATTAGAAAAAAAGGTGCCGCAATAAAAATTATGCTGCTTTTAAAGTTTGAGAAAAAATTAATTGCAAAGAGTTTCGTGCTTTGAATGAACAATGTTTTGTGGTGGGGAAAAAATAAAAATGAATGGATTGATAAACATTATGGTAATCACCGCCGTCATATTCAATGGCTAAAACGTGGTTCTCCGAATTTAAGCGTGGTCGTACGAGCACATATGATGTAGATCGTCCTGGTCGTCCAAATGAGGCAGAAACCGAAGAAAACTTAGGTTGTATTGGATGATCGAAGAATTAAAGTGAGTGAGGTTGTTGGCATCATAAAGATAGCAACAGAGCGAGTTCGGCTTACAGCTCGTTGGGTGTTGCGATTTTTAACAGCTGGTCAAAAACTGAAACGATTCAAATGGTTTGGAGATGTTTGAAGTAAATTCAACTGAATTTTTACATAGAGTTGTAAAAATGGATGCGACATGAATTCCTTATTATACACCGGAGTCCAATAGACAGTCTGCGGAGTGGTTACAAGCGTGCGAAAACCGACCAAAGTGGCCAAAGACTCAATAGTCGGATTATGACCTGTGTTTTTATACCCTATACCACTATGTGGTTTGGGTATAATGACTTTGTGCTGCTGTTTGTAACAACCAAAAATATTTGACCTAGACCCATCTTTAATTATACCGATCGAATCAGAATCACTTTCTGAGTTGATTTAACAATGTCCGTCCGTCCGTCCGTCCGTCCGTCCGTCCGTCTGTGTGTCCATGTAAAGCTTGTAATCAAACTGCAGGTCGCAAATATGAACATATTTTGATGAAATTTGGTATATAAGCTTTTATCTGCCATGGGATGAACGCTATGGAAATTGGTGAGAATCGGTCCATGTTCAGACCTAGCCCCCATACAAATTACCCATATGAAATCGAC
Organism: Cordilura impudica; assembly: GCA_963682025.1. Taxonomy (NCBI): domain Eukaryota; kingdom Metazoa; phylum Arthropoda; class Insecta; order Diptera; family Scathophagidae; genus Cordilura; species Cordilura impudica. The sequence continues at coordinate 139,627,010 of OY821519.1, forward strand.
ATAAATTGCCATAAGATCCAAATTGTCATATAGATCTTACTCAAATTGGGTTTGTATGCCTTCATTACATCCACTAATGAGTAGTCCAAAAATGCTCCCTTTGACCCCATATAGAGCTGCTTCCCGATGTTCACTTAAATCTATTAAAAACAAAAATATTGCACTGATTCTTCTCAAATTTTGTTTGTATATATTTTTGCAAAATACAAGAGACTTTACCAAACATGATCAGGATCGGTCCATTTTTGGACCTAGTCCCTTTATAGATATAGCATCCGATATGAACTTTTTCATATCTGCAGCCAAAAAAATTAATAAAAATCCCACTCAAATTTGGTTTTTGCTTATTTTCAATGTTCAGTTAGTTGGGCCTAAGAGATAGGGTTTCTAAACGCATGGTATAGGGTATCGTATAGTCGGTCTAGACCGACTATAATTTTCTTACTTGTTTATTTTTCAATTTTTCCACAAATGAAGAAGTCATATCAGAGACGGAAGCCTAATTTGAATTGTTTGACAAAACGTATTTTTCAAGGGTATTAAGATGGTAGAGGATCATTGCAAGAAGTGCAATTCACTTAATGGAGATTACGTTGAAGAATAAAATTGATTTCGGATCCAAAAAACTGGTTTTTCATTGTTAGGCCACGGAATTTTCACTCCATGTAGTACATATTGATTATATTTTGAATAAAGCACAAATAGAATATTCTTCTTACTGTAGTTTGTGGAATAAAGTTCTTAAGACCAGCATAAAATTAGTTATAAACAAATTAAACGTCCAATTTTCATATGGTTATTCAATTTGATCCTTAGTTTCGTCTCACCAATGGAAAGATTGAGAATTTTTGAAAGTTAAATTATAAGAATATGTTCCGGATTAAAAAATATAAAGTTTTCTCATGGTTCCATTGAAAAAAATTTCAAATTTCAAAAGTAGTGACAACTTTTTGAGTAACTTAGGTCTTAAATTTTTGGATGGCAGTAATAATAGTGAGAATGTCCTTACTTCGAAACATATGGAATTTATTAATACCTATATTAAAATGTTTTAGATGACAATAATGCAGTTTTCAGTAATTCAGAGTTTATTTTACCACAGAAGAATCAATTCTTTAGATATATATTTATATAACACAGTTTATAATACATCGCACTTTTTATTTTATGTCAGTTGGTACATTCCTCATATATATCGTTTTTTATATTTCCTTATGCCGTTTTCTTTTCTAATAAAAAAATGCGCATTTTATTTGCACTTTTTTCAAAAAGTGTATTTTTTTATACATTCTAAATAAAATGCCACCACGTTTTATGTATTTGTGTAAAGGCCTAGAAGTGTTACTCCTGTAAATTGCACAAAATTGGGGCTATTGTCTTCTTATAGGTCATAGGGTAAGAATATTAACTAATTGTCCCCTGTTTTGCAATATTCTCACCCTATGGCTTAAAAGAAGGCAAATATCCCAATTATTTGTATTTTACGAGAATAACACTTTTAGACCTTTACACGAATGCATAAAACATGGTTGGATATCATTTCGAATGTATAAAAAAATACACTTTTTGAAAAAATTTTAAATAAAATGCGCATTTTTTGTCAGAAAGGAAAACGGTATTAGTTTGTAAGATTTTCTTTTTGTAAAAACTTAATTATGATAATGACAAATTTTTTCCCCATTTTTACTTGATATATACGATTTGTATGTCTGGAGTCCTGTTATGTTTATTGTTTTGTTTGTTTTTTTTTTTTTTTAATTTCAATTTGAATATTTTGGGATCAATGAATTAGTGGCTTAAAGGCAAAGTTCAGTCTTCTAATAACATAACTAGAAAAAGACTGGACACTAAATAATGTAGTTAGTGGATTTGTTATTTTAATGAATTTAAAATACCGACTGGCTCAAATACGAGAACCTTTAATATTTGTTCATATACTTTTGATTTATGAATATAATTTATGAGCATAATCCAAATATTACCAAGATGTTCTCAATACCAATACAAATGAAGCAATTATTTAGTGAAGCTGTTGTTATTCACCGATTTCCACTACTACACCGCTAAATCGACTAAAAAGGAGGTGGGTGATCGGTTTCATAAATAGTGATACAACAGTTAGCGAAATTTTAATAAGTGCATATAGTTTTTGGGAATTATAAAACGAAATAAATTGATTTAGTTAGATTTAACGTAATTTTTTCACATAAATTGCAATTAATAAGCAAATTAATATGCAAATTTTGACTTTTTTAATGGTGCATGGTAGTGAAGAAGAAAGTATATAATTCTAAAAATTATATTTCATTCTCCTCTATTTTTTATGATAGCAAACAATCAATATTTCCATTGTTGTATTGCTTCCAAAAATAGTTATTGATAACATTCTTTAAACATTTTCAATGTTATTCAAAACTGGACTTCAAGCGAGCCTGTCTAGAATAAGAATTAAAGCCAATGAAAGAAAGGTTTTTACAAACAGGAAACAGATTCGTTGTTGCTAACGGAATTTTTTTAGTCCCATGAAATATCGCAATATTCCATTATGATTACTCCATTATTTTAAACATTAACATTACGTATAACGGTAAAGACAATTGATATTATATATAAATTCTATCGTATGAGTTGTGAGAGTAAATTGATACAATGGAATTATTAATTTTAATTATTGACAGTTACATCCATTAAGCTATGTCCTAGCTTTCAATCCCACAAAAATAACATTTTTTAAAAATGCTGTAACTCAGTCGTTTTTCATATTCAACTTTGGGCTTTTTGGCGTAAAAAGAGACGTAATTTTCTTACTTACTCCATATTTGTTTGTTTCTGTTTTTTTTATCCTCCCCTCCCAGAGCGATGAAAAGGTACGTAAATATGAGAAGGCAAACGGTGTTCGTTTTTCTTGAGAACCAGATGTTGTATCGAAATTCGGCGAACCGCTTTTTGTTGGCAATCACGTCCAGCAGGTCCTGAAGAAGAAGTCTCTTGTGTTTTACGTGAGTACCTGTCTCGTTGACATAACCTCACGGTGCTCTGAACACTGGATCGGAATATGCGCCGACCACCGCCCCCTTGTGCAGAAAAACTACACTCAGGTACCAACTTCGAGATTTGTGCATTTGGGCAACAAATCCCACTCCTTGGTGGGGAGTCGAGGCCTACCTTACACACCTCTGCTGCTCTAGGGTCGCAGCACCCGGTTGAATGCAACTCCACATCGAGCTATGCTCTCCCCGCGATTTGGGTATAAACCACAGCCACCACGATACTCCCCAAGGGGCCGTACCCGCAAGTCAGCTGGAATCAAAGATTCCAGGGGCATCTGACTTCCCGTGGTACCAGATATATATATAAATATATAGCCTCCGGTCAGACTTCGTAGCAAAGCTACTACCAGTTTAGCTCCAAACAGCTATGGACTGGTGGCCATCGAAGGCCTTAGTTCCACACCCATACACCCACCCTGTGGGTGAGTGTATAGGTACACAACTAAGGCCTTCTAGAAGGTCTTGACTACACACGCATGCCTACATCCTGTGGATGCAAACATGCGCGTGCGATCAAGCCCTTCTTAAACGTCTTCTTCTGAAGACTTTACATGCATACCCATTCATACGACTCATTCTCTCATCACTCACAAGCACACTACTGACATCACAACCATCGTCCGTCAATACGACACCTAGAGAATCTAGGTCCCGTATGTCCGAGTAAAACGTGCATATGCACAAAACATGAAACCAGTCCTCGGTAAAAGGTCCACAGTCACACTCAGGCGTATTAGCCAAGGCTCTTTTATACAAAAATGCATTAAACGACCCATGGCCCGTAAGCAAAAAGCCCATACTCAGGCTAAAGCCAAAGTCTGGACGCTTCGCCGCGAACGTCACATCGCGAATGAAGGCATATGTAACTCGTCCTTTGTCGCTACTGTCCCACCTGTTTTGCCATCTGGAGACAACACACTCATTTAAGAGTGCCCTGCACTCCGTCCAGCTCCTACCACTAACGTCATCGTTAGTCACCCAATCGTCCTGCAGCAATGGCTGTCCTCCCTTGATCCTGTAGGCAATACTTTTACGTATCACCTCCAAGTCAAGAGGGGCTACACCTACCAACACCTGTAAGGCCTCCGTGGAGACCGTACGACAACATGGCACACAAGCGAGCAAGACTACCCGTTGACACGACATGATTTTCAGCTTTCCTCTGGCAGTCGTGACCACGCTGGACCACACCGACGAACCATATGTTGCGCAAGCAACAAATAATCCGCGGTAAATGGTCTGCATGGAACGCCTGCTGAGGCCCCAGTCATTCCTAAGAATGCGCCGGACACATCCCACCACGCCAGTCAATTTCTCCCTCACCCGCTCGAGATGAACCAAGAAGTTCATACGCTCACGCATTGTTATCCCCAAGTATTTGACCTCAGTCGAATACTTAAGGCTAACGCCATTGGCCCTAACAATTGGAGGTCGATTTAGCGATAACTTGCCCTTAAGCAACATCATCACAGTCTTGTCCATTGCTACTTCTACACCTACTTGTCTACTCCAATCGCAGACAATCTGCATGGCTTCCTCCCCCCTTCTCTCCAGCTCAGCACGAGACTGGCCTTCGATAAGGACGAGCAAGTCATCCGCATATGCGCACACATTGTATGCAACCATCAGCCTCCGCAAAAGAGGATCCATCATTAGATTCCAAATAAATGGACCGCAGATGGATCCCTGCGGACAACCTCTGACCACCTCAATGCACACGGACTCGTTCACACCAGCGACGCAAGCCCGCCTGCCAGAGAAGTAGCTTTTCCATAACTCCAACTCTTGGCAGCCGACCTCGCGTAGCCTCGCTAGAACGCCTTCCCATAACAGGAAGTCGAACGCACCCTTGAAATCAATAAAGATTCCAAGGACATATCCTGCCTCTGTCCTACCGACACACGTTTTAACGTGATGCCAGGCGTCATCTACACTCCTACCACTTTTAAAGCCAAATTGCCACTCACATGTGCCCTGGCCGATCCTCTCCTGAAGCCTTTTCACCATAATCCTTTCCAGTACTTTTCCAAGCACCGGAAGCAGACTGATGCCCCTATAGGAACGAGGATTGCTCCTGATCCTATCGGGTGACTTCAGCAAAACAACGACACGAGCCATTTTCCACGCATGTGGAAAATAGCCCTCTGATACACACTTTCCATAGATTGCCACCAGGTACTCAGGAATGGCCTTCCAGATGCTTTTACACATCTCTCCGGTCACTCCGTCCATACCTGGTGACTTTCTACTTCGTGCCTGACAAATGCTCATCTCTAACTCAGTTCTGTCCAAGGGTGGAGGGGTATCCACCCCCTGAAAAGGAAGATGGATAGGACCCTCAGCCCTTGGAAAGAACTCGCCCAGCAGAACGCGTATGCATGCCCCCCATGATGGCAATATTTCATTACCAACACGAAGGCCAGACACATCGGTCCGCTGGCTCCTTCCTCTACAGAGCTTGTAGACTCCTCCCCATGGGTCGTCTTTGTTGTCCCGTACGTATCTTCTCCAATCATCCTCCTTCACCTTCACGATACGGTCCTTATAGGCACGTAGCTGTGTCGCGTAGTTTGCCGCACGCAGTAGTACATCATCTTCATTGGTCCGCCTGGCTCTCTGGAATCTCTTCCTGAGCTGCCGGACGGTCTTCCGCATTTCTGTAAGCTCCCGCGTCCACCATTTAACCCTTCCGGGGATTGTCCTAGAACATCTCCCAAGAAGGGCGTCATTGGTGTTGATTGTCCAGTCGTTCAGCTTGCCTATCTGTCCATCTATAGTCAGACCCCTGAAATCCCCAATGGGGACCTCAGAGGCCGCCTCCCTAATGCACGTGCCGTAGTAATCCCAGTTAATTGGGAGTCTACGCCACCGCACCACATTGGAAACCACCTCGGGGGCTGGCGAGTATGAGAGCACAATCCGAATTGGATTGTGATCACTCACCCCCCAATTGTCCACAACGTCCCAGTCACAGCGAAAACGCCGCAGTACTATGTCATTAACGGCTGTTACATCAATATCACTCACACCATTAGGTCCGGAAAACGTATACAGATTCGAGGGCTGGTTTAGCGTACTAACACCCCGATTAACCATCCAGTCACTCAGCATCTCACCCCTATAATGGTTCTGATATCCAGGCGAATGCCGGGATACCTTACTGAACCACATAGGAGATGATGCGTTCGCGTCCATACCTAGGATAATCGGGTTGCTACTCGCTAGTAGTAGCACCGAATCCATATACGTGATGTATGGTTCTAATGGTCTGCTGAACTGACAGTATATGCTTGCCAGGAAGATTTTTCCAAATCCTCCCTCGACTAAGACACATACTCCCAGTTCATCAGCAGAAACAACCATGCATTCCACACTCGGATCGTTGACAATCACAGCAGACTTAGCCCCAGAACTAGGAAATACCCGCATAAATGTGGGTAAACCCCTTACACAACCATTGGTTGCGTAAGGCTCCTGAACCAAGGCAAATCCACTGTGAGTGGCAACCATCATCTCACCTAACTCACACATACCAGAATAAGAGCCCTGACAATTGAGTTGTATAATTGTCGAAGTCATTTTTAATGTCTGGCGTTCGCACGTGCAACCAAGACGCAATACGTAGGGCAAGCCTCTGACATCATTAGATGATCAGAGGACAGTCCTTTAAACGCACAGTTACGACAATGAAGTGGGTTTGGACACACCATTGCCATATGCCCCTGTTGCCCGCAACGACGACAGACCCTAGCGCCAACGCGACAGTCCTTCACTTTATGGTCAAAACTCATACACTGGAAACATCCCGCCACTGGATCAAGCTGACGAACGTAGAAACTGAACCACTTTATGTAACAGCGCCCAGAGTTCAGAAGGGCCTGCATAGCAATGCTAGTGCCCTCCAAAACTACATTCACTGCTTCGCGAGTGTCTGTTGTCCACGGACGCGAAATGAGCTTAACGCTCCGCTTGAAGGTCTCTCGGGTCATCAATTCCTTCATGTTCAGCTCGTACAGTTCACCCATAAACTCGTCAGGGGTGATCTGGGAGTGAACCCCCCGGACCATGACCTTCGGACCTAGCTTCCCGTTTACGGTGACCTCAAGTCCTACCTCCGCGAACTTACTGTTATTAACTACCTTGGTTCTTTCAGCGACTGAAGGCGTCCGTATGACCGCCCCACCACTCCGAATGGGTTTTACGTCATGAACACGTACTCCCAATGCTGGTCCAACCTGCTCAACAACTCTAGATGCTACCTCCTTCGGTGTAGCAGCAGTTCTGCTACGTACAACCACCGACCAAGTCTCCACCGGAGCCGGGACGGGGCAAGCAGCTGTCTTAGGCGGCATTACAGGGGGAACAGCAATTGGCGCCGGAACAATCGGTGCACCACCCGCAGTCTGAAGGACGTCCAAACGCCCCCTCAATCGTTCGTTCTGAATGAGCAAGTTCATTAACAACACCTCATACTTACTGGTAATAGCAGCTATCCTTCGGACGTCACCAGCCTTTAACCCAGTGTCAATTAAAGCCTCCAAGAGGTCCGCTGAGACTTCTTTGAGTTCCGCAACAGGGGAGCTCGCCTTGGCGGTGTATCCCTCTGGCGGGCTCTTTCCATCAACAGCTTTGACACTGGCCTCTTGCGTCTTCTGTGACCCCCTAAGGTTACCCGTGCTACCAGCTACCTTCCGTCTACCTTCTGCCAACGTATGCGAGTCGGGCCGTTCAAGAAGGTCAGCTTCAGAAGAAGCCCTTGCGGCAAGGGGTGAACTCGGTTTGAACCGCTTTTCCACCCCTTTGACCTTATCCGCATCGCCCCGAACCGCTTCGCCCGCAGTCACCACCGTCACTTCGTCGTCAGTCTCCGAGTCCGAGTTCCGTACGATCTTCCGTGTCCTCGGTACCTCGTCAGTCCCCTTCCCGTCCGTATCCGTCCCTTCACCATTAAGGCCACTCGACCTCTTCCTCGCCGTGCCCTTTTTGGGCGGCATACCCACTAAAAATTTAAACTAAAAATTCACAAGTACTTACGAGTATCCTGGAACGTCAATATCGCCACCTATTGGCCGATGTACGAAACGGCAGTAGCCAAGTCGCAAACCGTACCGACACTACTTACCGACACAAATAAATACTTTAACACTACGTCTATTCGTCACTAGAGGGTTTCTATAAACGTGCTTAACCTCACTTCTGGCCGGAGAAAGTGAGACACCAATTTAACTATGTTCAGCGGAGCACCCTAAACAACAACACTTCACTGTATCTTAAAGTCTCTATATTTACAACAATATCAAACACTATGAAAGTCACTGTCTTATTACTTCACTATTCACAATTCAATATTTACCGCACTGCGTAAACACGTCCGAACAATTCAATTGTCAAACACCGAATGAGCAGGTCCTGAAGTAGGATATATCCAAAATATCAAAAATTGACCAAATGACGCGATTTAAAAAAAAATTAAAAAATTAGCTGTTTTTGGGGGGGTTTGCCCCACCCCTCCTCCGGTAGTAAAGTTAGCCAATTTATCCTAGTTCAGGACCAGCCTGTCCTACAAAACGCCTTCCACCGAATTTCGATACGACATCTAGTTCTCGAGAAAAACGACACCCCAGCTTTAAAAAAGTGATTTCGAGAAAAACGCATTTAAAGTTTTATTACAAGAATTTTCTATACTGTCGTACAAATATATATAGCTCTGTAACTCGAAAAATAGTTCGAATTTTAACAAATTCTTTTAGGGCATTATTTTTGAAGGATTTTGGAGACATTTATGAAAAAATAAAACGAAAAATAAATTTTTTTAATTTTCTTTTACCCCACTATCTGGTATGGGTAAAAGACTTTGTGCTGCTGTTTGTAACTACAAAAAATATTTGACCTAGACCCAGCTTCTATTATACCGATTGTTTCAGAATCACTTCCTGAGGCGATTTAGCGATTTCCGTCCGTCCGTCTGTCAACAGGTCGCAAATATGAATATATTTTGATAAAATTTGGTATATGAGCCTTTATCGGCCATAGGATGAACACTTTTGAAATTGGTGAATTTGAGTTCATATTCAGACTACAAATGACCCTTATGAAATCGACATAAATTGCCATAAGATCCAAATTATCATATAGATCTCAGTCAAATTGGATTTGTATGTGTTTATTATATCCATTAATCAGTAGTCCAAAAATAATCCCTGTAGGAAAATTCTTAATCGTAGGCCCCATATAGAACTGCTTCCCGATCTTCACTTACATCTATTAAAACACAATAATATTGCACAGATTTGTTCTCAAATTTGGTGTGTATATATTTTTTCAAAATATAAGTGACTTTACCAAATATAGTCAGGATCGGTCCATTTTTCGACCTAGTCCCCATATAAATATAGAACCCGATATGGACTTTTTCGTATCTGCAGCCAAAAAAAAATTAATAACAATGCCACTCAAATTTGGTTTATGCTTATTTTCTATATCCAATTAGTTGGACATATGAAATTTAAAAATCAAAAGTTGTTGTTTCGTATATCTCACATAATAAAAATTTGGTATGGTTATCCCTGACCTCGTTATATGATCCCATATTTCATCAATTAAAATTATATCATATTGCTAAAAAAAATAAATATTTTATTATCATTGATAAATTAATATTAAAATTAAAGTTGTATCTATTGAAAATTTGCTTCTAGGTTCAAAAATGGTTAGATTCTAACGCGAGATTATTAATGGGCATTGTTACGTGATTCATATTGGACTAGAATATGATATGGGGACTTGGTAAAAACACTGTAACGGGGTTTTGTCGTAGGCTGGGGTAGCTTGTCGTGTCCTGGGTCTACTCAAGGACCCTCAAAACCTTAAGTAATAATAAGACAATTATTTTACCCTTTGACAGGGTTGTATATTAGCCTTAATTTTATAATTCTCTTTATAATTACATAAATATTTATATATATTTCAAATATCAACACACGTGGCAATACTTCTTCACCTTACTCGGACCTCCTCGCAATACGTCAATATAGTGGTCGTCGGATGTATCGGTGTCCGGCTGCTTGTCGATGGCAGTCGGCTGTATCGGTGTTCGGCTGCGAATATCGGTGGCAGTCGGCTGTATCGGTGTTCTGCTGCGTATATCGGTGGCAGTCGGCTGTGTCGGTGTTCGGCTCCGTATATCGGTGGCAGTCGGCTGTATCGGTGTTCGGCTGCGTATATCGGTGGCAGTCGGCTGTATCGGTGTTCTGCTGCGTATATCGGTGGCAGTCGGCTGTATCGGTGCTCGGCTGCTCAGATCGGTGATAGTCGGCTATATCGGTCTTCGGCTGCTTATATCGGTGGCAGTCGGCTGTATCGGTGTTCGGCTGCTTATATCGGTGGCAGTCGACTATATCGGTGTTCTAACTACGAACAGTCAGCTTAGGGCCGCTGTGTAAAATACGAACAGTCAACAGAAGTCGCTGTGTAACTAACTACGAACAGTCAGCTTAGGGCCGCTGTGTAAGATACGAACAGTCAGCTTAGGGCCGCTGTGTAAGATACGAACAGTCAGCTTAGGGCCGCTGTGTAAAATACGAACAGTCAACAGAAGTCGCTGTGTAACTAACTACGAACAGTCAGCTTAGAGCCGCTGTGTAAGATACGAACAGTCAGCTTAGGGCCGCTATGTAAAATACGAACAGTCAACAGAAGTCGCTGTGCAACTAACTATGAACAGTCAGCTTAGGGCCGCTGTGTAACTAACTACGAGGGAGATGACCCAGGTCGTTCGCCCTTAAATTTATGCGCTAGGATTTATTTCACTGAATAGTAAATTGTCCTTACGCCCACCAAATTAATGTGTTAGGAGCTATTTCACTTAAATAGTAAATTGTCCCTACACGGAGTCTTATCGTAAATCCGACTTCGACTGACTTTACATTCACCAACCTTGGTTACTTATGTAAATAAATTCATTAACTGAATGAGAATTCAAATTCATAGTAATGTACTTTGGTTGATATAAGTATAGATATAGGTATAGATATATTAATAATTTACGTTGCGTTTAGCTGCGTTACATCCCCCACCAGCTTTGGAGAGCGATGCGACCGGGTTTTTTTTGTTCATCGGGTTTATATCGAGCACAGACGTGACAGGAATGGATATATGCTACTACATCTTTGTATAGGCCCGGCCAGCAGTACTGTACTTTCCTTAGTATTTCAAAAATACCGAAATGGCCTGCCGAGGGGGTGTCATGGTCTTCGTGAAGGACTTGGTGTCTGTGGTCGAGGGGAATACATTGCTTCCATTCGGGTGTTACCTCGCTCGTTATTTTGCGTGGTATATGCTTGAAAAGTTGGCCCTCTTTGATTGTGTAATCGGGATATCGTGTGGGGTTGTTCTTGACAAGTGTCACCGTTCGTTCGTACCACCCGGTTGATGAGACAGTCAGTAGCAGGTCGTCTGCGGTGTGGGTTATTGGGGCTCGGGAGAATGCGACAGCCACTACGTTTAGACTCCCTTTCCGGTATTCAATGTCGAAGTCGTATTGTTGGAGCTATAATGCCCATCTTGCTAAGCGTCCTGATGGATTCTGCAGGGTGTGTAGCCATTTTAACGAGTGGTGATCGGTGATGACCGTGAATTTGTAGCCCTCCAAGTACTGTCTCATCTTCTAGGCCAGTTAACGTTCGACTGGCGTAGGCGATGACCGATTCTACTTCGGAGGGCCGTTGGAAAAGTACTACACCTAGGCCCTCTTGACTGGCATCGGTTTGTAGGAAGAAGGGGTGGTTGAAATCCGGGCACCCGAGTACTGGTGCTTGCGTGAGGGTGTCCTTTAGTTTAGCAAATGCCGATTCCTGCTCTTCCCCATATTGCCATTTTACTGTCTTTTTTAGCAGTTTATTTAGTGGGGCCACCAAGGTTGAAAAACACGGCACGAAGCGACGGTACCATGAAGCTTAGGTTTCTGGGGGTGGGTAGATCTTTCATTGCTCTTATTTTATCTGGGTCGGTGCGAATCCCTTCAGGCGTTATGACGTGGCCTAAATAGCGTATGCTAGTTCGAACGAAATCGCATATGTCGAAATTCACGATTAGCCGGGCTTCATATAACCGATGAAAGACGATTCGTAATATTCTCAGGTGCTCGTCGAAAGTTCTTCCGAGCACGATGATATCGTCCAGATACACGAACACGCGAGGGTGTAGATCTAGGCCGATGACTCGATCCAGTGTGCGCTGGAAGGTGGCTGGGGCAGAATGAAGCCCAAAAGGCATGACCTTCCATTGAAATAGTCAACGGCCTGGGACGGTGAATGCAGTAAATGGTTTTGAGGCTTCCTCGAGGGGTATTTGCCAATACCCATTCTTCAAGTCCAGTGAGGATATGAACTTGGCTTCTCGGAGCTGGTCTAGGATGGCGTTGATCTGGGGCAAGGGGTAGGCGTCGGGTTCGCTTGCTGCGTTTAGTTGCCGGTAGTCAATGCACATTCTCCAGCCTCCCTGTTTTTTTCCGGCCAATACTATAGGGGAGCTGTACGGGCTTCGAGAGGCCTCAACTCGGTCCTCTGCTAGAAGTTTATCGATCTCTTCATTAATCACTTCCATCATGGCGGGGTTTCTAGGCATATATCGTTGCGTGATGGGGATGTTGTGCCGTAAGCGGATCTGGTGTTTGGCAACAGTGCATACCCCTTTTTACGTTGCTGAACTTCGTTCTCTGGTCTTGTATAAGTCCCATCAACGTGTCACTTTCGGTTTTTGTCAAGAACGGGCGGTCGATTACCGCGTGGACTGGGGATATCTGAAGGGCAACCTCGGCCTCCGGGCTGGGCAGTGGGATGCCGTTTAGACGGATTTCTATGTTAAGCATTCTTAAGAATCCATACCAAGGATCTTCGGTACGGATAGGGTGGGTATTACGGCAGCTGATAGGGTTACCGTTTGTTGCTTATGCCGAATCTGGAGGGTGTATGTGGCTGAGTGTGACACGAGCGTTTGATCGGCCAACTGTACGGTCCCGCGATTGTTGGCCTCTGGGAGGTTTAGCTTTTGTAGGTGATGTTCGATGGCCTCATTTATATATGTTCGGGATGCCCCCGTGTCAACCAGAGCCTGCACCTCATAACCGTGGATGCTCACCTTGAGGCAGTACCGTCCATCCTGATCGGTGGTGAGCAGATTGTTGGTGGGGGCACGTTTTTGGCAATGGCAATGCCGGGATAAGATGCCATCGTGGCCACAATAGGAGCAGAACAGTTTCCGAGGGTTCCTACAACGCCATCGGATATGGCCTAGAGATTTGCAGCGCCAACATCAGGTTTGTAAAGTCGCTTCTTCTTACATAATGTCGGTATTCGGTTCGTAGGCCGTCATAAATCTGGTCGAGATGGTCCAGCAGGCGTAACTGGGGGTGTTGTCGGGCGAGTGTGAGCATACTAAGAATGTATTCTTTGGCCCTTTCGCGATTGTATTGTTTGTTGTTGTAGAACGCCTGTTCCAGATGAGCCAAGTATCGCCTGGGCAGAAAAAATTTTTCGGCTTCGTGTCGGAACTCAGCCCATGTATTTATGCTGTCACGTTTCACTCGGTACCATTTCAGGGCGTGCCCATTAAGGACCCCTAAGAGTGAGGGTAGTAGCCGATCCAGAGGGAACTGGTAACATTCGGCCAATTCCTCAAACCTTTCCAAAAAATCAATGAGCTCATTGTCGCCGCCCCCATATTTGAGGTCCCAGCGCTGGACGGTAGTCATTATTTCAGTGTCTGACACTTCGGGTTTTGATCGTATTCCGGCCCTGGGTGGTGAAGTGTGTTGTCGTTGGGGTACAGGAACGGTAACTTCGTCCACAACCATTTGCTCCTCGGACCGTACTCTATTTTCCAGGTCCCTAAGGAGATTATCGGTCGACGCCCTTAGTCTTCTCATCCGAATGTGGTCCATTAATTGTTTGCGGAGGCGTTCGACAGTATATCCGGTAGTGACTATTCCGCACTTAGTGCACTGTTCCATCAGTTGTTCCTTTTTTAGCAGATATACCCAACCGAGGGTGTCGGTTGTTAGTCCAGTAGACGGGTTTTCGGTAGTATTGCTGGTGTGTCCTGGACTCAATTCATCCTCGCTGGCGGTTTTGGCAGGTTTTCCGCATTCCGACTTTGAATTGGGTCCCTGCTCGGGCGCCATTTGTAACGGGGTTTTGTCGTAGGCTGGGTAGCTTGTCGTGTCCTGGGTCTACTCAAGGACCCTCAAAACCTTAAGTAATAATAAGACAATAGTTTTACCCTTTGACGGGGTTGTATATTAGCCTTAATTTTATTATTCTCTTTATAATTACATAAATATTTATATATTTCAAATATCAACTCACGTGGCAATACTTCTTCGTCTTACTCGGACCTCTTCGCAATACGTCAATATAGTGGTCGTCGGCTGTATCGGTGTTCGGCTGCTTAGATCGGTGGCAGTCGGCTGTATCGGTTTCCGGCTGTGTATATCGGTGGCAGTCGGCTGTATCGGTGCTCGGCTGCGTATGTCGGTGGCAGTCGGCTGTATCGGTGTTCGGCTGCGTATATCGGTGGCAGTCGGCTGTATCGGTGTTCGGCTGCGTATATCGGTGGCAGTCGGCTGTATCGGTGTTCGGCTGCTTAGATCGGTGACAGTCGGCTATATCGGTGTTCGGCTGCTTATATCGGTGGCAGTCGGCTGTATCGGTGCTCGGCTGCTTAGATCAGTGACAGTCGGCTATATCGGTGTTCGGCTGCTTATATCGGTGGCAGTCGGCTGTATCGGTGTTCGGCTGCTTATATCGGTGGCAGTCGACTATATCGGTGTTCTAACTACGAACAGTCAGCTTAGGGCCGCTGTGTAAAATACGAACAGTCAACCGAAGTCGCTGTGTAACTAACTACGAACAGTCAGCTTAGGGCCGCTGTGTAAAATACGAACAGTCAACAGAAGTCGCTGTGTAACTAACTACGAGGGAGATGATCGAGGTCGTTCGCCCTTAAATTTATGCGCTAGGATCTATTTCACTGTATAGTAAATTGTCCTTACGCCCACCAAATTAATGTGTTAGGAGCTATTTCACTTAAATAGTAAATTGTCCTTACACGGAGTCTCATCGTAAATCCGACTTCGACTGACTTTACATCCACCAACCTTGGTTACTTATGTAAATAAATTCATTAACTGAATGAGAATTCAAATTCATAGTAATGTACTTTGGTTGATATAAGTATAGATATAGGTATAGATATATTAATAATGTACGTTGCGTTTAGCTGCGTTACAACACACCACGCCCATTTACCGTTCCCATCCGTATTCAGAATCGTTACTCTGCCATTTATAATATTCTTGATATATGTCATATTAAAACTGCACTTTGTACTGAAGATGACACGGCCATGGGCCATCATTCGATTCCGCCCCTTTTTAGCGCAATTGCTTTTAACAGTGCCAAGCTCGTCCTATCATAGTACTGGAGGTATATAACATTGAAAATTCACTTTCTGTGGGGGCGCAACGCCCTCTGATCTAAACCATTCTCGAATATACTTAATCGTACATACAAAATTACATAAAAAATCAATCCATCCGTTTAGGGGGAGTTTAGTGACAAGACCCAAATATAAAATTAAATTTTCCAACATTCAAGTAGAATTTTCCGTTAATATGCAGTTTTTTATAACTGTGTACGATATCTAATTTTCAAGTCATTGATACTAACTTATTCTAAAAGGGGATCACTTACGATATGGGCTGCAATCTCCGTCAGGGGAAGGAATCCTATATGATTTATTTCCTCAAAAATTAACTCTGGAAAAAATATATAGCTTCTCGAAGGCGTACTTATCAATTTTGGTATTAACTGGTGTAGATTGGATTTTTGCAATAAAACTACTTTTCGTCAAAAAATATACTTCTGTTGGACTGGCCGGCTTACAGCCCTGATTTAAATTTATGGGCATCATTATCCCTTCAAGTCAAAGCTACAAGTTAAAAGCTTAAAAAGTGTCATTATTGAAGAATGAAATAAAATTGACAAACTCAAATTTTAATATTGTACCACTAATGGCATCTATATATACAAAAACGGATTGATTTTTGGTCTGTGGACGGAGGGGTGTGGCACTGCACGTATAGATATCTGCTATACCATATTTTGTCAACGAGACCTGAAATTTTAAAAAATGAGAATACATTAACTATGTTTTTGGAGTTATATACTTCAATCGAAAATAAAACAGTCCTGTCTTTTTTATATTTACGTAAATTATTAGGACAATGTACGCGCTCTCCGATTTCTTTTTTATCTTTTACAAATCCTTTTATAAAATTTGTAGTGTTTTTAAACTCTTTCTTTTAACTCATACTCTCTGTCTGTCTATCTGCCATGGGTGGATCCCATTACCCCTTATCCAATTGATCTGAAACTTGGCTCATAGTCTTGTCGTGACTACAGATTAATTTTGGGGTAGTCCCGCACGGTCACGCACAGTCACGGAGTGATCTAAATGTCATTTATCCTCATCCGACCGATCTTAAACTTGGTCGATATACTTGCTGTAAAGAAAGATCAACTTCGACATAGTCACGCGTAGTCACGCATAGTCACGCACAGTCACGGAGTGATTTAAAACCCATTTTCCTTTATTCGATCGATCTAAAACTTTGATTATTAGGGTTTTTTTTAATATGTTATCTATGCTGAGTAAAGAAAACTTTTTCAATGCTTTCAAATTAACTTTTGTTTGATTAATTGTTTGTCCGATGCTTCAGTATTATTGTCAAAACAGACCTTTTTAAAACTATAATCTGAATAACAAATTTCATTAAGTATATGGATTATCCAAATAATCAAATTTATGCTTACCTGCAATTATCCTATTTGTTAATCTTTTTATTAACCGATATAAGTCATCAAAAGGTTTAGGGTGGCTTCGAATGGCACAGTCACTTTTTGTACTTCTGAAAGAATCATAACAATCGTTGCACATATTTTTTAGCAACGTCGTCTCTAACGATTTTTTCATTTCCAACGTTTAAATGAGTTTCAATTCAATTCATATGTATATCCAGAATTGCTTTAATGTCACTTTCTATAGAAAGCCATCTGGTTGGTACTACCATCTGAATTTTTCTCAGCATAACGGGATCTTTGTTAATCAAATTATATATCTTGTCATATAATTACTGTATTTCAGATGAATATGAGAATCATTTATGAGTCTCTTTGAACAAAACATTTAAATTTGGAGGGAAGTTCTTCTATAACATGAAAAATTAAAAATTAGCGCTTTTTTTAAATACGCTAAGTGGAAAAAATGCGCATTAACTTTACACCAACTTTTATAATTGTAAATAAAAAATGTACAGTTTGAGCTCATGAAAATTATGCTAAAATTTCAATATTGCCAAAGAAAAGGGCCGGAATTTTTTTATAGAGTTATCTTATAAGAGATTTTTTTTAACAAAATTATAAATCGTTATTATTTTTTCGCTTATTGTATAGTATAGTTCTGCCAGAGATCACACAGATCCAGCTATCCCAGAGATCTCGTAAAATTTTTGTTTATGCGTAGACTAACATAACCAACTTCCGATTAATAAAAAAAATATCATCGATATCTGATTCATTATAATAATTTGCAGACATTTGATAAAGTCTTGTGGGGTTTGCATTATATATTATAGAAAATGTTAGGGTGACATTTTAGATTGTAAGTAAAAAAGATATTCGTATAAATCATAGTGGTCTGGTGTGAACATTTACTCTTAAGTTAAAGATATTATATCTTATATTAAGATTGTTAAAATGGCCTTAAGCTTTAATTTGCAAATAATGTCTTATTCTTAAGATGTTTTTAAATGCCTCAACAGTTCTATAAAATAAATTTTTTATTCTTAAAAACAGTTAAGCTTTCAGCCATAACATACCTCTTTGTATTTCAGTGTGTTACCGATTGAGTTAAATAGCAACAAAAAAAAAACTCATTAAAGTTTATAATAAAGCATGTATAATTAACAAATCAGCGTGAAATTGAATATTTTCCTTAAATTACAAATACAAAAATACATAATCCATCAAATTATAAATTTATAAAAAAAAAATCACAAATTTAACAAAGCATATTATGAAACACGAAAAACAAAAAAAAAATGAAGGAAAAAGTAAAAAAAAATAATCCAAGTATCGAACCCAAACTTTTGGAAAAGGAATATTTGGTATACACCAATGATTTTGCTGCTATGTGTGATGATCGTTGCTGATCGTTCAACTTTTTAAAATCTTAAGAATAAAAAAAAATTTAATAATAATAATTATAATGGAACCAAAACGACCTTTATGCTCTCTATTTTATATTAATATAGAAACAAAATAAAGGTTTATAACAACAATTTGGCTGTATCCACTATTACAAATGGGTAGTTCTCTGTAGTCATATGTTTACCTCCCACTAGCAATTCTGATCTTTTATGTTGTAACAGTTAACTGCAACTTAATTATATAAACCTTAAACCTTTAAAGTTCTCATAAACGAGGAAGTTATTTCTTTTTCGCTTTTCAATAATAATCTACATGCATTTTTTTTATCAGAGTTGGTGCTAAACCTCCGATTTTAAAGCCATTAGCGCCAATTTTAAAAATATTGTTGGTTTCAAATCTGGATAACAATTCCCTTAGACATCTTACAGGCAACCTTCAATAACAACCATCTACCACAGCCATCATAGTGTAGGGTATGAATACGTAAACAATGAAATGCAGGTGTGGCCTTTTAAGACTCAATCTGAAATTCAAATCGGAAAAAAACTCTGCCAAAAAGAAACATAAAAATTATTTTTTTTTTAAGAAAAAAAATCAGAATTTTGCTCAGAGTCTTTTTTATGAAAGAAAACGATATTAAGCTTAAGAGGAACACACACTTTGTATTGAGGATATCAGAGGAGAAATAAAAAAAAAAACAACGTAGAGAAACACAAAAATTTGTAACAATAATAATAAAATAAAAAAAACTTATTCATGATCCATACCGACTAAATGATACCATACATCATTTGTCCGGTCCAAATATGTTTAAGAATGCTTTAAATCTCTAACTAAACTACAAAGTGACATTTTTTATTGTAATATTTGCAGCTTTTTTGGTTTAAGGAGATTAAATAATTACGTGCATAATAGTCACTATAGTTTGATTACAATTATATACGAAGATGTTTGTGAGATAGACGCAGGTTCAAACCTCATGACTGCCCTAATTAGAAAAAATTCATATAGAAACAATATATTCAATTATAACATAACAATTATCACATGTTCAATAAAATCACTAATGATGGCTGAAATGCCAGAAACTAGTCTGATTAAAAGTACAGTGTAGTTATGAACTTTAGAAGTACATGCTTTCTTCTTTTCTACCACTCACCATTGAAACGAAATCAAAATTTGCATTCTAATTACAGTATTAATTGCATTATGTCTGAAAAATGTCGTCAAATCTAGCAAGGTTAGGTTAGGTTAGGTTTGAAGTGGCTGCTAATTCAAAGGATAAGAACACTTAGAGGGTCCTTTGTGATGAATAGGTGTTCCGCTCAGTCCCCACCGTAGAACCAGTTTGAGCTCCTGGTGAAGCCCCTGATACGTGAAATTTCCATGTTTGAGAAATCAGAGAGATCGTGAAGGAACGACGATCCCAATGTTCGAAGTCTCGTTCTGGAGAGCACCGGCCAATACCGAAGGAAGGGTTCTAAGCTCTCCACCTCCTTCACATCCATGCAGCTACGGCAGAAGTCATTTGACGAGACCCTGAGGCGTTCAGCGTATGTTCCTATGAGGCAGTGCCCAGTGATAACAGCAACAATCGCTTTCTCTAAAGCAGGCCACCGAACGATGACCCCGTACAGAAGTATTGGGCGAACCACCGCTGAGTAGATCCAGTGAGTAATTTTGGGGCTAAAGCCCCATCGCTTACTAATGGCCCTTTTGCAGGAGTATAAAGCTAAAGTCACTTACCTCGCCCTCTCCTCTATGTTCCATCTGAAGTTCAGCTTCCTATCCAGGAATACGCCAAGATACTTGGTTCCATCAAAGAAAGCGATTTCTGTGCCGTCGAGAGAAACAGGATCGAATATAGGTATCTTGTACTTCCTCGTGAAAAGAGCAAGTTCCGTTTTGGTCAGATTTACCGCCAGACCGCTACTACTAGATAGATAGCCCAGCAAGATAGCCCCGTAAGAGCTCTTTGCAGAATATCCCTAAGTTTAGATGGTAACTTCCCATTTATGGCTATAACCACGTCATCAGCATAGGCGACAACGCTGCAGCCTTGTCCCACCAACGAAAGTAGCATTGAGCTCAGTTCCAGAGAAGTCGCGACAGAGTGCCTTCTTGTGGCATTCCCCTGTTCACAAATCGGGTTACTAGAGACGTTCCCAATTTAGACTTTATCCACGTGTTTTCAAGCTGGTTTCCAATCCAAAAGATGATCACAGAGTTCACTCCTAGACTAGATAGTGCCGCTCTTATCGAGTCCGGTGTGATATTGCTAAAAGCCCCTTCTATATCCAAAAAGGCTGGCATGGTGTATTCTCCTGCCGAGAGCGATTTCTCGATGGTACTTTAAAGCTCGTGAAGAGCTGTTTCGGTTGACCTTCCCTTGTTATAGGCATGTTGTCTCGCCGACAGCAGTTTAGGGTCAATAACTCTACGTAAGTAAGAGTCTATCATACGCTCCATTGTCTTCAATAAGAACGATGATAGACTTATTGGTCTGAAGTTTATAAAAAATATAAATGTTTAATAAAAATCTCCATTTGAAAATTAAAGTTGGTGGTGAGCACTCAGTTTTTAAAGCAACTGTATATTCTCTTTGATCAAAAAATTTAAATATGGAGGGAAGTTGTTCAAATATTTTACTTTATTTAGTATGCTTAAAAAGCGCTAAAGTATTAATTGCCAATTTGGCGCTTTTAAAGAACCTATTGTGAAAAGCGCTAAGTTGGCATCGCTGGCCGCAACTAACCTGTTTTATATGTGTAATGTATTCGATGGACAGTTCTTTGAACTTAGAATATCATTTGGCAATTTTTTATTTTAGCGTTTTTTTTTTTTGGTTTTGATGATATTTGATTTTGCAGATTTTTGATTTTGCAGATTTGTGCTTTTTGGCGATTTTTGTTTATCCTGATTTTCGGTTTTGGCGATTTTTGATTTTGTCGGTTTTTGAATATATCGATTCCGCCGATATTTTCCACTACTACTAAAGACTGTCGCTTTCATAGCACTTGTTTTTATTTATTGGATGTGCCATGCCCAATAATCGTAACCTGCAAATTTTTGATTTGACTACTCACATTAATTCTTGATGAACTCTTACAGAGTGTCAATGCTTTCCTTTTTATAGTACTCCAGCTATATGGTACTACAGATATATTCACTTTGTATGGACGGTGCCACATACACTGCTCCAATCACGCCCATTTTTTGTTTGACTAATCACATGAACAAATTATGGACTTACGAAAAGTCTAAGACTCTCGCTATTGCAGTACTCACTAGCGGATCCCGCCAAACGTTGTATCAACTTAGCATACAGTCTTAAATATATAATTTTTGCATGGATAGGAACAACAAGAACTCTACATGACTTGCAAATACTTTTCACATTAAGAACATATGGACTCACAACGTTTCAAGGCTCTCGTTAGCATAGCACTACCTATGTATATTGTATGGTGTGTTAGAAAGTAAAATATCCACTGGTACGATCCCGACAATTTTAGATAAAATGATAAATTGAAAACGTCTATTGTTTACAAAATACGTGGAAATTAATTAAAAATTTGAAGTATAAATCATAATAAATCATAATAATGGTCTATTATGCGTTTGTATCACTTACATAGAAGGTCTACTAGATATTAATTGCTTATGTTCCGTACTCCTAGTTGTCCCCCCTCCGATGCTAAAGACGCCGTTTCGGTAAAACTTAAGCCCTAAACAATAGACTAACATATGTGAATTTAATACCAAGCCTAGTACAAAACCACCTACAATTTTGATGTCGCATGGATTAGCGAAAAAACTTTAGATTTTTTATGCTTGCCGTATAGGTTTAGAGCAAATATGGAAAATGCTCCAAAACAAAAAAAGCCCGATTTTTGATTCATTAAAACAAAATTTGAGATTGCTTCGAATTCTAAGGGACATCAAGAATTTAGTATCGTAGATGACAACTATGCCAGGGAATCTTTTTCCACCAAAAACTCATTTTGGTAAACTTGAAGCTCGATTTAAATATAAGACGACGATGTACATAATTTTAATTGAAATTAAATTGTATCTAAACAACCATCTTAAGAAAAAAGAGTAAGTGCATTTTAAGAATATTTTTTTCAAATTGAAAGAAAACAAGTAAGAGTTTTAAATTCGCCTGCGCCGAAATTTTGATACACTCCACCCAATGTTGGGTATGGCTACCACTTTCAAGCTGTTGCCGACACTGAAACATTAAATCGGAATACCAATTAAATTTAAAGTTAATTGGTTTTCTTGTTGGCCAATTTCTATTATAAAATACAATGATCCTTAAAAAGAATTAATTACTATTTTAAAAATTTCATTATTTTTTTCTTATACTAGAGTAGAAAACCCCTAAGTACTTCAGGGCACACCAATGAAATTCATTATTTAACGCAGCCGGCATCATAATAATACCCAAAATTTGTTTTGAGACCTTAGAAGTCATACGATAATTAAAAAAAATCGAATTCTTGGCTACAAATTATTAATATTAAAAAAAGAAATTTAAAATAATTTTATTTAATTAAAAAAGACAAAAATAATAAAAACAGGTAAGAAACTAAAGAATGAAACTAAAATTTTTAATTTATAATTTTTAATTTTTCATTTTTCATTATTAATTTTTAATTTTTAATTTTTAATTTTTAATTTTTAATTTTTAATTTTTAATTTTTAATTTTTAATTTTTAATTTTTAATTTTTAATTTTTAATTTTTAATTTTTAATTTTTAATTTTTAATTTTTAATTTTTAATTTTTAATTTTTAATTTTTAATTTTTAATTTCTAATTTTTAATTTTTAATTTTTAATTTTTAATTTTTAATTTTTAATTTTTAATTTTTAATTTTTAATTTTTTATTTTTTATTTTTATTTTTTAATTTTTAATTTTTAATTTTTAATTTTTAATTTTTTTAATTTTTAATTTTTAATTTTTAATTTTTAATTTTAAATTTTATTTTAAATTTTAAATTTTAAATTTTTAATTTTTAATTTTTAATTTCTAATTTTTAATTTTTAATTTTTAATTTTAATTTTTAATTTTTAATTTTTAATTTTTAATTTTTAATTTTTAATTTTTAATTTTTAATTTTTAATTTTTAATTTTTAATTTTTAATTTTTAATTTAAAATTTTTAATTTTTAATTTTGAATTTTTAATTTTTAATTTTTAATTTTTAATTTTCAATTTTTTTAATTTTTAATTTTTAATTTTTAATTTTTAATTTTTAATTTTTAATTTTTAATTTTTAATTTTTAATTTTTAATTTTTAATTTTTAATTTTTAATTTTTAATTTTTAATTTTTAATTTTTAATTTTTAATTTTTAATTTTTAATTTTTAATTTTTAATTTTTAATTTTTAATTTTCAATTTTTAATTTTTAATTTTTAATTTTTAATTTTTAATTTTTAATTTTTAATTTTTAATTTTTAATTTTTATTTTTTATTTTTTATTTTTAATTTTGAATTTTTAATTTTTAATTTTTAATTTTTAATTTTTAATTTTTAATTTTTAATTTTTAATTTTTAATTCCACGGGCATCGCTAAATCAAATTCCCTTGTTATAATGATCAAGAAAATTTGTGGTTTTGGGGTCTCCGAAATTGATTTCGATGCGTTACAAACGGAATGACAAACCTTTATATACCACTGAGGTATGGAGGGTGTAAACACACAAAATGTATCATGTAGTTTCATTTTATATTACTGAAATAATCAATCGATATGGAGTAAATACGCTAAGTACAGTAACTTTTTTCATAACCGTTAAAAGTTAAAATAATTATTTCGTTGGCAAACAACTTAATTTTCATTTTAAATTATATAAGAACTGTTAACGTTATGATTGTATGAGTGTACTTGGAACTTAGAATAACAGAAGATTTCAGAAATCGGTCGCCGTACAGGGTGTTCGGGGTATGGTAGAGTCTTGAGTTTGATTGTCAATCCACTATAAATACAAAATAACTCTTGAGCGACGCTTTTCGCCTCTACAACAAAGAAAGACTAGTTAATGAGAATTGATTTGACTTAAGCCACAAAGCTACTAGATTTTCATTTAAAAAAAACCAAAGAATTTAGTTAAATTATTATCTCTTAAAAGCAAGGACATAATGGGCAGAGCACTTGGCAGTATGCAAAACTTCTTAAAAGCTCGTTCACGCAGTTTTAAAAAAAGTTTCGATTTGAACTTGACTTAAGAAATTCTCTTTCATTCGAATCTGCATAGATTATAAATAAAATATGAACATGGAAAGCCGATTTTATCATATCCTACCGGATTTTAAGAATAATTCGTTGCAACCTAAAAGTACGAAAATTGCTAGAAAGCTGTTCGTCTTCAATACAACAATCTCCTTAATATCAGATCATAGCGTTTAGAATTTTATCGTTAAATTACCTTTTTTATTAATTTCGTTGAAGTTGATTTTCAAGCTAACAAATATAATATAGAAGGTATTTTATATTCGACCCAACTGAAAAAAAACCACATTTTGTTTTTGTTTTTTCTTTTTAAATCCTACCAAATAAAGCGATTGAGTTAATGTTGTTTTTTTTTTGTAGTTTCCTAAAGGCTGAGTATTTATGACCGTCAATATCATACCAAAACGATCTTGCCAGGAGTTCTTTAATGTTTTTTTTTTATTTCTTGTATTTCTTATTTTTATTTAAACGAGTGACTAACACAAAAATCCCCCACAAACAGATCCTGTGAGAGAATTGTGTTGTGTACGGCTTGACTAAAAAATATTCTTTATGTTTCTTTTGTCGTTGCACGTGCATCTTTGGGCAAGTTAAAAAAATTGTTTTTTTTTATATAAATATTTTTGGTAGATTTGTTTGTTAAGAAATATTTCTTTGGGTTCTTTGTTGCAGTTGTTGTGTTGTGGCTCATTGATGATGATCATGCCGATGTAGATGATGGTGTTGAACACTTGTGTGAGTTGGTTGGGTTGGGTTGTTTTGCATTTGTTAAGTTATTTTTGGGATTTTCGTTGTTGTGGATGATGTTGCTGATGATGACGACGATCGTAGTATTTGTTGTTAATACAGCCGGTGGTGTCTAATTTGAAGAATCAATTCTAAGAATTGTTTTCTTTTGATGAGAACCACAAATCTTTTTAACTAAATGTTAAGATTTAACGAAATGTGCGCTAAGAAATATGATAAAGTAGACTTATTTTTATATTTTTAAGGCCACATTTAATACACTTTTTCAAATGAAAGCATGCTGCAGATGCATGAATATTAATACATAAAAATAAAGCTTTATTTCCACCTCTTAATTAAACCTAAAATTGAAATTTAACATGGGACCTCCCAAGTTAAACAATTTTGGATAAGAAGTATCTTATGTTTACCTATAATTTGATCTTCAGAAAATGTTAAATAAAAGCAACCATAAAATAATAATCATTTACCTTTTGAAATATCTTAAGACGGAAGCTTACTTATACAAGCAAACATATTTATATGCCAGCTAAAACTGACTTGTAATAAAGAGCTTCCGTTAAAGAAAATAAAACGTTTTTTTTTTTAAGAGAGACACCAAAGAAAATATACCTTTATGAAATTAACTGTGATTATAGTTGGAAAAAGTAACAGTTTTACATATCAAAGAAATCATATCGACAATTTTAAGGCGCGTTTTAGTTTACACAATGCCAGCAAGCACAAGGTTTTGACAAAGCCTTCATCAACAATAACAATATAAGAAAAATGAAATATAGCTTTGGGGAAAGAAGGTCCAACCTAAGGCACGTGGGTATCTAAAATACGAAAATATTGTTTTTGTACGTTTAAGCCTTTGTGCACCGAAGTTAGAATTTTGAAATCTGCGGATTCGCGCTTATCGCTCCAACATTTCGTAATAAAAGTGTCATCAAAAATATTTATTTTCAACTCCCATTATGTAAAAAAGATAATAGGATATACATGTTTGTTACATTGGTCGTCACGGTCAATATTTGTTTGTGAACAAGTAAACTTTGATCAAAGCTTCCAGTTTGGTCTAAATAGTTCTTTTTTGTGGTGTTATTGTTGTAAATTATTTAATATAAATCAACCACCACTTTGCAAATGGTATATAAGCATTAGTTTGTCATTCCGTTTGTAACGCATCGAAAAATTAATTTGCGGCTCTATTAAGTACATATATATATTCTTGATACTATAACAAATCGAGTCGATATAGCGATGTCCGTCTCTCCGTCCATCCGTGTATCTGTTGAAATCATACTCATTCAAAAAATAAACCATTTCCTGAGTAGGGTCAGGATAATATTGTTTGTAATTATTTCGAGCTGGTTGATATATAAAACGGGGTGAATCATATATCATAAAATATTTTAATTACAAATGTTATAAAAGAGGAATAAGCTGAGATGTCCAGAGGTATCAAAGATTCAGCGTAATGCGGCTGATTATTTGTTTTATTTATTTTAGTTATTTAGTACGATCGAAAATCGCTCATACTAAATCAGTATATACAACAAAATATGCACAAGTAATTATGATCTATTTCCCACAAAGCTTTTGAAATTTCCTTCAGAATTGGTAAGAACTCAGTTGATCAATTCTCGACATTATCGCACTAGAATGGATAATGTATACGAAAACGTTGTTTTTTTAATAGGAACAAAAATCATGACTACATACTCTGTATTCTTATGCCGTTTTCTTTTCTGACAAAAAATATCGCCCTTTTTTTGCCCTTGTTTCGAAAAGTGTATTTTTATATATATTCTGAATTAAGAGCAACCTTATCTTATATATCAATCGAAAGGCCTAAAAGTCGAGCCCTCATAAATCACAAAAAATTCGAGCCATTGACTTCTTTCAGGTCATAGTGGGAGAATATTTCCCCATTGTTCCCCTTTTTTTTGAATATTTTCACCCTATGACTTTCAAGAGGATAATAATCAAATTTTTTTGTATTTATGAACACAGCACTTTGAGACCTTTCGATTGATATATAATACAAGGTTGCTCTTAATTCAGAATATATAAAAAAATAAATTTTTCCAAAAAAGGGCAAAAAAAGGGCGACATTTTTTGTCAGAAAAGAAAACGGCATTAGTCACATCGGTCTCTGGCATTGAGCCTTAATCATTGAGTATATTAAACATTTTAATAATTGTTGCGTACAATTGATTACAATTTATATGCAATTTTTCTTCTTCTTTTTCACAAAAAAAACGTAACTGCTAAATTTCTTTATGAGTTGTATAATTTTGTTTGATGCACAATGCAGAATTTTTCGTTAAATTCAATGAAAAAATAAATAAGGCAGAAACAAGTATAAGTAAAACATAAAAATCTTGCTCTTTACAAATCCCATTTTGTATCAGGCTCTCTTTCATTCTGAATCATCTTGATATTTCTAAAAATACAAGAATGATTTAGATTACATCCAAGAAAAAGCATAATTTTTTAACCTTGGAGTCACCCTATTACCATCTGAGACCATACGGGTTCAATTAATTGATATAATCTAAAAACTACATTTCTCCTCTAGCGATAAAAGTCGGTAGCTAAATGTATAATGTATATCGCCGCCAAAGGGTTAATCCAAGAAAATTCTAGGATTGAATACGACTGAGAAAACATCTGAGACAAAATCTGGACTTTTAAAATCTTTTTATTTTATTGAATATAGATTCGATATTTGTAATTACCAGAATAGATTTAATACATTAACTTAGAATCAGTTCCTTAGATCATTTATCGATGTCCATCCCGTCTTTCTTACAAAAATTGTTAATTAAATTTGTGAAACTCGGTGTAGCTCACCGTGTTTCCTTGAATTATATTATTTTTATATCCATCACACCAATCTGCAGAGGGTATATATCAGGTCATCATATCGTTGGTAATGAATCGAAATAATTATCTGCAACCTTAGATGTGATGTCCGTCTGTCTGTCTGTCTATTTAAATCATGCTTATGACAAAATAGAGGTTCTACCTTGGTAAAATTAGAATAATATTATTTCATTATTTCGAACATGTTGGCCTTGAATATGGAGCCTCTAGACCCAATAGCATAGGAAAAGCATTCGAAATGAAGATACTCCAATAAAATTTTATACGTAAAATCAAAAATAGTAAAATATGTATACGCATGTTTGTTTGCTTGCCAATTTTTTTTTTTTTTTTTTTAATAGGTGCTTCTAATTCAAAGAAAAAAACGCAAATACCTACATATCGTTGTAAGTTTCTAGCAATTATAATGTCTCCTTGCTTTTAATATTGCGTTTAGAACACGGGTGTATGGCATCAACGATTCGGCACAGCCGAATTTAACAATCTTACTTGTTTAATATCCATTTTAAACGTTAACCAGTATTGTTCGGATTTGACCGTTTATGAATGAAGTACTCTTTTTCGTCTGTAGCAACTACTTACAACTTCGTTACTTGTTTTAACTTAACAAATTTTAATGACATTAAATGAAATTGAGAATAGAAGAATTACGTTGATAGCTCATAATTACCTTAAGCCAAACTTAGATTTGCAAAGAATTAATTAGAAGTCTAGCATGAATCGTAATCAGTGTTTAGCAATTGTAAAATTCATCCGTCAAAAGTTTTCCCAATGTTACTTAGCTGATATTTTTGTAGCACATTTTCGAGTCAACTCATTGTCTGCATGGCCCTCATGGCTAGAATATTTGTTGAAGGTTGTTCATATCTGTAAGTAACACTTGCAATGCAGTTACTTAGTTAAACTTTTTTTCAGATTTTAAATACTCATAACAATATTTACTACTACTGTCGTTATATACATGGCGTTTGTATATAGTCGTACATACATGCATAATGAAAGAAGATGAAATGTTGAGTTAATCTGCTCAGCTGCACCTTCTTTAACATGCATTGTTCGTTGTTTTATTTTATAAAAAGAAATTTCATTATATCGGAGAAGTAGAAGAAGACGAAAGATATTAATAAGAAGAACCGCATCAACACCACCAACAATCATCGTCGTCGTCATCATCATCATCATCAACGACACAACGTTCGGTGATGATGTTGTATCGACACAACCGCACCAATGAACACCTGAAAGGAAATGCTTTTTGTATTTTTTTTTTTTTGTTACAAAAAAAATCACTATAATATGATGGAATGTTAAGCCATTGACATTGTTTGTTAACATGAATTTTTTTTAAATTTGTATGAAAAATAACATCAAAATGTGTAAAATCTTTACTTTAATGAAATACAAGAGAAATTTTCTGGCAAAAAAAAATACTTCCTAGGAATTTTATAAAATAAAAAATAGCATATATAGCGGTAGGATTAAAGAAACATATGTACATGTATACGAAATATTGTTTTGTATAATTTAAAAAAGTGTCCTTTTGCTAGTTTGGTTCTTCAAACTTGTATGTTTCAGAGAAGATGAAGTTTATAAAAAAAATTTATTTTGCAATATTTCGAATCGTTTTAGATATGTTTGTATGTATCTTTAAAGTATATAGTGTGAATTAAAATTAAGTTATTTATTTTAAGAACCCAAACCTTCTATTGAAACCAACTGTTGATTTTTAAAATATTTTTATAACTATGTAATTCGTGTAGTATTATAAAAAGTTGTTTGAGAATCTCACTAAGAGGTATAATTGTAGCAAACGTATATACCTGTCCTATAAAAACTGATCTATATGTTAACAAAAAATTACCGGGAAAATTTTAATAAAATTCAAAAGATTCTTTCAATCTTTAAGATAGTCCCCATTTAGTGAATAAATTAGCTTTAACGAACAGTCCAGTTGTCAAAATATTTCATAAACGTACGAGTATATTTTAATATGGAATTCCGCGAAGTTGTTTTTATAATTTATATCAGGTCTCCCCATTACTCGAGCTTCGAGCTACTCGAGCTACTCGAGCTCAACGAGTAGCTCGAGTAGTAAAAATTAGCATTTTTCATGTTTGAAAGCATATAAAAAGTTAAATATTGGTATTTAGTATAACAAATGTATACTTTTTAGAATCGTACAGATACCAAGAATATCACTATTAAATTTCACTTGAATAGGAGTGTCCCACTTGCGTGGACAAACTACTACTCGAAAAAGCTCGACGACTTTCCATGAAAATATTAACTTCATAGATGTTTGACTTCATTTAAGAAAAAATTTTCCCAAAATACATGGTATGATTTTATATATTTTGAAGTCAATTACACTGATAGATTACCATCCTGAAATATTAAAACATTCTGATAAAAACTATGGAGTGGGCTAACTACTACTCGAGAAAGATCATCCACTTTCCACTCAAATGTATGAAGATATGATCTTCGTATATGTTTGATGCCTATTTACAAAAATTTTTAAGAACACTTGGAAAAACCTCTTAGTATTTTAATTTGAATATATGTAGAGGATATGTTTTCAAAATTTCAAAGCATTTGGACAAAAATGTTGGCGTGTGGGAACAACTACTCGAAAAAGATCGGAAATTTTGCAAAAAGTGTAAAAAAATAAAAAAAAAAATTTTAATATTTTTTCACTGTCTGTAATTGACTATATTCAGAGATTACTCGTAAAAAATTTTAAGCCATTCCGACCAAAATTGTGGCGTCGGTATAGCACTACTCGACTGATATTGACCACTTTCTATACAAATGTGTGAAAATATGCTCTTATTTGAAGTTTGATGATATTTTTCAGAAAATTCTCCACAATGACGTAATAAAAAATTATATTCGTTAGAGCTGTATATACAAAGAGAACACTTCCTTCAAGTTTCAAAGCATTCCGCCAAAAATTGAAGCTTGGAGGAACTACTACTCGACGAAAAACAAACAAAAAAAAATTTTTCAAAAAAAAAAAATGTTTTTTTCTTTCTTTTTACTGCCCGTAATTGACCTTATTCACAGATGACTCATTTTAAAAATTAAGCCATTCCGATGAAAATTGAGCTCTGGGCGAACAACTACTGGAAAAAGATCAGCCACTTTCTATACAAATGTGTGCAAATTTGCTCTTATTTCAAGTTTGATGTAACTTTAAAAAAAAATTTCCATCACGACTTCTTAAAATTTTTTACTGCTTGTAGCTGCAAATATATCAAGATAATCTTCTTAAAATTTCAAAGTATTGCGACAATAATTGTGCTGTTGGCGAACTACTACTCGAAAAAGCTCGACCACTTTCCATACAAATATATGAAAAAATACACTTCATGCAAGTTTGACATCGATTCACACAAAATATTTAAGGCACATATGGTACAAATTTATGCTTTTTAAAGTTGGAAATATGATTACATTTCGTACACGAAATTCCAAAGTAATCTGACCAACATTGTGGCTCGGACGAACTACTACTCGAAAAAGATCAGACTCTTCCAATACAAAAGTGTGAAAATTTGCTCTTATTTCATGTTTGAGATAATTTTACAGAAAATTTTTTATAATGACATAGCCGAAAGTTATATGTTTTAGATTTAGAAGTGTAAGGAGAGTATTTCTTTTAAATTTCAAACGTTTCCGACAATAATGGTGGGGTGGACAAACTACTACTCGGAAAAGCTCGACCACTTTCCATACAAATGTATGAAAACATTCTCTTCATGGAAGTTTGACATCGATTTACAAAAAATTTTTCAAAAGTATATGGTAAAAATTAATATTAATATAAGAGGACAAAAAAAATTTTAAATTTTTATGGTGTTTTGGTGTTTAATATTTTCAAAATTAAGAAGTACATTTTTATTGCGGTTAAGAGGTCAGTAAAGCGATTATTATTTTTATTATTACCGTTTTTTGCCATGTACAACACGTGCACAAATGCGCTAAAGGAAAAACAAGCACAAT
Source organism: Cordilura impudica (assembly GCA_963682025.1). Lineage (NCBI taxonomy): Eukaryota > Metazoa > Arthropoda > Insecta > Diptera > Scathophagidae > Cordilura > Cordilura impudica. The sequence goes on from OY821519.1 coordinate 139,659,192, forward strand.
TAGGTATTCCGGAACTAAAATTCTTGCAGTGCTATAAGACGAGAAGGAACTCGACGTATAACATGTTCGTTTGTGTCATCCAAAATCGTAGATCTTTAATAAACTTGTTGGCGGACAGAAATGTGACTAGTCAGCGAGTTGCGGTGGATTTTGAATTATCTGAAGCTGAGTGGAGCAAAATTGAACAAATAAAAAGCGTTCCGGAACCACCATACCTTCTTACCGATATTTTGTGCTCTAACAGATCTTCGATTTCGATGGTTCGCCCAATACTAAACCACTGGATTGAAGAGTACTTAAATGATGATATAACCGACGATGATTGGACAATTTCTTTTAAAACTAACGTCAAGGCAGAATGGAAAGTCGCTTTAATTTGAAGATCTCACCAGATGTAGCAACAAGAATGTTGGCATCATTTTTCGATCCTTGTTATAAAGATATGGAGCATGAAACTCTTTTGAATCAATCCCAAATCAAAAAAGGAATTGAAGGGCTTTTGTGTAAAGAAAAAGAATTACCAGCAGAATATACAACATTTCAGCATTCTAAAATATGCGCGATCGACAAACTTTTAAAACGAACGCAGAGCACAAATGATAACCTTGACATCGAGTGGTCGAGATATCAACGTGAAAAACAAATCGAGTGGAAAGACTGTCCACTAAAATGGTGGCAGGATCGTGAAGAAAAGTACCCGAACATATCACGAATGGCCAAGAGATTCCTTTGTATCCCAGTAACTTCAGCATAATCAGAGCGGTGCTTTTATACAGCTGATAATGTTGTCACTGCTAAAAGAAGTTCGCTGAAACCATAATTTTTCAACATTCATTGTTAAAAAAATTATAAGATTTTATGTACTTAAATAAAATGAAATATTCACTAAAATAAATGTAATAACTTACATCAAACTTGAAAGAAGAGTAAATCTGCGCACACTGTATGTAAGTAGCTGAATTTTTTCGAGTAGTAGTTCGCTGCCTCCATAATTTTCTTAGAATAGTTTGAAATTTGAAGGATACAATGTCCTCAAATCGAAAACTTCACAACATATAAACTTTTAGCAAGTCGGGAAGGAAAATGTTCTGTAAAATTACATCAAACTTAAAAGAAAAGCAAATTTTAACACATTTATGGAAACTGGCTAATTTTTTTCGAGTAGTATTTCGAGCTTTTCCGAGTAGTACTTTGTCCACCCCACCAATATTGTCGGAAACGTTTGAAATTTAAAAGAAATACTCTCCTTACATTTCTAAATCTAAAACATATAACTTTCGGCTATGTCATTATAAAAAATTTTCTGTAAAATTATCTCAAACATGAAATAAGAGCAAATTTTCACACTTTTGTATTGGAAGAGTCTGATCTTTTTCGAGTAGTAGTTCGTCCGAGCCACAATTTTGGTCAGATTACTTTGGAATTTCGTGTACGAAATGTAATCATATTTCCAACTTTAAAAAGCATAAATTTCTACCATATGTGCCTTAAATATTTTGTGTGAATCGATGTCAAACTTGCATGAAGTGTATTTTTTCATATATTTGTATGGAAAGTCGTCGAGCTTTTTCGAGTAGTAGTTTGCCCACGCAAGTGGGACACTCCGATTCAAGTGAAATTTAATAGTGATATTCTTGGTATCTGTACGATTCTAAAAAGTATACATTTGTTATACTAAATACCAATATTTAACTTTTTATATGCTTTCAAACATGAAAAATGCTAATTTTTACTACTCGAGCTACTCGTTGAGCTCGAGTAGCTCATTAACTACTCGAGTAGCTCGAGCTTCGAGTAGCTCGAGTACTCGAGCTTGACCGTAGGCTCTGGTTTATATTGCGTTTAAATGTCATTTTCGGAAAACGGTAACTTGACTTTTGAGAAAAAGAATAGGATGGTTGATTGTTGAATAATATTTGTTGAAATTTTGGCCAATAATTCAGAGTATGAGTATCGATTTGTGCATTAATGCATTATCGCTGTTCAATATTCAAGAGTTCTCCTCTCAAAATTTTAATCGTTTACGCCGGATAATCTCTCTCAAATGTTCTCTGCTTGTTCTTTCGGAAAATATTCTGAGGGCCGAACACCGCGGCAGTTGAATAAAACAGTCGTCATTAATTTGATTTAATTTGTTTCTTTTTTGTTTGGTTTCGGCTCATTAGCAATTGCCATTCGGTTGCTTGTTACAAACTTTTCATGTCAAACTCATAAACATATGTATGACTCATCACCCATAATAATGGATTTCATGAATGTCTGATCGTAATTTTCTCCTTTAAAGATCTGTTTTGCTATATTGTTCCGATGCCCTTTTTAAAGAAAATCACAGAGCACAGCTGATATTAATTCAGTAAATATAGAAACTATCTGTCGATCATGCTCAAACTCCGCAATGTACTATAAAACAGTGCTGCCAACTTAGTTTTTTATGCATATGTATATTCTACGCGGGATTTCTAAATGACAAATACAAAATTTTCATTTTAAGTAAAGAAAACGTGGTAATTGTGGATCGAATCTTAATCATCACGATAATTAAACTAAGACTCTTTAAAATTATGGTTCTTTAGAGAAAACATATTTTTTGGACCGACGTCTTAAGTATTATTTATTTCTGCTTTTAGCTCGAACCGAAGACTCCACTTCTTCGTTATTGGGAAATATTTTACCACGGAGCCATTTCTTCAAGTTTGAAAATATAAAATAATAAGTGGTTATGTGAATTGGTGCCTTGCCTTGATAAAACAACACTTTCTTTGTTCGATTGTTTTTCCTTTTTGAAGATAATCAATAAATATTATCCGACGCGCATCCCAAAAAAATAGACTACATAACACGTTGCCAACGGATGGAATTGTCTTCGTCTTCTTTGGACTCGATTATCCCATTAAAGTCCACTATTTTGACTGTTCCTTTATCTAATCTGTAAAGTGGTGCACCCATGTCTTATCCATAGTTACGAATCGATCCAAAAACCTGACTTTATTGCGGAGAAAAATCGCCAAACACCCCATTGAAACATCTTCTCGACGCTGCTTTTGTTCTATTGTGAGCATATGCGATGTGCAGCACATTTTGAAACGCCTATCATTTCAGCTAGCTCACGTACCTTCAGCCGACGATCGTCCAATACCATTTTGTGGATTTTCCTAATCGTTTCCGGCGTGGCCACCTCAATTGGTCGACCACTACCATGTTCTTCTTGGTAGCTCGTTTAAACTCGTCCACCCTAATATTTTATAATTGTAAATGAAGGTGCCGACTCCTCCAGAGTATAATATAGCTCAGCTTTAATATTGGTTAGACTGACCTTTCAAATGAAAGTATTGAATTACATAACGGTGACCAATTTTATCCATGTTTACAAATTCACTGAGATCGCTTACTTTTGACACCTCAAAAAAAAAAAGAACTTTGAAACTTTAAACATATGTTTTATGAAGTTGCCACTTTTCACCAAAGTAATTTTTTACTAACTAAAACACGAACTAGCCGATATATCGGAAGAAGCCTTATTATATGTGGATTATGATTTATAATTCATACATATGTACAAAACCCCATAAAATTTTAGGTTATTAAATGATTTATTAAATGACGCGATCTTATACTCTATTCGATAGGCCTTGCAAATATTTTTCATATCGTGTCCAATTTGTATATGGTTTCTTGGATCAAATATGAAATATGAACAAAAATACGGTTCACCTATTTTTTTTTTTCATATTCTACAACATATCCAAGTTTTATTCCATCGCGGTTGTTACAGCAAATCATAAATGATGACATAATTAAATTTAATTAATATAAGAAAAATAACTGTAAATTTCAAAACTTTCATTAACTGTAATTTTTAGTACCACGATGTGACCAACCAGTTATTTTTATTTTCTCTCAATGTGTTCCTTTTTCCTAAAAGTAATACTAAATTCTCATTCTCATGCCTCTTTGGGAGGTCACGATATTACAAGTATTCAATGAATTTTGTTTTTTATTCGAAAAAGTATTTTTTATTCTCAAGCAAATTTTATAAATTTTTTTGGAAATCTGCTTTTAAGGTTTAGTAGTTGGCACTTCTTTGTTTTACTATTTTTTACTTCTTTTTTTTTTTTTTTTTTTTGAAAATTTCAATTGTTTTTCTATAAGCCAACATATAAAGTACATTTCCTTTTTCTGAACAATATTTACCAGTTATACATATACGTTCTTTGTGCTGGCTGTTTCAGGCATTTTGCCTGAGAAACCGCCAGTACTTCTGTTACTTATTGTAATTGTTTGCTTCAAGTGGAATTCCTTGAAATTTCAAGAGGTTATTTGTTTTCGGTTATCGTGTTTTTTTCCTTTTTGTATTGTTCTATTTGGTATTGTTTTGCCAAATTGTGATTAATGTGGGAACAAAGGTGGCAACTAATAGTAGGGTATGAGAAACATCAATAAAATGTGCTGATAACAAAAGGAAATTTGTAACTAATTTTTAAGTTATTATCAACCATTAAATATATGATTTGTAGAGATTTATTACATTTTTAAGTAATACAGTGAATTTTTAATGAAAGTGATTTAGTAAAAAGTCTTTTCGCAAAAGAACTTTCCTTTAATTAGCTTAATTAGACTAGTTTAATAAGATGTATGATTTTAGACATGCAACTTATTTAATTCTGTAGGAGATTTTATAAATTAGGTATAAATAAAGGTTTGCCCGTTTAACAATCCAATGCAAAAATTATTATTATATTTTGCGGACAAATACTTGAAGTAATAATTGCCAAGCTGACATTTTCAACAACCCAACTGACAATTTAAAGCTTCAACTAAACACATTGTTGCTTACGAGTATATGAAAACAAAAGAGTTAAAATAATTGTTTTAAATGGAAGGTGTGGTCTAGTTGGATCATAAAACTAAACTATAATATTAAATAACGGCAAATGCTCTATAAAGTAAGATCCAGCTATATAGTTAAAGCGGAAATTGTTATTATAATTGGAAAAATTTAGAGAGTTTTATTTGAAATTAAAAGTGTTTATTAAAACGCTTAATTATAATTTTCACACCATTAAAAATACACAAACAATTACACAAAGTTATTTCTAGCTTTTTTTTCAACTATTTCAGTAACCACAGCAACAATATTCAATTTAAAAAGTGAGCAGAGCAACAACAGAACTTTAATGTTTTAAATCTTATTTAAATCATATAGCTGTTTATAAAATGTTTTATAAAAATTTATCTCACCGTCGTTCAAAATGTCCTTTTTGTCTATTGTGCTTTGTGCCTATTAGTTCGAAATCTAAGCTTTTGCAATAATGTCCTCCTTATTCAGATAAAATTTATGATAAAGAAAAAACATGCTGCGAAGTGTCATTGTGCTAAGGCAGTATTACACACTTAAGTTGAGAACAGAAGAAGAAATTTGGACCGAAATTATTTTGGAGAGTGAAAAGTTAAAAAATACAAATGCCTATCATGTGAAAAGTTTATAGAAGCGCTACTAACGTTCTGTTCGACATGCTCTGGTATTACAGACACGACCAACATGAGTATCAAATTAATCAAGAACAAAATACCGTTCTGTAAATGAAAATAATTAAAAATTTCCTCAAGGAAGTCATGTTTCTGAATTTTTCATTTATTATCAGCTTTAATACAATTTGTTGTGACAAGCGAATTTTTTGCCACTCGTATTATTTAATTGTATTAACTGAAACGTTTCATTCACTAACAAAAATTCACGAATTACGAAGGGAATAAGAGCTGTTAAAAACGTTGATTCAACTGAAAAATATCTTTAACGACAAATCTTTTAATTTTCTGCGTATCGAAAGCAACATATAAAAATTTAAGAATATCTCGATAATTTATTTGATACTGGGCCACACCCTAATTTGGACACAATTAGTCAAACTAACAACCTATAAATTCATATAAAGTTTCGTTAATGTGGTTTTCGCTAGATATTATATATTAAAATTTCAGTATGTATGGGAGGTGTCGCCCTCACCAAAAACATATAGTATATGGTACCCCCTTGACTTGAACTTAGCCATATTTCATGATTTTTTTAAACTCTTGCTTTTAATTCATACTCTCTATCTGTCTGACTACCATGGGGCAACCCCATTCCCCCTCATCCAGTTGATCTGAAACTTGACCCATAGTCTTGTTGTGACTATAGATTAATTTTGGGGTAGTCGCACACAGTCACGAAGTGATTTAAACCCCATTTCCCCATATCCGATCGATCTGAAACTTTGTCCATAGACTTGTTTTGGCCAAAGATTAATGTGAAAATTGGTCCACAGACTTATTGTCATCAAATATTATCTTAGAGATAGCCACGCACAGTCACGGAGTGATTTAAGCCTCATTTCCCCTCATCCAGTCAAACTGAAACTTGGTCCATAGACTTGTTGTGAACAAAGATTCATTTAAAAATGGTCACGAAAGTCACGCACAGTCACGGAGAGATTCAAATTTCATATGCATAAAGAAAGAAAGCATTTTAATAAAAAACTTTGTTTTTATGGGTTAGATCGAGACAGCCGCTAAACCTCCAAAAATTTTATTGTTTATGATTAAAACATAGTTGAGGTACCTTTTTTTATATATTTTTTATACCCTATACCACTATGTGGTTTGGGTATAATGACTTTGTACTGCTGTTTGTAACTACCAAAAATATTTGACCTAGACCCATCTTTTATTATACCGATCGAATCAGAGTCACTACCTGATTCGATTTAACGACGTTCGTCCGTCCGTCCGTCCGTCCGTCCGTCTGTGTGTCCATTTAAAGCTTTTAATCAAACTGCAGGTCGCAAATATGAATGTACTGTGATGAAATTTGGTGTATAAGCTTCCATCGGCCATAGAATGAAAGCTGTTGAAATTGGAGAGAATCGGTACATGTTCAGACCTAGCCCCCATACAAACGGCCCCTATGAAATCAACATATATTCCCATAAGATCCAAATTATCATACAAATCTTAGTCAAATTGGGTTTGTATGTATATATTACATCCATTATTCAGTAGTCTAAAAATGATCCCTATTGGACAACTCTTAGTCATAGGCACATATAGAGCTGCTTCCCGATCAGGGTTGGCATGATTTAATCATTTTGATTTAAATCATGATTTAAATCATGATTTAATCAAATGATTTTTTCGATAAAAATCAGTGATTTAATCAAATATATTTATTTTTTTTTTTTTCACAAAAATATATTTTTTTTACAGAAATTAACAAAAAACAAACAAATATATACATGTTAAAGACAGGAATCGTTGACATCTGAGAAATCAATATCATTATTATAATGCTTAAACAAAAACACCAGCTTTCCAGCTTTTTGAATTCCCAGTCGGTTTCTTAATTTACTATGAACAATGCCAAATGTAGAAAACACTCTTTCGACAGCAGCTGAAGAAGCTATCGCCCCAAACAATTGCTTAACAATTGGAAAAATCGTAGAGTATTCTACTTCGGTAAATATGTTCTTCTGTGAAATCCACCACTCTAATGGTGTTACATTTTTTAACACTGCTGGTACGAACATCATACTTTGGAATGGTTTTGATTTTGACTTAAGTTTTACTATCAATGGTAGCAAAACTGAACCATCATAGTGATTTTGTGCTTCCTCCAACGCACTTTCTTCTTCTATATCTGTAAGTGTGAATTCTGTTTGGGTTGGGTCTAATAAAAATGCCAAAAAGTGACTGGGAGTCATTGCTTGTTGATACCTCTTTTGAAACTTCGACATTTGGCTGACATTTATATCAGCATCATCAAATTTAGCTTCAAGTTTCTTCCAAGCCGTTACCGCTGTAGACAGATTTGCATTATTCCTTTGTAAAGTATCCAGTGCTACAGATATTGGCTTCAAAATTAAGAGAAAATCTTCCACTGATCGCTTTATGACCATGTTTTCAACTTTTGTCCTAATATCAGAATCGATAACGTCCCTATTTTCTTCACACACTTTCAGTAGCTTCTGCCACTCCGACAAAAAAACTTCGAAACAGTCAGATACAGTATTCCAACGAACATCTTTTGGCAGCACTAATGCACTACCTCCTTCTGCTTTGTACAATGCGCTAGCTGCATGATTGTTTCGGAAGTATTTAACTATTTGCACTACGTGTTCCTTGATAATGCCAATTTCGAAATCTTTGGAAAGTAAGTTCAACAAGTGTGCTGAACAGCCGTATGTGATTATGTCGCTTTTTTTTAAATCGTTCCGCATTTTAGCCATATTGTAAGCGTTGTCGGTGACCAAACTTGCCACATTGCAATTGTACTGAGACTTCAATTTTTTTATTAAAACTTCACAAATTTCAGTAAGATATTCACTAGTGTGCGGTTTTCCTGTTGTATCCACCGATTCAAAGAGGATCACTTCACTTTGCTCAGTAGTAATAGCAGCACAAATTACCGGTTCATTATGAACGTTTGACCAACCGTCAACAGACATATTGACAAAACTATCAAATAGCTTAGAGAAGCACTGTTCTCTTTCTTCATGGTATATTTCATCCAATAATTTGCCTGAGATATCCTTCCGAGATGGGGGGATATAACCTGGACGCAATAATGAAAGAGCTTTTTTTACTTGTGGATGTTCGATAGATCTGAAACTACAGTTGGTGGCAAACATAGACCTTGCTATTTGTAGGTCAAGCTTTTTTTTCATAAATGTGGGCGTTTTTACAATAAACGGACTTAAACTATTTCCAGATAGCTCCTTTTTTTTAAGAGATGGTGCCGCGCATTCGTCGCCTTTACCAGAAGAACATACAGAGGTGGTAGGTTCAGAAGGTGGCGCAGATTCTGAAAAATAAATATTTTTTATTCCAAAAATACAATGGTGAAAACTGCATTAACTTACCTGTAACTTCATCATCGTCATCCGGAATATTATTTTTGCATTTTTCATAATGGCTTTTCATCCGCTTCACCAAACCTTGCATTTCTTTTTTACAATTTTTGCATATCGCTCGACAGCCAGTTTTAGAAGTCTGTTTTATTGTTAAATGCTCCCAAATCACATCCTTATAGCGAGGCATCTTTGTAAATATTAAATTAATTTATTCAAGCACACCGCACAACAATATCAACAGGCAACAAAAATAAACGATTCTTACTATCGTTCAACACAGTCGTTCGCTTTTCAGAACGCACATTCTTTCTTTTCTTTCATCAAATACGCAAAGTTTACAAAACCGGGATTCCCCATTTCTTTTACAGCCAGTTTTATCTCAAAATATAATTAAACTCAGAGTTGCCACTGTGGTAAAAATCCACCAAAGTTGGTGGAAAACTTTTAGTTTGGTAGAGACATGGATTATTTTTCGGTGTGGTCGATTTTTTTTTGAGGAAAGTTGTAGCAAAATCGAAAAAATCAAAAAAATCAAAAAAATCGCAAAAAATCACAATTTTGTATGGATTTTTTGAAAAAATCTGATTTTTTGATTTTTTCCGAAAAAATCATGATTTTTTCCAACCCTGTTCCCGATCTTCACTTAAATCTATCAAAAAAGGAAAATATTGCACTAATTCTCACTCAAATTTGGTTTATGCTTATTTTCTATATCCAGTTAGTTGGGCCTGAGAGATAGTCTATAAACGCAAGGGTATCGTATAGTCGGTCTAGACCGACTATAATTTTCTTACTTGTTTTATTTTGATTTTTAAAGAGATTCAAAAATTGTTCGATTATGGATCAAAACTATGAAACTTTTTTTAATAAGTTTTCCGTTTTTCATCTGACACATATATTTTAGGTGCATGAAATTCCCATTAGAATACCCCCAATAAATATATTTTCGTTTTCTAATTGGGTTTTACTTTTTTGACGCCTGCTTTCATTCTCCGATAACAATAAATACTTTAAAAAGATGTTGCCTTAAGTTTATAGATAACAGAATTTAATAATTATTGAATTTCTTTAAAAAAAATTTCAGAAATTTGGCACTCTGATATATTTATATACACTTGCTAGAAAAAGTAGCCGTACACTTTTATATGAAAATTTTTAATATTAATAAAATATTAAAATGTTTGGAATTACGAACCATCGACATATGGGCAATTTTCCTTGTTTTTCAAAAACCTCACGTAACGTTTGTACTTAATTCTTTTTCATTACTACACAACAAACGCTGTAGCAACTATAAGTACCAGAAAAAATATTCGTACATTTATGATTAGGGGTATACCACGAATTATGCAATGGCGAACAGGTCTGCTACATCGATTTTGTTTTACTGGAAGAGAAATTTGTTTGCATAAAGCTGATTTGACTTAATTGTATTTTTTTTTTTTTTTTTTTTGGAAACTATATTCTGATATGAGTTCCAAAAATACAAATCCACGAATTCAATTTTGTCAAAACCTTCATCTTGCCGCGGCTCTAAACTAACTGAACGCGAAAGCGGATTATTTTGGCGTGAGTAAAACAGAATCCCAACATTACTTCCTCTAAAATAAATAATAAAATCAAAGACTCTTTGCAAAGGCATCCATGAAGAAAACGTTAGAAAAATATTTAAAAATGACTATCATGTCCGTGTAGCACTTAGAAAGCCATTCAATGCAGATGTCAATAGAAAAAACAAGGAAAGTTTCTTATTTTCAGACGGAAGCAAGCTTTGCTTATTCGGCATTAAAGAAACCAGTTAGATGGCAAGATAAGCGGGTGACAACGCTTAAATGCAGAGGAATTGTGTTTTGGAGTTGTATGACGGACAACAGGGTGGGTAAACTCGTTTTAATTGAGTCTATAATGAATATGTAATGGATATATAAACATTTTAAAACAAAATTTAAAACAAACCCCAACACAACTGGGCCTTGGAAAATATATTTGATTCCAACAGGATAATGATCCAAAACATACGGAGCACAATATCAAGCTATAATTGCTCTACAGTACTAAAACTCAATTGAAATCACTAATTCTATAGAGAATTTGTGGGATTTATTGAAGCACAGAATCCGTTGGCGGAAAGATTCAAAAGCTTCAATCTGGATGAGTGGGACAAAATAAGAAATTAGAGTTCTTTAAATTTGGTTAAATCAATGCCAAATCAACTCAAAGGCTATCCTAGAAGTTACTAACTTAAGCGATATTTAATGTAAATTTATTTTTTTTTTATTAATATTTCAAATATACGAATACTTTTTCTTATGCATAAAACTTGCTAAAGGCTATAAACTAAACTAATTAAAAAAAAAAAATAAATAACTTAATAATTTATGAGAATTAAAAATAATTCAAACTAAATTAATTTTTTTTTTTTTTTCTAGTATGACAATTCTAATTTTAGTTGTACGGATACATATTCTAACAAATGTGGAGAGAAATATTTAATATAAAAACGACTGAACTGTTTTAAAACTCTTTGCAATATGTATATTTACGTATTATGTATGTACATTAGTGTGTCATAAAAAAAAATTATTTTCAATATTGATGGGTGTCCCAGAATTTTTTGAAAGCTTATAGGGTAGAGTATTTTTGTGATTTTTTTCAGATTTTTCGGAAGAATTTTACCAAAAAATCGGAGTTTCCAGACATTTTTTGAATCATGCTCATTACTCGGTCCATTAGCACGACTTTCTTTGATACAAAGTCAACTTTACTTTTTTGTGCAGAAAACATGACTTTGCGTTAACTTTTTGCTCATTTGGGCACCTTTTTGACATCTTTTTTTTTCGTAAATTTAGCATAAATTTTAAAAATAATGCTTTGTAACTTTAAAATTTATATTGAAGTTAAAAAAAACTGATGATACAGTTTAAAGTTATTGAATTTGCTCTCACCGATACCCTTTAATCTTTGTACGCATTTTGTGAAATTAAAAATATTCTAAGGTGTTTTCCAGTTATGCAACCATTCTTTGTGTAAATTAGCTTTTTCAATATCAATATCAGCTGACAGAGAAAACAAAAATCAAAAACATTTTCTGTGTGCAAAAATTTTTCTCAGAGTTATAATAAATCGTTCTAATATATATAAATATTTTATAAATCTGAACCATTATTGAACTGGTAAGTTCAAATTACTATAGAGTAGTCAAATAATTATGCGGACTTATGTTTAAAAATAGATAAGATATGAGCAAAATGATTGATACTGCAAAACCACCAACGAACATTTAAATACTGCAACGATTTTTCAAACTAAATTTGGTCGAAAAACACACTGTATCAAAAACCGGCCGAAAAATTGCAAACAATTTTAAGGATTTGTGGGAAACAAATCGAAAGGTACAACACATTGCACGCGATATAATAAAATTGCACACAAAGTGGTTGTCGTTACATGAAAAACAAGAAAACTTCTTTCTGGAGCAAATTCAAGATTTAATATCCAAAGCCGGAAAAATTAAATAAAAACAAATCATTTAATAAAACAAAGAACAAAGTTCAGCAATTGCACGTGGTAAATGATATCGCAGAACAACTTCAGAACCATACTTTCAGAATTTATTGCAGGGCATAGAGCTACATCGTAAGCTCTAATAAATAATTGAAAAGCAAAAAAAAAACATTTTTAATTTTTTGTTTTGGGTATGAGATATATGCTGCCTAGAGTTTTGGGGGCTTTTCAAAAAATTTAGCATCAACCATGTTGGCTCTCATTGCTGAAGTCTGCGCAACAAAATGAAAACCACCCATATTAAATATTTTAAAAGAAAAAATAAAAACTAAACGTGAAAAATCTCATATTTCTAACAATAAAACAAATCCGATGCATAACTGGCAAACACCTTAAAATATTTTTAATATTAAAATGGTTGTAACTTTGGATTGGTAAAAGAAAATTCAATAACTTTTTTTTCAAAAAATAACCCAGAATTTATCCACCTATTAAACTGCATCATTTCTTTTTTTAAAGTTAATAAAAATTTTAAAAATTAAAAAGAATGATATTTAAAATTTATGCAAAATTTACGAAAAAAAAATGTCATAAAGGGTGCCCAAATGAGCAAAAAACAAGTAAGAGTGTTAAATTCTGCTTTGATACCCTCCACCTCGGTTTGAGTCTTGATAATAAATGTAAATGAAAAAGTAAACAATTTGTTAAACTTAATACCAAATTATTTAAACAAATTCTTTGGGTTGGTTTTCGTCTTTTCTATTATTTCGGATTTATTTCGGTGTTTGCTTTTTGGTCATCGTGGTTGCTGATCGGCATGCATTTAGGTTATATACCTATATGCATGCGTTTCCGGTTATATGACACAACTTCTCGTTTAGTTTAGTTTTTGCTAATTAAATAGCTCGCTCTAACCTCCACTCCAAAGGTAATGGTTGTGTAGGGTGGATTTATGCATTAAATCGTGCTAATTGGAGATGGCTGTATAGTTTCTTTTAACTGGCCAAATATTTCTTCATTGCGGCCATATAGTTCGGATGGAGTAACAAAATAATAACCAAAAAAAAGAAAAAAGCTCTCAATTTTTTTATTAAAATATTGCCATATTTGGAAAACATAGAGAATAAATTTATATTAATAAATATTCAAATTAGGGATGCCAAACGCAAAAAACCAAATGTCCCAAACATTTTAAATAAAATAATTTGTTCTCTTTATTTTCTGAAAAACTTCAAATTTTCATCAAAAAAATATTGTGAAAATTTATATATAAAAAAAAAACATTCTCATCAAATTGCGTTTATTTTTATGTTCGTAATTCTTAAATATCATTTGAGGTTTTCTAAAATTCATTGAATTTAAATTAATGTTTTCTGTAGTGTGATTCTGTAAATTTCAACGATCCGACAATCGCAAAATATATCGACAGCTATTGTTGTTTGCACTAAGGATTAAGTGATTCACTAAGTACATACATCTTAACGACAGTCGACAAATCTATTTTTCTATTTATTTAAATTATAAACGAGTGGCATCTCTGTCAAAATAAGCGAAAAACACAAAGAAGAATAGAAAAAACCAAATTACTTCGTGTTTGACAGGATGATTTTATGTTGATGTTTAATATCTTTATTTTTTTTACTAATATTTCTGTGTATTTATTTGAAAATGAAATAATGAATTGAATATGCTATTTAATTTTTTTATTTATATAAAAAGGTTTTTTAATTAAAGCAAAATATTTTCACTATTTTATGATTTTTATTTATGTATGACGACATTTCAACCTAAAAATTTAAGTTGTTATCGATTGAATAAACAACACAAAAATGGTTGTCGTTTAGATAACAACAACAGCTGACTTTAACAATAGCGAATATCGTTTAAAAATTTTACTGATAATTTTACAATTTTCTTTTTTTAACGATTCGACTATCGTTAAAAGAAGTTACTGAATCGCGATACTGGAAAGCTATTAATTTCTCCTGAATGTCAATATTTTTTTTAAATGTAAAAATTTTTTAAATGTAAACATAGGTATTTGGTGTTTTTTTTTTTTTTGGAATTTCAATTAGTGTTTAACGAATAAAATTTATATATTAAAGATGCAATTGATGTCTTCTAAATTTAAAATTATAATTTCCGACGTTTTAATATAATTTTCTGAAATTCAATTAATTGTAATTTATAATTGGAAATTTTAATTCCAGTTTTTAGAATTGATATTTTCGTAAATTAGAATGGAAAATTTAAAAAGTGCAATTTTGTATTTATGTGAATAATAATGCTTTAGTAATTATAAACAATTTTTGATAATTCGATGTAATCGCATTCATTGTTCTGTATGATATCTATTTGAAAATATTGACATTCATATTAAAATGGAAATAACTATTGCAAAGCTAATTAGAACAATCAAAAATTGTGGCGCCATCTACTGTGGCATAGTCACGCTGAGCAAAATGAAGTGCCACTCTGTTAATGCAAAAGAAATGTCTTTTCTCCACAACAAAATATTGCAGAATTTTATGTAAATAAAATAATATACCGACTTATTTCTAACATGCAGTTGTTATGGATATATATATATATAATATATGTATATTATTTGTATTATTTAATATGTTTATATATTTATTTTTGCTATCTTTACATTATTTTTTTTTTATTAACAACTAGGTATTTTAGCATTATTTGCTTAAGATGTTGGTGAATTTTTACTCCCTTTATATTAACTCGTAGTGTCTGCTTGTCGAAAAAATTTTGGATCGATTTTAACCAATTTCCCGTGAGCCATTCGGTCTGAAATTTTGCAGGCATGCTCGTGGTAATAACAGAGATGATCTAACAAATTTTTAGAGTGATGCCAAAGCAATGGAAACTTTTAAATTTTTCTACCAGAGTTAATAAAAAAATGTACAAAGGGTTAGTTTTTGTTATATTATTACCACAACGACCACAAAAACAACAAGTCCAGCTATGACAACAACATAACATTTAGAATAACAACAAGAACAATATACAAACATCATATTTTTCATTTTTTTTTACTTTTTCAGAGATTTCCCTGGACCTGTTCCACCGATTTTAATGATTTTTGAAATAGAAATCTTCCCATGAATTTGGTGAATCATTCTTACCAAAAATGATCACTGTAGCTGCACTATTCAGGGCGTGATCGTGACAAGAACAACATAGAAAATTATATTTTTTCAAGACTTTTTTTAGGTCTTCATTCAAATCTCGGGCTCTAATCGACCGATTTGGACGATTTTAAATAGCAAACTTTTCAGGATGTTAATGAATCATTTTTTATGTCAACGAGCACCCTAGCTGCCCGATTGCTGCGGTCATCGGGATTTCCACAGACGGACAGACGGACAGACGGACATCGCTATATCAACTCCGGCTGCTATAAGGATCATAAATATATGTATTTTATGCGGTCCAAAATTTTTTTTCTAATTATTACAAACGGAATGACAAACTTATATATACCCTCTGCACACTGGAGTGGAGGGTATAAAAAGTAACCGAAGCTCTTGCTTTATGCACAAAAAAGTAAAGTTTCAACAGTTTTCTTTTAGAAAATTGACTATTGAGTAGCAAAAAAAATCGTGCTAGTGGATCGAGTAATGAGCATAATTAAAAAATTTTTGAGTAAAATTCGACTTTAGCAACCTCTAAACCTTTTTGAAAAAATCTGAAAAAATTCTTAAAATATTTCACACTTTAAGCTTAAAAAAAAGCTGGAGTAAAAAGATTTTTATTTTTGGACACACTAATGAACATATTGTTGTACATTATTGTAACTATTAACAATTTGGTAATTTGTGTAACACTACTTTGAAGTCTCCTGTTGTAATGGGTAAAATAAATGTCGTCACTGTAACTATGGAAATAGCAATATGTATGTGGCTTACATGCTGCTGTTATGTATTCGTTCTTCTAATTGTATGCAATAGTAGATAGTTAGTTAGTGCGAGTATGTTAGTTGAGCCGTCATCTATTCAAAGTTTGCCACTTGTGTGACTATATGCTTGACTGCTTAGTTTCGTTTTCGGTATTGAATGCTGATGTTTGCAATGGGAAACACCTGCAAACGCACCTGTAAACCGCCGACACTTTGTAAACTATACTTTGAAACCAACTTACATACATGAAATATCTATGGCTATATAATGTAATCATTTGTTTTCTGAAAAGTTCACAAACATTTCTTTTTTGAAATAATACATTTTATTAAAATTGTTGTAATGAATAGAATGTTTTATTGAAAAACTCATAGAATTAATTTAAATTTGAAAAGAGCTTACACTATTGTATTTTTTTTAATCGGATGTGTGGTCTATCAAAAAGTTTTATTTCCATATTAAATGTGTTTTTCATGCGAAAAGTCAAGTCGAAAAATAGGAAACAAGTGTACAAACAGTAAACAAAAAAATAACTTATAAACTTATTGAGTAGAAAAAAAAAACAAGCTGGAGTTTAACTTTTAATTGCAGATCGCAAATTTTTCAGTATTGTTTTATATCTAATTCATTGTTTTATATATTTCGAGAAAAATAACCAACAATTTTTTTATTTCTAAAAAAGCGTTTAATTAAAAGTGTTTGTTTTATCAAATATCAAAAATTTGTTATTTTTCTAATTAATAATTTATTTCTTTCTTAGAATTAATTAACTTAATATTGCTTATTTGAATCTAGAATTAGTTAAAGTCCAATTGGAAAATTTCATTTTACAAAAATGGGTGCAAGTCTAGCCAGTCAAGAGAAGATAACGTAAATCAAGAGTTCTAGCAAGATTTCAATAATTGTCTAGGCTAGCATGGCAAATACATTAGGAGTAAGTGGCTCATAAGCTATAATGAGCCATTTGCTATAAAATCTATTTAAAATGTGAATAACGCACAAACATATAAGCCAATGTGTGAATCACAATCAAACAAAGCGGATAATAGTAGCGAGCTGGTGCATCGTGAATTACCTTTATGACATGTACACGCCGATGTGAACCTGCATTCATCAATCAAAAACAATTATGCATCCAGAAACAATGCTCATCTGCAGTAGATTAAATGGGCAACTTCAGTTAATGGTAACTATACATGTGACGATCACTGACACGATGTACGTGATGTTAAAAAAGTGCATTTTCTAGGCCATTTTTAGGAATTTTTTAAAGAAAGACTCCTTTTTAAAAACAGAAACAAATAAAAACAAAAAACAGCAATAATTTGCGAGTTACACACGAGACACTCAGCTCCTTCGGTAGCAAAGATTCCTTCGAACTAATTGAATATAAAGTAAGAAAGTTATAGTCGGTCTAGCCGATTATACGATATCCTATACCATGCCAGACCCTATCTCTAAAGCTCAACTAATTGGATATATAATATTAGCACAAACCATATTTGAATTGCATTTTTAATAATTTTTTTTGCTTCGGATATGAAAAAGTACATATCGGATGCCATATTTATATTGGGACCAGGTTCAAAAATGGACCGATCCTGACTATACTTGGTAAGGTCACTTATTTTTTGTAAAACTATATACAAACCAAATCTGAGAAAATTTTCGACTTAGCCAATTCACAAACCAAAACTTTTATGGTTTATTATTATTGTGAATGAAGACACAAACACATTAACAAATTTAATAAAACACACATAGCATACATATGTATAATTATACCCTATATGTGGTTTGGGAATAATGACTTTGTGCTGCTCTTTGTAACTACCAAAAATATTTGACCTAGACCCATCTTTTATTATACCGATCGAATCAGAATCACTATCTGATTCGATTTAACGATGTCCGTCCGTCCGTCCGTCTGTGTGTCCATGTAAAGCTTGTAATCAAACTGCAGGTCGCAAATATAAATATATTTTGATGAAATTTGGCATATAAGCTTTTATCGGCCATAGGATGCACGCTATTGAAATTGAGAATTGAGAATCGGTCCATGTTCAGACCTAGCCCCCATACAAATGACTCCTATGAAATCAACATAAATTGCCATAAGATCCAAATTATCATATAAATCTTAGTCAAATTGGGTTTGTATGTGTTTATTACATACATTAATCAGTAGTCCAAAAATGATCCCTATGGGACAACTGTTAGTCATAGGCCCCATATAGAGCTGCTTCCCGATCTTCACCTAAATCTATCGAAAAACAAAAATATTGCATTGATTCTTCTCAAATTTTGTTTGTATATATTTTTGCAAAATACAAGAGACTTTTCCAAACATGGTCAGGAGCGGTCCATTTTTGGGCCTAGTCCCAATATAGATATATCATCGATATGAACTTTTTCATATCTAAAGCCAAAAAAATTAATAGAAATCCGACTCAAATATGATTTATGCTTATTTTCTATATCCAGTTAGTTGGGCCTGAGATATAGGGTCTCTAAACGCATGGTATAGTCGGTCTAGAACGACTCTAATTTTCTTACTTGTTTTATATATGTGTTAGTAGCAACTTTAAATGCAATTAACTCAAAAGAAAGGAACAAAATTTAAAAATCTGTAAATCTGCAAAACTGCAAAACGAACGGTTCTGCTAAAAAGAAATAACTTTTAAATAATACACTTTCGGTCAAATTCGGTATAAAACGGTAAAACAAATTGTCAGTCACAAGAAATCGCCTAGCCTATTAATATTATAGATGAGCTATGACTAAGCATTGTCATACAGGGTTTATTTTTGGCCTACTGATTAAGAGATTTAATAAACACACAAAAACCAAAATTGACCGAGATCCATACGATAATTTGGATCCTATGACAATTTGAGTCGACCTCATAGCAGTCATTTGTGTGGCGGCTAGGTCTTAACACGTACCTATTTTCACCAATTTTAACAGCATTCGTTCCACGGTTAATAAAAGCTTACATATGAACTTTTGTCAAAATATATTTATATTTGCGTCCTGTAGTTTGATTTCAAACCTTACATGGGCACACAGACGGACGGACAGTTCTGCGTCGATGGGTGTGATAGAAGATGGTATAATTTTTTTCCTTCGGACATTAAAAAATTTATATCGAATGCAATATATATATATATTGGAACTAGGTCGAAAAATAGTCCGATCCTGACTGTATTTGATAAGGTCACTTATTTTTTGCAAAAACATATACAAACCAAATTTGAGAAATATCTGTGAAATATTTTGGTTTTTTGATAGATTTAAGTGAACATCGGATTGGGGCTATGACTAAGAATTGTCCTATAGGGTGAATTTTTGAACTATTGATAAATGGACGTAATAAAGATACACAAATCTAATTTGACCGAGATCTATATAGTACTTTGGATATTATGGCAACTTTAGTCTATGTGGTATATATGCGGTTTTATAGAATAACCGGGTATGTCATAAAATCAAAATGTTCAGGGGAGCCAAAAAACGTTATATTTGAAATTATGGGCTCGATATAAAGATTTTAAAGCATTTTATTTAACAGTCCTGTAGATATGGGCAATAAATACTTTATATCAAATTTTGAGCCAAAAATCTTCAGAGGAATAGATCCTAGAGAAGGACGAAAAACAATATGTAAATTACACTTAAATTGTGTGAATATAAAACAACTTATGTCGACAAACGTCGTTTTCTTTGAAAAAGAAAAATACCAATGTAACCACCCACGTAGGCATAAGTTGTTTTTTGCTTGAAAATGGATTTTTTGTTTGTCAGCAAAAAGTTAACGGGAGTTAGGATGAGAATATAACAACGTATCAAGAATAATAGTGACAAAAAATAACAGAAATAAACACAAAAGTTTTTATAAGTGGAAACGCAACGCAAACAGCTTTGTACGATGATGTTATCATAGCAGGAGATTTTAATTCAAACCTTCTGGTAGATTGTAGTTTCTCTGATGAATGTGCCTCGATTGGTTTAATATCACCTAATATCTTACATCCTACACACTTCACTGCAACTATTAATACGCTTTTGGATTTGTTTCTTGTGAGTAATGAAATTAATATACTACTCTACGATCAACTGTCTGCATCATGTTTTTCCAAGCATGATCTTATTTTCATGACTTACAATTTCCAACTTGTTATACAAGTTGAGAGGATTACTTTTCGAGACTTTAAAAACATCAATTTTAGACTCCTTGAGGAAGAATTTTTTAATATTGATTGGAATGCTTTGTATTGTTTAAATTCTGTGGATGACCAACTCTCTTTTCTGGAGCAAAACATAAATTATCTGTTCGATCTAACTGTACCAATAAAATCGAAGATTATTAGTAATAAACAAAAACCCTGGTTTTCTTCTGAAATTAAAGATTGTATCAATCAAAGAGATTTTGTCTATGCACGTTGGAAAAGATTTAAAACAACAACATTACATGATGATTATCTGACTGCTAAGAGAAACACAAATAAAATGATTAAAAAGGCCAAATCCAATTTTTATGCTGAAAAATTTTCTTCTGCCATTGGCTCCAAAAGAACATGGCAAACGATACGCGAAGTTGGTATCGGTAAATCTACGCATCGAGAACCATGTTCGGTTGATGCAGATACAATTAATACAAAGTTTTTAAGTGTTCCTATGGTTCAAGCAGATAAAGATTACTATATCAATAGTCACTCGAATAACGATGCTGAATCTTTTTTTTCTTTTGCTGCAGTAGACCAATGCGACGTTTTATCTAGTTTATTGTCTATAAAATCGAACTCTATAGGAGTGGACGGGATTAATCCTAAGTTTCTCAAGATTCTTTTACCTCAGCTACTTCCAATTATAACTTTTTTCTTTAACAAAATATTAACTACAAGCCACTTCCCATCGAATTGGAAAATAGCTAAAATCATTCCTATACCCAAAGCTGGTTCCGATTATAGACCAATAGCTATTCTTCCATTTCTCTCTAAAGTATTCGAGCGTATTATGCACAAACAAATGACTAGTTTCTTGGATGACAATAACTTGCTAACAGATCGTCAATCTGGGTTCCGGAGGAAACACAGCTGCCTAACAGCCTTAGTTGATGTTACAGAGGAGATTAGGGAGAAACTTGATGATGGCAAGACTACATTTTTAATACTTTTAGATCATTCAAAAGCGTTTGATACCGTGGATCATAACATTCTTTGTTACAAACTTAAAAACTTTTTTAATTTTTCTTCGACCGCTACTCAGTTATTGTCAACATACTTACGTGGCAGGTATCAGTATGTTGAAACTAGAATCCAAAATTCAATGACACTGCCTGTAGCAAGGGGCGTACCTCAGGGGTCCATTGTTGGGCCACTATTATTCTCATTGTACTCAAATGACCTCCCAGGCATTTTAACAAATTGTAATGTAAGAATGTATGCGGATGACGTTCAGCTTTATACCAGCTGTAGTAATGCCCTAATCGACCAGTGTATTATCTCTATTAATCAGCAACTCCATCGTATTTATACATGGGCAACGGCGAATGGATTAGAGATAAATCCGAAAAAATCAAAATGCATTGTAATTCAAAAGCGACTTTCCAAACTAAATATTACACCTAATATAATTATAAATAATCAGAAAATTGAAATCGTTAAATCTGCTAAGAATCTAGGTATTTTTTTTAATGACACTCTTACGTGGTCGAACCATATTAACTATGCCTGTGGTCGTACTTTCTCTATGACTAGAACTCTGTGGCAAACCCAGCATTGTACACCTATGAAAATAAGAATCCTACTTGCCAAAACTTATCTGATGCCTGTTTTACTGTATGGTTGTGAGCTATTTGCGAAATGTGATACAATTAGTAAAAGGAAATTGAACGTTGCATTTAACAACATAATCAGATATGTGTATGGACTTAATAGACGTTCTAGTGTATCTTTGTTTTCATCGCAACTATATGGCGTTTCTTTAGATAATCTTTTAAATATAAGAGTTTTAGTTTTTTTACATAAAATAGTGTATACCCACAAACCGGAACATCTGTACGACAAACTTTATATTTCAGATATAAGCAGGGGAAAAAGAATTAGATCAATTAGATATAAAAGTTTAATATCGGAGTGGCATTTCTACATATTCGCAGTATCTCTCTGGAATTCTATACCCCATAGCTCTCAACTTTTAAGTAACGCACGAAAATTTAAAGAAAATATTTTTAAACTGTTTTCAGCATAACAATTTAAAACATTAAATATTATTTGATATTATAATACATTTGATTAAATTAAATTTCAAATATTTCAACTTTATTCTTTAATTTTAATCTTATTGTTCTTTGCATTTTATATAAAGAAAATTTGTAATTAGTTATTAATTTATTAACGATTTTATAATTTTAAATACAATCAGTTCCATACTGCAAAATAAGACTTTTAGTCTTGTGTATGGAGCAGTTCCAATAAATAAATAAATAAATAAAATAAAATAAACTGAAAACTAATACAAAATTATTTTGCATTTTTTTTCATTAATAACAACGTATGTCGCTATGTGTCGTTTTCTTAAAAAATAATTTGTCAGCGATCAAACGTAGGTTGACATACGTCGTTAGTGTTGCAAATTAATTTAATAAACATTTATGTTACGTCGTTATTTAAAGAAAAAACTCAGATATGGTCAATATTAAAAAAAAAAATTAAACACATGTAAAGAGCGTGAAAAATCAATATAATTGGCATCGTTAACTCAAAATTGACAAAAACGGACATACGCGGTTATTCCAGAAAACTACAGATATACCCTATACCACTATGTGGTCAGGGTATAATGAGTTTGTGTTGATTTTTGTAACTACGAAAAATATTTCACCTGTACCCATCTTTGAATCAGAATCACTTTCTGAGTCGATGTAGCGATGTCCGTCCGTCCGTCCGTCCGTCCGTCCGTCCGTCTGGCTGCGTGTCCATGTAAACCTTGTAATCAAACTACAGGTCGCAAATATGAGTATATTTTGATAAAATTTGGTACATAAGTATGTAGTCCGGATCAGCCCATTTTCCGACCTAGTCCCCATATAAATATACAATCCGATAAGAACTTTGTCATACCCGATGGCAAACAAGTTAATAACAATGCTACTCAAATTTTGTTTATGCTTATTTTCTACATCCAATTAGTTGGGGCTAAGAGATAGGGTCTTTAAACGCATGGTATTGGGTAACGTATAACGGTCTAGACCGACTATAATTTTCTTACTTGTTTTGATTTAGTTTCCACATGCACAGAAAACATATTCGTTGTGGCTACCGAGTTTACTGGCAACCGAATTGCGATCAAGCTACTAACCGAATTTCGAGTTAATTGCGAACTAAATTCTGTTGTCGGAACAGTAAATGTTTTATCACAATACAGTTATTGAACTTTTGAACAATTCGGTTGGTAAAATTTTTTCTGTCTGCATAAAAATGACATCTGATATCAACTTTTTCATATCTAAAGGCCACAAACTAATGGCAATGCCACTCAAATTTTGTTAATGCTTATTTCCACATCCAATTATGATCTCAGTAAAATGGGATCTAAGACCCTTTCATGAAAACCATGGTTTAAGGTATAGTATAGTCGGCCTAGACCGACTATTATTTCCTTACTTGGTTTGGACGCATTTTTACTCTATATGGTCTCCTTTTTAAAATCTTTCTTTTAACTCATACTCTCTGTCTGTCTGTCTGTCTGCAATGGGTGGACCACATTCCCCCTTATCCAATTGATTTGAAACTTGACACATAGTCTTGTCGTGACTACAGATTAATTTTGGGGTAGTCGCGCACAGTCACGCGTGGTCACGTACAGTCACACAGTGAACTAAATGTAATTTACCATCATCCGATCAATCTCAAACTTGGTCCATACACTTTCTGTGAAAAAATATTAACTTTGACTTAGCCACGCACAGTCACGCATGGTCACGCACAGTCACGGAGTGATCTAAATGTCATTTCCCCTCATCCAATCGAAACTTGGTCCATACACTTACAGTGAAAAAAGATTAACTTTGACTTAGTCACGCACAGTCACGCATTGCAACCGAATATTGCAGCTTAGTGTTGTTTTTATCCTCTCTTGTGTTCATCGCATATTCTTGTCGCTTTTGTATTCGTAAACTTTCTAATGTGTAGCATTTATTTGTTCTCCTCTCATTGTCAAGTATTTTAACTTTGTCAAAATTTACCATATCTAAAGTGAGTCAACTCTAAATTTTTCGATTTTCACTTTTTCTTACATCGATTTTTCTAGTCTTTCGAAAAAAATACAGTTGTAACCCTCTTTGTGTTATAAGAGTAGCATCTTAGGATCCACTAAAAAGACATATTTTGAGTTGTACCCAAAAAAAACTTGTTATTTTTTATGATCACTGAAAAATCGCAAAAACAACACTTATTATTCGCAATTCTTTACAATGAAACAACTGTTTTTAAATTTTATAGTAAATATTTAAAAAACCGTTTTTTGCCTCTACTGAAAATTTGTAAATTTTGAGTTGACTCACTTTAGAGGTACAGAAGCGATATGCTGTGCGAGTGCTGTGGTTTTTCTTTGTTTGTTTATGTCCGCCTTACGTTCAGCAATTCTTGTCCCTAACAATCGGTTTGTTGTTCATTGCCATGGCATGCAATTTTATATAAGTACAACATTGTCAATATTTAGGATGTCCTGTTTTGTTTTGTTACGCGTAAAAAGTTGCTTTAGAGTTTGGTTTAATTTGTGAGCTATTGTTGCTTTTTAACTCTCCGTCTAGTAACACTTCTGGTACCACATTTTCTATGAAAAAGACATTTTAAAATTTTTGTTTTGTTATTTTATTATTGTTTGTTAATTAAAGTGTTTATAAATAAATTAAAAATTTTTTTTTTATACTAACATAATTAATTTTTATGAATTTTATTATGAAAATTTAGTTTTACAATGAATAAAACTTAAAATAATTATTGTTGCGATGGTTGTTCCTAATTTTGAGTGCAGGTTAAGCACCGATGCAATAATCTTGAATGCTCTGCACAAACTGCATTGTTGCAGGAACAGCAATAGGCCCTTGTTTTGCGTTGACGACCGTACTCTGAACGGCATAGTCGACATGATTGCCTGTTTGTCATACCGCAAACGATGGAGCAGCTGCTTGGTCTTGGTACTATCTAAAATGAAAAAATATATATAATCATTCTGCTTTTGACCTTTAGAATTCTTAATTCTTACCTTGACATCAAATTCCTCCATTGCATTCCGTATCCTTGGATATGCAGTTATGCGAGTATACAGGGCAATGCCAATTGCTTAGTAAGCATAAAGAGGAATGAGCGCCGTCTGTCACTTCTCTTATGAATGCAGCTAATGCAGCGATGTCGAGCATATTGTAAAACATGGCAAGCGGCCAACGCTTTGTTGAGCGATTGCATGTATATGTACCAAGCATCTGGTCCATAGTATCAGCGCCGGATTTGTTGGCATTGTAATCAAGAATGGCTAAGGGCTTCTTCTTTTCAGTTTCCATGTTCACATCGCAAGTGTAATGTTGTGTAGATAGCAAAATTACTGATTTATTCTTCCTGGGCACATATGAGCATAGTGCTATATCGCCTTCGTTGAACCCAAACAATGTGCTGTTGATTGGCCGCGTACGATTTTTATGTAACTCCCGTGGCACAAATGTTTTGTTAGAGCGTACTGTTCCAACATATGCAGTTTTCTTTCTCATCAAAATACGCGCCAAGTTCAATGTACTGAAGAAATTGTCAGCATAAATTGTCCGGCCAGAATCCAAATATTTATCCGCAAGAGCAAGTACAACGTTCTACCCTTGATTTATTTCACGCTCCTGGTCAGGCAATTTACCAGCTAAATCATTCCTTTGACAGGATATAATGATTTTGAGTCACACAACCACCATAACTTTATACCATACTTGGCTGGCTTCGACGGAATATATTGTGTGAAGCGGGTACGGCCTCTGTATGGGAATAACTGCTCATCAACTGTCAGTGAATCATGCGGAGTGTACGCTGCTGCTAAGTTAGACTGCAACATTTGCCAAATAGTATCTATTGCCGCAGTTTTGAGGTGATTAGTCACTGCTGTCGCGTATTTCCATTATCGAATCTAAGGCATTGTTGTATGGACATAAAGCGATTATAAGACAATGCTGCTTTGTATATTGGACAACGCGTTGGGGCCCATAACTGTGCAGAAGGCTCATTATTTGATTTATTGAGTCCAGAATACAAGAGTATAGCCAAGAAGGCATCAAATTCCTTTAGTGTGATGGTTTTAAATTCCTTTTTGTTTGTTGGATTTGCCAAATTATATGCATCTGTTATTTCCCTACCTTTGCGATTAGATTCGCGTATTATTATGTACGCCATGTCTTCAGTGAAGAGCGAGCGGAATATGGTAAAGGGATCATATGTGGTTCCTACTGGTCCTGGTTTCCTCCTTGTGTAGTTGACCACGTTATGAGCATGAATACGGGAAGTTGGTGGTGCATTTTTACTCCATTGGGTGCCGTCTTTCGCAATAAAATAACTTTCGCTTGTTGGTGTTTCTTCTTCTTCATAATCGTCGTCATCGTAAACCTCCTCATTGATTTCTATATCTACCTCACTTTCAGCATCGGAGTCCACAGCAGATAAATTTGGTAGAAAGGGCAAGTCGCCATCATCTTCTTCAGCAACAAATGCCGGAATATCAAGTTCCTCGTCATGATCCTCTGCATTCATAAAATCAGCAAATTGATTATCTACGGCACGTCTTTCCTCCTCAGACATTTGTTGGTAGCGTGTGCTACGACGCACCACCCTTTCAGCAATTTCAATGTTTGATTCTGACATATTATTTTATCGCTTTTAGTTTCCTTCGTACAATCATTGAAATTTCAAACAAGGTGTTGTCATGCGTTCCCGTACTACTCACCTTTAAACCCCAATAAAAACTAAACTGTTGGGCGTATCACCTTGAATTTTCTTTTGGACGATTTTTGACAAAATTCTCTTGGAAAGCAGGGTAACTTTTGGGGTACCTTGTTCTGACCGAAATAGGAGTAATTTCAGTTTGAAAATGAAAAAGATCACCAGGGACCTTCTCGCTAACCGAAGGGTTAATCGTTGAACACGTATTTCATTGTTTTTGTTTCTGTTAATTTGCGAATGAAAGGTACACTGTAAAAAGTTTTTTCTAGCTTTTCTTCTGTATGTTTCGTCTTGGCCATTCAAATTTTTGTTAATTAAACTATTGATTAAGGAAGATGGGCAGTTATTCATGGTTAATATATTTCTTATTTTAACCAGGCTGTCCTTTTGAAATTGTTTATTGCTGATGTTTAATATTTTTTCAATAAAATGTGTCACTGTATTAATTATTATATTCATGGGTTGTGTGGAATTGTAATTTATCATTCTGCCTGAAGATGTCGGTTTGGCGTACCAATTCGTTATAAAATTCTGACCTCGACGTATTTTCTTCATATCTAAATACGTTAATTCCCCATTAATTTCCTTTTCTATGGTAAATTTGATTTTTTTTATGGTACGTGTTGAGTGTTTTTTTGACTTGTCGACTGCGAACAGGTCGTCAATGTATTTAGATATAAATTTTATTTGTGTTTTATTCTCTTTAATTCAGTAATAACTTCGTGCAAAAGTGAGTCCAATGCGATGTCCTCAATCGTTGGTGATAACGGGTTCCCCATAGGCATACCATAAGTCTGATGATAAAATTTGTTGTCATCTATGAATTTATAAGTTTTTATCAAACACACTATCTACTGATTAAGCTTGGCGAATCGACTCGAACAGCTTTATAATCTGTCTTGCAGAATATATATCAATTTTTTAAATAAATGCCCCAATGTTTTTTGCTTTATTTAAAGCAACAATATTTGACATTGTGCCGGAATAATTTCTAACTAACTGAAATTAAAGATAGAAAATATTTGTAAAAATTGATTTAGTTTTTTAAAGGGGAAGAAAAACGTTTTTAGGTCAGTCAAAAATGTGCTCACATGTCGCATCATGTTGACAGTTACCTAGTGTAAACTGATCGATGTTGACATAACAATGTACACTTAGATATTATAGATATGCAACTTTTCATAAATTATTTCGAATACAAAACCAATAATCGGTTTTCATTTCACACAATATAATACTAAACAGCGTTCTTCTCCGTTTGCCTTCATGTTTCTCACAGATAATGCTATCTTTTGTAAACCTTTCTTTTAGTGTACTCGTATGTCAAAATTTTTGTTAACGAATTTTCTCTTTAACTTAAATTTTGTTCTCACACAAAAAAATATAAAAATGTATTTAGTACATGTAATAAAGCTAATTTAGTGTCAATATTGCAAAACAATAAACCAAAAATTTTAGCATTTTATACATTATGACAACCAAAATATTTGTAACTAAAAAGAAAACTTAAAGCCAAAAAGTATTGATCCCCACCTTAAGAAAACAATTTTATAAATTGACATTTGAATGGAATTAAATAAAAGGAAAAAACACAAAAACCAACATCAGGAAAAACTAAAATTTTTCACAGAATGCCAACATGGACATACAAAAACTGTGTACAAAAATTTATTACAAATGTGTTTTTTTTTTTTTTATTTTGAAAATATGATCATTAGTGAGAAAATATGTTTAAACAAAACATTTTAACAATAGCACAAGATCTTGATCTGTTAAACAGAGAAGGATTTTGTTTAATATTATATTGTGTGAAATGAAAAACATATAAACATGTTTTGTGTCGCAAACAATTTATGAAAACTTTTCAAATCAAGATGTGAATAAAACAATACAAATCAAATCATTAAGGAATAGAATGGAATGGAATGGAAAATGAAATTAACGTTAAAGTGTGCATTTATATTTGTATAAATATTTGCCAAAAAAATTTCGTGCATTTTGTTTTAAATAACTATTAAATTGCAAGGTGATTGTGCTAGTTAGCTTTGATCCTAACTAAGATGATATAAAAATGTCAAAAAAAAAAAAACTGGATACACCATTATTATAATGAGAGTTAACTTATCATGGAACCAATTTAAAAATATTATTTTTATAACCTATACTACTATGTGGTCAGGGTAGAAGGATTTTGAGGTAGACCCATCTCTTGTAATACACTTTATACAATTTATGAGTCGATTTAGCGATGCCCGCCCGTTCGTTCGTCTGTGTGTCCATGTTAACTTTGTAATCAAATTACAGGTCGGAAATATGAACATATTTTGATGAAATTTGATACGTAAGATTCTATCGGCCATACCACGAACGCTGTTGAAATTGGTTCATGTTCGACTTAAATTGCAATAGATCTCGCTCAAATTGGGTTTGTGTATGTTCATTACATCCATTTATCAGTAGTCCAAAAATAAATCCTATATGACAATTCTTGGTCATAGCCCCCAGATGAAGCTAATTCCCGATCTTCACCTAAATTTATCTTAAATAAAAAATATTCCAAATATTATTCTCAAATTTGGTTTGTATATGTTTTTGCAAAAAATAAGTCACCTTACCAAATAAAGTCAGGATCGGTCCATTTTTCGACCTAGTTCCCATATAAATATAGCATCCGATATGAACTCTTTCATATCCAAAGACAAAAAAAAATTAATAACAATGCCAATCAAATTAACTTTATGCTTATTATCTATATCTAAATAGTTTGACCAAAGAGATAGCGTCTTTAAACGCATGGTATAGGGTATCGTGTAGTCAATCTAGACCGACTATAATTTTCTTACTTGTTTATATAGAGGGATGTGGTTTATGATTTGGTAATGTAAGACTTATACGGTAACGTACAGTACATGTCGGTAATTTTTGCCGTTTTCTGATTCCATTTAATCTAAACGAAAAAATTCCCATTTTTCATAATCAACATAGAAGGAAGTTGCCTAACGATAATTTCAAAACAAATTCAGAGTTATCCTTGACAAAGTTCCAGTCTTGTATTCATATATTCCATATTCATTCAAAGAAAAATAGTTATCCAAACTCCTTGTGGATTTAAGGAGAGCGAGTTCGAACAAATTTTGACAAGTTTTTTTGGATCAAGTTATCAATATGACAGTTATTATGTTCAAGTTTGTCAGTTTGATCAAAATGAATGATGAAATAGAACATCGTGCTAAAATTATAAAAATATTTTCAACAAACTCCAACTTGGTCCTACAATAAGTTGGCCACATAATCATAGGTCTAACGTCAATCTTCTTCCAGTCTTATTAAGACGTATCAGGAGAATTTTACCATTGATAGGAAACCTGGATCGGAGGGAAGAAAGGAGAGTCCACATGATGTTTTAAGGCAATATAAAGCGAACACATCTGGTAGAAATATAGCCAGGTTAGCTGAGTGCTCGGACTATTTGTTAAAGTTAAAGTCAATGTATGTTTCTAAACATACAAACACTAAAAAGTTCCAGGAGGAACGCTGCAAAATATTTAGAGGCCAAAAACTGAACACAGAAATTGAAACCATGTTTTATAAAAATTATTCCTGCTGCATAACGGATGACAAATCATACATACTATCAGAATTTTCTCAGATTCCAGGTCCAAGTATTTATGTTGCTGGTGCTCGAGGAACTATTGAAAATAATTTTAGGACGCAGGTTAGGTTAGGTTGGAAGTGGCTGCTGATCCAAGGACCAGCACACTTAGACTCTGGGGTCCGTTGTGATACCACGGGACGAATGGGTGTTCCCCTCAGTACCCACCGGAGAACCAGTTCGAGCTTCTAATGAAGCCCCTAAGATGTGAAATTTCCACGTTTGAGAGGTTAGAGAGATCGTGAAGAAACGGCGATCCCAATGTCCGTAATCTTGTTCTGGATAGCGCCGGGCAGTGGCAGAGGAAGTGTTCTACGCTCTCTACCTCCTCCACATCCAAGCAGCTACGACAGAAATCATTTGACGAGACCTTAAGGCGCTCAGCGTGTCTCCCTATAAGGCAGTGCTCAGTAACAACAGCAACTACCGTTGAGATCTCCCCACGGGAGAGTGATAATAGCGCATTTGTACGCTTTCGATTCAGAGCAGGCCAGATTTGTCTTGTGATCCTACACGTTAATCCATTAGCCCATCTGTTATTCGTTATGCCAGCGGTGCGAAGCCGAAGTTCAAGCTTGCACGATTTCAGGGGTGTACCAACACATTCCAAATCCGCTGGAACCTGTAAGGTAGTACCCTGTCTTGCCAGCTCATCCGCTTTGCAGTTTCCCGGTATGTTCCTGTGCCCTGGGACTCATATGAGCCTGATGTCGAACTGCTTGGCCATCTCATTTAAGGACGTGCGGCAGCTAAGGGCGGTTCTCGGGAACATTGATCGCATGGATTTTACTGCGGCTTGACTATCAGAATAGATGTTGACTGCGGTCGTAGACAGAATATTCCGACCCAACCAGTCAGCAACCTCCTTTATTGCCAGTACCTCTGCCTGATATACACTGCAGTGGTCTGGTAACCTTCGAGCCAGATTTAGTCCAAGCTCCCCTGAATGGACTCCAAAACCAACCTGACCGCACAATTTCGATCCGTCAGTATAGAAATTTACGGAACGCCTACTGCCTGGTGTCCTCCCAGAC
The DNA here is from genome assembly GCA_963682025.1 of Cordilura impudica. Lineage (NCBI taxonomy): Eukaryota > Metazoa > Arthropoda > Insecta > Diptera > Scathophagidae > Cordilura > Cordilura impudica. The sequence continues at coordinate 139,691,157 of OY821519.1, forward strand.
CAAGATTCCCTGGTCGGTATTAGTGTACAGTAGTGACGTTCAAATACGCTCCTTGGAGTAGTGTAATCCACGTTCAATGGCAAGTTCCTGTCATTCAGGATCACCCCGTGGCCACAATTGTAGCCCCGCCATTGTAGTGTGCTTCTTAATCGAATGGCCGATGAGGCCGCCGACTGCCTCCCTAATATGTCCAGTGGTATTAGGTGTAATAGTATGTTCAAGGCATCTGAAGGTGTAGTACGAAGGGCTCCAGTGATGCACATGGAAGCCATTCTCTGTACCCTTGCGAGAAGGTTGTTATTGGTGGCCTTCTCCAAAGCAGGCCACCAGACGATGACCCCGTACAGCAGTATTGGGCGAACCACCGCTGTGTAGATCCAGTAAGCAATTTTCGGGCTGAAGCCCCACCGCTTACCAATGGCCTTCTTACAGGAGTATAAAGCTATAATCGCCTTCTTCACCCGCTCCTCCAAATTCCGTCTGAAGTTCAGCTTCCTGTCCAGGAATACGCCAAGATACTTGGCTCCATCAGAGAAGACGACTTCAGTGCCGTTGAGAGAAATGGGATCGAAGGTAGGGATCTTATACATCCTAGTGAAAAGCACAAGTTCCGTTTTGGTCGGATTAACCCCCAGACCGCAACCCCTTGCCCAGATAGATAGCTCTGTGAGAGCCCGTTGCAGGATATCTCTAATTGTAGATAGAAACTTCCCATTTACGGCCATGGCCACGTCGTCAGCATATGCGACTACGCTGCAGCCTTGCCCCTCCAACGATACTAGCACTGGGTTTAGCGCCAAGTTCCAGAGAAGTTGTGGCGTTCCCCTGTTCACAAATCGGGATATTTCCGACGTTCCCAGTTTAGACGTTATCCGCCTGTTGACAAGCAGATTTCCAATCAATGAGATGATCACAGAATTCACTCCTAGACTAGAAAGTGCCGCTATTATCGAGTCCGGTGTGATGTTGTTAAAAGCCCCTTCTATATCCAAAAAGGCTGTCATAGTGTATTCTCCTGCCGAGAGCGATTTCTCGATGGTACCTACAAGCTCGTGTAGAGCTGTTTCAGTTGACCTTCCCTTGCTGTAGGCATGTTGCCTCGTTGATAGCAGTTTAGGGTCAATAATTCTACGTAAATAGGAGTCTATCATACGCTCCATTGTCTTCAATAGGAACGATGATAGGCTTATTGGTCTGAAATCCTTTGGGACAGTGTGTGAGCTCTTTCCAGCTTTTGGAATGAACACCACTCTTGTCTCCCTCCATTTCAAAGGAATATATATGTGTTTATGCAGCAAGTGAAAAGACTGCATAGCCAAGGGGAAATGTAGTCCGACACATGCTGCAATTCAGCTGGAATGATACCCTCAGGTCCCGGAGATTTGTAAGGACGCAAAAGCAGACGAAATTTCCTAAGGAGTTCCTGGTATGACAAGTAATTTCCTTTTGTGTAAATGTGTCCACATTTTTTTGTCCGATTTGGCATCCTGTCACTACGGTAAGAAAGCTCTTGAGTGGTACAAGAACAATAATTTGATTTTTCTTCCAAGACTAAAAATCAAGGTTCTGTGATGAAAACTACTTTATGAAGAAACAAAAAACTCGAATTTTCATCTGATTTTCAAATGATAACCCAAAAAGCTTCTTCATAACAGAAGAAGTTCCAACAGACCTTCTTAGTCCAAAAAGATATCTAAAGGTACGGTCACATTAGGCGATTATTTGACTAAAAACGACAAACATTTGTAAGAGCCAACAGTGGCAAACAACAGTTGTTTCAGCAGTGATGTCAACTTTTAAAACTTAATTCAGTTAATTCTTAAAAAAAGCTGTTTGTTTACAAAAGTGTTTGTTGTGCAAATTGTTAATATTCATTAAAAATTGGTTTTAAAGGAAACTATTATCACAAAAAAATGTGTAATTTTAAAATTGTTTTGAAGTTGTAAAAGTACAATATTAAATTTGTGCAACAAATGGAGTTTAAAGGCTATGCTATGATTTTTTTTTTTTTTTTTTTGGGGGGGGGGGTATTTGGTTTTGTGCTGATTGTAGGAAAATAAATTTTTTCTACGGTCGAGCCTATTTTCCGAGTTACGAACCTCCAAAGTTTTTACATTGACTTGTATATCACTTTGTTATTTAGTATCGGATTTCAGGGAAATTAGTATACCAAATTTCATCAAAATACATTCATATTTGCGGCCTGCTGTTTGATTACAATCCTTACATGGACTCACAGATGGACGGATGGACGAACGGGCGGACCACTATGTGGTTTGAGTATAATGCCTTTGTGCTGCTGTTTGTAACTACCAAAAATATTTGACCTAGACCCATCTTTTATTATACCGATCGAATCGAAATCACTAACTGATTCGATATAACCACGTCCGTCCGTCCGTCCGTCCGTCCGTCTGTCTGTGTGTCCATGTAATCTTTGTAATCAAACTGCAGGTCGCAAATATGAATGAATTTTAATGAAATTTGGTATATGAGCTTCTGTCGGCTGTAGGATGAATGCTGTTGAAAGTGGTGAGAATCGGTCCATGTTCAGACCTAGCCCCCATACAAATGACCCCTATGAAATCGACATAAATTGCAATAAGGTCCATATTGTCATATATATAGATCTTACTCAAATGGGGTTTGTATGCGTTTATTACATCCATTAATGAGTAGTCCCAAATGATCATAGCCCCATATAGAGCTGCTTCCCGATCTTCACTTAAATCTATCAAAAAAAAAAACAAAAATATTGCACTGATTCTTCTCAAATTTTGTTTGTATATATTTTTGCAAAATACAAGAGACCTTTCCAAACATATAGATATAGCATCCGATATCAACTTTTTCATATCTGCAGCCAAAAAACTTAATAAAAATCCCACTCAAATTTGGTTTATGCTTATTTTCTATATCCAGTTAGTTGGGCCTGAGAGATAGGGTCTCTAAACGCATGGTATAGGGTATCGTATAGTCGATCTTGACCGATTATAATTTTCTTACTTGTTTAGTCAAATATTTGTTCAAGTGTGACCGCACGTTAATTATGTTTTCATTGTTATACCCTATACCACTATGTGGTTTGGGTATAATGACTTTGTGCTGCTGTTTGTAACTACCAAAAATATTTGACTTAGATCCATCTCTTATTATACCGATCGACTCAGAATCCGTCCGTCCATCTGTCTGTGTGTTCATTTAAACCTTTTAACCAAACTACAGGTCGCAAATATGAATATATTTTGATGAAATTTGGCGCATAGGCTTTTATCGGCCATATGATGAACGCTGTTGAAATTGGTGAAATTCGGTCCATGTTCAGACCTAGTCCTCATACAAATGTCCCCTATGAAATCGACATAAATTGCCATAAGATCCAAATTATTATATAGAACTCAGTCGAATTGGGTTTATTTGTGTTTATTAATCCATTAATCAGTAGTCCAAAAATAATCCCTATAAGACAATTCTTATTCATAGGCCTCATATAGAGCTGCTTCCCGATCTTCACTTAAATCTATCATAAAACAAAAATATTGCACAGATTTTTCTCAAATTTAGTTTGTATATATTTTTTTTAAATACGAGTGACTTTATCAAATATGGTCAGGGCCGGTCCATATTTCAACTTAGTCCCCATATAAATAACATCCGATATGAACTTTTTCATATCTGCAGCCAAAAAAATTAATAACAATACCACTCAAATTTGGTTTATGCTTTTTTTCTATATCGATTTAGTTGGACCGAAGAGATAGGGTCTCTAAACCATGGTATAGGGTATCGTAGAGTCGGTTTAGACCGACTAAATGTGCCTAGTGTGACCATAAAATCAACTCTGTATTTGTTTCACAAAATTTTGGGCAAATACGAGAAAATAAGTTTGCGTCAAATATTTGCCTAATGTGACCGTACCTTAATTATTACCTTATATATAACATTAAGTTTGCCTTTACAACTCTTCACATCTGTGTAAAAAGCCGGGAATTAAATATATTTTGGTTAAAAGTATTCTTATTTTTAAGGCAATCAAAGATTGCGCTAGAGTTCTGAGCTTAATATAGGTTAGAATATCTGACGTATTAATGTGGTTCGACCAAGTTAGAGTGTTATTAAAAGTTACACTAAGATTTGTATTGTTGAAACGAATGCAATTCTCTCGCCTTTCATAGCAAATTCATTCCTTTGGATTTGCATTTCGTTTGCTTATAAGAAGACATTTTTTTTCAATATCTTTAATATTCTTTTTAAATGTTGAAATAACTTATATTACTTATATATTGTTTGGTAACTAATTGTATTCAAGAGGTCCAACATAAGCAATGCGCTGTTTTGTCAGATCTAGTCAACATTTTACGGAACTCAAATTCAAAACCTGTCTAGTGTCGCTCTGTGTATGCAGTACATTCTGAGTAAATTGTGGGGGGTCTCTACTATTTCCCATTACTCTTTTAAAAACAACGTTAAAACTTTTTATTTATAAAGAGCACGTATGGGTAAAACACTTTTGGCATAATGCTTAAATAAATCCAACGTTGAAAATCTCAATGGAAGATTAAATATAAGCTTCAAAGTTTTATTTTGGGTAGATGGCAGTAACGTTAAGGATCTACTCACTTTACAGCCACAGATAGAAAGAATTTTTTTATCATTAGATTACATATGTATATAGAATAAATGAAATTTCGACTGGCACTGGCTTGATTTAATATTTAAGTTTAAGTTTTAAGATTTTAATAACTTATTGTTAGTTCACAAACCTATCTGAAAAATCAATAAATAAAGATGAATTACAAAAAAAAAAAAAACAAGTAAGAAAATTATAGTCGGTCTAGACCGACTATACGATGCCCTATACCATGCGTTTCGAGACCCTATCTCTTAGGCCAAACTAACTGGATATGAAAATAAGCATAAACCAAATTTGAGTGGGATTTTTATTAATTTTTTTGGCTGCAGATATGAAATAGTTCATATCGGATGCTGTATCTATATGGGCACTAGGCCTAAAATTGGACCGATCCTGATCATGTTTGGTAAGGTCTCTTGTATTTTGCAAAATATATACAAACAAAATTTGAAAAGAATCAGTGCAATTTTTTTGTTTTTTGATAGATTTAAGTGCAGATCGGGAAGCAGCTCTACATGGGGCCTATGAGTAAGGGTTGTTCCATGGGCATAATTTTTGGACTAATCATTAATGGATGCAATAAACGTATACAAACCCAATTTGACTGGAATATATGATAATTTGGATCTTATGGCAATTTATGTCGATTTCAAAGGGGTCATTTGTGTGGGGGCTAGGTCTGAACATGGACCGATTTTCACCAATTTCAACAGGTTCATTCTATGGTCAATAAAAGCTTATATGCCAAATTTCATCAAAATATATTCATATTTGCGACCTGTAGTTAGATTACAAGGTTTCATGGACACACAGACGAACGGACGGACGGACACACGGACGGACATCGTTAAATCGAATCAGATAGTGATTCTGATTCGAACGGTATAATAAAAGATGGGTCTAGGTCAAATATTTTTGGTAGTTACAAACAGCAGTACAAAGTTATTATACCCAAACCAATTAGTGGTATGGGGTATAAATAATAGGAAGATAAGCCAAGTGAGAATGAACTAGCGATTGATAAATTAACATCATAACATCAGAGTTAAACTTTTTTTTTAAATTTATTTAAAATGCCAGTCCCAGAAGCAATTTTAGATTTTAACAAGTTGATATGTTCATCGCATAACAAATTGTGATTTAGATGAATACCAAAGTAGTTCACAATATCCGATTCGGTTATTGCGTTACCAATATGAACCACCATATTTTCCTCAACTCTCGAACGGTATGGTTTAAATCTTACAAATTTAGTATTAGTAGGATTGAGAACAAGTCGATTGCATTCATGAAAATTCAGATAATATAAATGCGTCGTATTCAATAAGAGTCTGTAAAACTTGCGTGTATTTGTACCGAAATAATAGGAATACATCATCTTCATACATAAATAACTCCTCATTAAAATGTATATTTTAATATAATTTATAAGCATTTTGAATAATAGTGGTCCAAGTACACTTCCTTGTGGAACTCCATAATTAACTGGTAGCGTTGAACTTTAATCTGGACCAATTTGAACAAATTGACTAATATTTATTAAATACTCTCGAAAAATTTGCAGAGTTTTACCAACTACTCCTACCAGATCAAATGACTTTGAATAATCAAAGTACAGCCGCAACTCCACTAAATCCTGAATCAAGCTGTCCACAAATATAAACAAGATCACTCACTACTGTTTATTCAGTTCCAAATTCTTTTTAAAGTCAAACTGTCTTTGAAATAATATATTATTATCCTCACGATATATAGAGAATTGTTCAAAAATTATCATTTCAAAAATCACAACTGATAAAATTGGTCTAAAAATTTCAATGTTATTCGATCCAATAAGTTTTGGTATAGGTATAAACTTATGTATTTTAAGAACGTCAAGATAGCTTCCTTCATCCAATATTTTATTAAAAATGCCAGCCACCATCTCAACTGGGATTAATGCATAAACCATATGCTGACGCCCATCGGTACAATTTACTAAGGTCAGAGTTAATTATGTCTACATTTTTATCTATAGACTTAATTGGAGTAATCAGAAGGAGTTATACATCGTCAGTGTACATGTTTATTTTGCAAAGATATAGATAATCTGGTAAGTCGTTGGTATAATTTGAGAACAAAAGTGGCCTTAATATGGATCCTTGCGGTACACCTTTTATAAGGTTTAAAGATTCAGATGGCTAGCTCTTAACGTCTACGGATTGTGTGTGTTTTGTGAGGTAGGATGATATTAGAAGAGTTGATGTTGAAGAAAATTTAAAGAAACGTCTTAATTTGATCAACTGTGTCAAACGCCTTGAAATGTTTTCGCAAGCGTCAGTTAACGCTGTAACGCTAAGGTTTGCTCGAAAGCCACGTTCTTTATGGGCCATTAAGTTGTGTTGAGTTATGAAGGTATTATCCCTTCAAAAACTTTTGACAAATAACATAAAACGTCTATTGGCAATTGTTCAGAATTTGATTTTGGGATAAGTATTATTTTAGCATGTTTCTATATGGTAGGGATACTGCTAAAACTTATAATGTAGTTGAAGAAATAAGAATTTGAATTTACTATAGCAAGGCATTTTATAATATCAAGTTAGTTAATGAATTAAATTCAAAGGAATTTTCCTCGAAAGCATATGAAGAATATCTTATAATATTGTAAAATTCATGAACCACTTCTACCGTAGATTGATTCGTAAATTTTAAGTTCAATTCATCAGTGTCTAACGAACAGCTATAATTATTGCATCTTCCAATGACAATTTCTCTAATCTTGCATGTTTGTTAGGAGGCCATAGCGGAATTGATTTTTTCAGTTGAAAATTTTAAATGATTTAAAAGTAGATGATAATTTAGCTTCTAGCTCGTAAATAAGTGAACTCAATTAACTTTCAACTTAAAAATTATCACATGTTCAATGAAATCACTGATGAAGGCTAAAATACCAAGAACTGATTAGAGATACAGTGTTATTATGAATTTTGCTAGACCCTCAGTATTAAGTAACTCGGGAATTTCATTATTGGGATGACTCAGTAGCCTTAGTCTATGAGCCTCAGCATTACGCCTTATTTCCTCATTTATGGTGCTTATTTTTAAGTCACGATGAATATCAGCATTTCCAACGTACCATGGAGCATTAACAATATTCCTTAAAACTTTATTTTGGAATTTTTGTATTTGTTGCATGATGGAATTTTTTACACATCCCCAGACTTGGATTCCATAGATTTCAGAATGGTTGTGTATAGAAAGTTTGGAGTTTCTACCTATAAGCCAACTCATTTTTCTGTATTTTATCTCCAGTTCGTCTTTTTTCTTTTTGACGTAATCCTTCCAGTGAAGTTTTGCATCTAGCGTCATACCAAGATGTTTGGCAGAGTTTACAAATGGAACTTGTATGTTGTCAATAACAAGTGGTATTTAATTTGTTTGTTCAATGCCCCATCTTTCTGTCCACAGTTGAACCTCATCTAAAGCTGTCTGTCGTTGTTCGGTTGCAATTAAATTGTTCCGTGCTGTTTATAATATGACAGTGTCATCAGCAAAAGTACCGACCTTACAATTACTATTTACTTGCATTCATCTATAATATTAACATGCTAGGCGATTTCTTGTGACCGATGTTTTGTTCTACAGTATTATACCGATTTTGACCAAACGTACATTGTTTGAGAGGTATTTCTTTTAGTCCGATTTGCAGATTTACAGATTTTTAAATTTTTTCTTTTATTTTGAGTAAATTGCATTTAAATTTGCTACTAACACATACATAAAATTATACAATGCCATGTGTGTGTTTATTAAATTTGTTAATGTGTTTGTAATAAAAATGAGTTTGTTTTTATACCCCATACCACTATGTGGTTTGGGTATAATAACTTTGTGCTGCTATTTGTAACTACCAAAAATATTTGACCTAGACCCATCTTTAATTATACCAATCGAATCAGAATCACTATCTGATTCGATTTAACGATGTCCGTCCGTCCGTCTGTGAGTCCATGTAAAGCTTGTAATCAAACTGCAGGTCGCAAATATAAATACATTTTGATGAAATTTGGTATATAAGCTTTTACCGGCCATAGGATGAACGCTATTGAAATTGGTGAGAATCGGTCCATGTTCAGACCTATCCCTCATATCCCCCATGAGATCAACATAAATTGCCATAAGATCCAAATTGGACAACTCTTAGTCATAGGCCCCATATAGAGCTGTTTCCCTATCTTCACTTAAATCTATCAGAAAACAAAAAAATATTGCACTGATTCTTTTCAAATTTTGTTGGTATATATTTTTGCAAAATACAAAAGACTTTACCAAACATCGTCTGGATCGGTCCATTTTTGGGCCTAGATGGATATAACATATAGATATAACATCCGATATGAACTTTTTCATATCTGCAGCCAAAAAAATTAAAAAAAATCCCACTCAAATTTGGTTTATGTTTATTTTCTATATCCAGTTAGTTGGGCCTGAGATATAGGATCTCTAAACGCATGGTATAGGGTATCATATAATTTTCTTACTTGTTTTGTGTTGATTTGTGAATTGGCCATAATTAATAAGCGTACCTTTAGGGTCTTTATTTAATGAAAAAATAAAAGTTCCTAGAATTTGCACTCGAATTTCGAATAGAGCCTAACAAAATAGGGCCAAGAATACTACCCTGATTTGATCGGGTGAAGATTGGAATACTCATGTTTTACTCGAAAGAGTCTGTCTCTCAAATATGATTCCAAAAATTTACTATAATGTTTGGGCAACGACATATGTATCCAACTTGTAAATAAGTCCATAATGCCATACACCATCGAATGCTTTTGCAACATCTAAGAAAATGGCTGAACTTACCTCTTTCTTTCCTGGAGAAATTTCGATCGAATGGGTTATTCTATGCATTTGTTCAATTGTCGAGTGTTTCTCACGAAATTCAAATTTGTGACAAGGTATCAGTCCTTTATTAATAATTAAAGATTTTAATCTTTTACTAATTTATTTCTCGAACAGTTTATCTATTATTGGCAGTAACGAAATTGGTCAATGGGAGCTAACTTCATATGGATTTTTTCCTGGTTTCCATATCATAATGATTTCAGCTACCTTCCATATACTTGGAAAATAACTCATTTTATACCCTATACCACTATGTGGTTTGGGTATAATGACTTTGTGCTGCTGTTTGTAACAACCAAAAATATTTGACCTACACCCATCTTTAATTATACCGACCGAATCAGAATCACTATCTGATTCGATTTAACGATGTCCGTCCGTCCGTCCGTCCGTCCGTCTGTGTGTCCATGTAAAACTTTTAATCAAACTGCAGGTCGCAAATATGAATATATTTTGACGAAATTTGGTATTTGATCTTTTATTGGCCATGGGATGAACGTTATTGAAATTGGTGAGAATCGGTCCATGTTCAGACCTAGCCCCCATACAAATGACCCCTATGAAATCAACATATATTGCCATAAGATCCAAATTATTATACAAATCTTAGTCAAATTGGGTTTGTATGTATATATTACATCCATTAATCAGTAGTCCAAAAATGATCCCTATTGGATAACTCTTAGTCATAGGCCCCATATAGAGCTGCTTCCCGATCTTCACTTAAATCTATCACAAAACAAAAATATTGCACAGATTCTTCTCAAATTTTGTTTGTATATAGTTTTGCAAAATACAAGAGACTTTACCAAACATGGTCAGGATCGGTCCATTTTTGGGTCTAGTCCCCATATAGATATAGCATCCGATATGAACTTTTTCATATCTGCAGCCGAAAAAATTAATAAAAATGCCACTCAAATTTGGTTTATGCTTATTTTCTATATCCAGTTAGTTGGGTCTGAGAGATAGGGTCTCTAAACGCATGGTATAGGGTATCATATAGTCGGTCTCGACCGACTATAATTTTCTTACTTGTTATAGCTGTATTATAAATTATTGAAAGTTTGGAAACTGCGTTATGTGGTAAGTTTTTTAAGAGGTCAGATGTTTTTAAGTCATATCCAGGTGACTTCTTAGACTTAAGTGCTTTGATTTCTTTTTTTAATTCGGTGACAGTTACTGTTGTAATATTTTCGCAGTCGTTATTTATTGCCACACCTATCGCTTGCTTATTTGAGAGATCGTTAGTAAAAACGGTGCTTAAGTATTCTGCAAATAAGTTAACCATCTGAATATTCGTACATGAAACACGTGCAATTATTTAATTTGTTAAACTTTTTAATAACCGATATAAGTCATCAAAAGGTTTTGTGTGGACTGCAACAATATTTTTTTTTACTTCTGATAGAATGATTAGAATCATTGTACCTATTTTTTATTAGAAGTGTTAAAATGAGTTCGGAATTCAAGAGAGCAAAAGTGGTCCTTATATCCAAAATTGCTTTAAGGGCACTTTCTATAGAAAGCCATCTGCTTGTTAATAACATCAGAATTTTTCTCTGATATTCAACTTATATACATACCTTGTTATATAATTTCAGTATTGGTGACGAATATGAGAACCAATTATAAGTCTCTTTGTACAAAAAATGCATATTTCATGGTTAAAATGAACTGTTTAATTTAAAAAGACGCCAAAATCACACAAAAAAACTAAAAGCACCAATTTAGAGCTCTAAAAAAATGGAAAAAATGGGTTTTTTTCGTAGTTAAGAGGAACTACATCTAGCGCTAAGTTGGAGTCGCTGCATACAAGTAATAAGTTGAATTAAAAGCTCTGACAACCCCTGTTAGCTTATCTCATTACTGCTCTCTGTCCACATATATATTACATATTTCTAGATATTTTACAGAAAAGTTATACGGAATAATCAATCTAATTGACTTTGGAGATCATAAGTGGACACATGTTTTACCATCTTATAGCACAACGCATAATACGAGTAATGCAGTTCGGAGTAGAGTTGATGACTTCACCAAAATAATGAATGATCAAACCCCCTGTGTTTTATTTGAAAAAATATTCGATACCGACATTCTGGATTTGATAGTCGAAAACAGTCTACTAAAATTTGCATTTGAATGACAAAATGTTTAAATTGGGACCCCTTTGCAATCTTATTGAGAGAAATTCTTGTCAATGGGGTGTTCTACACGAAGACTTATCAGTAGATGAATCTATGATTAAATACTTTGGTCGCCATCCAGCGAAACAATTTATTATGGGAAAACCAGTCAGATTTGGTTACAAAAACTGGGCAGCAACAAGTTCAGATGGGTACTGCTATGTTGTTGATGTTTATTGTGGCAAGTTAACAAACGAGTTGTTAAGTCCTTGCTAGTAAAAATGCCAATTGTACTAATAGAGCACATCATATAACTTGACAACATTTTTACAAACTATTGTGTGAACTTGTTGTGTGAATTGAAATGATTAGAATATAGAGCAACTGGTACAATACGAGATACTAGAACAAAAAAATGTCCAGTAATGCCCGTCAAAGAAAAAAAGAAAAAATAAGTAGAGCATTATATGATAATCGTTTTAATAAAAATAACGAACTAACAATAGTACGTTGGAAAGACAATAATGTCACCACTATGGCAACCAATTTTATTTTATTACGAGAGCGGATCAATAAGTCCGTGACTTTTCGAAATTCCCTCATAGTTATATGAAATGCAACACTGCTCCCATCAAAAACCAGCTGTTAATAGACTACTGTAAAATTTTGAGCAGGTTCCGTCATTCACTTTGCGTTTAACAGCTGTTCAAAACATACAACCTCGTGGTTTTTTCAAAACTGGAAAAAAGTGTATTTCGAGTGCTCATTAAACATTATTTTTGCGAAAAAAAAACCGTCAATCAAACCAAGGAAAAGCTTGATAAATACCATGGGGACTCTGCACCATCGATTTCAATGGTAAAAAAGTGGTTTACTGACTTTCGTTGTGGTCGCACAAATACAAATGTCACTGAACGTTCTGGACGGCCAATTGAGGTCAATACACCCTAAAATGTGATCAGTTGGGTTTAAGAAAGCTGTCTGCAAGAAAGCTGGTGCCGCGTTTGGGAACATTGACCGTAAACGTAATCTTGTGATAACTTCAAAATTCCATGAATTGGGCTACGAATTGGTACCTCAACCGCCATATTCTCCGGATTTAGCCCCCAGTGACTATTTCCTATTTCCAAACCTAAAGAAATGATTCGGTGGAAAGAGATTTAGCTCCAATGATGAAATTATAGGCTCCAAAAATCCTATTTTTTTGGAAAGGATACAAAAATTGGAGAAACGTTGGACTAAGTGTATTGAGCTAAAAGGAGATTATGCTGAAAAATAAAATTTTTTTGCAAAAAAATTGTGTTTCATTCTAAAAGTCACGGACTTAGTGATCCACCCTCGTACATCCTCTGGGAAAAGTGAAGAGATGGTGTAAGAAGCGAAGGGAAAATATGGACATCAATATACCCAGAGTATTTGTTAATTACAACAAGGGAATGGGGGGTGTTGACCACATGGATCAGTCCGTTAGCCTCTACACAGTATCCATTAGTAATCTTACATATGTTTTGGATTTGGCAGTAAGTAACGCTTGGCGCATACATGTTATACTATGCAAAGCTGAAAATATTGCTCCGATGGACCAACAATCTTTCAGAAGAATTATTGCACGGACGTATTTGCAGCCTACATCATCCGTAATAGTTCGTCTGGATCGAAAAAAAAAATAAAGGCCACTATCCAAAAATAATAGCAAATCAATTGCGATGTGTTGTTTGTCATTGCAAGTGTCGATGGAGATGCGCACTGCGCACAAAATCACTATGCATAGAAAAAGTTGCTTTGTGCAATTCCACAACTAATACGCCCATTGTAACCAAGTGAGGACACCACTTTCTGTAAAAAAAAAAGTACAATAAATTCGATTTTTTTTTAATTCCTTTTATTTTATCGACAGTGAATTAATAAATAACAATAAAAATAATTTGTTACTGACAGTTCCTTTTTGGGCTTTAATGGGTTAAAGCGCTCAAAAAGCCTGTTGATTTAAGTGTCGAACGTTCGTGTGAAATTAACGAAAGACAAATATAATGATATAATAGGGATCCCATTCATTATATTAATATTATTTGGTGGATATTAACTTGTTCACGCTTTACTTCTAAGTTTAGTTATGTTTTTAGCTAAGACTCTTTCTCGAAACTACTGGTATCAGTCTTCGTAAGTCGGTTTAGAACAATTGTTACGTTCTAACGGTTTACCTTCATAAGTAGTTGTGGCAGTTTATTATCGCTTGAGATTTTTATGTGGAGAGATAAAAATTACTTCTTTCTCATTGTTTATCATAACGTTAATTTTCCTTGATATAGACCTATGTCAGGAAAAATTGTTGCGTTATAATATTGTTTCTGCAATTTCTAAACATATGTAGTTCGAAAAGATTCTACAAAGCTGACATCATCGACAAACTTTGATAAAAAAATATGATCTTAACCGAACCCATAATATTGCTTAAACCCTCTATATAGCATCCATACTCATTAAAATTCATCGGGCATATGATAAATTGGAATAAAATAAATTGCTGACATTTCAATGTAAAGGTATCATTGGAAGTATATCGATTTACCTAAGGTAGTGATTTTACTCAAGTTATTATTTAAACAACACCGTCAAATCTATCATTCATACCGTCAAATCTGTCATTTAAAACCATGGTTGATCAGCTGATTTCAATCTATAAATGCTGACTGACAAACACATTCGAGTGCATAGTACAAGCTTTAATGTCAGACTGACTAAACATTTGTTGGTTGTATGTGATTTTAGACGTAGATAGTTTCACTACTTATGCACATACTAAATGAAGTTTTTTCATACTTACTACGAATTTTTACAGGTGTCCAAAAACAATTAGTAATATTATGGCTATTTGTTGTTTTGGTATTAAGTGAGTTTTTGCAAAATATAAAAGTAAAAGAAAAAAAAAACAAAATAACGATAATAATAGAGTTATTCATACAGAAGGCTGGCTGTTTGAATTGTTATTGGTGTGTAAGTATACGAGTATGTGTATGAAATTTATGCATAACCACTCAATCTCGATATACACAATGCTCAACAAGTATTTGGAAATTCACATAAGACACTGCTTTGGGTATAAGTACCAGTATCGCTCGTACACCTATTTATACATTTGTTTACGTGAAGCCTTATTCAATGTAATTTTAGTAATTTCTCATAAAAGAGGACGTCAATTGAATCGATTTTAACTTTAATTCGTTTGTTTGAATGGAAAATGGTGTAAGAAAAACCCCTATAATTTTCATAAACATCTGCCTTCATTTTAATGTACTACAATTTTAGGAATCCTTCTAAATAATGCTTTGTGTAAGTTTGAACAACAGTTATATTAATGTTGTTCGACCAAGACAGAGTGTTATTAAAAGTTAAACCAAGATTTTTTGTTGTTGACACAAAGTCAATTCTCTCGCCGTTGGCAACTATTTCATACCCAGACATTTTGACTTGCTAGGATTAATACATAAACCATTTGTTGACGCTCATCGCTAAGGTCGTATCGACTGTATGGGGGTGCCCAGAAAGAGTTTGCATCGTCAGCGTACATGTGTATCTTGCAATGAGAAAGATAATCTGGTAAATCGTTGATATAAATTGAGACCATAAGTGGCCCTAATATTGATCCTTACGGTACATCTTTTATAACAGGCATGTCAAATTCGTAAATTGCGGGCCGCATGCGGCCCGCGGCATGATTATTTGCAATGAATAACTTGGTATCTTTGGCGACTGATGGGGCCCCTTCTATGACGGGAGCTACACATGGTGTCATTGGTAGACTAAAAGCTTATGTTAAATTTCAGCATAACAAATCTGTTCAACACATCCATTGCATTATTCACCAGCAAGTCTTATGTTCAAAAGTAATTAAAATGGATAATGTATTTAAAAAAGTTGGTAAAATTGTTAATTTTATTCGAGCATGCGGATTAAACCATCGGGAGTTTACATCATTGCTGAAAGATGTGGAATCTGACTACGAAGATTTGCCATATTACACTGAAATTCACTGTCTTTCAAGTCATAAAGTTTTAAGAAGATGTTTACAACTGCTGGACGAAATCGTACTGTTTTTAGAAATTAAAGATTATGAGTGCTCTGAACTGAAAGATGTTAATTGGTTACAAGATTTGGCTTTCTCAGTTGACATAACTGGGCATCTCAGTCAACTCAATATTAATCTACAAGGCAGAAACATGCTCATAACTTCATTGTATGACCAAATAAATTCATTCAAACAAAAGGTATCTTTGTGGAATATACAAATAAAAAGAGAAAATTTATCAAATTTTTCTAGTTGTAAGAATCTTTCGCTTAAATATCGAGAACTAAAATTTGACAAATATGAGAAACAACTGAAAATGTTGGAAGAAGATTTCAAAAAGAGGTTTTCGGATTTTAAAGGTATCGAATCTCAAATAAATATTTTTTGCTCTCCGATGTCGGTCGACATTGAAAATATTGATGAAAATATGCAAATGGAGTTTATAGAACTACGATGCGATACCTTATTGAAACAGAAATATAAGGAAATTAGTATTACAGAATTTTACGGGTACTTACCTGCAGATCATTTTCCACAAATTCGATATTTTTTAATACGCATATTATCCATGTTTGGTAGCACATATATTTGTGAACAGCTTTTTTCACATATGAAGATGAATAAAACTGCGCAGCGAACCAGATTAACTGAAGACCATTTAGCATCGATATTAAAAATTACATCAAGTCAAAGTTTAACACCAGACTTTGATGATTTGAAAAATGACAAGCGGTGCATTATATCCAGCAATAAATAATTTATATTCTTTTTATTAATACATATATTTCTATAAATTTTTTGTTTGTTTTTTTTATGGTTTATTTATATTCAATTCCATTCAAAATTTGAATTTTCAATAAAAGAAAGTAGATGCGGCCCACAAGAGGATTTGGACTACAATTTTCGAAGAATTTGGCCCGTACACTAAAATGAGTTTGACATGCCTGTTTTATAAGGTTTAAAGGTTCAGATGCCTTTGATGATAAACTATGTCAAAGCTCAGAAAAAATCATCTATACAAAATCTTAAACCTTAATAAATATACGTAAAAACTAATAACAAATATTTCTTATATATTACGATTTTGTGCATGAAATCAGACATCGAAAACACTTGCGAAAAAAGTCTACAACACCCAAACTTATATATCCCAACTAACGGTCAATTTACTATTACCAGTATTTTCACAGCGTCTTATGCAATGCACGTAAACCCACATTACCGGCATATGGGTATTTCACAAAACTATAACTTACTCTACTATATTTCCGTAAAATTCGAAAGTCCATCATTATTTTTGAACAATTTTTTTTTGCTTGGACTGTGCGCTGCTTTGCCACGATAAGTTCACTATATTCCCTATCTTATCACAACTTTCAGGAATCCATGTATCCGAAATAGTTATGAAAAACCTTTAAATGGCTTAAATATCACTAATCACTTTTTAATGATCGTCAATAATGGTTTCCGTAGAAGTCGCTTTCCGGGAGTCGGTCTATTCACAGTTGTGGTCAAATAAAGTGATTGCTCTATTGTATTGCGGCATTGTATTCTCTCAATGTATCTACATTGAGTTTTCTCAGAAAGAGCACAATACGTGTTCTTATTGATAGGGTCCCATCTAATGAGTTTCATTTCATTTCAGGCGTACTCCAAGACCCTGTTCTTTCTCCATCTCTTTTCCTTATCTTTCTTAATGACCTTCTTAGTCAAACCTTCAATCCTATCATCTATTTCGCAGATGACAGTAAAATCTGTCATTCATTTTCCTTCAATTGTAGGCATAGCCTTTTTGAGTATGGGGAGGAAAGACTGACAATGAATGACACACTCAATCAAGACCTGTTAACAATCTCTGATTGGAATAGTGCTAATAGGGTTGATTTTAATACGCGGAAGATTCAATAATGTTTGTTGATCCATACGTCAATAAGTATATGTATAAATATAAGGGTGGTGTAGTAGTATATCACATCCGCTTGGAGTCTATAGTCCAGTAGACGCATTACCGAAAAAATTCGTTTATCAGTCGAACTAGCCGTATGTTGAATAAACTCCCTACACAAGTCTTTTCAGACAGTTACAATCTAATAAAATATAAGTCAGATATCCGCAAACACTATTCCCTCTTTATTCCTTCCCATAACATCTTTTCCTGAGATCAACACAATAAGTGCATTTGTAGGGGGCATCCCCTTAGTGTTGCTTTATAATAATAAAAAAATCATTCGTTTCAAGCTGAGTATTCGGTAGAGTTTGATAATCGCAATACACATTTTATTTAGTTTTACCAGATAATTTGTGAACTTCGTTTGTACAGCTGACAAATCTTTTTCAAACAGACATTTACTTAATTAGTTTGTTTATTTCCTTTAACTCAACTCGACTTTTTTAAATAGTTTTCCATTGTATCATTGAAGAGGTTAGCTAATGGAGAAGTTGTAAAATCCAACTCAGTTTCTTGTCTTAAATTTTTTGCACACGTGCAACATAAATAAAGTAGCTGCCAGTAGTTTGGCATTGTTGTTATTGTTGCCATAACAATAATAACAACTACAACAGGTAATTCACATACTTACTGTTAGTTACTACCTGTGTCAAGATCTTCGTGAGAATTAATTTTATCTATATTTACAAACAACCTAAAAATGTCCACATTTGTCTATTGTTGCTGTTGTTTTGCTTGTTATTTGTTGAACACTTGTGTGCGGTTGTTCGTTCTAAAACTTTCTTCGTCTTCGTCATCTACATTTTTGCTTTAGCTCTTTTCATTAGACACGTTTTGAGAAGAAGGTAGTATTCATTTTAAATAGACTTTTAAGACCGTTACGTTGTTGTTTTCTTAATGCTGAGTAGGTAGTTCAACTGTATTAGTTGGTGTTGTTGCTGTGTTAGTCTCGTTGTTCTATTGTAAGGTCAGGTGTAAATTACCAGCCGTATGTGGGTTGGTCATCATTTGGTGTTTGTTCATTGTATTTTCACATGGAATTGGTTTCTTTCTAGGTTTTCTTTATCTAGGTTGAATATTAATTAGCGGTAATTAATATTCTCTTACAAAAATTCCATGAAAGTGTTTTGTTTTTCTTTTCTGAGATAATGGTTAAATGGCTAAGACACTTTAAGAGGTGGTCACCACAAGAAGTTAACAGGATATATACCTAAGACATATATGTATATGAATAAGCAATTAAGAAAAACTTTGATTACATTCCAGCAAAAAAAAAGTTTACCCACATAAGTGAAATAAAGAATGCGTGCACATCATTTCTTACACTTTTTTTTTATAAATAATCAATAACTAATAAAAAAAAGTAAAAAAGAAAAGATTTCGAACAAAACTGATGCCAACCACCATTCCGCACTTAAAAACTGGAGTTTAATTATTTTGATATGGACTTTTGTCGTGAATATTCTTCCTCCTTTGATGATGATAAAGATTTTTATCAATTCAGTGATTACTATCGAAAAAAAAATTTGAGTTCCCCTCTGTAACTGGATTTTAAGTGTGAAAATAAAATAGTTTCTACTTTTTCAGCCTTTTCCAAGTTAACTAAATAATATGTCTACATGATTTCCATATGATATGTCATATGAACATTTCTGACATAACCAGTAATGGTATCACCAGCGCCACCTTATGAACATCTGCTGAGCTAGTCACCAATATTTTGAGACACTTCTCCATCCATCCCTCTGTCTCTCTCACTCTCACTCTCACTACCTACGTCTCACGATCTTTTCGTCTCCACTAACGACACATTGTATGGCCACTGGCTTGATTTTAAATAGTTTAAAAACTATTTGTCAGAAAAACACCGAAAAACTACGGAAATTTTTTCCTGAAACGATGATTTTCTACTGAATTTTCTGACTTAAATTTCGATAAATTAAATTGTGCAAAGTTTCAGATCACGGCGACTGCAAAAAGTGGGTGTACAATCTTGCCAAACTTTTTAAAGAAATGGTCTTACATATATACATACATACTAGCAGATTCCAGCGCTCGAAATTCGAGTGCAATTTCTAGGCAACTTTATTTCTCAACTTAGCCAATTCAAAAACCAACACTTTTTTGGTTTATTATTATTGTGAATGAAGATAACAAACTTATTAACAAACACATTACCAAATTTAATAAACACACACATATGTATAACTATATGTATGTGTTAGTAGCAACTTTAAATGCAATTAACTCAAAATAAAGGAAAAAATTTTAAAATCTGTAAATTTGGTGAACAGCCGAAAAGAAATACCTTTCAAATAATATACGCTTAGTTAAAATCGGGATAAAATGGTAGAACAAAACATCGGTAACAAGAAATAGCCTAGCCTATTAATAATATTATACACTTACGAGTTATGGCCTCAAAAATTATGTAATCACATAATACATTTAAAAGTTCAAACTTCCAAATGCGGTCTAGTGGCTTTAGACATTTTGGGAAGAATCTCTAGCAGATGGCGCTAAATTAGGCTTGAATATTAAAGTTTTTGTGCTCGTTAGAGGGTTAAACGC
Source organism: Cordilura impudica (assembly GCA_963682025.1). Taxonomy (NCBI): domain Eukaryota; kingdom Metazoa; phylum Arthropoda; class Insecta; order Diptera; family Scathophagidae; genus Cordilura; species Cordilura impudica. The sequence goes on from OY821519.1 coordinate 139,711,394, forward strand.
GTTTTTGAAGGCAATTCTTTATCTACAGTTGTCCATTTTAAATTCCATGTGATTTAAAACGACGCGATAATAATGATGTAGAGGCTTAGGATCAACAATTGACCAACACCTCGACCAGTTATAAGACACGAACTTTACCTTTTGCCTTTTTATGCCCTATACACTGTGTGGAGGGTATATATTCATTTGTCATTCCGTTTGTAAAGAATAGAAAGATTAATTTGCAACCTCTTATAATAACTCGAATCTATATAGCAATGTGGTCTGTGTATCTGTCTATTGAAATCACGCTCATTCACAATATAAGCCTTTTACCTAAATAAACTTGGGATAGTATTATTTTCCTTTACTTTTAGCATGCTGGTATTTAAAATGGGGTTAATCAGACATCATCGTGTCAAGATATAACTTAAAATATGGAGACACCTCTAAAAAAATGCTGAAAGTTTACTGTGTTAATTAATTTAGTATTAAGTTTATTAAATTCTTTACTTTTTTCAAATATTTTGTTTTCATATGTTATAAGTAGTGCAATAAGTCCAAAGATTAATGTAGTCATAAGTCCCAGCTGGAGGGTATCAACGATTCGTCATAACCGAAGTTAGCACTCTTACTTATTTTATTTTATATATTATTTCCTGAGAGATTGCCCTAATCAGTTACTCGAAATCTGATCTCAAATTCTATCAAAGTTTTTAAGCATTCGCAATTACAAACTTTATGAAATATTTTTATTACTTTTTTCGATTTGTCAACAATGGACCCAAATTTTGTTTTAGGGTATAATTAGTTTGTGAAAAAAACTCGATTTAAATCCAGATCTTATTCTTCCAATTGACGTAGTATCATTATCTGAATCAATTTAATAATTTCCGTTTATCCGTTTGTTGGTCCATGTAAACCATGTCCGCAAACTGCAGGTGCAAATTAAAATATATTTTGATTTCATCTGCTATGTGAGCTATAGTCAGCCATACGATGATGAGAACTGGTGAATGTTCGCACTTAGTACTTATACAAGTGTTTAATATTATATCGACTTTGTTGGCTCTAAGATCTTGATTATCTTATATATTAAAAGAATTTATGAATAAACTTTGCATTCAAGATTTTTTTCAATATTTTTATTCTCTCAAACCTCTATAACTAGAGTTCTAATTAACGTAGGCTGTTGTCATAGGTCTAAGAACACTCAGTGGATCAAGCTCCTTCTTTCGAGCTATTAACTGCTTAAATTCGTTGGGTTTGAGGAAAGTTATGCGTGGAGAATCAACTTTACTTTTACTGTACGTTAACTTATCTTGGCATATTTTGGCATTACTGTACGTTATAAAAATTAATATAATATAATGCTGCAGAGCAGCAGGGGTCCTCTAGTTATTATATTAATTTAAAAAGTTTAGATTTGCCAAGAAGCATCAATCTAAATCCTATTAATCCAAAGATCACATATAAAAAAGAACTCCCGATATACACTTAAATCTAATTTTGTTTGTTCACATTTTTTGAACACATAAATGACCTGACTAAATATGGTCCTTAACGGCCCATTTATTAGATCATATAATAATCACATCTGCCAAATTTACTTTAAAATAACGTATTTTTGACCTTTTTGGCTTTACCTAGTATGGTTGAATTTAAAAGTCGGCCCAGACCGACTCTATTTGTTGTTAATTGAATTAAAACATATTTTTTTTTTTAATTTTTTCAATAATAATTTTATGTATTTATTATTTTTGTTAAATTTATGATGTTTCTTTTAGTTGTGTTTTCTTTCTTTTTTAATTACTACTTTACATAGAATTACGAATATTTTTGTTTTATGTTTATAAGAGATTTTGACAAAAAAGGGAGAAAAATTGATTAAAAAAAACATATTTGTTAATAAACTATTATACACTTTGTACAATCATAAAATTATAAAGTTTATGTACGCTACAGATCACAGAACATATAAAAAACATTGATAAAAAAACAGTGGTTAAGGATATTTGCTTCTGTTCAAAAAAAAAAAAAAGGGAGAAATCATATGAAAAAAAAATGAAAATATTAAATAATAATAGGAAACACTTATGAGAGATAAAAAAATTGCATTTTTTATATATATATATATAATTAAAATTAATAGGACAAAAAATAATAATTATTTTAAATCATCAATATTGCTTTGCATTAATTAAAAAAAAGAACTGAAACTTAAAAATTATTTAAAAACTTAAAAAAGGAAATAAAAAAATTTTAAACAAAAATCAAAGTTTTTGTTGTTGTTAAAGCTATGCCAAGTTAAAATGGGTTTGTTAATATTGTTGTAATTGCAAAACTATTTGTAGTTTTTCAAACTGCAATTAATTATTCATTTTGAAATTATTATAATTAAGCATAAAATTAGTTGTTGTTGTTTTTTTGTTTTACTTAAAAAAGGGTTTATGTTTTAATAATATTTTCTGTTTTATATGTGGTTGTTTTTTCTCTTAGTTTTGTTTTTTTTTTTTTTTTTTTTTTTTTGTTGCACTATCATAAAGTTAAAGTTATAATTAAAATTTATTTTTTTAAAAACTAAATAAAATGGTTTTTCTTTCTTCTTATGTAGGCTGCTTTTTGAATTTTCTATAAAGAAAACTATTATTAATATTTTTTTGTTGAGAAACTTAAGCAGCCTTAACTTCAAGGGTTTTTTAAAATGAGGAATTCATGGTTTTTTAATTAAATTATTAAAAATTTAATATATTAATAAATATATTTTAAACATCTAACATGACTGCCTGCTATTCTTTTCTTTGTCATCAGTTAACTGCAAAGAGAGGAAAAAAAAGAAAAATTATTAATAATAATCTAAAGCTGAGAAAGTAGAGCCAATGTATTTTGTTTAAATAAAATATTAAGAAAAAAAACAGTTTGTTTAATAATTCTTAGTAAATTTTTGCACGTGTTCATTTAATAGCTGAATAACCTCATGTTTTTTTTTTTTTTTTTTGTATGTCGTTATTTGTTGTTTAATTTGTTTTGCTATTTCCCTACTTTTCATTATAACAAATTTTATTGAATGCACTTTGTGATTTGTTTTTTTCTATTTTTTCAAAAAGGTTTTCTGTTTTAAATACAAAAAATATGTATATAGGTATATATACATATGTATATGTATATAAAGACAACAGTACAAAGTTCTTGAATATGGCGCTTAGAAAATAAAATGCAAATGGCCTGAAAACCGTTATTAGCGAAAAAAATAACATTTACATATGTCTATCAAATAATTGTTAAATTTACTAACTAATAACTTCTTTTCGAAATTTTTCAAAAAATTATGTGTTTTACAAAATTTCCTTAAGACGGAAAATTTAAAAATTTTTAAGTTCAAAATTCTTTTTAGGTACAATTTTTATACCCTATACCACTATGTGGTTTGGGTATAATGACTTTGTGCTGCTGTTTGTAACAACCAAAAATATTTGACCTAGACCCATCTTTAATTATACCGATCGAATCAGAATCACTTTCTGAGTTGATTTAACAATGTCCGTCCGTCCGTCCGTCCGTCCGTCTGTGTGTCCATGTAAACCTTGTAATCAAACTGCAGGTCGCAAATATGAATATATTTTGATGAAATTTGGTATATAAGCTTTTACCGGCCATGGGATGAACGCTATTGAAATTGGTGAGAATCGGTCCATGTCCAGACCTAGCCCCCATACAAATGACCCCTATGAAATCAACATAAATTGCCATAAGATCCAAATTATCATACAAATCTTAGTCAAATTGGGTTTGTATGTATATAATACATTCATTAATCAGTAGTCCAAAAATGATCCCTATTGGACAACTCTTAGTCATAGGCCCCATATAGAGCTGCTTCCCGATCTTCACCTAAATCTATTAAAAAACAAAAATATTGCACTGATTCTTCTCAAATTTTGTTTGTACATATTTTTGCAAAATACAAGAGACTTTACCAAACATGATCAGGATCGGTCCATTTTTGGACCTAGTCCCTTTATAGATATAGCATCCGATATGAACTTTTTCATATCTGCAGCCAAAAAAATTAATAAAAATCCCACTCAAATTTGGTTTTTGCTTATTTTCAATATCCAGTTAGTTGGGCCTAAGAGATAGGGTTTCTAAACGCATGGTATAGGGTATCGTATTGTCGGTCTAGACCGACTATAATTTTCTTACTTGTTTAATATACTTTTCTTTTAAATACAGTTACAGAATTATGGATTCGCAGGCTACAACAAAAGTACGGTTGTATAAAGTATTAACGATTTGATATTGAATATATATAATTAACACCTAAGTTATTTGGTAAAATAAAAACAAATAAAACAAGTTCATTATTTCTTGTTTATAATTGATTTTTTTTTTTTTTTTATTAATAAGATGATAAATTATTTAAAAATCAACTTTTATTTAATATGTACTCAGAATTTTTGCAGACTGTCCTAAATACTTTGCAATGCTAATAAGTCCCTGGTTGTAAAGAATAAAATTCAAAAAAAAATATCTGAAAATTTGCATTGACGCAGTCAGACAATGAAACATTTTTATTGTTTGATTTTTGTTGATTTTGTTTTCATTTTTGAGTACGAAAGTCAACGCATGAGGTGTTAACAGAAGAAGAATTTTTGAAAAACAAAAAAATAAAATAATAAAATTAAAATACAATAATTTTGTTGAAAATATTTAAAATTTACATGTCTGCTACGAGTAAATACATATTAAACAATGCATGAAATGAGGTCATGTTATACTGTGTTGTCATATTTTAGTTAGACGGACAGTAAGGTGATAAATATATTTATATATAGAAATAAATGAATTACATTTATTTTTATACTTAAACAGAAAATTTTAAATTTTGTTAAAATCTTGTTTAAAAAAAAATATTTAAATTTCTTAATAAATTATAATTTTTTGTTGTTTCGTTTTTTATATAATACATATGTATATAATTTCGTATTTTATTTTATATTTTGTATTTTTTATTTTTTTTAAATATTTCTTCTATGTTTTGAACACCTGCAAATACTTAAATTTATTTCATTTTCGCTTTTTATATTTGTTGTTTTTGTTTTTATGTAGCAGTAGCTTATTGTACTAAAAAGCATCACGCAACTTAAATAAAAACCAACAACAATAAAATGTTTTTTTTTTTTTGTTAAAATAAAACGAGACTAAAAATTAAACAACAACATTTTTATAATCATCATTTTAAAACACCACAACACGACCGGCCATCATTTTTATGAAAAATAATCATCATCTTCATTGTCGACATTCACACGCTTTAGTATATACGAGTAAAATAAAGTGAACTATTCATTTGTTGGTCACTTACTTACTCACACATTAAGGGTAGTCACAGTGATTAGACTTGCATTATTTACTTTAAACTCTGTACATAAATATTCAAGGTAAAGGAAAATTCAAGAATTTTAAGTTTCTCACAATCAAGTTTTCCGATTTATTTATTTAGAATTTGTTTAACTTCTCTTAATATTGAGCTTCGTTGTGTTCCTCATAAAGGTCTGTGATTACCCCTATTATGTTGTTTGTTAAATTATATTTTATTGTTTCTTTTTTTTTTTTTTTTTTTATGAATATTTCAAACAACCAGAAATATTCATCATTTCTGTTTCTTTTCTTATACTTAGTTATTCTTCCCCCTTCTGAGGTTATCTTTGTGTTATTTCTGCTCTGCCGCTTTATAGTTAAAATCTGAGATTTTTTTTCTTTTTTCTAAAATAAAATCAAGTTTAACACATTTCTGTAAATGTTTTTGGTGAAATCTTGTTTTTTGTGTTAATTATTTATGGTAGGGGATTTTTTTTAAAATGAGTTTATAGGTATATTTTTATTGAATACATACATATGTATATAATAAACAGGTGCAGAATAATCGGTGACAAATTAGTATATTATATTGTGGTAACATGTTTTTCATGCCAAACATTTTAAAAATACATTTGAATTACCTAAAATTAGGATCTCAAAGCCGATTTAATTTCTATTGCAAATATTAAGCCATTACGAATTTAAATTATTTTGCAAGAACCGTTCCAAATTATTAAACCGAACTTAATATTTTTATTAGTTTCAATACTAAAGATATTCTAAAGTTATTTAAGTTTTCCTGATTGGCTTAGATGTTACCCTCTCTTTCAAACTCATTTTATATTTGAAAATTTATGTTTAGTTAGAAAATTCGTCTTTTAGAACTGGAAAATACAACTTTGTATTATAATCATTGCTGCATTTGTTTGTAAATAATGAGCTGTTCGAGTTGTTCTTGGTATTTTGTATATTTTAGACCAGATGGGATTATTGGGCGTGATACCTCTTTTATCAACTAAATATATTCTAAAAGATATCTAGCATAGCGAGAGTCTGCAAACTTTGTTTGAATTATTTATAAAAGTGGGTAATAGAGTAAAAAATTAGCACATTCCTACTATTCCCATACAGAGTAAATATTTAATATCAACTATATTGCGGCCATATATTGCTAAAGCCATAGTGAAAATATTGTTGGTTATGTAAACGTAACCCAAAAAATCAATTTAATTTCTAATGTACGCTAGAGTTCGCTTATAACAAAGCTAGGTTCTAAATTGTTCAACTGGAAATCAATTACCCTTAAATAATTGGTGCAGAATGTATTATTTATACTTTATATATACAAATGTAATATATGTATATTAGAGCGCCTCACAAAAAATAAGTGAAAATTGTGTCCCCTAGAAATCTACCCTGGTTTGTTTTATAATGATTTTCCACATATTTCTAGCGTTGATCCCTTGTCTATGATTCAAACTAGCTCTTAATAATTACGTTAATTATCTTTCTATTTTTCAACTTGCTTAATGGCACAATTTTTTTTTTTTTTTTTTATTATCAAAGTTTACTTGATTTAAGTTGTCATTAAAAAATAATATATTATATCTAAGTACCATACCTAAGTTAACTGAGATACTCTATAATTTTATTTTTACTCGTTTAATTTGCCTATTTTTAATTTTCTGACCTAATGTCCACATAATAAATTTATTTTTTTTAATTAAGAAAGTTTGCTTGCGTAAAGTAGTTATTAATGATAATATAATATTAAACGAAAAACATGAGTTTAGAATAATCATACCTAAGTTAACTGAGATACTTTATATTTTCCTAAATTTACTTTATCTCTTGGCAAAATTATAACCTATTGAAATTGTAATATTTATATACATGTAGCACTTAAACAATTTATTTGCCTTTATTTTAGGAAACTATGGTAAATTGGAAACTTTTAATTTTTCTAACAACATTTATAAAAACGCTTTCGTAATAAAATTATATTTACAACATTTCTTTCTAATATTAACTTTAAAACTTTAACCAAAATTAAAGATTGCAAATATAAATTAAAAAGCAATCAATACTTTGGAAAATATTAATTTGGTAATTTATTTATAAGATTGGTTTATTTGATTGTTTTATTTCCACAAAAAAAAATATTATATTTTATATATCATTTTACCTAATAAAACTCTGATATTTCGTGAAAAAATCAATTTTTATATAGGTATATATATAATATATATATTTTTTTTTTGCAAATTTATTTGACTTAAATTGTAGTTCAAAATATCCGAAATTTACTAAGGTATTTCGATAACTTTCAAATATACATATCACAAGTTTTAAGGATAATTTAAGAATAATTCACACAAAAGAAAAAAAATTTTAATGGAGAATTATTCGCCGCTGGCTAAGATTTTCAAATATATCTCACCGTCGTCATTTAGGATGGTAGGAGATTCAATTGTCTCTTTTTTTGGAAAATCAGTATTAATTTTTAAAGTTCGAAACTCTACTTTGTTTAAATAAAAATTATTTTCATTTTCTCATCTCCCAACAAAAACCTACCGTATGTGTTAAATTTGTAGCAACTGCTGATGATGTTACTGCCGCTGTTGAGAAGGATGTTGAAGTATTGTTACTTAATGATGAGGGAATTGGTGTAGCAATCATTTGACGGCTGGCGATTTGTTGTTGTGAGGCGGGTAAAATGGTATTTGGTGTTTGACGATCAACTAAAGGTTGACGTTGATGAGCAGGACTAGATTGTTGTTGCTGTTGTTGTAGTGGTTGCACGACTGATCCATTTAAACGTTCTTGTACGCCCTCAAACATATCCTCATCATCATCATCTTCGTCATTATTATCGGTATTCGCCAATTGGGCTGTGAAATTTAAAGCTGCCGCAGCATCGAAATTACTTATTTCCGGATGAGTTTCTAATTCTGACTGCAGATCGCAGATGTAATCAATAACATGTTGTATAATTTCCAATTTGGAAAGCTTGCGATTTTTGGGCATAAAGGGTACTAAATCCTTAAGTTTCGATAAATACATTTTCATTTCGGCATTTTCGCCATCTCCGCGATGTGGTGGATGACGACTGATGCGTCCGTTAGGATTGATGGCAGGCATGGAGGCACCGGTTTGACAGACGGCCGTTAAAGATTTCATTTTTGAAATAATCGATTTACGTTCTTTGAGTAGAATTTTGAAGGCTGTTTTTTAATAACTTTTTTTAACTAGGGAAACCGTTTTGTTTTTTTTCTAAACTTTCTTTAGAATATGCGAGGTTTTCTTTACGTGCTATTTAAAGTGTGTATTTTTTATAGACAAAAAAATTCTTCACAAAACACAGTATTTTTTTTTTATTTTTGTTTATAGTTAAACAAATTGTTTAATTAAAAATTTTATTATTTTAATTTTTTTTTTCTTTTGGTATCTCAACACTTTTATAATCCACAGTGGTGTTTATTTGAGGGGGGTTTTAAAACCGTAATCCGTTTATTTTAGTAAATTATTTTTTTTTTTCAAAAATCTTGTAATATTTCTGCAATAATATTACACGTTTTTTATTTGCTTATTTAGCTTCTTTGCGCTTTGAGTAACAAACTCGTTATGAGCTCTTGCTACTCAGAGCATTGCCTTTTATACCTGCGCTAGCTAACTCCGCCTATCTGTGTGTATGACACTCGCTCTTCTGTGATAACTTTGTACCTAAAAGAGCACAATTGAGTACGAACGTGTACTCAGTTTTGGGTTTATTCAAGAATATTGTTGGGAAAAATCAATGCAAATAATTCCGTGGGAAATTTTATTTTTAATTTTTGTACAGATTTGTGTTGTTTACTTTCTCACCAAATATTATTTTGTTGGGTTGAAATGAGTTTTAAATACGATGAGAATTTAGTTTTTGTTAAGACTCTAAAAACTCTTAGAGTCTAAACTTTAGATTATTGTGTGGAGAGCGTAAAGTTATGTTTGTCAAAAGAGGGTTTATGGATAAGTAGTTTTTATTTTTAGTTATAAAACATATATTATATTCAAATCTAAAGATGATTATGGGCTTTTGCGGAAATATTAAAATGAAATAAGTACGAATTAAAGCATTTATTTATTAACATACATATGTACATATATATGAATATTATATATGGATTCTCGGTTTAGTAATGCAAATTGAATGGAATGAATAGCCCAAGAATATAAATAAGGTTGCGAAAGGTGACTCAATGTCAGCCAAACTAAACAAATAGTGAATGCAAATAAAAGGATCCCTGATCTTTCTGACCATAGTAAAAATATCTCTGAATAATAAAAATATTAAATATTGCTGAAAAGAATTATTGTTGACCTTTATTGTTGTTGTGTGATGGCTTTTGTTTGGCATGAGGTCATGAAGTTAAAAATTAACAAACAACACAAATGTTTTAATTTTTCATTTTATTATATTTTCAATATTTCGAACAGCTTCGCTGTTCATCTTCAGGAAAAAACTTAACAAAAATACAAATATATCACATATATTATATTTATACATAAAAACACTAAACAATTATATACATTTATAGCTCTGTAATTACAGCGCGGAGTTGAAACAACAGCATTTTTGACTTATGGTCAGATATGGCATTTGAATAATTTCAATATATTATAAATGATCAGTTTTTCCTCATGTAAATTCCAACAAATAATCAAAATTCAAAATCATCAGTATGATTTAATTTTCTATTCGGAATGATCTTAAGGCTCGTAAAATAATTTTTAAAATCCCATCTGTTAAAAGAGCTCCGTTTTTAAACAGAAAATGCAAAAGTTGCGTAGGTAATTATTATTCAACTTCATTCTTATGCCAAAATAATTAATAGCAAACAAATTTGTATCCTAATGTCGAGAGTTCCTCATTTTACAATATGTGCTTGCAACAAATACATTGGTAATAACTTCCCACAAAACGGTTTAATAAATTAACATGGTTGTCCTTAACGGATCCTCTACAATATCCCTCCAACCAAAATTGTTCTAGAGGCGCGATTTTCAGGTAGAGAATACCCCTTTATACAAAAAATCATAAACGAACGTTTTCTCCAAATTAACTTATCGTCTCCAGAAGAGTACATGTGTCCTAAATAACAACCATCCCATAAATAATTTCTCTTGAAGCATTTCTCCATCTTTAGCCATGCATTTGGGAATTTTTAAACTCAATTTTAAAACATCTGTTTAATAAAAATTAAAATTCCCAGCATTGTAACTACACACATTCATTTCTCCTTTATATTGTATGTTCCTTTACATAAATTGTTTACTCAAAAACATCTATTAAACATCTTAAGCTTGCCATTGAAACTATGGCTATCATTTTTAAAAATGTACTAAAATCTCCAATAAAATAAAAGAAATTGTCCTTTTTTAGAAAATTTCCTCTTATCATCTTCTCCTTAATATTAAATGTTCCACCGCATAAATTGTTTGCTCAAAAATATCTCTTAAACTTCCTATTGAACATATAGAAATTTCCTAAAATCTCCAATAAATTAAGTCTGCTTCCACAACAATGACTTGTAGAGTTTGTCCCTTTGATGAAATATTTCCTCCCTTGATCTTCTCCACAACATTAAATGTTCCTTCACATAAATTATTTGCTCAAAAACATCTCTTAAAATTCCCATTGAACATACATATGGCTATAATTTTTAGAAATCTCAAAATAAAATCTCCTTCCATAACAGCTACTTGTAGGAATTTTAATATATTTTTTGAAAAATTTCCTCCTTTGATCTTCTCCTTAACATTAAATGTCCCTTCGTATATATTATTTACTCAAAAACATCTCTTAAACTTCCCATTGAACATATGGCTATCCGTTTTAGAAATTTCCTAAAATCTCCAATAAAATTAAGTCTCCTTCCACAACAATTACTTGTAGAAATTGTCCCCTTTATGAAAAATGTTCTCCCTTGATCTTCTCCTTAACATTAAATGTTCCTTAACATAAATTATTTGCTCAAAAACATCTCTTAAACTTCCCATTGAACATATGTATATATGGCCATAATTTTTAGAAATCTCCAACAAAATAAAATCTCCTTCCATAACAGCTACTTGTAGGAATTGTCATTTATTTTTTGAAACATTTCCTCCTTTGATCTTCTCCTTAACATTAAATGTCCCTTCGTGTTTATTATTTACTCAAAAACATCTCTTACACTTCCCATTGAACATATGGCTATCATTTTTAGAAATTTCCTAAAATCTCCAATAAAATTAAGTCTCCTGCCACAACAATTACTTGTAGAAATTGTCCCCTTTATGAAAAATGTCCTCCCTTGATCTTCTCCTTAACATTAAATGTTCCTTCACATAAATTATTTGCTCAAAAACATTTCTTAAACTTTCCATTGAACATTATTTTTAGAAATTTCCTAGAAACTCCAATAAAATAAAATCCATTCCATAACAGCTGCTTGTAGGATATGCCCCTTTTTTGAAAAATTTCCTCATTTGATTTTCCCCATAACATTTAATGTTCCTTCACATAAATTGTTTGCTGAAAAACATCTCTTAAACTTCCCATTGAACATATGGCTACAATTTTTAATTTCCTAAAACACAACAAAATTCAATCTCTTTCTATAACAGCTACTTCTATGAATTGCCTCTTTTTTGACAAATTTCCTCCTTTGATCTTCTCCTTAATATGAAATGTTCCTTCACATATCTATATTATTAGCTTAAAAACAACTCTTAAACTTCCCATTGAACATCATTTTTAAAAATTTCCTAAAATATCCAATAAAATAAAATTTACCTTCACACAGCTGCTTGTAGAATTTGCAAATGGTTGGATTTCCCCTTATTAATATTAATTCTCTGCCTCAATTCAAATTCTTAAGCTAAACAAATTTCCCATTCAAATAGAGATATATACAGATAAGCTTAAAGAAATTTCCCAAATACTCCATTACCATGCAAGCATACTCTTTCTCACGCAGCTGTTTGTTGAGATGTAATAATAGCCCATAGAAATAACTCTGCTTAGGTCAGGAGAAGGGAAAAAATAAACATCTTTCGTAAATTTACCATTCGTTGGTGTGACTAATTCTGATTGGTCGGTTTTCTGCTTTCAGTTATGAACTTAACAAACAAGGGAATTGTTCTCTCTTCTTGTTTAATGTAAACGAGAATTACATATATTTCCCTTTTAGATTAAAGTTGTTATGAGAAATGGAGGGGAAGCACAAACATGACATGATAGAGAAATAAAAATCCCAAGAAAATCTGAGAATAAAATCCCTTTCTACAATGAGGGGTAATATTTATATTGAGAATATAGTTATTGAGAATTTTTCCTACATTTGAAAAAACTTTACCGTTCCATTAAGGGGATATTCTCTCGTTCTCTCCAAAATTCATTGATAAAATAAAATAAATTCAAAACTAAACACACATTATATCTCACAGATCTTAACGCTTATAAATTGTAACTCATGGTTTTGCTAGAAATTTTGTTTTTTTGTTAAATGTGTGTGCGTTCAAGTATTTCAATTTGTTTCTGAATGAATATTAATGTGAAAATAATGTGTGGTGCTGCATGCACCTTTTTCCTATTTACTCATATTCATATCTATTGTTGCTGTTTAAATTATTGTGTTGTTAGATTGTTATTATCTTAATTTCTGCTGTCTTCTACAGTAAGAGTGTGCTTATAAATATTTGTCTTAGGCACGCATGTTAATTTAGTACTTTTTCCTGTATTTTTCATTTTCAAAATATTTCTACGAAAAAATATTTCTTTGACAAAATTTAAAGAAAACGAAAAATATATTAATATCTCTGTAATTAGTTAGTTTTTTAAAAGAAAATATTGATTTAAATCTGTTTTCCAACAGCAAAGACAAAATGTATTAGAACAATTTTTTATATTGAATATCTATCTCAATTTAAAGAATTAATTAGAAGTCTCAAAGTTATAATCAACAATTAGTCATATTGTGGAACTTCAATATGTCAATTCCGAGGTACTTTTCAGAAATAAAGTACTTATCACAGTTACCAATACACATCCATACCTGGTTTTCATTGTTTGTATGATTTTATTTACATATATTTTTATGTTTGTTTTTATATATTTTCATTGTGTCTGCGGCAATCACAATTTTTGAGGGTTTATTAATTGTTATTTCATAGTTAAAATATTTGTTACCGAAAGTATTTATATTTTCGTATCTTTATTTCTTTTGAGAGTGTTATAAAGGGTTAGAAAAGCTATGAATAAAATCTCGTTTATAAAAGATTCCTGACAAAACTGATAATGTGTGATTAAGGGTTTTTAAGGTGTTTATTTTTGTTCATCTTTATTGTAATAAAGGGTACGACTTTTTTTAGTTTTGACTCTATTTCACGCATCTAATCCTACTTAATAATTTTTAACTCCTTCAAAGAGTATATGACTGTTTTTTTTTTTTTTTTTATATAATAAAATATATTTACGTCCGAACAATTATTCTGCGAAAGTATTGACGAGATTTCTTATGAAACGGTGCAGTCATACTTATTAACTTTAAGCTGAGGGATATGAGATGCAACTGCCTTAGGGGTAATATGAGGGTGTTCGAAGAACAACCCGACATGCCGTATAGATGGTGAGAAGTAGCGATCATATACATAAATCATATGTTTTCAGTTTCAAGGCGCCAAGGCGGAAAAGTGAGCCACCGTTATGTAATTCGACACTTTGAAAGGTCTCAGTCCAATCAATATTAATTCTGAGCTCGATTCTACTCTGGGGGAGTCTGCTCCTCAGTTAATGACTTGATGACTTGAAAATATTGGTTGTCATAGTTTAAACGAGGCCTGCAATGACGAACACTGATGTGGTCGACCAAATGAGATGATTATGCTAGAAACGGAAATCCACAAAATGGTATTGGATGATTGTCGGCTAAAGGTACGTGAACTAGCTGAAATGATAGGCGTTTCACAAAGATTGGTGCTGCTTTTGTTCACAATAGAATAGGGTTTGACGATGCTTCACCGCAATAAAGCCGAGTTTTTGCGGCGATTCGTAACCATTGCACATTTGAGCTTTTTCGTTGCAAAAATCATAACTTTAGAACCAAATAAGATTATCAAAAAATGTAAAAGGCATATGACAGAGAATTGATCAGCCTATGAAATGAATACAGTAGAATCTCAGAAATTAGGACCACTTCGTACATAGGGCAGTTCTAATTTCTGAAAAGTTCTAATTTCTGGACATTTTTTTTTACAGAAAATTATAAAACAAACTAGTTATATAAGCGTTATTTTAACACAAAACAATTTTTCTTTAATAATATTTAATTAATTGAACATATTAAATTCATAGAAAAACTTTAAATTTTTTTTATTATTAGGTATGTACTTAATTGTTTTTTATACCCTCCACTCCAGTGTGCAGAGGGTATATATAAGTTTGTCATTCCGTTTGTAATAATTAGAAAAAAAATTTTGGATTCCATAAAATATATATTTGTGATCCTTATAACAATCCTGAAAAGTTTTCTGTTTAAAATCGTCCAAATCGGTCGATTAGGGCCCGAGATTTGAATGAAAAACTAAAAAAAGTCTTGAAAAAATATAATTTTCTATGTTGTTCTTGTCACGATCACGCCGTCAATAGGATAGCTAAGGTGATCATTTTTAGTGAGAATGATTCTCCAAATTCATGGGAAGGCTTCTATTTCAAAAATCATTAAAATCGGTGGAACAGGTCCAGGGAAATCTCTGAAAATTTAAAAAAAAAATGAAAAATATAGTGTTCTTGTTGTTATTCTAAATGTTATATTGTTGTCATAGCTGGACTTGTTGTTTTTGTGGTCGTTGTGGTAATAATATAATAAAAACTAACCCTTTGTACATTTTTTTTATCAACTCTGGTAGAAAAATTTAAAAGTTTCCATTGTTTTGGCATCACTTAAAAAATTTACTAGATCATTTCTGTCATTGCCACGAGCCTGCCTGCAAAGTTTCAGATCGATTGGGTCACGGGAAAGGGGTTAAAATCGATCCAAAATTTTTTCGCCAAGCAGGCACTACGAGTTAATATAAAGGGAGTAAAAATTCACCAGCATCTAAAGCAAATAATGCTAAAATACCTAGTTATTAATAAAAAGAAAACAATGTAAATTTAGCCCAAAAAAACATTTTACGTATTAATTTATTTAAAGAGAAAAACACAAAAATAACGCTTGATGTTGTATTTTTTGTTTGTAATATATACATATACATACATACACATATTAAATAATACAAATAATATACATATATTCTATATATGTATGTATATCCGTAATAACTGCATGTTAGAAATAAATCGGTATATTATATTATTTACATAAAATTCTTCAATATTTTGTAGAGGGGAAAATACATTTCTTTTGCATTAACAGAGTGTCACTTCATTTTGCTCAGCGTGAATATGCCACAGTAGATGGCTCCACAATTTTTGTTCTAATTAGCTTTGCAATAGTTATTTATATTTTAACATGAATGTCAATATTTTCGACTAGATATCATACAGAACAATGTTAAGAGTATACACGGGCTGGTCTTTTATTTCATACATATTTTCATTATTCTTTTACAAACATGAACATAAGTTTGGCATATTAACTTTTTGTTGTCTTTACAAAATAGAGTTACCGAGTTATCAATGAGTTGTTTGCTTTCAAAAAGGTTCTACATAGTTATATAGAATTATTATTCTGCTTTACCTACAAAATATCAGATTGCGATTACATCTAATTTTTAAAAATTGTTTATAATTACTAAAGCAATATTATTCATATAAATACAAAATTGCACTTTTTAAATTTTCCATTCAAATTTAAGAAAATATCAATTCTAAAAACTGGAATTAAAATTTCTAATTATAAATTAGAAAATATTAACTGAATTTCAGAAAATCATATCAAAACGTCGGAAATAATAATTTTAAATTTAGAAGACATCAATTGCATTTTTAATATACATATAAATTTTATTCGTTAAACACAAATTGAAATCCTAAAAAAAAACACCAAATATGTTAACATTTTAAAAATGTTTACATAAAAAAAAATATTGGCTTTCAGGAAAAATTAATAGCTTTTCAGTAACTTCTTTTAACGATAGTCGAATCGTTAAAAAAAAGAAAAGCAAAATTATCAGTAAAATTTTTAAACGATATTCGCTATTGTTAAAGTCAGCTGTTGTTGTTATCTAAACGACAACCATTTTTGTGTTGTTTATTTAATCGATAAAAACTTAAATTTTTAGGTTGAAATGTCGTCATACATAAATAAAAAACATAAAATAGAGAAAATATTTTGCTTCTATTAAAAAACTTTTTTATATAAATAAAAAAATTAAATAGCATATTCTATTCATTATTTCATTTTCATATAAATAATCAGAAATATAAGTAAAACAAATAGAGATATTTAACATAAACATAAAATCATCCTGCCAAACACGAAGTAATTTGTTTTTTTCTATTCTTCTTTGTGTTTTTCGCTTATTTTAACAGAGATGCCACTCGTTTACAATTCAAATAAATAGAAAAATAGATTTGTCGACTGTCGTTAAGATGTATGTACTTAGTGAATCACTTAATCCTTAGCGCAAACAACAATAGCTGCCGATATATTTTGCGATTGTCGGATCGTTGAAATTCTGTCGAATTGTTGAATTCACACTACAGAAAACATTAATTTAAATTCAATGAAATTTAGAAAACCTCAAATGATACTTAAGAATTGCGAACATAAAAATTGTTACATAAATAAACGCAATTTGATGAGAATTTTATTTATACATATATTATTTTTCACAATTTTTTTTTGGATGAATATTTGAAGTTTTTCAGAAAATAAAGATAACAAATTATTTTATTTAAAATGTTTGGGACATTTGGTTTTTTGCGTTTGGCATCCCTAATTTGATAATTTATTATTATAAATTTATTCTCTATTTTTCCAAATATGGCAATATTTTAATAAAAAAATTGAGAGAGTTTTTTTTTGGTTATTATTTTGTTACTCCATCCGAACTATATGGCCGCAATGAAAAAATATTTCGCCAGTTAAAAGAAACTATACAGCTATCTCCAATTAGCACGATTTAATGCATATAGCCACCCTACACAACCATTACCTTTGCAATGGAGGTTAGGGCGAGCTATTTAATTAGCAAAAACTAAATTAAACGAGAAGTTATGTCATATAACCGGAAACGCATGCATGTAGAAAACGCATGCATATTTTTCCAATATTTTGTTTACATTTATTATCAATACTCAAACCGAGGTGGAGGGTATCAAAGATTCGGCACAGCCGAGTTTAACACTCTTACTTGTTTAACATAAAATCAGTAATACTTGTTTGTTTTTTTGATTTATTTAAACTGGATACAACGATATCGTTACGGACGTCCAACAGGTTGGACATGTGTTTACTGGAAAATATATAACATTAAGGAAAGCTGGCGTTATGTTGACAATATCGAAGTCACTGCTATCTGAAGCCTCCTCATCGCTATTCTCTGCATTAGATCCGTCAGTAAACACGTCTTCATTCCATTCTTCGATTTCATTTACAGTTACGAAATTATTTGCCATAATTTCATTCAAAAGATTAAGATTTAGTTGAAGAACTTCATTGCAATCCTCATTTTGTTGAGCCAATTGTGCTATTGGCAAATCATCATCGCTGTCGCAATCGCCTGAGTCCCAATTTAATAATTTGTAATTTATTTGTATAAATAAGTTTTGTCAGTTTGATAGGATTTTGAATCATTGGCTGCACAGCTGCTGTAACATTTGGCGGCAAAAATATGCAATTATGTTACCGTCCTCGCTTTGAAGTTTGTCAATTGGTGCATGAGCGGAGCAGTTATCTACTAGCAGAAGAGCTTTTGGGGCAAATTATTGTCTTCAGAAAATCGGATGACCTGTAAAAAAAAACAAAAATGTAAAAATACATAAGGAACTTAAAATATGCATTGGTTAAACATATCTTGTGAAACCAATGATGAAACATACGGGAAGTCATCTAAGCATTTTTTGAAAAGTCATAATGAAGTGGGTTATTAAATCCTCTGAAGCATCTTGGCTTTTTAGCTTTTCCAATAACCTTTTGAATTTTAAATCCTTGGGCACTTTTTTCACAAGCAGCGACAAATGTTTTATACGGAAGGCAACGGAAAAATAATCCGCTTTCATCAGCATTATAGATTTGAGTTTCCAATAAACCCACTTCCGCGACTTTTGCACGAAATCTGTGTAGAAATGGAGTGACCTCACCAACATCACCCGAAAGTATTCCACCACCAATTTTTAAAAACCATATTCCATGACGGGTTTTAAATTTGGAAAACCATCCATCACTTGCAGGAAATGCGTTTTCACCTTTATCGGGGTACGCTTCACTAAAAATTGACTTAGCTTTTGCTTTTAATAAGGGTCCTGTCAGTGTGTTCTTCTTTTCACGTTGATTTAAAAACCACTTATAAAGACACTTTTCCATTTCCTCATATTCTGCGTTGTGAAAAGATTTTTTTTGCTTCGTGATAACTGCATCCATTATTTCTTGTTTTTTTGATTTTATGTAGCTTATGGCAGATTTTGCAACATTAAAATCTTGAGCTAAACGATTTCCACTTACGCCTTCATTAAGTCTTTTTAATATTTTAACCTTAGTATCCAAAGATAAGGTGTTTTTTACGATTATTTGGCTTTTTTTTTAAACTTTCACACGTATGAACAACTTTCACTTTGACCTTCAGTCATTAACTAACCCAAATTTGTACAAACATATCAAATTTCAAATGCATATGGCCGAATTGTACTCACCACGAATAACTCGGGTATTCCCCGTTTTATTTTTACTTCAATGAGCAAAAAAATAATTTGTAGTGAAAATACAAAAAAAAAAAAAAAATTACAGAAATTCTAATTTCAGAGCGTACAATACATTGGAATGGCCGGTTCTAATCTTTTGACGGTTCTAATTTGTGAGAGTTCTAATTTGTGAGATTCTACTGTATTTGAAAAGGGTTCTACGCCTTTTAGGTGCCTACTTATGAGTTAACAAACTTGAAATTTGTGGAAAAATCAATTTTATGGGATGTAAAATAAAACGTTTTTTAAATTTTTTGATTTTTTATGTTTCTTTTTAAAGGCGTTTGTGATTTAAAATTATACAGAAAAGATTTAAAAAACATTTGTTTTTAATTTATATTTAAATTTTTTGTAAAATATTGCACACAATCCATAAGATGCTGCTAACATAATGAAGAGGTCCTCATTTTGCCTCACCCTTGATGATTCGAAAGTGTTCAGCAATCTATATTTTTTATGACATTTATTTAGGGACTCCTGTGCTTCTTCAGAAAGCTCTCCAAATGCCAAAGTCTAATATTCAATTATATCTTTGCCATGCGACAATCATGCGGGGTCAACTTTTTCTGTGGATATAATTCTGCTAAAAGTGATGCAGTTTTCGAAGCATATTCTCCATATATTTCAAAATCGATAAGACACGAGTCCACCACTTCACACATGAGACAAAGGACAAATCAACACAGTGGATTGAAATGAGAGATTCTTGTCCGCTCTAGTAATAGTAGAAGATACACAACAAAAGCGAATGACAAGTAAAACATGGGCATAGAAGCTGCAAAATATATTTGTAGCTTTTGAATCACATACAGCCGAGGGCTAACTTTTTCACAAATTTTAGACTTGTGGAATAAATTCACTTCAAACTACTACTACTCCAACAACTGCCATTTGTAACATATGCGAATTAAAACAAAAAATATAATAATAAAGAATGAAATGCGTTGAGGCAACTCATAACTGTGCATTAGTTAATTCTTAGAAGTTTTCGAGTTTTTAAATAAAATCTCTCAGTTAGTTGAGTGATACATAATGCTGGAGAATAAAAGTAAGATATTTAAGAAACATGGACAAAAGAAAAAAGAATCAGTAGTTTGGCTGTGCTTCTATTGGTGCAACTGTATTATGTGGTTGGCCGTATATTCTGTTGCTGCAGCAAATCACACATAGAAAAAGAAATCTACAACCGAATTGTTCTAACGTTTAACAACTGTATTTTCGATTTTATCAACCTAAATTTAAAATTAGTTAACGAATTTCTATTGCAATTAAATATTAACTGTTAAAGCAACAGAATTGTGATCAAAATCAACTTAAATTTTGGTCGGTTATCAACTTTTGTACCGAACTGTATTCGGTTTTCTCTGCATATATAAAGACTTATATTGCTTTAACCCGATGTTTAATTTTAAAGCTTCTTCTTTTCACATTTTTTAACTTAAATTTTGTAACAAACTTAAAAAAAAAAACCATTTCATAGCTCATTTGTCATTCCTTTAAAGTACAAGTCATAAAATTTGTTTGTGTCCATTCAAATAAGAAATTCCTCAGAAAAAATTCCATTAAAAAATACTCTTTAATTTTTTGTGTAAAAATTTCATTCTGTGTTCCACCTCAATCAACGTGTTTTATGTTCTCATGTTGTTTTTAGTAAATACACAATATGATTCTTGTCTTGCTTGTAACATGAACCTGGGTGTCTTTCATTATTTCAATGGATTTTATTTTTAACTTAAGATTCTTAAGTTTTTTATGATTTGGTTTATGTTGGCTTTTTGTTTTCGTAATTTTTCTAAATATTTTTTTGAAGGTGTTGTGTGTATTATAATTCATATTTCATTCACGTTTGGACGATGTTAATGTTATTGGATTCCAAAACAATTTGCATGTTTCGACAGTTTTTATTTCAACTTTGTTGTGATTCTTTAAAATTTTAGTTGTAATTAAAAACCTGTCAAGTTGTCATGTAGTCGTACATTTATTTATGTATTTTTTTTCGTATTTTTAATATAAATTTAGCGAAGTTAACAGAAAGCAAACTAACTACAAAGAAAGATCTTAACAGAATCAGCAGTTGTTTCAAACTTTTCACATTAAAATGTCCATCGAGATCGTTATAAAGTATAATCAATATACATATTCTGAAACCCTATAATATGTAAAAAAGTAAGAATGTAATTCTGGAAGTGCTAAATTAAGGGGGCCCGCCTTTTATCTGCATCAAAATATGTTATTTACCTTAATGGTTAGGGCAAATACAATGCAACAGTCCTAATGTATGAGGGTGGGTTGATAGCTCAGTTACTTTATGAATAAAACAGTTAATTATTAAAAAAAAGCGTTTTATTTCTCAACAGAATCTCCTTTCAGCTCGATGCATTTAGTCTAGCGTTGTTCTAAATTTTATTCCTTCCAAATAATAGGATTCTTAAGGTCTTCAAAATAAGCATTTCTTTCAATGATGACCTCTTCATTCCAACCAAATCTCTATTCGTCAAGACACTTCTTCAGATTTTTGGACAAGAAATATTTATAGGGGTCTAAGTCTGGAGAATATGCTGGATGGAGTAGCAGTTCAAAGCCAAATATTTGGGTTTTTTGCCACGGCGACTACACACATGTAAACTCGTCCGTTGTTATGTCAAAAGATCACTTATGTCTTCACTAAATATGATTATTTTTGCTTTAAGTCAATGTCGACAAATTCACCTTGGCGCTCTTTGGTTCACGTGCACCCAACAAAGTTCCTTGGTCTCTGGTGTGTTATTATAGATCAATGTTTCGCTCACGTTTACGAAACAGCTGTTGAACTTCGCAAAGTACAACCTTGAAGTGGGCACATGATTTCTATTGTGGTCGAGTCTGAGCAATCCCAGCAACTATTGCGCGGATAGTTCTTTTTTATTTTTAAATATATACATGTAAAATATGATGTGCCCGCTGAGTTGAGATGGCTGCATTCATTCCATGGAATTTACCGACAACTTCAGGCATGACGACGTCTTTTGGGCGACTTGAAGGCTCGCATCATTTGTGCTGGTACGAGCACAAGGGCTTAAGTAAATCACTTTTCAACCATGGACTTTGATGGTGCAGGGAGTCCCACTTGTATTTCTCAAGCCTATATTCCGTGATATCTTTTCGGCAAGGAATAATGTTTTATATGCTCTCAAAATCCATTTTTTTTGCAAAAATTTTCGGGGCTAAAGTCCATGTTATTAAAATTTATGGAGAATGAGATCTGCACTTTGGTACAAGGTGTTCCTATGATAAGACACACATTTTGTGGAAAAGTCTTATTAATTCATCGGCCTCCTTCCACATATAGCCATTGACATGGGAATAGTACACTTCGTTGCACAAATTTTCTACTATTTTTTAATCTATAATATTAATCTATAATATTAATAGGCTAGGCGAGTTCTTGTGACCGATGTTTTGTTCTACCGTTTTATCCGATTTTGACCAAACGTATATTATTTGGAAGGAATTTCATTTTAGCTGTTTTCCAGATTTCTAGATTTTAAAATTTGTTCGTTTATTTTGAATAAATTGCATTTGAAATTGCTACGTGTGTGTTTACTAAATTTGTTAATATGTTTGTTAATGAGTTTGTTATCTTCATTCACAATAATAATAAACCAAAAAGGTGTTGGTTTGTGAATTGACTAAGTTGAAGAATAAAGCTGCCTAGAAATATTGCACTCGAATTTCGAGCGCTGGAATCTGCTAGTTACAATTAATACTGTTCTAGTCTTACATTGTAAAAAAATCCACAATGTTTACAACAGTATTTTCATAACTACTGGAATACTTTTAACATGGATCATAATTTATTTGAGATATAAATAGACAATTTACAATTTTAAGTTATAATAAGTTTGTCCTTTATTAATTATCAAAACAAGAGTCGTGGAAAATATTGCAGTTCCGAAAAAAAGTTACTTATATACCAGCTGAAAATATCACCGACAGAAATTGCACAAATGGTAAAGTGCTCTCGAACTTTGGTGTGCAATGAAATTCGATTAGCGTAATTGGTAGTAGATATTACACATCAAATAAGGAACAATTTAGGTCAACAGGAGCATCGAAAATCAAGATTGATTATTTCAAGTCCTCTCGTCAGTTAAATAAAGAATTATCAAAAAGATCAGTGAGAAGACGACTAAAACGGCTCCATTTAAAAACTAATATTAAAAAGTGACTTTAGTTTGGAAAAATCAACAAAAAAAAAAGCGCTAAACCATTAGGAAAAGAGTTCTATGTCGCAATGAATCTAACGTAATTGGTGTCGGATCCGTTGGAAGCACAGTTTGGAGCTATCCAATGATTAAATACGCATACGTTGATTTTTGGTTGAATTTGTACGGCATTTGACTTATCCTATAAAAAGAGAGTGTAAAGTGGGCAAATTTAATTATTTAAGCATTCTAAGAAATTGTGTGCCATACTTTTCTCCTCGAAAATATGCTAATAATCTGGAGTTTTATAAAAACCCCAAGCACTTACCAAATGTTAAGGTGAGGGAATAATCGGGAATATCAATGTTTTGGATTGTACAGCACTAACCCCTGACCTAAGTTCCGTTGAAAATCTTTGCGATGATGTAAAAAACAGAAATTTCTAAGAACTTTATATGGGAATTCAAGAAGCATGGTATTGTACACCAATAGGCAGTTAATGGAGAGTCTGCCTTGGGAGATGCCAAGCTCTAATTGACAATAATAGTTTCAGTACAAAATATAATAATGTGTTAATAATGTGTTAATGTCGTTAACCAGAATTTTTAAAAACCAAAAATTTCCTTTTAATTTGTTAGATTTATAATAGAGTCCTATCTATTTGCCTTGTCATTTATGTTACTCCTGTGGTTTTCTTTTTCTCCTCTAAATAAGATTTTTTTGAAATAAATACAAATTTTAAGTCTTATTTTACTTTGGAAAATATATTGTATTTTACTTTAGTACAAGCATGTGTCCTATTTACATGTCCATGACCGTATATGAAAAATAATATGCAGTGGCAGTCAAAAAAAATTGCATCAGCAAAATTTTATTTTTCATTCGAATAAAAAAATGTGCGCTCATTATTTGTACATATAAGGGCGGTCACAGAACAACCCGACCTGACAAAGAAAACAACAAATTGGAGAAAATTTTTCTCTATTTCTCAACACAATCTCCTTTTAGCTCGATACATTTTTCTCAGCGA
The DNA here is from genome assembly GCA_963682025.1 of Cordilura impudica. Lineage (NCBI taxonomy): Eukaryota > Metazoa > Arthropoda > Insecta > Diptera > Scathophagidae > Cordilura > Cordilura impudica. Next base: position 139,735,875 of record OY821519.1, read on the forward strand.
TATTCAATAGCTTTGATATCCTGTTTATAGTAAGAACAGCCTAGGTCCTTAAAATGTCCATCAACCGCAGAATCCACCTCTTAGAACCATTTTTTTAAGTTTGGAAATAGAAGATAATCCAAGGGAACTAAATCTGGCGAATAAGGTGCGCGATAAAGCAATTGGAACTTTAATTCATGGATTTTAGTCATCGCAACGGTGGAAAGATCTTCACGACGTTTATTCACAATAGAACAAAAGAAGCGTTCTATTGTGAATAAACGCAGCACCCTTATCACATCAATTAGCTCCCGCACCCTTAGCCGGGGATTATCCAATACGAATTTCTGGATTTCCGTTTCTGAACTAGGGTGTTCGTCTTGCCTGTTCGTACGGCCTCGTTCAAGCTCGGAATAGAATCTATCTTGGCTTCAATATTTGTTGGACTGAAACTTTTCTAATCAGAGTATTGAATTACATAGCGGTGACCACTTTTTTCCATGTTTACAAATTCACTGGGATCGTTTACTTTTAATGGCTCTAAAAGAAAAAACTAAACAACGTAGCGCCTTGAAACTTAAAACATATCGCACCTGTACCCCTAAAGTGAGTTAACTCAAAATTTTTCAATTTTCACTTTTTACAAGAAAACGATACACAGTGGTCATATCTATCCACTGTAAAAATCTTACATCGATTTTTCTAGGCTTTCGCAAAAAAAAATGCAGTTGTAACCCTCTTTGTGTTATAAGAGTAGCTTCTTTAGAATCAACTAAAAGACATATTTTGAGTTCCACCCAAAAAACTTGTTATTATTGATGATCACTGAAAAAATCGCAAAAACAACTACTGTTGTATACTTATTATTCGTAATTCTTTACAATGTAACAACTGTTTTTAAATTTTATAGTAAATATTAAAAAAAAACATTTTTTGCCTCTACTGAAAATTTGTAAATTTTGAGTTGACTCACTTTAGAGGTATAGGTGCGATATCTTTTATAAGGTTGTCACTTTTCACCAAAGTATTTTTTTTTTAACAACATCCGCCATCTATGATCAATTTTTAATCGTAAAATTTCGGAAAATTTAACAAGAACTTTGAACAAAGGATTTTTTTTGAGAAGAATATATAAAATAATAAATCGGACAAATATGTTCATCAAAGGATTTTAAATGGTGAACACTAAGTGAAAATTTTTAAAACCCAAAACGTTACAAATAATTAAAGTTGAACTTTTAACAGATGTTTTACTGCTAACTTTATTTTATTATTGTAAACATTTATTTCAATGTGATTAAAATTATGTACCTGAAGTGTTAAAGTAATATCTAGCATTTCCTTTTTAGATTTTTAGGTTTCGACGTCCGAGAATATGAAAATTTAACAATGTGGCTGAAAATCGTTTTTCATTGGCCAAAATTCTGTAACTTTTGTACCGATCAAAATTTTGTATTAATTTTTCTTTAATGGATAGATTTTTAGTTGAACCTGACTAAGTTTTAATTTTATTAAAATTGATTGAGTACTTTTAAAGGAATTCTAAGTCAAAGTTGAACTTTTGATTTTTTTTTTATATTTTAGCGTGAAATATGGGACTTTTATTTTTAATAATAATAATATTATTATTATTTTAATAATAATTATAAACATTTATTGTAATAATGGCATTTTTCTAACGTTTACACTCAAAAAATTTTTCCAATCAAAAAAATAGTAAAATCAACTGGAAATTTTGCTATTACTACCGTAAAATTAAGTATTTTTTGCTGTCAAATTTGCAAATTTGTTTAACCTCAAATTTCTTAATTTTAGCAAAATAAATCTACTGAATATTACGCAATGATTCTGATTTTTTTTTTTTAAATTTTTAAATGAAAATATGGGTAAAACATTTCAACAATAAATCTGCAATCTGCAACCTCTTAACAATAAATCTGCAATATTATTTTTTACTAATACTATGTTTTTCGTACTTAAATAATAATGAAAGGCAATTATAATTATTATTCATTTGATTCAAATATTGATTGCAAATATTCCATATTCTGTTCTGTGTTATTTCTGTTGTTTAGTAGTTTTTTGACTTCTTCATCAAAATCCCGATGTTCCACTTTCCATTGATTTCGAATACTGGAGATGAACGGATCTGACGTTGCCAATAATATATTAAATTGATTTTCATTTCTGGAATTTCGTGCAATTTCGTGAAATTTTTCTAGTATTGTGCTCTCTATAAAATCTGTAATCCTTATAACTTTTTTCCTGAGCTTCCTCTGACAGATCTCCCAGGGGCACCAAAATACTGGTAATATTACAAATAATGACAATTATAAGCTATCAAATACCTAAAGGACAAATTTAGCACACTATTGCATACTGATAGGGCTGTTTAAATTACCATAATTTGAAATTTTGAAAAAAGTGTGCTACGCATTGGTCTTCACGAGTGCAAAAGTATATATAGGGTTAAGGCGGACACTTTCACCTTTCTCCGGGTGGTATACGTTTCTAGTTCCCTTTTGTTCCCTAGAAGTTCTATTCCACTAAATTTAAAATTTGGCAAAAATATAGTAGTTTATTTAATATTTCATAACGCCCCTAATATTAAACAGTAGCGCTGCGACCTCTTACAACAACTAAAGACTACAATCCTACCAAAATTGTAAAAAGGACCGCAGTTCATTACCAATGATAAGTTGAGAGTAGTAACCATTTAAAAAACAAACAAAAAATTACCTTTTTCTGCGATTAAAAAATAGTTGAGTTTGACTGCATGCCACGCCCACAATTAGCAGTAGTTTCACCTAATTTTGTGGCCATCTTAATTTCGATACATTAGCTACCAAATAGCGTTAAAATTGTAAAAATCGGTGACAAAAAAATTTCAGCCACAGTGCGACGTATCGATACTGTTACTGGGAATGATCTTTAAAGGTTGTGTAGGAGGGCATCGGATGTATTAAAAAATCGAGTAATAAAGCACCAGTAGAAGGACTGTATGTGAATCCGGATAAAACGAAAATATGTCTTTTTTTTCCAAGGCAAAACAATAATTCAAAAGCGGCTGGTCTGTAGGCTCAAAATGATAATTAAACTGATTCTAGCAGAAAATGTAAGATTAATACGAAAATGCTGCGGAACGTTCCAAGGCTACACTATCATACAGATTGATCTATTATGGGTGGTAGAACGGTTTAGGTTATCTGACAAAGCACCGTTCTATACTTTAATACCTCCGACTTACAGACCACAACTACGATTGCCAAGCTAAATCAAATAATATTGAAGGAACTCCCTGCGATGTGGGCGCATATATCAACTTACTGGCACATCATATTTGGATTTATCCTGACTTGATAGAAAGAGACTTACACATTTATCGAAGGACATGTTATCAAATCAAACAAAAAAAAAAGAAAAGAAAACAAGTAAGAAAACTATACCATGGTTTAGGGTCCAAATAATTGGATATAGAAAATAATCATAAACCAAATTTGAGTGGCATTGTTATTAATTTTTTTGGCTGCACATGTGAAAAAGTTCATACCGGGGTCTATATTTATATGCGGTCGATAAATGGAACGAACTTGACCATATTTGGTAAAGTCACTTATATTTAAAAAAAAAAAATATACAAACCGAATTTGATAAAAATCTGTGCAATATTTTTGTTTTTTGATAGATTTAAGTGAAAATTGGGAAGCAGCTCTATATGAGTAAGAATGGTCCTATAGGGATTATTTTTGGACTACTGAACAATGGATATAATAAACACATACAAACCCAATTTGACTGAGATCTATACTATAACTTGGATCTTATGGCAATCTCTGTCGATTTCATAGGGGTCATTTGTATGGGGACTAGGTCTGAACATGGACCGAATTTCACCAATTTCATTTCATGCATTCTATGGTCGACAAAAGCTTATACACCTAATTTCATCAAAATATATTCATATTTGCGACCTGTAGTTTGATTACATGGACACACATTGTGACGGACGGACGGACAGACGGACGCACGAACATCGCTAAATCGACGTTGAAAGTGATTCTGAGTCGATCGGTATAATAAAAGAAGGGTCTAGGTCAAATATTTTTGGTAGTTACAAACAGCAGCACAAAGTCATTATACCCAAACAACATAGTGGTATAGGATATAATTAAAATTATTTTACTAAAATTTCAACCGCTTCATCTATAATATTAATAGGTTAGGCGATTTCTTGTGACCGATGTTTTGTTCTACCGTTTTATCCCGATTTTGACCAAACGTATATTATTTGAAAGGTGTTTCTTTTTCGCCGTTTTGTAGATTTACAGATTTTAAAATTTTTTCTTTTATTTTGAGTAAATTGCATTTAAAGTTGCTGCCAACATTTAAAGTTGCTGCTAGCATAAAAGTGTTGGTTTGTGAATTGGCTAAGTTGAAAAATAAAGCTGCCTAGAAATTACACTCGAATTTCGAGCGCTGGAATGTGCTAGTTTTATTAAATCTGCCCATAAGTTTTCACAACACAAACATTTTCTTTCAAAAAAAAAAACTTCTCATAACCAAGTTGAGGGTGTTAATTGATTCAGCGAAGACTACAGAAATTCTTTTCTAGTGTTAACCTGTTGTTGAAATATTAAATCATGTTTGCACTAAAAGCCATGAATGAATGAAACGTGAGATTTGTTAGTATTTTTTTGTAATACATATTCCCACAATCACAGACTTTCCATGGTTGCTTTTGTTGTCAGTTCTTATTTCATTTTAGAATTTTTTTTTTGCGGATGTTTATTTCAACAATTTAAAAATAAAATGCGTTATTTGTTTATTTTTGTAATTTAATTTCAATTAGTTGGTAAGCTTTTGTTTATTTATTAGCTATGAAATTATTTTTTAATGAAAATATTTAATAGCCTTGATTGTCTACAAATGTCTACAAAGAATGTGAGAAAAGTTTAATAAGAGTAAAAATATTATTCTACATAACCTAATTCAAAAAGATAAAAAAAAATCGGTGACCTCTACGGTTTGTGAAGAGCATTACGATACTATAGCGCAGTAGCGTTGAATCCGGCATTCGGATTTTAAAACTACTTGGCTTAAAGCGTACAACCAGCCGAATCCATGGCTGAAATTTAATAGGCAACACTTAAGTAATTTAAATAGATGCACATTTTCATGCCTTCGAAACTACCTTCCTTGCGCTAAAGCGCATGAACAAAAAGTGTAAGTACGAGTGAATGTGAGATGGACGCATATTCAAACCTCAAGGCCGCCCTAAGTAGAAAAATTTCATATATAAACAATCAATTATAACAATTATTACAATGTTTAACACAATCATTGATAAAGGCTGAGCTGCCAGAAACCTCTCTAATTACGAATACTGAGTAGTTCTGAATTTTAGAAAAATATGCTCTACCACGAACTATTAAAAACTTTCATTGATATTAATATAAATCTGTTGTGTAAAAAGTTAAATTTCAAATTTAAACAATATCAAATAGAAATTGAGAGTATCCACAAAAAAAGTGAGAGTATACAAATTTATAAATTGAGAAAAAAAAAATATTATATTAAGCACATAAGAGCATTGAATTCGGTTTAAATCCCACTTATTCATCTTTTGAATATTATGTTTACAGTTCCCAAATTTCCAAGTGCGCGATCGATCGCAGTATGTTTCTCTTGGAGGATGTTCCACAGAACTCAGTATTAGGTCCTATATTATTCTTGGCCTATTTAAGTGATTGCATTTCACTTATGGATAATAAATGTCTTGAAAGAAAAACTTTTATGTAATAGGAAATATATTTGAAATACATAAACTTTCTACTTTGAGAGTTTTTCTACGTAACATATATCCTGAGTTCACCAAAATATGAAAAATTATATTTAGGAAAATATTTACAAATGAAAAAATTTCTTATATGGACATTTTTCTATAAGTTTCATTTTAGAGTTCTTAACAGTAAAATATCACCAATTTTTTTCTTCTTTTTAAAATCTAAAAATAGTTATTTCATTTTTATGCCATATACCATTATCTGCTGATGTTCGTAACTGCCAAAAATGTTTCACCTAGACCCATCTTTTATTATACCGATCAACTCAAAATCACTTTCTTAGTCTATTGAACGACGTCCGTATGCTCGCCTGTCTGTCCGCCCGTCTGTCTGCCCGCCCGTCTGCCTGTCCGTCCATGGAAATCTTTTAATTAAACTACAGGTCGCAAATATGAATGTCTTTTTATTAAATTTTGTATAAACTATTGAAATTTGTGAAAATCGGTGCATGTTCAGACCTAGTTATAGTGTAAATGAATCCTATGAGATCGACTTAAATTGTCATAAGATCCCAACAATCATATAAATCTAGGTCAAATTTGGTTTACGTATGTTTACTATACCAAAAATAAACCCTGTAAAGCTGTTTGCTGATCTTCACTTAGATATATTATACAAGTAAGAAAATTATAGTCGGTCTAGACCCAATACCATGCGTTTGGAGACCCTACCTCTTAGGTCTCCAAACCAAATTTGAGTGGCATTGTAATTCATGTTTTTATTCCCTATACCACTATGTGGTTTGGGTATAATGACTTTGTGCTGCTGTTTGTAACTACCAAAAATATTTGACCTAGGCCCATCTTTTATTATACCGATCCAATCAGAATCACTTTCTGATTCGATTTAACGATGTCCGTCCGTCCGTCTGTGTGTCCATGTAAAGCTTGTAATCAAACTGCAGGTCGCAAATATGAATATATTTTTATGAAATTTTGTATATAAGCTTTCATCGATCATGGAATGAACGCTATTGAAAGTGGTGAGAATCGGTCCATGTTCACACCTAGCCCCCATACAAATGACCCCTATGAAATCAACATAAATTGCCATAAGATCCAAATTATCATATAAATCTTAGTCAAATTGGGTTTGTATGTGTTTATTACATCCATTAATCAGTAGTTTAAAAATGGTCCCTATGGGACAACTCTTAGTCATAGGCCCCATATAGAGCTGCTTCCCGATCTTCACTTAAATCTATCAAAAAAACAAAAATATTGCAAGGATTCTTTTCAAATTTTGTTTGTATATATTTTTGCAAAATACAAGAGACCTTACCAAACATGGTCAGGATCGGTCCATTTTTGGACCTAGTCCCCATATAGATATAGCATCCTATATGAACTTTTTCATATCTGCAGCAAAAAAATTAACAAAAATCCCACTCAAATTTGTTTTATGCTTATTTTCTATGTCCAGTCAGTTGGGTCTATGAGATAGGGTTTCTAAACGCATGGTAAAGGGTATCGTATAGTCGGTGTAGACCGACTATAATTTTCTTACTTGTTTTTTTTTTTTGCTTTCGGCTATGAAAAAGCTCATATCGGATGGACATTTCCTGGTAATGTCACTTATTGTTTGCAGAAATATATACAAACCAGATTTGAGAAAAATCTGTGAATTTTGTTTGTTTTTAATAGATTTAAGTCAACATCGGGAATCAGTTTCATATGGGAACTACGACTAGGAATTGTCCTATATTTTCAGCAATTTCAATAGCGTTCATCCTATGGTCGATAAAAGCTTATATACCAAATTTGATCAAATTATATTTATATTTGCGACGTGTAGTTTGAACAAGGTTTACATGGGCACACAGATGGACGGACCGATATTGCTAAATGGATTCAAAGGATTAAAGGTTCTAGGTCAAATATTTTTGGTAGTTACAAACATCAGCACATAGTCATTATACCCAAACTACATAGTGGTATAGGGTATGAAAACGAAAAATATTGCAAAGATTTTCCTCAAATTTGGCGTGAATATTATTTTGCAAAAAATATGTGACTTTACCACATATGATCCATTTTTGGACATATATGGAGAATATAAATATAGCATCCGATATGAACTGTTCCATATCAGCAGGCAAAAAAGCTGTTTGCAATGCCACTCGAATTTGGTTTAAGCTTATTTTCTTGACCTAATTACTTGGATCTGAAACCCTTTCACTAAACACATGGTGTAGAGTATCTTACATGTTTCATAATAACTAGGTACATTTTCAGGAAAATCTACTTTATTATTATTTTTCTGGCATATCGGCAATTTTTTGTATTTATTTCAGTATAAAAAGAATATAACCCATAAAAATCAAATTTTTTATTAAAACTCTTTCTCTTTTTTTTTGCATATGAGTTTTGAATCTCTCCGTGACTGTGAGTGATTTTGCGTGACTATTTTAAAATTAATCTTTGGTCACAACAAGTCTATGCATCGATCGGATGAGTAGAAGTGAGGTTTTAAGCTTTCCGTGACTGTGTGTGACAATGCGTGACTGTGCGTGACTAAGTCAAAGTTAATCTTTTTTCACATCAATTCTATCATCCAATTTTCTGATCTATCGTATAATGGGAAATGGGTTTTAAATCGCTCCGTGACTGTGCGTGACTATGCGTGACTATGCGTGACTAAGTCAAAGTTAATATTTTTTCACAGCAAGTGTATGGACTACCCCAAAATTAATTCGTAGTGACAACAAGACTATGTGCCAAGTTTAAGATCAATTGGATAAGGGGGAATGGGGTTGACCCACGACAGACACACAGACAGACAGACAGACAGACAGAGAGTATGAGTTAAAAGAAAGAGTTTAAAAAGGTGTGTACAACCTTCCATGTGCATGCATAAACAACAATAATTACAACAATCTCATACAAAATGCTAAAATTATAATAACAACATTTACAACAATGAAAATTCATATATTTTCAAGTTTTTTTACATTTTCTTTGAAATCTCGTGATAGCGTTTTCTAAAGACGGACAGACAATCATCGCTATTTCAACTCCGTTATAAGAATCAAAAATATCGTATATGTATATTTTTTGGGATCGAGATTTTTTGTTATAATTACTTCAAATGAAATGAAAACCTTATATATACTAACTGACTTAAGTACCATGAAGTACCCATTAAAATAGTTAAATAAATATGTATTCATAAGAAGTGATTTATCATGACTTCATAAGCACTAGTCGATATGTACTTGCCAGGATTATTCAATTAATCTTCCATCCTGTGATAAGCCCATGTTTAATTTCTTGTTTATGATCCAAATTTTCAAAATGTTTGGATCCAAGAATGTGTTCTTTTCTCTTCAACCTACCCAAACCTATGTTTTTATATCCCAGAGCCCTTGGCTTGATAAGCCAACGGCTTGATAAGCCAACGGCTCTTCTCAGCTGTCACAAGTAGCATTGGGTGTTTAAAATCAACCTATATACCTGATATCCATTGCTTCTTAATAGAATGGTCCTGAATAATTTTGTATCACCACATACCAAATGTCCACAAAATTGGAATTAAATCGAGGTATAACAAATGTTGGTACCATCTGCAAAACATGACTACTTTTAAGGAGACCTGAATGGTAATTTGTTCTCTAAATAATTTCAAATGTGGAGAGTATAATAATTTTTGTGAACCTGAATCTTTTTTACAAATTCTTCAACTACAAAAATTTATTGTAACTAAAAATTTTAGAAAATGCAAATATTTTAGTTTACACGTTTCAGCATTTCAGTTTTAACTACAATCTGTGACCGTATTCCAATTATGAATTTCATTAAACTCAGACCGTCATCTAACAAACGCATCATTCTAATTATGAATTACATCTGGTCTAATTAAACGCCTGCATATGTGGCATATGCATATGTGAAATGTACACAATTCGGAGGTCTGATTATTTGACAAACCTACTTGAGATGGGCAAAAGTTGGGCAAAAGAAAGAAAATTGAATAAACCACTTGAAAGATAGTGACATCTTTAATAGAAGCCGCCCTCATACATGTGACATTAAAGATATCAAAATGTGTGAAGATGCCATCCATAGTAGATACAGACAAACAAATGAAACATTTGTTAATTCGAACTCACAATTCAATTCTCAACATAAATATGCATAATAATAAGATACTTGAAAGTAAACCAACAATAAGTTCATATGAAACTAGAACTAGAATTTCATTTGTTTTTGAGAAAAATTATTAGGAGAAATTATGAATAAAATGGCGCCACTAAGTTAGTGCAATTGTAATTTTAAGTGCAGTTTTTCATTCACATAAAACTATGAATTTCGACTAGACATTGATGGTTATTAGCCTAAATTAACCTTGCTTTCTTTTTAAGAATTCATTAGTTAATAATGTTCTTATAACCTTGTCTGTTTGCAATAAAACTCAAACAAAAAAATGTTTATATTGAGATGTTGAAATTCAGAAACAAAGATATTCTTTTGTATGAAATTTTAATTTAATTTTTTTTTCGGTTACGTTTTCAACTTTATTTTTTGCTATTTAAGTGTTTAAGCATTTATGGCCCACATTTGAACAGGTAATAATAATTTTGGTTTAGTTTTATTGCACCCTTGAGACATTCTTAAAAATTTGTCTTTTAGTTACTTGAAACAATGCAGGTGGTCGCTCGGCCATGTAAAGTTGTTTGGTAGATTTATGCAGAATTTATGAGGCGTTTTTCATAATGACCAATATTTGTCGCCATTACTTAAGTAGTTGTTAATGTTGTTTTAATTACAAAACACTTTACGATCCATATTGCCACATAGCATATCGTTAGACATATTGGCAAAACAAAAAAAATAATTGCAAATATGTAAGAAAATTCTGGTCGGTCCAGACCGTCTATACAAAAATCATAAATAAAATAAATAAAATTGTGTTCCGCAGATATGAAAAAGTTTATAGCGGATGCTATTTTTACCTGGTTGAAAAATGGACTGATCATGACTATATTTAATAAATCCACTCTTATTTCCTAAAAATATATAGAAAGCAGCTTTGCTGTATTTGTATTTTTCATAGATTTAAGTGAATATTGGAACGCAGCTCTATATCACAACGAATGGTCGTATAGGATTTCTATTTGGACTATTGCTCAATGGATATAATACAAGCACAGTAGCAGAATATGACCGAGATCTGCGGCAATTTTAGCCGATCTCATAGGGGTCATTTGTATGCGGACTAAGGACAGAGTTCGAAAAAATCTTAAGGGTGGGGTAAGGTTTTAAAGGCGAAAAACAGGTATATTTTCATGATTTTATTTCATATTCACGTTATAGCACAACATTTGATGTGTCTTTGAAAAAAAGTTCATCTGAAAATGTTAATAAAGAAGTCCGTGACAACCAATCTCCGGAGAAGCCTCGAAAAAAGTTGTTATACGGTGAACAACATAACTTGCTCCCGGATTATATGAAACAAAAAATCGAAATTTGGTTAAAAGGTGAAATGTTTCCCTAGGTAATCAAGAAGATTTTTTTTTTTTTTTTTGGTAGAATTTCGAAGTGAAAAACACGATTTTTGCTATAAAATTTCGGTGAATTTATTGTTAAAAAATGGAGAAAATTGGTGAAAGAAAAAAAAACTGTTCCTGACTACCTGTTGATTTATGTGTAGATATAGTATATAAACTGTTAAAACGATCGGTCAAGTAGATTTTGAGTCCGATTTAAAGTGTTTACGATATAACGTATGAGGGCAGGTCGCTTGTAACGCTGTATCTTCGTTAGTTTTGCTCTAATTTCCTTGAAATTTTGATACAACACTCTCAACATGTTGTACATTCAGAAAAAAATATAAAAAAAATTCAATAAAAAATCTTTTACGAGAGCCCACTATCGCTGCACTAGCCTCATTTCGTCATCCATTATGTATCTGGATTATTTTTTTTTTTATTAAATATGATTTCAATTGTTACAGCATTCCTGTTTGAAAATTTTTCAACTTCGTGCGATTTTAGACCTTCATTGGCTTTAACTTTTTTTGTCAAATAGACCGAGCACTGAGGTAACGGGACTGCTTTCCTACCGGCTGTAGGAATTTCAATTTCCCTTCCATATTCTTGGCCTTACAAACATCATGTTCACTTTTCTTTCTTCACGAATCAAGTTTCCTATCAATGGTTAAATTATCTTGATATTTTCTAATAACAATGAAAACTGTTTGACAGTAGACATTTGAAACTTTGGCCAACTTTTTGCATGACCAAATTGGATTTCGATAGATTCCGGTTTTCAACAACATCCCACTTGGCCCTACAAAAAGTTGGCCAAAGAATCAAAGGTCTGCCGTCAAACTGCTTCCAATGTTATTAGAAACAGAGCACGGAATTTGAGATCATGTTTCATCATGTTTCCTACTGCATAAAGGCCACGAAACGTATGTAGTGGTTGATTTTTAGCAGCGTCCGGGTCAAAATTTTTATGTTACTAATGCTCGAGGGAATGTTGAAGATAAGTTTAGCACTCAAAAGCAGTCAAAATTAAAAAAAAAACAAGAGTGTTAAATTCGGCTGTGCCGAATCTTTGATACCCTTCACCTCGGTTTGAGTATTGATAATAAATGTAAACAAAATATTGGAAAAATATGCATGCCTTTTCTATATGCATGCGTTTCCGGTTATATGACATAACTTCTCGTTGAATTTAGTTTTTGCTAATTAAATAGCTCGCCTTAACCTCCATTGCAAAGGTAATGGTTATGTAGGGTGGCTATATGCATTAAATCGTGCTAATTGGAGATGGCTGGTTTGCAGGCAGGCTCGTGGCAATGACAGAAATGATCTAATAAATTTTTTTAGTGATGCCAAAACAATGAAAACTGTTAAATTTTTCTACCAGAGTTGATAAAAATAATGTACAAAGGGTTAGTTTTTATTATATTATTACCACAATGACCACCAAAACAATAAGTCCAGCTATGACAACAATACAACATTTAGAATAACAACAAGAACAATATTGCAACATCATATTTTTCACTTTTTTTTTAATTTTTCAGAGATTTCCCAGGACCTATTCCACCGATTTTAATGACTTTTGAAATATAAATCTTTCCAAGAATTTGGTGAATCATTCTCACTGAAAATGATCACCTTAGCTATCCTATTGAGTGCGTGATCGTGACAAGAACAACATAGAAAATTATATTTTTTCAAGACTTTTTTTAGTTCTTCATTCAAATCTCGGGCCCTAATCAACCGATTTGGACGATTTTAAATAGAAAACTTCTCAGGATGTCAGTGAATTATATCTTATGTCAACCAGTACCCTAGCTGCCCGATTGATGCCGTCATCGTGATTTCCACAGACGGACAGACGGACATCGCTATATCAACTCCGGTTGTTACAAGGATCACAAATATAAATATTTTATGGGGTCCAAAATTTTTTTTCTAATTATTACAAACGGAATGACAAACTTATATATACCCTCTGCACACTGGAGTGGAGGGTATAAAAAAAATTTCCTTGTATTACAAGCAATATACAGTTGCGGCCAAAAAAGCAAGTCCCTTTTCACAACGGTTTCTATAAATACCGATATTCATATTTTTGGCCTGATTTTACATCGTGTCAATACGGCGAGAAAACTATTGAGTGGTATAAGAACAATAGCTTGGTTTTTATACCAAGGCAGGCAAATCCTACACACTTTCTGAAGTTAAGGTCAGCAGGGCTCTTGTGAAAAGGGAGTTGAAGAGTACGAAAATAGTGTCATAAAATGCGATGGAGATGAACTATCTGTTTAAAAAAAATGGAAGGGTTTCTGAAAAGGTCTATAAATTCAAATATTGGGATTAGAATAGGTTTTTTTTTGAGGATGACAAGTAACCACCTTCTAAAATTTTATGGTACACCCACACAACTGATGCTGATGTTTGATATGGTAAATTTGGCATTTGTCTTTATTAGATCTATTCATGATCCCCTGAGTGTTGGTCAATAAGTAAAAACAAAATTTTTATATATTTGCAATACTGTCATCCGATATAATAATGTATACCTGGGTTAACAATTACATTAATGTCAATTGTTGTCAATTATTGTCAGTTGTATGAAAACGGGTTTTAATGTCTTGTCATTTACAACCCCTGGCAACATTTGACATCTGAAATGAAATTGCCAGCATGTTGGCAATTTGTAAGTGTTTGACAGCCGGATTTTTTGTTCGTTTATAAGATGTAATGAATACGTAATGAATAGAAAATTACGAGATGTCAGTTGAGGCAATTGTTTGTTGTCAGCTTATATGACATAGTGAAAACCAGGCATAAGAAAATAAAATTGACTTCAAGAAAAAGAAACATGATCGGGTCAATTTTAAACCCATAATATTAAAATCCTACATAAACTTCAACTTAAATTTTGGTTAACCTAATCAGTATGATTGGGTTTTTGATCATTTGTGGATCACTTTTCCCAACCCTCAAAAAATATATGAAAAACAATTACTTAAAAACTCGAATGACTTTTAGCTGATAATTGGACTGTGTTACTTTTTGTAAATGTTCACAATGCGAAACAGACTTAGCTTAAGATCCTTGAAAATCTATCCAAGGTCGATATGAGGCACACACATTCATTTAGTAATGATCTGCATGTATATACATATGTTTTAGAGAGTTTAAAGGTGGAAACACAACTGGGACGAATGACGAATTTCGCACAGCTCAACGAATTTACGCAACGAATTGTTGCCGAAATACAATTACGACGAATTCACATAACAGCTGTAACGTCATTTGAAATTGTTTTTAATTTATAATATGTACATTAGGGTTATGACTAATCTTTTACAAAGTTTTTACCTATCACCACGTGATATGCAATACTAAACTAATAATAAAAATCGTGTTTGCAGATCATTTTGCCGGAAAAACCTTCCGCACCAAATGTAATTTCAAAAAACACACTGAATTTTTTTTTATTTTTATTTTTATATTTTTTATTAAATTAATATATACATATTTACATAGTAAAAAAATTATTTAAACAATGTAGATTTTCGAGGTATGATTATTTATTTATTTGAATATTGTATGATATAAATTGAAGATTTAAAGTGCGACTATTTTTGCAGAAAGGAAGGGAAATGTCCTGAACAACTTTTATATCACGTTCCGCACAAATATTACTACGCTGCTGATTTATTATTTACGACTTCTGCATAACCCCATGCCTTATAAAACACTCATTACCTTTTTAAATTTAATAATTCAAAATTGTCTTCGTGGAAACAATGGTCTGAAAACCATACGTCGTACCATGCATCACATATAAATTGACATATTTTATATAGCACTAATGTGAGCTCCAAAATGATATATATATTACTCAATTCCGATACTAAAAAGTTATATACAAGTCAATGTACAAACTTTGGAGGTCCAAAACAAGTAAGAAAATTATAGTCGGTCTAGACCGACCATATGATACCCCATACCATGGTTTAGAGACCCTACCTTTCGGTCCGACTAATTCGATATACAAAATAAGCATAAACCAAATTTGAGTGACATTGTTATTAATTTTTTGCTGCAAATATGAAAAAGTTCATATCGGGTGCTATATTTATATGGGGACTAGGTCGAAAAGTGGACCGATCTTGACCATATTTGGTAAAGTCACTTATATTTTGGAAAAATATATATAAACCAAATTTGAGAAAAATCTGTGCAATTTTTTTTTTTTTTTTGTTAGATTTAAGTGAAGATCGGGAAGCAGTTTCTATGGGACCTATGAATAAGAATTGTCCTATAGGTATTATTTTTGGACTACTAATTAATGGATATAATAAACACATACAGACCCAATTTGACTGAGATCTATATTATAATTTGGATCTTATGGCACATCATGTCGGTTTCATAGGGGTCATTTGTATGGGGGCTAGGTCTGAACATGGACCGAATTTCACCAATTTCAATAGCGTTCATCCTATGGCCAATGAAAGCTTATGTACCAAATTTCATCAAAATATATTCATATTTGCGACCTGTAGTTTGATTAAAAGCTTTACATGGACACACAGACGGACGGACGGACGGACGGACGGACATTGCTAAATCGACTCAGAAAGTGATTTTGAGTCGATCGGTATAATAAAAGATGAGTCTAGGTCAAATATTTTTGGTAGTTACAAACAGCAGCACAAAGTCATTATACCCAAACCACATAGTGAAAAAATTGCATAAATTTTCATTAATAAATTAATTTTGTCATTTTTGTTTAAATGTTGTAGCTGATAGTGTGACCATATTTAAAAAAAAAAAGAACCACTAAACGAAAAAGAATAAATATTAACAAAAAACTATGTAAAAGAAAATTATATAATTAAAAATAGATTTTATTTATCTTCTAAATTATAAATAAAATATAAAACAATTCTTACAGACAAAAATCACTTTATTTACTAAAACATTTGAAAAACTAAAATAAAATACGGTCACAGAGTCCGCAGAGTTCGTTACGCAATACGTATTTCGTTCGACGAACTGATTGAGAGCATTTTCATATACACAAATGTGTTTTATTTCTGACGACGAATATTCGGAACGAAAAATTCGTCGTTCGTCCCATTTATGTTTTCAACTTAAGTTGTTTATAGCCCATATGTATAGCCTTTTGACAACTACGAGGGCGAAGAAGATACTCAATAAAAGTTATACCATGTACATCCCATAAAACAGACGCCATAACCTTGCCTAGAGATGGGACTGACTTCGCCTACTTTGAACACGATTCTCCCATTTCAATCCACTGTTATGACTGTTCCTTTGTCTCAGGTGTAAAGTAGTGGACCCATGTCTTATCCATGGTTACGAATCGACCAAAAAACTCTGCTTTATTGTGGTGAAACATCACCAAGCACTATTGAAACTTCTTCAATTGTGAGCAAGCGTGGCATCCATTTTACGGACAGCTTTCTCAGCTCCAAAGTTTCAAGAAATATGCGATGTATACCACTTTTTTAAAAGGCTATCATTTCACCTAGCGGACATTCCTTCAGCCAACGATCATCCAAATCTTTTTGCAGATTTTCGTAACCGTTTCTGGCGTGGCCACCTCAATTGGTCAATCACTAATAAACTAAACTCTACCACCCAATATTCTATAAACGTAAACGAAGGACCAGAATCCCCATACTAGAATCTAGCTTGGATTTAATATTGATTGGACTGAGACTTTTCAAATGAAAGTATTGAATTACATACGCATAACCAATTTTTTTCATGTTTACAATTTCACTGAGATCATTAATTTTGATGGCTCCAAAGAAAAAAAAACAGATATACTAAACAACGTGGCGCCTTGAAACTGAAAACATATGTTTTTAAGTTTGCCACTTTTCACCAAAATATTTTTTAAAACTACTGCCTCTAGCTATACTGCAGGCGGGTTATAAGTGATCTCTTCGTCATATGTGTGTCTTTTTTGTTTGACTGCTATCAACGAATGTCCAACGAAATCGTTGTTTGTGACGAAGTAATGCTATGATAGTAACAGAAATAAGCCTAATTCTCTTTGATGAATAATTAGACTTCTATCGTTGCCAATGGGCATTCCATGCAATATGGAACATTCAATTAAATTTTTTATATTAAATTATCTTAAAAGATTAATAAAACATTACTTTCGTTTGCTCTGGAACAAATTTAATTTATATTGATTTAAAATATGTTTATGAATATCATTAATTTATAAAAATCGTATTCATGATAAGATCTCACTTTAAGACACCACACAGTACTCGTACACAATTAACAAATCTTTTAAATAACCATGAAAAATTTAAACCAAATCATATTAAACACCTAAAACAACAACTTTTCATCAAAATTTTGATAAGACAAATGATCATATAACGACAACAATGACGAACAATGTTTCAACATAAAAATCAAATAGAAAATAATGAACAACAAATGTCAACTGCTAAACGATTCATAAAACTGGGGTGTTTTTTCGGCGCATAATGTCAAAATAGTTAAACAAAACGATAGAATAGACTAATGACTGCTTAAAAGGATCTCAACGTGCTCAACCAAAATAACACACAATCTAAAAACAAAACACATAAATAATAACCCCAAATCAACCCTGATAATTTGCACTTCAAATTATTATTATCGAAATGCTACTTAAATAAAGCACACAAACACACATATGCTCATTTCTGACTCTCATTTTTTTTTTTTTTTGTAACAATAAGTATCATTTCTATTGGAAAATTGAAGAGAAAAAACAGCCGCCACAAAAAAGTTTCCAACCAAAAAAAAAAAAAAAAACACCCGAAATAATAGCAACAACTAACGTCAACAGCAGCCGCCGCTTTGATATATGTACTCAACCACTCCGCCGTAGTACAATATGCACACTCACACATAGCAAAAAAAGGTGAGTGCGTGTGATCAACATAATGCAAAACCAGGTGATGAAAAAAAAAATTGGGAAAAAAGGAAGTTCGCAGTTGCTGTGTTACGATTAGGGATTATTATTGTTCGAACTATTACATTCAGATGGATACGATTATTAAACGCAAACAAACGAGCAGAACACATACGTATGTGTTTTATGAAGGAAATAAAAAAGGATAACAACTGCATTGATCGCTTGTTGATAAAGGACATGTGTGCAACATTTTATATTTTCCATCAATAGCGGTGACATATGCTGTGTAAAGTTAGATTTAGTATATCGAGGCTTGTAATAGGTTTAAACATGTATGTTTTTTTTCTGCGGAAAGTGTAAAAACAAAGGATTTCAAAGGACTTTTTGATTAGCTGTAACGAACTGTACTTTGCCAATGTATGTTTAATATGGGCTTTATTTACGTGATGTAGCAAAACTTCGTCTAAAATTATTGGAATATGATTTTGGCTTAGTTTGTTTATCGCACCCGCTATCCGATGATCAAGAACTCGAATGAATATATTGATGCCAAAACTAAAATGTGTAGTTATAATATGGCTAAAATGCAAGTGAGAATATAATACACACGAGCAACCATCACGAACCCCACGACTTTTTGATAAAAACGTCTACTTTGCAGATGCGGTTGATACTGTTGACATTTCAAAAGAATCAGCCCCAAGAATATTCACGATTATTTCCAAAAACATTAAATTTTTTGAAAAAGGAGGTCACATTAATACATTTCTGACTAAAAGTCATTATGGACAGATAAATCTTGATTTGTGTACCATCTCCCACTACATAGGTTCTTCGAGACCATTTTGACTCATACGGATACGTGTGACTTCTCTGGGTACATCGGTTTGAATCGAAACGGGAGATGGCTTTCAAAGCCATTCCAGATATCGACCTAAACAACTGTTTCAAGTTTATTTTATCTGAAAGGATTTCTTTGAAAGGGATAAAATTGGAAAAATAAATAAAGATTTTTCATTTTATAACAAGACGCACCTTTTTTTATTATTAACCAATGCTCAGGTAATGTCCCTACAAAGGCAGTGCATTGTGTTTATCTCTAGAAAATATATTATGGGAGGGAGGAAAAATGGGATAGTGTTTGCGGATATTTTATTTAAATTTTATTATATTGTAACTGTCAAAAAAGACTTGTGTGGGGATTTTATTCCACATAAGGTTAGTTAGACTTATGAACGAATTTTCTCTGTAATGCGTTGTGCAGTCAACTGAATGTGTTCTGCTAGAGAAGCGGGTAGTACGAGTTAGCTAATCTCAGAAGGACTTTTCCCATGACAGTATCTATAGCAGAGTGTTACACATTCCATCATTGTTCTAACAAGTCAAAAGAGTTGAATGCCGTACTGTCGTTAAGGAGCCCTCCTTTGAACTTCGTCCAGAAATCTTTGAAATTTCTTCCCATGTGTAGGAGTTGTATTCAATTTTCGGTTGGATGAAAGTGGTATAGATTTCAAGGAGATCAGAAGGAGTGAATTATTTTTTGTACCGTTTTAGAAAACTAAGATACTTCTTTCGACACTTGAAAACATGTTCGTTCCAACGTACATCGCATTGAATTGTAAAGGCGTACCGAGGAAATTATTGAGATCGTGCAAGAATTATACAGGAACGCAAACTGCCGTAAGCTCCATCAAAACTCTATAAGCGATAAGGTTTCTGTTAAAACTGGCGTGCGACAGGGCTATATCTTATCTTCATTACTCTTTAACGTAGTGCTAGACATTGTTATGGGAAATGCAACGCTCAACAACAAAGGCATAACGTATCATGAAAGCCCGTCAGGCATCCGGTCAATTCAGCACAGTGTGGAAATCACGATCAATCTCCATCCGCACAAAAATCAACATATTCAATGCGTGTGTGAAATCTGTGATCCTTTATGGGTGCGAAACGTGGAATATGGCTACCAAGGATATTAACGCATTACAAGTCCTCACCAACAAATGCCTAAGAAGAATATTGAGAATTTTCTGGCCAAACAGGATATCAAATACACAGCTCTGGGCACGCACCCATCAAAACCGAATTCAAATGGAAATACTGAAAAGGAAATGGCGTTGGATTGGCCACGCTTTACGTAGACCACCTGGTGATGTCACCCGCAGCTCAATAGAATGGAACCCACAAGGCAGTAGAAGAAGAGGTCGGCCTGCACACACTTGGCATAGGCAACTAGACCTAGAGGCTTCTAGAGCAGGCAAAAGTTGGAGTGAAATCAGGAACCTAGCATCAAATAGAAACGATTAGAAAAACTTTGTTCAGGCCCTATGCTCCTTATAGGAACTAAAGGATCCAATATATATATGGGGGGTTTCATGTCAAGTGCACCAACTTTTGAAACCGATGTCTTCCGACCAGGATGAAATTTTCACCAAGGTTAGTCCTATTGGATAGTAGTTTAAACACAATTTTTCAACAAGATCGGTCGAGATCTCTCTGAGTTAGAGGGGATCAAAATTTGACATTTTGGCCAAACAGGTGTTTTTTCTCATCCATGTAACTACCCGTTGTTCTTAGAAAATTTTCTCCCAAATAGTTTAGATAGCTATTTCTTAAATATTTCGGGAAAAAAAAAAAAAATTTTTTTTGACTTTTTTTTTGCTAAATCAAAGCATTTTTTGCTTTTTTCAAAAAGCGCATTTTTTTCTTTTTTTTTTATAAAGCTTAGGATTTTTCCTTTAAGAGCTTTTTGGTCGCTTAGTGGGATGGGAGTGGGATATCTATCAAAATAAAAGTTTTGTAACTCAAGACAACGGTTTTTCAATTTTTCACAAATGCACTATTTTGAATTTTTTCCTATTTGTGTGTAAAACCTTACAAATAAAACTTATACTGAGAAACTAGAAAAATTAAACTTTCCGAAGGTATGTAACGTACCTAACTAAAATTTCATACCCTCGATACTGTAATTCCCAGAATATGTTAACCTCAGGAAAAAAAATCACTTTTTTTTCTATAGAAATGTTGAAAAATTATTATATTTTATTTATTTGTAATAATAATTAAATTAATATATCATCATATGTTTACAAGATATAAGAGGAATATTATACTCAGATGTGGGTAAATATCTTCCAATATATGCTTTGAATGCCTTATGTATCTTAACTAGTGTTTCATTTATTACCTTATTCACCTTGGACAAATAAAGGAGATGTAGAAATAATTGGGTAGTCAATGCTCTTTGGGCTCTGCGTCTATTTCAACAGTATCATTAGCCCAAAGCTAGAGAAACATTATGAAGTTTGGTGTCTTCTTGGTAGATAATGTTTGAACGAATTTGAGAGGTAAACGACTGTTTAGTACAATGTTGAAACGCTGAAAGAATCATTTCTCACACACAGAAAAATAAATGTTTGGAATTAAGTTAATATTAGAAAAAACTTATTAAGCATTTTTATTGTATTTTTTTAAGATTTTAAAATCAATATAAACTTATGTAATTCTAATAAAATAAAATTTAATTCAGTTTATTGTACAAATTCGAAGTATTTGTACACATTCTTAACTAATTCAAATAAGGGAACTAATTGAAATCCAGTGTATTATGTGTCTATCCTAAATATTGGTGATTGCAACAACTAATTCACTAATAAAAACTTCATTTAATTGTAAAATGTGATATAGAATTTGTAATCAATTGTTGGTTAATATACTGAAAACTAAATCTATATTTTTCGGTTGTAACAAACGAAACCCAAACTTTTCACTTGTTTCCGAATTCATAACCGAATGAAAATGACATGAATCATATTATTTTGTAAATACCAACAAAACATTATTAAATGATAAATCCAACCGAATATTTTATTTTTTTTTTCAGTTTTGTAAAATAAATAAATCTATATATATAAAATTGAATGTGTGTTTGTTTATTTGTTTGTTTGTTTGTGTGTACCTTATAGGAGACCAAACCTCTGGACCGATCTTCCTGAAATTTTTACAGCATTTAACTGGGACTCTGGCATGATTAATAGGGTACTTTTTTTTTACCACGCCCACTTTTACGCCCACTTTTTTAAAATTAGGTAATTGCTCCCATATAGTTTTTAACAGATTTACTTCAAATTGTATACACATTATACTCCAGGCGAGGTAGAAATAAACATTTCTTACGCCACGCCCCCTTTCACGCCCCTTTTCACGCCAAATTTTGATTGAAAGTTTTAAACTTTTTTTTCTCTGTACAAATTTGTTCCTTCCAACGGATTTTTTTATTTGGTAGTATATTGCTCTTAATACTGTTAACGTCGCCATATAACTATGAACCACGCCCATTTCACCGCCCCCTTTTTTTTTACTTATACCACTAACAATGTTTGCTATACAAAATAATTTTTTTGTAATATGTATTTATCTAAAGTTTTATACACTTTTTATCTACAGGTAAGGTAGCCATACATTTTTTTATTACCAAGTCCCCCTTTTTCGCCCCATTTTACCTTAAATCATAATTAATCTGCTTTCAATCTATCTATATATATAAAAATGAATGTGTGTTTGTTTGTGCTTTATAGGAGGCCAAACCAAAGAACCGATCTTCCTGAAATTTTCAGAGCGTGTTACTGTGACTCTGGAAGGAATAATATGCTATATAAATTTTTGATTGGACAAAGGGGCGGTGCCACGCCCATATAACCCAAAATTTGAAAAAGTCATATCACGGGAATTTTTTTACCTACAGCAGTCATATTTGGTACATATGGTATTAGCATGAATAGAAATACATACAAGAAGAAAAGTGGGCGGTACCACGCCCCTTTTTAGAAAAATAAAAAATCGTAATATCTTCTAAACTACTGGAAGGATCGTCATGAAATTTTCACAAAAGGATATTTTTGCGAAATAATAAGACCTTAGCTATATAAAGTTGTTAGTGGGCAAAGGGGCGTGGCGTATATATAAAAACGTTGATGCATTTGATTGTAACGAATGATCTCCGGAACCATAAGAGCTGTCGAGGTAGGATTTCCAGCATAGGTTCGGTTCGAGCTCTTCTGTGTTTTTTTTTTTTAGTTTTAACCCTCTAGCTGGCGTTGGGGTCAAGTTAAAAACAAAAATTTTTACTTTCAGCGCGATTTGACTGCAATTCAGAATGAACGTATGTTTCGTCATAAGAAATTTTTGTATGTATAAATGGACCCGATAGGTGGCGCTGGGTAAAGTTATTTCGAATATACTTATTTATGGTGTGATTTTAATGAAACTAAGAATGTACATATATGTATGTTAGAAACATTTTTTTATTGGACCCGGTAGATGGCGCTGTCGTTCGAAAAATAATGAGTTGTCAAATTTATATAAATTTTAATAAATAAACTCACCAACGTTTTTATATATAAATATTCTAACGAAAAAGAAGGAAAAAGCCGCTACATTATTGCATGGTGGCCGCACAGCTCATTCAGCACTCAAATCACCGTTAAACGTACAAAAAAATGAGAATGCCGTCTGTAATATCAAAAAACATTCCGGTATGGCAAAAGTTCTGCAAAAATGCAGTATTTTTATTTGGGATGAATGTACCATGGCTCACAAACATTGTGATTTGATTTGATAAAAGATTTGAAAGGCAATGAAAGATTTTTTGGTGAAGCTCTCATTTTATTATCTGGAGATCTTCGTCACACATTTTATATAGGTATATACAGATTCTAACTAAAATAAAAATTCATTGAGGGCAAAACAACGTTTGCCGGGTCCAGCTAGTAAATAAATAAAAATAAAAAAGAACTTAAAATAATATTTAAAAGTTTACGATTTTTTCATGTACAGTAATCGTACATTCAACGCGCGAAAGTAGATTGCGAGCCCCGCAACTTTCGGTAAGATTGGAGGTAAAAAGATGTATAAAAATATCGTGCAAAAGTGGAAAAAACTTATTGATTTTTCTAGATAGAGAGAGAGAGAAGGGGTATTCACATAAGTGATTAAATTGCGTATTTAACGTGTTATTTACATTTTTTAATATATCGTACACGTTACCAAAGATCCTTCATCCTATGCTTCCAACATTCTTTGATTTGTATACCCTCCATACCCAGTACAGAGGGTATATTTCAGTTCGTCAATCTGTTTGTAACTGATCGATATAAAATTCCGGAGATCCCATAAGCTGTATATATCCTTGATCCTTATAAAAGGAGAAGTCCATCTGGCGATGTCTGGCTTAAAATGTTCATCATAATCTGCAGCAGTTTGGTAATGAATTTGAAGCCTCTTTACAAAATAGGTGAGGAATGAAGTACGAATATGTAAAGATACTCCGATAAAATTTTATATAAAAAACTAAAAATAGTGAAAAATGTTTACACGTAACACGACGTGTGCATAAAGATAAGTATCAGCGATGCATGCATGCACATTAGGGGGTCCGTTATATCTTAAAGTGGAAATATTTATTTTCTCACTCCTCAAAAAGTTGAGGCGTGATGCAAAAATGACTCTCCAAAAATTTCACGCCCCCTGGGCCCACGCCTTCCCGGCCCGACTTGCGTTTGAAAATTTCAAGTGTGTTTATATGGGGAAAATATGACTTTTTCCAGATTTTACGAAAATTTCGTTCTATAGTTTAATTATTCCGACAAGTTGTTACATAATTCGCGATTAGTATTAAATTATCCTTTCAAAAAGCTATAAAACTTCAAAATCAAATAAAACCTCGCCAAGAAATAGCAAATGCCCCAGACCACTTTTGTGCCAAAAAAAACTAGGTTATGAAATTTGATAGCATTTTTTCAACTTTGAGAAATCGATTAAAGCCATAATTGTTTTTGGTCTCTATACTTATAAGTACTCAGATATGAAGTATTATTTTATAACCACGTTGTTAACCTATTGTGCATTGAGACCGAAATTGGAAAATTTTTTTTACAATATTTTGAAAACTCCTTTTTCAAGTTTTAAAAAATTTTCTTAAACAAAATTTAAAAAAATGGGACTGGTTTTGTTGAATACACGTTAGAGATCGACTGTGTGAATTTTTAGGTAAATCGCTATGCCTAATTTTTTTGACAATAATTTTATTTTTGCGGATTTCGAGAAAAATTTGATTTTTTTGAAATGTTCAGTAAATGTACTCTTTCTTAATACTTTGTATCAAAAATTCATCACTTTTCTACTTTTAAATGTTATATTTTATCTCAGTAGCCTAGGGTTTCGGAAAAAAATAATATGACCTCATTAACCCTTTTGGAATTGGGGTCACTTATGACCCAAAACTAATAAAAGACAATTTATTATAAAAATGCAAATATTTTGTAAGTGCTGTTGAATTTGTAGATGTGACGCTTAAAATATATCAACCAAATGTGCAAGTTTTAAATGCTAAAAATTCGGATTAAAGCGAACAACGCTAACCCATCCCTTGCCGAGGGCAAACTTTGAATTTTGTCATATTTAAAAAAAATAAATACCTAAAAACAATGTATTTTTCTAGTAAACTAGATGAAACCTTTACTATTGGTTGGAAATTAAAATTCCGCTATATTTTGCGAAAACTTACCCTTATGTGCTCCTGAGGTTAATGTAATGTATCAAACTCCTTAATTAATTAACTGCTAATAGAAGTTTTTAACGTAAATCTATACTTATTTCTGTTTTATTTTTACCATTGTATATAACTAAAATTATGTTTTTCAATGGATCATTTCGACTCTCATATATAACACAAGCCAATAAAAGACAACTCATTCCAAAAATTCAAATATTTTGTTGGATAAAAACAATTTATTTTTAGGTATTTACTTTTTATACCCTATACCACTATGTGGTTTGGGTATAATGACTTTGTCCTGCTGTTTGTAACTACCAAAAATATATGACCTAGACCCATCTTTCACTATCTGATTCGATTTAACGATGTCCATCCGACCGTCCGTCTGTGTGTCCATGTAAACCTTGTAATCAAACTGCAGGTCGCAAATATGAATATATTTTGATGAAATTTGGTATATAAGCTTTTATTAGCTGTATGATGAACGCTATTGAAATTGGTGAAAATGACCCCTATTAAATAGACATAAATTGCCATAAGATACAAATTATCATATAGATCTCAGTCAAATTGGGTTTGTATGCATTTATTGTATCCATTAATCAGTAGTCCAAAAATAATCCATATAGGACAATTCTTGGTCATAGGCCCCATATAGAGCTGCTTCACGATCTTCACTTAAATCTATCAAAAAACAAATATATTGGACAGACTTTTGTCAAATTTGGTTTGTATATATTTTTTCAAAATATAAGTGACTTTACCAAATATGGTCAGGATCGGTCCATTTTTCGACCTAACCCCATATAAATATAGCACCCGATATGAACTTTTTCATATCTGCAGCCAAAAAAATTAATAACAATGCCATTCAAATTTAGTTTATGCCTATTTTCTATATCCAATTAGTTGGAGCGGAGAGATAGGGTCTCTACACCATAATATAGGGTATCGTATAGTAGGTCTAGACCGACTATAATTTTCTTACTTGTTTTAAATATGACAAAATTCTGCCCCGGCAAGGAATGGGTTAACGCTGTGCGATTTATTCCAAATTTTTAGCACGGAAGACTTGCACATTTGGCTATTATATTTTAAGAGTCACATATAAAAATTCAATAGCGCTTACAAAATATTTGAATTTTTTGAATAAATTGTCTTTTATTAGCTTGGGTCATATGTGACCCCAATCTAAAAGGGTTAATGGTCTCATATTAACTTTTTCCGGAACCCTAGGCTGTTAAGATAAAATATAACATTTAAAAGTAGAGAATTAATTATTTCTTGTTACAAAGTATTGAGATAGAGTACGTTTAATGAACATTTCACAAAAATATCATTTTTCTCGAAATAAGCAAAAATAAAATCCTTGTCAAAAAAATTCGGGCATAGGGACTTACCTAGCAATTCACACAGTCGATCTCTAACGTGTATTCAACAAAGCCAGTTCCATTTTTTTTAATTTTGTTAAAGAAAATTTTTTAAAACTTGAAAAAGGAGTTTTCAAAATATTGTATTATTCGATTTCGAAACTTTATAGCTTTTTGAAAGGATAATTTAATACTGATCCCGAATTATATAACAACTTGTCGGAATAATTAAACTATAGAACGAAATTTTCGTTAATTCTGAAAAAAGTCATATTTTCCCTAAACACACTTGAAATTTTCAAACGCAAGTCGGGCCGGGAAGGCGTGGTCCTACGGGCGTGAAGTTTTTGGAGAGTCATTTGTGCATCAAGCCTCAACTTTTTGGGGGGTGAGACTTAAACATTTTCATAAGAAAAAATTGCCCATACAAATAACAGACACCCTAATGCACGTTTGTTTGTGCATAAAACATACAAAAATTAAAAATTAAAAATTAAAAATTAAAAATTAAAAATTAAAAATTAAAAATTAAAAATTAAAAATTAAAAATTAAAAATTAAAAATTAAAAATTAAAAATTAAATATTAAAAATTAAAAATTAAAAATTAAAAATTAAAAATTAAAAATTAAAAATTAAAAATTAAAAATTAAAAATTAAAAATTAAAAATTAAAAATTAAAAATTAAAAATTAAAAATTAAAAATTAAAAATTAAAAATTAAAAATTAAAAATTAAAAATTAAAAATTAAAAATTAAAAATTAAAAATTAAAAATTAAAAATTAAAAATTAAAAATTAAAAATTAAAAATTAAAAATTAAAAATTAAAAATTAAAAATTAAAAATTAAAAATTAAAAATTAAAAATTAAAAATTAAAAATTAAAAATTAAAAATTAAAAATTAAAAATTAAAAATTAAAAATTAAAAATTAAAAATTAAAAATAAAAAATTAAAAATAAAAAATTAAAAATGAAAAATAAAAAATGAAAAATTAAAAAGGAAAATGAAAAATAAAAAAATAAAAATTATAAATTAAAAATTAAAAATGAAAAATAAAAAATTAAAAAAAATAAAATCTTGTGCGTCCGATCACAGGGGAGATGTGTAAACATCTAGTAATTAAAGATTTTTTTAGGTCACTTTCTGTAAGTCAAACAGAAAGCATCATCTATGTATCACTTATAGCAATCAACTGCTAATATAAAAATATTTATTATAATTTATTATTTCAACTGGTTAGTTTTTAAAAAAAACTCTGAGTGTTGACAACTTTGGTTATAATATTGGGTTTAGAACACGTGTGAAGGGTATCAAAGATTCGGCAAAGCCGAATTTAACACTCTTACTTGTTTAAATCAAAAACGGAAATAATATTGCCATATTTTCGAAAATATTAGATTTCAAACCAAAATATGTGATTGTCAATTTGCAGCATACGCTAAACAGGCAAATCATCTCTACGACCTATTTTAAAAGGGATGATGTTAACTTATAATAAAATATTAATCATGTTAATTATAAGAAAAAGCCTCGCTGCTAACATTAATGAGAGTTGTTTGGAAAAATTTTTATTTGATTTTTAATGTCAAAATTGTAGTATTAACCTCTATATAAATTTCCTCTAAAGTCTAATTTTAAGAATTATAAATGAATAAGTCCATGCACTTTTTATTGTTTTTAAATAGTCCGGTTTTTCACCGATTTTAAATACATCCTCAATCTGTATTAAATTCTAATAGAACAGCTTTTTTTTGCATTTACTTAGTTATAGCAGAAAAGTAACGTTGCTAATACTATAAATATTTGTACTAAAATAAACAATGCCAATTAGAAAAAATAATTACCATTAAATTTTTTGGCATATGCATAATTTACGTCTAATGCTAATGAAATTTCAATGTTAATGAAAAATTCTCAAGTTGTGGTGATCGAAAAATAAATTTAATATATTGTATGGTATGGTGTTTCCGTTAAATATGCGTGATTTCCCGTACTGGATATCGCCTAAAGTCCTTATGATTGTCAGCTATTAACGGTTAATGAGCATTTCATCATTTTAATTGAGCCACATATAAAAAATAAGAACTACTGTCAAAAAAAGCTTTTGTTTATATGCATATAATCCATATTAAGCATAAGTATTGAATTTGACTTCAGCAGTACGCTTTTTTGTTTGAGAATCTCGGTATTCGCAATAATGTTTGTTTCTTAAAAAATCAAAAGCATCTATCTACCCAGTCTAAAATTATTTATTAAAAAAAAAAAACGGCTATCTCCCTCAATAATATTTTTATACCCTATACCACTATGTGGTTTGGGTATAATGACTTTGTGCTGCTGTTTGTAACAACCAAAAATATTTGACCTAGACCCATCTTTAATTATACCGATCGAATCAGAACCACTTTCTGAGTTGATTTAACAATGTCCGTCCGTCCGTCCGTCCGTCCGTCTGTGTGTCCACGTAAAGCTTGTAATCAAACTGCAGGTCGCAAATATGAATATCTTTTGATAAAATTTGGTATATAAGCTTTTATCGGCCATGGGATGAACGCTATTGAAATTGGTGAGAATCGGTCCATGTTCAGACCTAGCCCCCATACAAATTACCCATATGAAATCGACATAAATTGCCATAAGATCCAAATTGTCATATAGATCTTACTCAAATTGGGTTTGTATGCGTTCATTACATCCATTAATGAGTAGTCCAAAAATGATCCCTATGACCCCATATAGAGCTGCTTCCCGATCTTCACTTAAATCTATTAAAAAACAAAAATATTGCACTGATTCTTCTCAAATTTTGTTTGTATATATTTTTGCAAAATCCAAGAGACTTTACCAAACATGATCAGGATCGGTACATTTTTGGACCAAGTCCCTATATAGATATAGCATCCGATATGAACTTTTCATATCTGCAGCCAAAAAAATTAATAAAAATCCCACTCAAATTTGGTTTTTGCTTATTTTCTATGTCCAGTTAGTTGGGCCTAAGAGATAGGGTCTTTAAACGCATGGTATAGGGTATCGTATAGTCGGGCTAGACCGACTATAATTTTCTTACTTGTTTTATAATTATCATTTATTAAGACCCATTCAAATTTGACATGTTTACAATATCATGTGTGTATGCACATACATGTGTATGTGTTTGTACTTATATAAGTGTGTGTATGCATTTATAGCAATTTTCTTTTAAGAGTACCAAGAGTGTTTGCTACTAAAACAACAACAACAACAGAATGCTATATCTAAAACAGCGTGTCAGCGACAAATGTAATATAATTTGAGTTAATAACCATCTTAAACCTGGAAGTCTTATAAGAGTTTATGAACACTGAAGATCATTGTACGTTGTTCATATAAAATCTGAGTGTTTGTAATACAAACTAAAGCATGCGGTTAAATATGCGCTGGCAAGTAAAAGAAAAAATATATTAGCATTTGTAACGGCAGCCGTTTAGACAGCAATAACAACATTATGCAGCTGCAATATAAATCGTTTGCTAATAACAACATTTGCTTTCTTTTCTCTCGATCTTTTCATTATTGTGTGTGTGTGTGTGCGATCGTTTTTTTGTTTGCTCCATAAAACTAGATCACATTTTTATGAAGTTGGTTGGTCGCATGGTTTGGTTTGGTTTGGTTAGTTGGCTTAACGTGTGTGAAGTTTTGTTGTGTGAAAAACGCACAAGTGAAAATGGTTTGATAAACTTTAGAAAAAGAAAATCTATGAACTTTTTTCCAGTGAATATTTGTTTTAAATAAATGACCAAATGCATAGACTTAGGTGGGTTAATTGTGAAGTAACAAAGAACGACCTTAGAAGAAAGCAGCTGTTCAAATATTATTGCCGATACTCGTATTCTACAATCAAATTCATACTATTAAATTGAAAGCAATTACAATACAACAAATTTGATGAGTTCAATATATCTGTATTCCTAAAATATCCAAACTAAAAATAAAAAAGGATTGAAAGCGGAGCAATTTGCTGTGGAATATAAGCAAAATAGATATTAAGTGATTTCATATGAACGAGTGGTTCATTCTCGTATCTTATGGAACAAATTCCAGTACATGTATACAATAGGTGTAATCCATCTCTGATAAAGTCTATTTTCAGTTTAAAAAAATTATGTAGTGTTATAAATCGCCAATTTTTTGTATTGTTTACACTGGGGAATTGTATCATATTTTTATAATTAAAGATTAAATCCATTAAATGGTTGCATTATATGTCAGTATTGATGAAAAAAGGACACCAAATTAGGCGCAAAACAAACTGGGCAATGAATTTGCAAAAACATCGCACTTATTTTGTATTTTCTGTCATAAATTTTAATAAAAAATAATTTTATGAGCCAGAAGTTTAAATGGATCGACAAGGGGAACAATCTTCAATAGACACTCGTGGCCTTATTAAGCCAACATGAAAGTAGAAAAACGATAAGATATATTGGAAGACTGGTAAACAGAAGCCACGCCACTATTCATAATGTCGTTAAATGCTATATAAAGTTTCAAGATGTTGCAATATTTTCTGAAGCTGATAAGCGGTATCTGGTAAGAGAAAACATCAAAAATAACCCCTAAAGGAATACACATAAAGTAATAAAATTATTTCGAAGCCTTAAAATCTGTGGTTTTCTGGAATAACCGCGTATGTCCATTTTTGTCAGTTTTGACTTAACGATGCCAAATATACTAATTTTTAACGCTCTTTACATGTGTTCAATTTTTTTTTAAATATTGACCATTTCTGAGTTTTGTTCTTGAAATAACGACGTAACTTAAATATTTATTAAATTCATTTGCAGCGCTAACGACGTATGTCAACCTACGTTTGATCGCTGACAAATTATTTTCTCAGAAAATGACACATAGCGACATACCTTGTTATTAATGAAAAAAATGCAAAATAATTTTGGATTATTTTTCAGTTGATAACCACTTATAAAAACTTGTGTGTTTATTTCTGTTATTTTTGTCACTATTATTCTTAATACGTTGTTAATTCTCATCCTAAGTCCCGTTAACTTTTTGTTGGCGAACAAAAAAATTCATTTTTCAAGCAACAACAACTTATGTCTACATGGGTGGTTGCATTGGTAGTTTTCTTTTCAAAGAAAACGACGTTTGTTGAACTTGAGAAAACCATTTTTTTGGGTAGACCAAAAAAAATTGAAAACGCTGGACTGAATGTACCGTAAATCGATTTGGGAGTATATTGTGTATAATATCCACAATATATTTAGAACGAATTTCTTTTTATTTTCTTTAAAAGTGTAATTTAATAACAAATGATTAAATTTTATTATATTTGTTAAATTCAGTGAAAAAAAGAAATAAAAATAATAAAAATTACTAACAACTTCCACTTTTTTAGCTTTGTCAACCAATGGAACCATATGTCCCATGGGAACAAACGAATTTGCAACATCTTATTATTTTTGATAACAGGAAGGATTGGTCCATGATATACCAAAATCTGTATATCGTAGGTCGAATAAATAGCGAGAAAATGTTTTTAAATCCGGCCGTGTCGTGTCTTTGATACATTCCACCCGTGTCATAAACATAATATTATAACCAAGGCTTTGAACATTAAAATGCAAAAGGTTTGATTTCACATTAAAATGTCAACATTTTTTATAATGATGTTCAAAATTAATAAGATAATTAAAAAATTTTTAGGAATTTTCGTACTTTTAATTGAAAGTAATCTGCATAAATGTAAATATTAAATAATATTATGCTGTTTTTAAATTTTTTTAGTTGCCAAGAAAACAGTTGCTGGCAACACTGCTCCTTCATTATTCGATATTGGGAATTTATTTATTTTTTGTGTTTAACCCCGCATGATAACAATCCATGTATGTGTACCAACTTAATTTTTATAAGTGAAAATATAAACTAAAGGAGAATCATAAAAAATAGAATTAATATTTTTCCATTCATGTATGTCTGTATGGATGGCTTTCAACGAATACATACAATTATATTTTAGTTTTTGTTGTTTTGGTTATTCTCTTGCTCTAAACCATTCGATGAAATTTACAATAAAAAGCAAGCAAACACACATTTGTATGCATCGTCTGATATTTATTTATATGCACATGTTCCTTTACATATAAACTTTTTTTTTACTATTTTTAGTATTTAATGTAGAATTTTATCGGATTATCTTTAGATTTTGGTACGAAATTTCTTAGCTATTTGTCCAAATTCAATATCAATCCGACATTTTATAAGGATCATGAACATATTACAAACTGAATGACAAACTGATATATACATAGAAATAAATTTTTTTCTCTAAGTGGAGGCTGTCTGCACTTTTAAATTTGTTCTCCTCAATTTTACTTTATTATCAATTGACCACTCGTAAATAAATTCCATCCTTCATTTAGGAATACTCGTATACTAAAAGTACGTATTTAAAAGTTTAATTTACTTGCAGTTGGTTTTGTTTTAATTGCTTCTAGAGTCAATAGAAAAAATCTCATTGCACGTGTGGGTTTTTAGAGATTTGCCTACACTTTTTATATTTGTACGAGTAGTTAATAAGTAAAAGAAGGCAGTTGCAATTTTACACTTGCTCATCCGGTTGACGCCATGTTATCAATATACTCGTACATACATACATACATACATATACATGCAAACTCAGATACGAATTGTTTACTGTTGTTGCTATTATTGATGATCACAATTGAACAGCTGCACTATGCATAAAATCCAACAACAGCATGGACAACAAAAGCTTAAGCTACGATAAAAGGAAACTTCTACAAATACTCATAGTAGTATTTTATTAAATTGACTTCAATTGCCACAAGAGATGACGACAGTAGTACTTTTCCAATAATGTTGACATATGTTCAACAATTGCGAAAGAGATGAAAAATTATAAAAACCTCAATTTGTTAGTTAAATGTTAAACGTGCTCGTACGAAACTGAAAAATAAAAACATTTGGATTTCAGTAATGAATCTTCAACTAAGGATGACTAAGAATATGCGTGGCGAGCCCTAAGCTAATGACAACTACGAACTGTGATCGATAAAACTGTAACGCGAAAAATATACAATAACTTTTGAACTAAAGCTATTTTAATGAAATCTACGATCTACTTATTAAGAGAAAGTTAATAAAAATTAATTTTTAAATACTAACAACTTATAACTTGTTGTTGTAAATGAACTATTTTATTGTACTTTGATTTTTTGAGCAATATAATTTTAATGTTTATTCTTTGTTGTAAAACGTATCCGTCCAGTTTAACTGAGCATGTAGCGTTATTTTAAATCATAATATCTTAAATGTTTATTAAAACAATACTTTATAGTTTTAAGTTTTTGCATTCAATGTTATCTTTATACAGCTGCTTTTGTGATCTAAACTTCTAAGTCTCAATAAAAACTTAAATTAAATTAAATTGTACTTTGCCTGGAATCCCTTATATTTGAGTTTTATGGTATTAAGGATTGAAATCGAAAAACTTTAAAATACACAAAATTTAGTAATGAGGAAACCAGTCAACCCAGCGTTTTGATTTTTTTATTAAAATTAAATTACATTAAATATTACAAGAGAGGTAATTTTTATAGTTCTAATCACAACTAATGAATTTTTTTTTTTTTTTTTGTATACATCCAACACTCAGGGGATGTCCCCAGTGGTGTGATTCAGACGGTGCCTAAAAGTTTTTGGGTTCGCACAACCGGCTGTGTTTACCAAAATTTAACATGAAATAAAAAGTAAATAATCGCATATGAAATTCAAAAACTATGAAAAAAAAAATAAAAAATAAACAATTGCATAGGAAATTCAAAAATTTTCAACAAAAAAAACTAAACAATCGAATACGAAATTCAAATATTTACCGAAGTATGCTTTGAATTTATGGTTTTAAAAAGTTTTCGTGAGTGTGGTCATAAAATTTGTTTTATTATATTACCAGTAAATCTTTTGGTAGTGTTTGTGATAACAAATTGTATTAAAATTGTAAGTATATATTAATAAATAGTTATTGTTAAATGAATTTTATGAGAAAACAGTTGACGTAAAATTTACGTTAAATTGTGTTAGTTTTACTTAATTATATGTTAAATTTCTCAGTAGTATTTTAGCCATCATGAAGCGCGGTGGACAACAAGTTTTGTCTGATTTTTTTCTAAAGAAGGTGAAGCCTGGTCAAGATATGACGCCAATATCAAACGGGGAATTAAGTAATATTATACAAACAGTAGAAGCAGAATCGCCACATTCAGCTAATACTGTACAAATCAGTGATCAAATAGTAGAAGTAGAATCGCCACATTCATCTAATACTGTGCAAATCAATGACGAAGTAAAACACAATCTCCCAGATTGCTGGAAGCCCTTGCAATTTCAAGATTTTCAGAAGAAATATGATGGGTTGTAAAAAATTGGGTTGTAATTATTGCGCGCAAATAGATGCAATAAAAGCGAAGGGAATTCATGTATCAGTTGAATGGAAAAGCTGCAATATTGAAGCATCTGGAAAAAATAAAACCATTCAACAAGCATCTCTCCAAAAGAAAACAAGTAAGAAAATTATAGTCGGTCTAGACCGACTATACGATACCCTATACCATGCGTTTAGAAACCCTATCTCTTAGGCCCAACTAACTGGACATAGAAAATAAGCAAAAACCAAAT
Source organism: Cordilura impudica (assembly GCA_963682025.1). Classification (NCBI taxonomy): domain Eukaryota; kingdom Metazoa; phylum Arthropoda; class Insecta; order Diptera; family Scathophagidae; genus Cordilura; species Cordilura impudica. The sequence goes on from OY821519.1 coordinate 139,771,740, forward strand.
TTGAGTGGGATTTTAATTAATTTTTTTGGCTGCAGATATAAAAAAGTTCATATCGGATGCTATATCTATAAAGGGGGTAGGTCCAAAAATGGACCGATCCTGATCATGTTTGGTAAAGTCTCTTGTATTTTGCAAAAATATGTACAAACAAAATTTGAGAAGAATCAGTGCAATATTTTTGTTTTTTAATAGATTTAACTGAAGATCGGGAAGCAGCTCTATATGGGGTCAAAGGGATCATTTTTGGACTACTCATTAGTGGATGTAATGAACGCATACAAACCAAATTTGCGTAAGATCTATATGACAATTTGGATCTTATGGCAATTTATGTCGATTTCATATGGGTAATTTGTATGGGGGCTAGGTCTAAACATGGACCGATTCCCACCAATTTCAATAGCGTTCATCCCATGGCCGATAAAAGCTTATATACCAAATTTCATCAAAATATATTCATATTTGCGACCTGCAGTTTGATTACAAGCTTTACATGGACACACAGACGGACGGACGGACGGACATTGTTAAATCAACTCAGAAAGTGATTCCGATTCGATCGGTATAATTAAAGATGGGTCTAGGTCAAATATTTTTGGGTGTTACAAACAGCAGCACAAAGTCATTATACCCAAACCACATAGTGGTATAGGGTATAAAAACATTATCAATACTGTAGCGATTAGTTCTGCGGAAGCAGAAAGAGAGTTTTCTACAATGAATCTTATATATTCCGAAAAAAGAAACCGTTTAATAGTTCAAATTGTTGCTAATCTCATGGTAATAAATTTAATTGGTCTTCCTTTGGATATATGTAACCCTGAACGATTTGTTAAAACGTGGTTGAGGAAGAATCACTCTGCAGATGACAACAGAGTAAAAAAACCTGCACAAATAAACTATAATGATAATCAAATTGCAATTTGGAAATATTTGAAATAATTCTAAACACTTTATATATATATATCAATAATAACAATCCTGTTTCTATTACCTTTTTTAACTGTTTTAATTTAAAACAAGTAAGAAAATTATAGTCGGTCTAGACCGACTATATGATACCCTATACCATGCGTTTGAAAACCCTATCTCTTAGGCCCAACTAACTGGACATAGAAAATAAGCAAAAACCAAATTTGAGTGGGATTTTAATTAATTTTTTTGGCTGCAAATATGAAAAAGTTCATATCGGATGCTATATCTATATGGGGACTAGGTGCAAAAATGGACCGATCCTGACCATGGTTGGTAACGTCTCTTGTATTTTGCAAAAACATATACAAACAAAATTTGAGAAGAATCAGTGCAATATTTTTGTTTTTTAATAGATTTAAGTGAATATCGGGAAGCAGCTCTATATGGGACCAAACGGATCATTTTTGGACTACTCATTAATGGATGTAATGAACGCATACAAACCCAATTTGAGTAAGATCTATATGACAATTTATGTCGATTTCATAGCGGTAATTTGTATGGGGCCTAGGTCTGAACATGGACCGAATTTCACCAATTTCAATAGCGTTCATCCCATGGCCGATAAAAGCTTATATACCAAATTTCATCAAAATATATTCATATTTGCGACCTGCAGTTTGATTAAAAGGTTTACATGGACACACAGACGGACGGACGGACGGACGGACATTGTTAAATCAACTCAAAAAGTGATTCTGATTCGATCGGTATAATTAAAGATGGGTCTGGGTCAAATATTTTTGGTTGTTACAAACAGCAGCACAAAGTCATTATACCCAAACCACATAGTGGTATAGGGTATAATAATATATGAAATTAAACAATGAATTGAAATAAAAACGATAACAAATTTTTGATTTTTTTTTACAGCCGGATGCGAACCGGTTGTTAAATATTTTGAATCCCACCATTGGATGTCCCCTATTAATGCACTGTTCTGATATCAGGAATATATGGTATGGGTATGGGGAAAGAGGGAGTAGTATTTATGGATATTTGACTTGAAGTTATCAATAATGTAAGTGACAGGAAAGCCCTCAGCGGGAAGTTTATTCCACATATGGCTTGTGCGGCTAATGAACGAAGTTTCACGGAAATGCGTTGTGAGATCCACAGGACAATAGAGTGCAAATGGATATGATCTACTAAATGAGCGAGTGATGCGTAGAAAAACATGGGCTCTAGGGATTAGTTCGCTTATCTCAGCAAAACACTTCCCATTTTAATATTTATAATAGAGTGTAACACAACCAACATTCCGACGATGCTCCAATGTGTCAATACTAACTAACTCTATATTACTGTCATTGAAAAGCACCAACGCCCTCCTTTGCACACGGTACAGAAGCTACAAAATAGACTGTGAAGTCCCTGTCCATATGTGGGAGTTGTATTGGATTTTTGGTCGGATACAGGTGGTAACGAGATTAGATGGGGCGAAGTATTTCTTGCACCATTTTAGGAAACCTAGGCACTTGAAAGTTTCTTTCAACAATTGAAAAATGGGTTTATTCCAACGGACATTACACTAAATTTTTATGCCCAGAACATCAAGAGCATCTGCTTCATCAATATCTACATCAATACAGACGACATTGATGATTCCATGACCCGTCTATGGGCCAATAAACAACATTTGGTCTTACCAGCATTAAAATTGACCATGTTCACTCGATCCCACTCAGAGATTGTTAAAAGGTCTTGATTGAGTGTGTCATAAATATATTGCGTCATGCTCGCAATCTCCCTAAGGCTTGGCCTTTGATTGAATGAATATGAATGACAAATATTGCTGTCGTCTGCAAAACAGAAGATAGGATTGGAAGTTTGACTTAGAAGATTATTCAGGAAAATAAGATAAAGTGGAGGAGATAGAACAGAACCTTGAGGTACACCTGCGTTTAACTGCAACTCTTTGAATGCCACCCCTTCTAAAACAACACGTATAGTACGATCTCTGAGAAATCTCTATATAAAATGAGAAAAAACATTACCAACATCAAAAGCAATTAGCTTTGACAAGAGTGCGCTGCGCCATACCCGATCGAAAGCCTTTCACATATCGCTGAATGGACTGACTCCAACGTTCTAAAAGAAGCACCATCAGGTCTCCCGTAGAACGACTTCTACGAAAGCCATTTAGTCTATCGTTAAGCAATAAGTTGATCTCTACGTAGTTCAGAAGATTTTTACCATGCTCTCCATTTCCTCTGAAAGCGCAGAGCAAATTGCAATTGGACGGTAATTTTCAGGGTTGTTAGCTGCACTTTTTTTTGGATTTGCTCGATATTGGCAATCATACAATACGAGGCAGTGGTACTTACACGTTACGAAGTACTCAAAAGGATTGCCAATGGTTGCGATAGCGTCGAAGAACACTGTCTCAGTACCAGTGCTGATATGCCAAGCATTCCCGGTGAATTGCTTACTTGAGCTCTGCAAAAACCCTCTTAACAGCACGAGCTCGACAGAAGACCTTCGACATAGTATGAGGTACTCTTTCGAGTTCGGGCAGTGGTTGATAACATTCCTTCAAGAAAGAATTACTTGCGAATTGTTCAGCCAGAAGGTTAACTTTATCCACCGGGAAATTTTTATGGAAATTTTCGGGAAACCCCACCCCATTTGCAATTTTATAGTAGTTTCTGTTACTTCTTTTGGAACAGGGACACTTTTTTCGTGCTCTTCAACTTCCTTTTCCTAATATATCTCCACTGACCTTAGCTCCGGCCAGCTTAGAGAACTTACCTCCCATGTTATAAAAACCAAGTAGTTATTCTTGTACCACTCAAGAGCTTTTTTACCGGGTCAAAATGTGTAGACATATTATGTCGGCTTATAGAAGGAAGAAGCTTTTTTGCGATAGCTCCTTAATATAAATTTCGGTATACATAAAGCCAACTTTTTGGAAACTTCATCTGCTTTCGGGCCCTAAATTAATCTTTAACATTTCCATGAACATTAGCAATCTAAAAATTATGATACGAAAGCTGCCAAAAATATACCACTATATACGTTTCGTCGTCCATTAAGCAGCAGGAGTATTTTTTAAGAAAAATGTTTTCAGCTTCCGTGCTCTGTTTTTGGCCTCTGGATTTTGGACTTTGTGTATTTCCAAGCCCGCAGTGGCACTGCTTCTTTGGGCTGCTTTTCTACCGGATCTGTTGGGAGCTTTTTCCATATGTTTTCTATTTCCTTGGCCTTACAAATATCATGACTTCCTTTCTTTCTTCCCGAACCAGGATTCCTATCACTGCTCAAATTATCCTGATACTTTGTAATAACATTGGTAACAAGGAACATTTTGTTGGACCAAGTTTAATTTTATTGAAGATATTTAATAATTTTAGCAAGTTCTTCTATTTCATCGATACAACGATAAATTGATCAAAAAATAATTCAAATAATGCTTGCGAAAAATGTTAAGAGGAAAAACTTGTGTTAAGATTTGTTCGATCTCATTTCTTATTTGTGTACTAATGATGTAGTATTTCCGAAATGAATAATATATTCAAAGCGGTGTATCGGTCGATGGCTAATTTAAGGACAGTTAGGTGGGTTTGATTTACTCGGTACTTCCATTAAAGCTTTTTCCATGCACTCTTTGTTAATAGTTCCAGTTATTATAAACAAACTGCTCCTATCTCCACAAGTTAAAATTGTCTGCCAAACTAAACATTTTTAAGGAAAGTTGTCTTATATTTTTTCTGCCCGAAATATTAATTTCATTTGTATTCCTTCTAGCATCAGCAATATAAAAATTCTGAGCTGAAAGTTGGGAAAAGTTGGCAAGCACATTTGTATCATCTCCATTAACTAATGCTCATATTTTCTTATAAATCTTCTAAAGAGTTATTTAGACTGATTTTTTCCTCCTTATAATTTTTCAGTTTGGCAATCTTATGCTCGGTTTATTCCGACTCTCTAAAAAAAATGTTTTTTTAATGAAACTCTTTTCAATAGAATTCAAGCGGTAGATGAAACTGGTCAAAACGGCGTTAATAGTTTCTTATTCTGATAATTTTCAGCCAGATTTATCATGTGGTTTAATTATTAAAATCGATGGAAGCAAACCACTTATGTTAATTTAAAATTTTTTTTATTAAATCCGTCTGAGCATTGTGCCAATCTCAGCAAAATAGGTAATGGGAAGGAGAAAAGAGGAAAAAGTGTTTATAGATATTTTAATTCAATTCCATTTGATTGTAAATATCAGGGCAGATTATTCCGCATACGCCTAGTACGACTGATAAACGAATATCTGTATTGCGTTATATGGTCCACTGGATGTGATCTATTAAGCAAACGGGTAGTACGAAATGAAACTCGGGAATGAATTCACTTATCTCAGCATAATCTTTCTCATCTCTATAGAACAGTGTTACTCAACACACGTTCTGAAGATGCTCTAACGAGTCGAGCATTAGTGAGCACCAACGACCTCCCTTGTACCCGGTATAGTAGTTCCAACATACAATTTGAAACTTGTATCTATATATGGCCGGGTGTAAGGGATATAGATAGTAACAAGATCAGGAGTCAACTAATTTTTAAACTGTTTTAAGAACCAATATATGTCAACGCTTCTTTCTATACTCCAAAAGGCTACACTTACAAAGGTTTCCTCCAGGCGGATGGACACAGAAGAAGTCTAAGATAGGTCTTTCGGCCAGCAGAGACTTGCTGACACTGGTTAGTATGAACGTGGCATGATGTACATTGATTACCTTGAAATTTAATGGACAATATCAATGATGATTTGAAGAAAAAAAGTGAATAAAAATGTGCACTTCCGTCAAACCAATTTCATTAATTATACTATGAATTGGACTTTCATCCACCAAGTTCTCCAGATTTACATTCCTGTTTCTAAACCAGAAGAAATGGGCAAGATCACTAAAGCAGAGCAAATTCCCTTTTGAAAAAGTGTGGGAATTGGTATTATTTAGTAGAAATTAAAAATTTTGAGAAAAGTTGGCCGAAGTATATCGAGTAAAAACCAATTATGTTGAAAAGAATTAACCGAAATAAATCTGTGTGAATTTTTGTGTTGTCTTCTTCATAACATTACATCTTCAAAATTGAAGTCCTTAATATTGAAATGCAGCTAAAGAAAAATATTAATTGATTTGTTCCACCAGTAAATACCTAAGTTTCAGACAAGTCAAATTGTTAATTTTTTTTGTGTTAAAAACGAGAATAAAACCGATTTATTTCTTATTATTGAAATATATTGGTCAGTTGACAATTTTTGAAAACATTTTATAAAAAATACTTTTAACATGGTAGCTGTTTAAGGAGTTAATGAATTTTAATTCTTTTTTACATGCAAGCGAAAAAAAAAATCATGGGGCTGATTACCGCATTCGTTAAAGAAATTTTTCGATCGAAATTATTTTTTTTTTTCCGAAAATAAAACACTAAGAAGAATTTCACTCTGTAGCAGTTAACGAATTATGAACTCTAGTTAAGAATAAAAGTGAAAGGAGGTCTCAAGTTTGTCCGTTTTCTATAAATAATAAACCAAAATATGGAATTTCGATTGATTTTAAACGATATCGAATGCGGCGATTAACCTCCTGAGTTTTTTCGATTGCATGTAAAGAACAATTTCATTTAACATATCAAATTGTTATTATCTGTTTTATTTCTAATTTGTTTTGTTGCCCTTATAATGTTAAACATTCACACATAATTATCACGGATCAATACCTACCAAACAGATGCAATAAAGTTTATTATAAAATAAAACTTTCATACTTCACGCATATGTGAAGCACATACTTAACACATTTTGTTGAATAAGCAAGAAAAGCCCTTCAAACGGCGACACGGTATATAACTTCCGATATAAGAATCAAAGGAAATTGTACTCACATTTGTAAATACAAATTTGGTGTAACAAAAAAGAACAGAAGAGAACAGAACGGAAAACAACGCTGTTTTTGACTTAAAACAAAAACAGATGAAGAACATATTACAGATGTTGCAAATGAACATTGAAGAATTCTATTTGGCTTTTTATAGTAAGAGTAACTGCAATGAGTTTGAATGAAAACATAATCAAATGAATGCAGTGTAGTGTGCTGTAAATGTGTTGCTGTTGTTTCCAACTAGCAATCATATGTTGAACAAATGCAGCAGTAAATAAAGAAGCATGTGTGAAGTTGATCATAATGCTTGCAATGATCAAGAACAATGATCAACAACGATGAAAATATAACGACTGTCAAACATATGTACATAGTCACAGTCGCAGAATGTTATAGTTCTGGGTTAAAGTCCCGTTTTTATTTCAACAAAAAAAAAATAAAGAAACAGACCTCAAACAGGGGACATACATACGTACGTATGTACGTATATTAGGGTTGTAAACCGATGAGGTTGTAAAAGTTGACACATGCGTACAGACGGGAATTTTTTAATGAACAGCTTTTGTCAAAAGTGAAAGAAATCATACACACACGCACACGCACACACATTCAGACACTCGAAGCGCTAAAGCATGCATACAACAGACGTCCTTGTACGAGTATTTTTGAAATCTCTACAGTTGAACATATGTATGTGTTTGTGACGGTGATAATGCATTTATACAAAAGAAAAACCAAAAATACACGTGTGTTTTTTTTCTATCTTTGTTTTAATATTTGCTATTCAATCACGGAGGGTTCAATAATTACAATACAGTTCAAACAAATTTAAATTATTATTGGATTTTTTTGAAGCCCACTAAGCAGATAAAACTAATTTTGTTGAATTTAAACATAAGATAAAGATAAATGATAAAAAAAATTTTCCACCGGGGCTTAAATTGTTTGAAATCATTTACATTTTGTTTCTGCACATACATATCAATATGAAGATAATAAACCCAGTTGGCAAAATTATCGTAGATGACGTTGTCTTTAACGATTCCTTTAAGACATTTTCTAATTTGTTACGCACACATTTGTCGATGAGATTTTCTGTAACGACGATATAATGGATACTATCGTTGGCGTCCAGCTGGGTGCCAAAGTATCTATATTGTCAAGTATCAAAATATCTATATTGTCGTGTATCAAGGTCAACTGATGACAATATGAGCGACAACGTCTTGTACTTGTCGTCCGTCGAACTGGGTTAACGACAAGTTAGGTGACAATGTCTATGAGTTGCTCGTGCAGAGATTTAATAAAAAATTTAGCTTACGACCATCTGGATGACAAATAACTTATACGATTGTGTATCAAATTCTATTGACGACATATTAAGTGACAAAATCAGGTTTTGTCGTGTATGGGTCTGTTGACGAGAAGATGAGTGACATCGTATCTAAATTGTCGGCAGCCGAACTCCGTCAGCGACATGATGAGCGACGATATCTTCAAGTTGTTCTATATTGAACACCGTTAAAGACAGCATGGACGACAATGCCTTCAACTTGTTCATGTGCTACTTCTAACTATTTCTATAAGCTTCATATGTAAAAATAAATAACAAATAACGAGAGTTAATACTGCCTACTAGACCAAAAAAAAACACCAAAAAAATTCTTTTTTTGAGATGGCTACGAAATAACAAATAGAGGTGTTTATCAAAGTGTTCAAAAGATTAACAGACGTATTCATAAAAATTAAAGTGTACTTCAAGTAGACTTTATCAACAAATTTTGTATGAAAAACATACAATAAAGTCTACTTGAAGTATACTTTAATTTTTATGAATACGGCTGTAAATGTTTAAGTTTAAAAGCGTCGTAATACCTATAGGACGGTAATGTTCGATGACAATTTGAAACAGTTGGAAGAAGATTTATCCTTTGAAGATAGAATGCAAATTGTAACTAAGTTATGAGGTGATTGGATTTAATAGTATTTAATTGTATTTTTTTATTCAGTTTGATGCGATGATACGCATCGTAGCTGACAGTATAAGAAATATAAGTAGATTTTTAGGGAAAGATATAATAATGAATTTCGATTATGATGGAACGATAGAAACAAACCACTTAAAATCATATGGAAACGTACTAAATGATATATTAGGTAAGTTAATAAAAAATAAAGCAATAAGTTAATCAAAGAACTCTGTAATTAGTCTGTATAAATTAAATCTATTTCTACTTTCTTTTAATAAGAGCCACAAAAGGAGAAGGCCACACGTTCGAAGATTTCACGAGAGTTTTTCGAAAATAAATGAAAATCATGAAGAGAAAGTAAGGGAAATCGATAAGTAATTATAACAAAGTATTAATTATTTATTTAAATTATTTTTTAAATTTATAAATTATTTTTTATCGTTTATTTTGTTAATTATTATTATTATTATTGTTATTATTTAAATGTGAAAATAAAATAATATGATATTTTTATAATTAAAAAACGTGTACTTTTTACTGTTTTGAGGGCAGTGTCCCTCATACTATCGTTGACGATAGTGTGTGGGAATGTGTCTCTTATATTGTCGTCAATGACAGTATGAAAGATACTATCGTCGGAACGGTCGTCAACGATCACATTGTAGATTACATCGCCTTCGTCGTCGTCAACGACAATATAGAGCACATATGGACGACGGCGACAATGAGTAAATTTTTTCGCTCATATAATCGTTAACGACAAGATAAACGAAAGTGTCTCTTATGGTCTTGTATGATTCCGCTGACATTTGTATGAAAATTTCATCAAGGACTTGTTCGAACTGTCCTCAATTTGTCTTTAACGATTTACTATGGTCTTGTACCCGTCGTTTAAGATGTCTTGAAGACGTGGCCTACTGGGATAATATAGCACAGATCATGTATACAATACCTTCAAATCAAATAGGTATTTTAAGTCCCCGTATCGGATTATATTAGTGAGGCGATTTATGTGTTCCAAAAACATATACAATTGCTTATATGTATATCAAAATTCATCTTTAAATACAGTAAGTGACAATATATGGAAACTTTTATATTTTTGAACACTTGAACCATCAATACAGAAAAAATGGATCATAAAATTAAAAACTCTTTTGTTATTTGAAAATTTTTTGTTTTTAATAAAACTAACCCATAAAAACCAAGACTTTATATAATCCCTTTCTTTCTAAATTAATTTTACCATCATGTAATTAAATAATTGATTGACTGAAAACGAAACATGTCTAAAAAAATATCTTTGTCACAAATTCGTTTAAATTTCGAAAAATCCAGAATTGTACTATAATTAAATTATTGTTAAATTATGTTTATAGTCACCACAAGTCTGCCTGCAAAGTTAAAAATCGATCCAAAGGTGTTTTCGGTGCCACGCCCATTGGGCCGACCCCGTCCATTTTTGGGCGATTACTCACATTAATAACTTATCAACTCCAACGAAGACCTAACGCTTTTTCTATTACAGTTCGCCAGAGATATGACATAAAATATTTACTTTGTATGTGGAGTGCCACGCCCATTGATCTGATCCCGCCCCTTTTTCCCGAGTACTAACATTTATAACTTATAAACTACCACAAAGCTCCACTATCACTATTATAGCACACCAGTTATATGATACTAAATACTTACTTTGTACGGGGGTGCCAGCCCAATGATTTTATTCCGCCCATTTTTAAACTCTTTCTTTTAACTCATACTCTCTTCTGTCTGTCTTAATGTCTGCCATCCGGCAACCCCATTCACCTTCATCCAATTGGTTTGGGGTAGTCACGCATAGTTACGCATAGTCACGGTTTTAAAACCCTTTTCCCCTTATCAGAACGATCTGAAACTTGGTCGACAGTCTTGCTGTGAAAATATATTAACTTTGACATAGTCACGCACAGTCACGGAGAGATTAAAACCCCATTTTCCCTCATCCTATAGATCTAATAATTTGTCCATAGACTTGCTGTGGCCAAAGATTAATTTAATTTTAGGATAGTCACACACAGTCACGCATAGTCATGCGCAATTCATGGAATGATTTAAACCCCATTTCCACTCATCCAATCAATCTGAAACTTGGTTCAAAGAATTGTTAAAGATAGTCACGCACAGTCACGTAATGATTTAAACCCCATTTCCCCTCATCCAATTGATCTGAAATTTTGTACATAGAGTTGTTGTCTCCAAACATTAATTTTAAAATAGTCACGCAAAGTCACACACAGTCACGGAGAGATTCAAAACTCATATGCACAAGGAAAGAAAGATTTTTAATAAAAACTTTGTTTTTATGGGTAAGATCATTTGTCAAATCATTTTTATCATCGCCACAATTCTGCCTGCAAAGTTTCAGCTTGACTGGATCACGGGAAAAGGGTTAAAAATCTATTCAAATTTTTTTCGGTAAACGAGTAAAAAGGGAGTAAAATTCAAAAATATTATCATAAAATAGCTTAAATTAAGAAAAAAGTAAAAAAAAACATAAAAGTATTCATTTGTATGCTGTTGACAAAATATCAAAAATCTGTAATATACTTTAATTGAAAACTTTCTATCCATCCTTCGGTTTCAATATTTTGTGGCGTATCCATTATTTTGTAGTACTGCTTCACACCGCCGAGGCATGCAGTCGATTAAATTGTTGATGATATCCGTTTAAATTGTTTGATTCTCTGAATTAATATAGGCTGTCTCCAGTAATTGGGCTAATCATTCCAAAACACTAACTGCATTAGATCGTAGCCATTTGGTTAAAACTTTGGAGGTGTGTTTTGGGTCATTGTCATTTTGGAACTTCATTTAGAACTTGCCTGTATCCAATTGCAGTTAAAGTATCTTTCACTACAGGAATTGGATCCATTCTTGGCCCGAAAAGCAACCCCTATCGCTTAAATTAAACTTAGACGCATGTGAAAAGAGAATAGCATTTCAAATCCGTCTTGACCAGTCCATGAAATTAAGTTATCCTCTCTTTGATTCGTACCTCTTTTATGATATTTCTTGATAATTATTGAAATTATGGAACTGTTCACAGAATAGTTTTGACATATTTTCCTTTGCTTAAGACCAGCAGTAAAATTATCTAATTTTCTAGTTTTAAGCTCTTCAAAAAACTTTATTCTCTCCATTATTTAAAATAATTATTTACAAGACTAAAACATTGAAAAATACATTTTGTTTACAAAATAGTTAAAAGAAAACGTCAGAAACTTTAATTTAATAAATTTTCTTTTAATGTTGATAATTTAGATTTTTGTTGACCTGTTGTGTTGTTGAAGGGTGAATGTAGTTCGGCTTAAGGTCGTCGGTTGTTAAAATATTCTGTTTGTTATAAGAACATTTTGTTAAAAATAAATAAAAACAAGTTTTTTAATTTTTAAACAATATTTATAACAATATTCTTTTCCAATATATTTCTATTAACTTTGTTGATCATCGTCAGGGATTATTTTAAAACAAATTTTTAATTTGTTTGAGTTACAACTTCTTTTTACACAGTGTAATTGTCAATTTGTTTGATTACAACTTCTTTTTACACAGTGTATTGTTATTAATATTCTTTAAATTTTAAAAAAATTGTTTTTATTGATTTTTAACTAAATGTTCTTATAACAAAGAGAATCTTTTAACAACCTATGACCTTAAGCCGAACTACATTTAAAAATGAAAAATTCATTATTCAATTTTAATTTTTAATTTTCCATTTTCCATTTTTCATTTTCCATTTTCCATTTTTTTCGTTTTAATTTTTTCTTTCATATTGGGGATTTTTTTTATTTTAACATGATAACGATAAAAAAAATATGTGGCAATACTACTAACATGAGCTATGTTATTGTGTTCTTGGTATTGTTAATATATGTATATACATAATTTTTTTGTGGCATTTTTTATGTTGTTGTACAATTATTATGTTCAACCACTAAACTGTTACAACAAACACACTGGGTTTTATGTTTTTTTTTAGAGGTATCTATATATTTTTGCTCGTATCTAATCACAATGATGCCCGATTTAGCCCATTTTCAATACCGATCTGCTGGGAATTATGGCAATGATATTATTGCAACCTTATCCAGTTATATGGCTTTTTTTGTGAATGAGCGTGATTTCAACAGACAGACGGACAGACGGACAGACGGACATCGCTATATTGGCTCGAGCTGTGATAAGGATCAAGAATATATATACTTTATGGGGTCGGAAATTAGTTTTTCGATGCGTTACAAACGGAATGACAAACCTATATATACCCTCTGCCACTGACGTGTGGAGGGTATAAAAATGAACAAATGCCCCAAAATATTTCAAATTGGAATAAAAAATGAACTTGTGCCCCAAAAATCATAGAAATTGTACATGATGAACAAATACCACAATCCCATGCAAATTATTTGGGGCGTAAGTGATTTTTTTTTGGGGCATTTGTTCATTGGGACCTAAGTAATCAGCGCCACTCAAGTCTCTAGAACTTTTAATAGACGATGACCTGCTAAAAGCTCATCTGTACTATTTTGTCAATTAATGAGCTTAAGAAATCAAATTTATTCTGTGTTCCAGAGTCAGGTATTCGATATTTTAAACCAAACGTTCGGAAATAAACAGCGTATAAAAATTGTGCAATTTAATGTATGCATTCTTTCCTCGCCCATAATTAGAAATGGCACTAATTTAATTCAACGCCACATTTAATTAAATAATTTTTTTTTATTTATTTAAGCAAATTGAAACATGTTTTCACTCATCTACTGCCAGTTTTGCATGTACGAGTATTAGCAGATATTTTGTAGTTGAGTGTCGATGCGGCAGCAGCTTTAATTGCCGATCATAAAATCAAAATTACATGACTAACGATGTCACCGTTTTAGTTTCTATAATAAATATCATCCAAAACGAGTTGGACTTGATCAACTAATAAAATCCAGTTGCAATGAACGAAATAAAAGCTGCATGTGTTCGCATGAGTTTGTTAAAATAGTCAAATGCGTTTAAAAGTGACAAATGTCGCACGACAAGTCACTAACATTTGAAATATTTATAACGTTTTTTTTTTATTTAGAGTACGAAAATATGCGATTTATCAAGTTGTAATGGTAAAAAAGCAGTTTTGATTTGCATGTAATTTGTATCCAAGTTGAGCACATGATGTTTAATATTATTTTAATGATTTGGCTGCGAAATCGTAGTGCATTTAGTAACAGATCCTGTATGATAATTGATATTTAATTTAATGTTTATATATTGTATATCGTACACCAATATGTGGTACAGGTTGTTATGGGTTTGAGGTGATGATGTTTGCAAGTATATCGATGGGCTCTTAAGCATTGAGTCGGAATACTATGTTAAGCTTAAGTTAAGTATAAAAATATTTGGATAAAATATGGTTCAGCTTTTGCATAAGTTTGATCAGGGTTTAAGGACAAGCACTACTTAGAGTGCTACTATCAGCTTTTAAAATTTTTCTTCTCAACTTAATAACACCCCATCAGAATACCTTAATTGTAAGTTAATAAGAGATGAAATTGTGTAAAATTCGAATGTGTATAAATTAATAAATCTATTTCTACTTTTCAAAAACTTGTGAGAGCACGCCTAAATACAACTGACGGCTAAAAAGTAATTACAACATTATATGCAACATATTAAGGAGTGGGTTCGAAAAAATCTTAACACGCATTATTGGAGTGTTTTTTTTTTTTTTGATCAAGTTATCTTTGAAATATATGTCAGTTATTCTGTTTAATAACAACTCTGTTCATTTGTTGTTAGTTTGATCAAAATGAGTGATGAAATAGAAGTACGTGCTAAAATTATCAAATATTTTCAACAAAATCGAAAATTGCTCCCAAAACATTCCGGTTAGCCCAGTGCCCGGGATAAAGCCAATGAAGGTTTGAAAATGTACAAGGTCCAAAAAAATCCAGACAGAAATGCTGCAAAAAATTTAGAGTTCGAAAATTGAACAACGAATTTGTTATCATGTTTCTTAGAAAATTATTCCTGGCGCATAACGGATGACACAACGTATATACTGGCAGATTTTTCGCAGTTACCCGGTCATAATTTTGTTGTTAATGGTCATGGACATGTTTGTGGTCTCAAACGTAGACGATATTTCCCAAAAAAAATTCCTGGTATGACAAGCAATATGCAGTTGTGGAAAATCAGCAAGTCGTTTGTTACAATGGGTTCTATAAATACCGAAATTTATATTACAGAGTATTTGTAAGGAAGACTACTTTCTTTCATAATGTGTCGTCATATAATTTCAAATAGATAAAAAAATTAAAAACCATAAGATTACTGTTTGCTTATTTTTATATTTTATGTATGCAAAAGTTTTTTCGATCTCACCCCTTATCATTATCATATCTTTGCATGTAGTTGACAGACGCCTGTAGTACTAACAGTATTAACAGTTGTGCGAATAAACTGTTCTTGTTGTGTTCTTTAATGATTAATAAAAAATATAGCCGTTATTATACTGTTTAACACATGTAAGTTTTTCATAAAATGTTTCAACAAATTACGAATAGTTACAACAAAAGCAACAACTTAATTATATAGATAAAAATAGCAACTATTTACAATTTACATTGTTCAAAATATATTCGAACTTCTAAATTAGTGAACTCTCTGTAATGTGAACATCCAATATAGTGAACTAAACAGCAATGTTAGTTATTAACGCTCTAAATAGTGAACAAAGTTTAATGGCTCTAAATAGTGAACAAAAATTTTGGCGATTTTTGTTTATTTTATAATTTTGGGAATCCCCCGATTGAATAAAAAATTAAAACAATACATACTTTGGGTTTTGTAAATGAAAATCAGTTGTACCTGTATATTTACAAAGATGCTTAAAATAACCGAAAGTTGTTAACCATCAATGAAAAATATGAAATTCAGCAACATTTGGAAAAACGATCAAGTGTTACAGCACTAAGTGAAAAATATAATGTTGGGAAATCTACCATTTGTGCGATACGCAATAAGAAGACTACAATTTCATATTATGGACCAGGGAAACGTAAAACGCTGCGATCTTCAGAGCTCCCAATGATGGAAAAATCTGTATACAAGTGCTTTGTTAACATGAAAAATAAAAACGTTCTGAGAAGTGGATTGGTGCTGAAAGAAAAAGCGAAACAGCTTCATTCTAATTTATATGAAAATGGACACGACGTTAGTGCTAACGATGGGTGGCTTCAAAAATTCAAACAGAGATACGTAGTCCGACTTTTACAGATTGCAATAGCAAAGATAGATGAACTCGGTTTATCAAATGATCAGCTTTCCAATGCATGGTTCCATACAAGCGATGTTCATGCCACCAAACATAACTCCTTTAATACAGCCAATGGATCAGAAAGCTATTAGAATGACAAAACTCCATTACAGAAATAGTCTTCTGGCAACATTAATAGCGAAGGAGATGAGTTGGCTGGAAGCAGTGAAACAAAATACATAAATCAAAAAACACAACTAGTCGTTTAGATGCAGCCTGGGATCGAGTGGGAAATGAAACCTTGACTAAATGCTGGTAAAATGTACTGGATGTGGTTAATGATGATGATGATCCTGAATATAATGTGTTTTAAGAGATAGACGGCAATCGGAGATTAGACTCTTAGAAGAGAGATTAGAGATTAGACTCTTTTTCAGACATTGTTCCCACAGGTACGTATTTTAACATTTCCTGATGTATAAAATATGTTTTAAAAAATGTCTTTATCATAGGAGGTATGTACTGCGAAAAACGTACAGGAATGCAATAATAACCCATGTGAAGATATAACGCTATTTAATGAGAATGACTTAGACGAAATATCCGATCCCACTGAATTGATCGACCAGACAGATATAAAAGTTCTGCAGAAATTAAAGGATGCAGCAATTAATAATAACAAAAAAAAAACTCAAAAAATGATAGCCGATTATTTTCTTATCTAAAATATTTATTTACTGTATTGATAATATTTGTACAATGAGTTGAAGTATTTAATTTTATTTTTTTAAGTAAATATTTGACATAAAAGGTGAATTTGAAATAAAAAATCGTTAAGTTTGCAATAAATTATATGTTATTTTACGAGTATCTTTCAAATTACTTAAGGTGTGTTTACACTATGTGTATTTTCCATATGTAAATTCAGTTTTACGATCCATACGTAATTCCGTGTGTGTGTCAAAATTGGCGTTTTACATACGACTCATAATTTTTGCGTTCCAACGTACATATGTATTTCCGTATGACATAACCTCTAAATGTAAACAACAGCTGATTTAATTTGTGAAATTACAAAAATTTATTGTTAAAAATAAAGTTATATATTTTATATATTTTGTAATTGTTAATTAATATTAAACAATTTATTTTTCTTTTAATATTAATCTTTATAATTTACTCTGTTTTTCTTTCGCCACAAGCAGTGTTGTATTTTCATATGTTTGTCTTGAGAAAATAGAACCTGCTCTAATTGAAAAATTTACATACGTCTTGCAAAATGTGTTATACATAAACAAAGTTTGAAACGGTTCACACTATGTGTACAAATTACACGTGTTAAAAAACTAGGAAAAACACAAGTAAAACACGTAGTGTGAACGCAGCTTTAGAGAACCGTTTACGATAATCTTGTAGGAAGAGCAATATCAGCTGATTTAGACACCAACAAGCATTCAGACAACAATGAAGCTTATATCAAAATATTTGACTTTTTGTCTGTTGTTGACCTTCGATAGTAAGTTATTTAATGTATTTTTATCAAAATCAATATTGAAAGTGTGCTTACTTTTTGAGCATAGTGTTTATTAAGAGGAAAACTTGAATAAACACAAACAATAAATTACCATTATTATAAAATATTGTAGGCTTAGCCAGCAAACAATTACAATGAGCAATTCACTGCATGCAACAATTGTTTGTTTTTCATCAGTATGATTGTAGTTGCAGTATTTCTGAAGCACATGTGTCAATAATGTAGATAGCAAATCTCAATGGTGTGTTATGTTCTTATCATCAGAATCTTATGCATCCAAAAGGAATTGTTAATTGGTCAGCATTTACTTTTTACTTTCTCCAAGTAAAAACCCCAAACCTGTATCCCAAAAAGCGCTAAAAGACGCTAAATTCAAATGAAACAAAAAGCGCTGAAAAGTGCTAATTTGTACATTTGGGATCATTTAGTATTTAAGAAACGTTTAAAGTGTTATCAATAATAAAGCAAGTAAGAAAATTATAGTCGGTCTAGACCGACTATACGATACCCTATACCATGGTTTAGAGACCCTATCTCTATACCACTATGTGGTTTGGGTGTAATGACTTTGTGCTGCTGTTTGTAACTACCAAAAATATTTGGCCTAGACCCATCTTTTATTATACCGACCGAATCAGAATCACTATCTGATTCGATTTAACGATGTCCGTCCGTCCGTCCGTCTGTGTGTCCATGTAAAGCTTGTAATCAAACTGCAGGTCGCAAATGTGAATATATTTCGATGAAATTTGGTATATAAGCTTGCATCGGCCATAGGATGAACGCTGTTGAAATTGGTGACAATCGGTCCATGTTCAGACCTAGCCCCCATACAAATGACCCCTATGATATCAACATAAATTGCCATTTTTTTTTATTTAATTATTTATTTATTTAATTCAGCTACAATAAAGCAACAGCTGAGCAATATTTACAAAAATATTTTATAAAAATAATTCCGACTTAAATACAGTTATAAACAAAATAATTAGAGTTCAAATATGTCGTTAATCTTCTTTTAATAACATCAACATCATCGGATAAATCAATTAAAGTATAGTGTCTGTTCACTTCGGTGCAAATTCTTCGGAATGGATCGAAATTAATGAAATTTGGTGGAAATTCAGGTAAACCGCCTCATACGATCGAAGTTGTCTGTTAGGGACATTTATACAAATTTTTGCAAGAAGGCAGAATCAATTTTACCATGAACCAGGT
This sequence comes from Cordilura impudica, assembly GCA_963682025.1. Classification (NCBI taxonomy): domain Eukaryota; kingdom Metazoa; phylum Arthropoda; class Insecta; order Diptera; family Scathophagidae; genus Cordilura; species Cordilura impudica. The sequence continues at coordinate 139,790,598 of OY821519.1, forward strand.
TGAGGATGTTATATTAGAAATGATCTTTCTACTTTTCAAAGTTGGAAGCTTTATTAGAGCCAAACGACTGCGATACGGTGGAAGACTCAATTCCGCATTCCACTCAAGATATCGAAAACAAAATAGTAAGAATTGTTTCTGAACTTATTCAAGTTTTTTGATGAAAACATTGTACTGTGGATCCCAGATTACTGATGCGTATTCAAGTATCGGCCAGAACAAAGACGTGAATAGATTTTTTGTTATATAAGGATCATTAAATTCCTTTGCCCAACGCTTTATAAAAGATAAAACACCATTTGCCTTATTATTTGCCATTTGTCATTGTTACGTGAGAATTAAAACTTAGTCTTTTATCAAAATGAACTCCCAAATCTATGAACGATTCAACTGAGTTTAGTTTTGTGTCGTTCGAAGATGGCGAATATCTAGAGAAGGTCATAGACTGACATTTTTTTAGATTTAATTCTATTAAGTTGACATTGCACCATTTGTAGAAGCTATTTAAGTCAGACTGGAGACGTATACTGTCTTCGTTGTTTATGATGGTGGAGTAGATTTTTACATCGTCGGCATACATAAGAATATTGCTATATTGAATAGACTTTGGTAGATCATTAATAAACAGTAAAAATAGGAGAGATCCAAGGTGACTCCCTTGAGGGACACCGGAAGTAACATCTATATATTTCGATTTAGAGTTATTGAAAATTACACATTGCTTACGATGTTTTAAGTACGACCGAATCCATTTTAAGAAGTTCCCAGAGAATCCAATAACATCAAGTTTCGCTAGCAGTAGATCATGGCTAACCTTATCAAAAGCTTTGCTAAAGTCCGTGTATATAACATCAGTTTGTTTATTTTTGCAGAATCCAGAGTTTATTTAGGAATTAAATTCCATTAGATTAGTAGTCGTAGACCGTCCTTTGCAAAAGCCATGTTGAGCTGGTGATAGAATTGATGACATTTCGTGTGATAATATATCAGTTATAATTTTCTCAAAAAGTTTAGGTATATCATTAAGCTTTGCAATTGCTCTATAATTAGTAGCATCACTGCGGCTACTAGATTTGTAGTGCGGAATAATAAATGAATTTTTCCAACACTTTGGAAAGAAGCCGAATTTAAGAGAGTTATTATTTATAAGAGTTAACGGGGTAGCCAATATTTCAGCACAATTTCTTAAGATACAGCTGGGAATACCATCTGGACCCGGATTAAGTGAACTTTTTATACTTCTTAGATTCTTAAGAACAGTCAACACGTCTACGGATGAAATATTAATTGATGTCAGCCTTGGAATATCATAGGGATATCGTGTGTTGTTTAACATCATTGTGGAAAATGTGGACGCAAAGCATTCAGCAAAAACATTTGCAATATCAACATCGTTTGAAAGGACGGTACCATTCATTTTCATAGTGGTTGGGTATGATGAAATTTTGCGTTTAGAATTTACAAAGTTGTAAAACATTTTTGGACTTTTTTTTATATTTGAATTCATTTTACTAAGATAACTATCGTAACATTTTTTATTTTCTAGGTTATAATGACTTCTAGCTATAATATATAGACTTTGATCAATTTGGTTATTACTTTTCTTAAATTTACTATAGAGCCTGTTTTTCCGATTTTTCAACCATGCTAGTGTGATTGTATTCCATGGAGGAGCATTTACATTAGCTATTTTTATTAAAGGAACAGTTTTCGTTATATTTGTTGATTACTTTACTTCCATCGTTTGAAAATGAAATGATTTCAAGCCAGTTATAGTCAGATAGTAATTGATTTAACATTTGGTAGTTAGTTCGTATAAAGCACAATGATTCAGAAAAACTAGAAATATTGGGTCTCTGTGGAAGTGGTGTGGATATTAAAAGTGTTGGATGATGACAATCCTCAGGAAAACTTAACGGACATAAGATCCAAATTATCATATAAATCTTAGTCAAATTGGGTTTGTATGTGCTTATTACATCCATTAATCAGTAGTCCAAAAATGATCCCTATGGGACAAATCTTAGTCATAGGCCCCATATAGAGCTGCTTCCCGATCTTCACCTAAATCTATCAAAAAACAAAAATATTGCACTGATTCTTCTCAAATTTTGTTTGTATATATTTTTGAAAAATACAAGAGACTTTACCAAACATGGTCAGAATCGGTCCATTTTTGGGTCTAGGCCCCATATAGATATATCATCCGATATGAACTTTTTCATATCTGCAGCCAAAAAAATTAATAAAAATCCCACTCAAATTTGATTTATGCTTATTTTCTATATCCAGTTAGTTGGGCCTGAGAGATAGGGTCTCTAAACGCATGGTATAGGGTATCGTATAGTCGGTCTAGACCGACTATAATGTTCTTACTTGTTTTAATTTGTTTTTATGTTTTTAAATTAAATGGTAATTTAAATAAAAGATTTTTTGAACTCAATTCTCATTTGTTTATTAATTCTTTGTCCTAATCTTCAATATTACTGCCGTAGCAGGCCTTTTTAAAACTAAGATCTGAACAGGAAATAATCATCCTCCAAGTAATCAAATTTATGCGTAGATCCAGTTATCTTATTTTTTAAACTTTTTTATAACCGATATAAGGCATCAAAAAGTTTTGTGAGATCCTCATTTTGGGCTTCGAATGACGGATTTACTTTTTGTGCTGATAATAAAATTGAGTCAAGTACATTATATAAATATAGTCTTCTCATAAGATTTTTCTTTAACAACAGTGATTTTTAATATCCAACTCATGCCATCCAGATTTAGTTCAATGGCTCTTTCCATAGGCCATTGGGTTGTTATTACCATCAGAACTTTACTTGCCACATCGGAATCTCTCTTATAATCTTATAATTTTGGCTTACTGAGGAATAAGAGAACCAATAATTTTCTCATTGACCAAAAAGTTTAAATCTGAGAGAAGTGTGTAAAATAAGTACAATTGTGTTTAACATGAACTGTTGTATTAGAAAGGCGCTAAAATCACTAAATAAAATCAAATATCTCAAATTTAGCGTACACTAAATGAAAAAAACGTATCTTTTGGTTAGTTAAAAATGCTAAACCTAGCGCTAAAAGCGCTCAGTTGGCATTGCTGGTGGTCAAGGTTTAATGAGTTTGTGCTGATGTTTGTAAGTTTCAACAATAATAGACCCAGACCCACCTTTAAGTATACCGACCGACTCAGAATCACTTGCTGAGTCGATAAATAAACCCTTCTTCCATCCGTCTGTCTATCCGTTAGCATTGCATTCAAATTGCAGGTCACAAATATAAATATCTTTTGATGAAATTTGGTTTATAAGCTTCTGTTAGTCACAGAAATATCGCTATTGAAATTGTTGAAGAACAATGAGTTTTCAGACATAGCTCCCATATAAATAATCCACACGAGATCGACTTAAATTGCCATTCTGCCACAAAGATTGCTGTTTCCGATTTTCACTTAAATCTATCAAAACACAAAAATGTTGCATAGATTTTTCTCAAATTTATATCTTTTTGAGAAAAATATAAATAACTTTGCTAAATATGGTCCGGATCGGACCATCCTTCGAACTCATCCGCAAATTCGAATAGTCGGTCTAGACCAACTATAATTTTCTTACTTGTTTTCACTGATGTTGTCTCATAATCAACAGGTTCTAGTACTGCTCTCAAAGTGGTGCTATAAATAACAGATCAAAAGCAGATGATATTTATAGTAAATATGTTGTTCGTTTTTGGGTAGTATCTAAATTAAGGGAACTTATAGAATTATAATATTATATCGAGAACTTATTTATATAGCGTTAAGAAGCCTTAAGAGACCTAAATTGTGACGCACTGTGCAATTTTTTCCTTGGTTTCAGTGATGTTTTTTTTTTCTTCAAAATATAATTTTTGTCGAATTTGTTTGAATTGTATTCGCCTATAGAATTTGATTTTAAAACCATCACCACCACCGCTCCATGGCATGGGGCGTTTGAAAAAAGGAATGCAACGATTCGAAAGTTGTAGCTCACTTGTTGCTGTATAATTTCGTGTTGTTGTCAACACAATCGATCACATGCAATGTATACGAATTAAGTTAGATTAGAGCTACTTTTAATTTAACCACCACCACAACAAAAACAACACCAAAGACAAAAACAACAACAACATCATCCAAAACAACAGCATTACAAAACATGTGGCGATGCATGACGGCGCTGCAGGTGCATGCATGCATTATTTAGTTTTTTTTTCGTTTTTTATTTATAAGAATTAAAAAAGAAGTAAAAAAAAAAATTGAAAATCTAGCAGTTTTTTTGTGTTTATTTTTCTATCGGCGAAAAAAAATCTTGCAATCACAACAACACTACATGTCTTAATGTAAAAGAGGGCGCCACAATTGCAAAAATATTAACAGCTGCTTTATTTGTTGGTGCTGCTGCTGCTGCTGCTGCAATGTACAAGATACAGTTGAATGTTTGAACGTAATTAAAATATCAACACAAAAATTTTGAGCGTCAGCCAATAACAATAGAATTCTGGCTGCTTCTGGCTGGCTGGGAGTGTGGTGGTTTCAGATTCATGATGATATAAAATGTTTTCTTTATTCATTTTATTTCTTCGTTGTTTTCGTCATGCCAAACGCCAAATGATGAGATTTTCTTTAAATACGAGTACAAGACATAATTGCAGCTGTGCAATACGTATTTTTGTTGTTGCTGCTATTTCATTTATCACACTGAAAGTGCAAAGAACTGTTTGCATAGAATTTCAGTACACCAATAGCACTGTTGACAATTAATATGAGATTTTCAAATGTATAATCTCATTGGGCAATCAATTAGGAGCTACATTCATTAGCTGTTTAGGTGCTCAAACCTCTAAAATTTAGATATACAGTGAGTGACAATACAATGGAAACTTTTAACAAAATATATTTTTGACGACTTTAACGGTCATAGAATAAAAAACTCTTTTATTCATTTTATATTTTGTTTTATTTATTTAAAAAAGAAATAATATTAACATAAAATAGCTCAAGTTCAGATAAAGATAACAAAACTTAAAAGTATTCATTTTTATGCTGTTGGCAAAACAATGTAAACCGTTATAATTGAAAATATGCCTTCTATTATTGGTTTTTATATTTTTTGGGTATCCATTGATGATATCCATTAACATTTTTCCTTCTCTGAATTTCGTGTAATTTCGTGTCCGTATTTTTCGATCTAAAATTTACCATAGATTTTCTATGAGATTGAAATCTGGTGATTGGGCCGGCCATTCCATTGGATTACAGCCATTCCATACCAGGACTTTATTTTCCTCCGACTATGGAAGCATTCCGTCATTTTGAATTGGACCCATTCCTTGGCCCGAAAAATAGCCCTATAGCGTAATATTGCCACCGCAAAACTTAACAGTTTTATTTCTATATTTTCCATTTGGTCGTCATACAAGCGTGCTTCCACCTCTTAATTTAAACTAGGACTCATCTGAAAAGGGAACAATTCCGTCTTGACAATTTCATGTGTTATTTGCAAAATTGTTGCGAGCCAGAAAATTTTTCTCTGATATTAGTAGGTTTTTCACATGACGATAGCAACCAAGATCAGCGTCAATTGCTCGTCGGGAAACATTAAGAGACCATATTATTAGTTTCAGATTATGTACGACCTCTTTATGTAGAATTTGTGGACATTTTTTTTTTAACTCTCTAACTGCCTCTCATCTATTATGCTGGTTTTTAAAGCTTCACAAAACTTTAGTCTTGGCAGAATATTGTAATAATTAATTGTAAGATTAAATCATTGAAAAATATAATTGTATTTAAAAAAAGTTGAAAAAAACGGAAGAAACTATAAATAGCGGTTAAGATTTTATACATTTTCTTTCATACCATTTTCTATTTTTATTTTAATAAACTCTAGTACAGAAATTTAAAAGTTTCTATTGTTTTGTCATCACTAAAGAAATGCTTCTTTTTTCGCTTATCTATTTTTTTTTTCTATCTTTTCTATCGAAAGATAGGAACTTAAGATAGGTACTTAACGCGAATTATTAAAAAACATAATGTGTGTTATAAGAAATTGTTTTGACATAAAAAAAAAATTTCGTTTTGACTTCTGCATTTTAATATGTAGTTCTCCTGTTATGTTTAAAATAATTTTCTTCTTTATTCCATATTAACTATATATTAGCAGATTCCAGCGCTCGAACTTCAAGTGCAATTTCTAGGCAGCTTTATTTATCCACTTAGCCAATTCCCAAACCAACACTTTTATGTTTTATTATCATTGTGAATGAAGATAACAAAGTCATTAACAAACACATTAACAAATTTAATAAGACACATGTCTGTGTTAGTAGCAACTTTAAATGAAATTTACTCAAAATAAAGGAAAAATTTAAAAATCTGTAAATCTGCAAAACGGCTAAAAAGAAATACCTTTCAAATAATATGCGTTTGGTCAAAATCGGGATAAAACGGTAAAACAAAACATCGCTCACAAGAAATCGCCTAGCCTATAAATATTGTAGATTTACCAACTCACAGTAACAAAAGTGAACAAAATTAAAAGTTTGTATGAGTAAGCTAGAACAAAAACAAAAACAACTGCAGAATATTGTTGCCAAGAAACTGTTTCCTATGAAATAGAAAAAATAATTAAATAGAAAAAATAAAGTTAAATAATTAGTACTTCGTATGGCCATCTTTGGCATCAAACACGGCTTGCACTCGTCAACAGAGAACATTAAAGTAAAGTAATTTTAACTTAACTATTTCGGTTGTTTTCTTTCGACTCAGAATCAATTTCTGTGTCGATTTAAATATCCCCGTCAAGTTGTGTGCACAAGCTCCAGGTCTCATTTTTATATATATTAGAAATTTAGAATATTTTATGTTCCAATTTTTATGTTGGTCACATAATTCTATCGAAAGAATTACAAATATAATATAGTTTACTCAAAGTTATTAAGTGTGTGATTTGGAAACATGTTAGCGGACCGTTTTTGAACCTTGTTTTCAATTAATCACATCCAATATCATATTTTCCACATCTGTAAGTACATCGTACTTCGATTCACATGAAAGATCTGGTTGTTAAGTAAATAACGGTGTAGAATGTTAGAGCTAAGCTAACATAACCCTAAAAGAGTCATTTTTACTCCCTTTACTTTAACTCGTAGTGTCTGCTTGTCTGCCGAAAGAACTTTGGATTGATTTTTAACCCTTTTTTCGTGATCCAATGGAGCCGAAACTTTGCAGGCAGACTCGTGACGACGATAAAAATTATCTAGTACATGTTTCATTTGAAATTATTTAATTACGTGATGGTAAAATAAATTTACAAAGAAAGGGAGTGTAATAAAAACTTGGTTTTTATGGGTTAGTTTTTCATTAATTCAGTATTTAATATTTAATAAATATTAGCCGAAATATTACATTTTAGCCGTTAGTCGTTATTAAATTGAAACTTTATCCCTTATCAATATGAAGGCAGGTATTGGTCTGTATTGCTTCAAAGCGTGTATACCGAGGAATCGGTGTATTTAGCTTTTTATTGTTATTATATTTATATTAATTCGTTAATTTTGTGTAGCTATTGTTGTTATTATTGTTGCGGAGCTAATTGTCAGGCAATGTGCCATTTAAAACACTTGCATTCAAATGCATCAGAAAGCACCCACATTTATTTATAGTATTCATTTATTTATTTGTTTATTATTTAAATCACTTATCCAAGTCATTCATTAAAACAATACGAAATTCATTCATTACTTACTCATCATGCACCGATCAGTACAAACATTATCAAATTATGATAATGATTATTAAATTATAGAAAACTAAAAAATTTATGTATGTACAATACATGTACTCATTATTAGTCATTGCATTGCACCTCTCCAATTTTATTTAGGGGCATTAAAGATCTATTAAAAAATACATATGTTACATCTTCTAATGAGTTCTATAACTTGACCAAATCATAATTTTAAGTTTAACACTCTGTTTTGATACAAATATAATTTTTTGCATGATCAATTTCCATTAATTTCTGATATTTGAAGTATTATTTTAAATTCGGCAATATCCTGTTTAAACGGTTTCAATATCCAAATTGAGTTTTAAACATTTTTGGCGTAAAAAAATATAAATGACTACAATTACCCATGTTGACATGTGCATAAATAAAATGTGTAAAAGGAAACGAAATATTGTTACGAAAATTACAATATTTTGTTACCATTTAGCAATAATAAAACAACTCCAACGAATGAAAAATTGTAAAAAAAAAAACTCCTTTAACATAAAACCTCGAAACATGAAACAAAAATACTTTGTATTCATACAAGACCATATGTTAAGTCCCTATAATAAAATCCAAATATTTATTTATTTATTCACTCTATGGCTGGCGGTTTTTAGAGCTTACTATTTCGATGCATTTCTAATATGCATGTGGGACCTGCACTTCTGTATTGTCAATTTCATAGTAAATACCATTTTCGTAAATACAATTAATTTTTTTTTCAATTGAAAAGGCTCCAACAACCGATTTTTATACCCTATACCACTATGTGGTTTGGGTATAACGACTTTATGCTGCTGTTTGTTACTACCAAAATTATTTGACCTAGACCTATCTTTTATTATACCGATCAGAATCACTTTCTGAGTCGATTTAGCGATGTCCATCCATCCGTCCGTCCGTCCGTCTATGTGTCCATGTAAACCTTGTAATCAAACTACAGGTCGCAAATATGAATATATTTTGATGAAATTTGGTATATAAGCTTTTATCGGCCATAGGATGAAAGCTATTGAAATTGATGAAATTCGGTCCATGTTCAGATTTAGTCCCCACACAAATGACATCTATGAAATCGACATAAATTGCCATAAGATCAAAATTATCATATAGATCTCAGTCAAATTGGGTTTGTATGTGTTTATTATATCCATTAATCAGTGGTCCAAAAATAATCCCTATACGACAATTCTTAGTCATAGGCCCCATATAGGGCTGCTTCCCATCTTCACTTAAATCTATTAAAAAAAAACAAAAGTATTGCACAGACTTTTCTCAAATATGGTTTGTATATATTTTTTCAAAATATTGACTTTACCAAATATGGTCAGGGTCGGGTTATTTTTCAACCTAGTCCCCATATAAATATAGCACCCGATATGGACTTTTTCATATCTGCAGCCAAAAAAATTAAAAACAATTCCCCTCAAATTTGGTTTATGCTTATTTTCTATATCCAATTAGTTGGACCGAAGCGATAAGGTCTCTAAACCATGGTATAGGGTATCGTATAGTCGGTCTAGACCGACTATAATTTTCGTACTTGTTTTTAATACAAAAGACAATTTTTATACCCTATACCACTATGCGGTCAGGGTATAATGCCTTTGTGCTGGTGTTTGATATTTGGTATTTATTATACCGATCGACTCAGAATCAGTTTATGAGTCGATTAAGCGATTTCCATCCGTCCGTCCGTCCGCCTGTCTGTCTGTGTGTCCATGTAAACCTTGTAATCAAACTACAGGTCGCACGTATGCATATATATTGATGAAATATAATATAGTATAGAAGCTTATCTCGGTCATAAGATGGACACAATTGAAACTGGTTAGCATCGGACCATGTTCAGACCTAGTCCCCATACTAATGACCTCTATGAGATCGACTTAAATTGCTATAATATCGAAACTATAACACTACTCCTAGCCAAATTGGGTTTATATACATTTATTACATCCAGTTATCAGTAGTCCAAGAATAAACGTTATACGATAATTATTAGTCATAGCCCCCATATGAAGCTGATTCCCGATCTTCGCTTAATCTTTAAAAAAAAAAAATATTGCACAAATTTTTTTCGAATTTTTTGCATAAAATAAGTGACCTTCCCAAATATAGCCAGTTCGGTCCATTTTTCGACATAGTCCCCATATAAATATAGCATCCGATATGAACTTTTTCATATCCGAAGGCAAAACAATTAATAACAATGCCACTCAAATTTGCTTTATGCTTATTTTCTATATCTAATTAGTTGAATATAAGAGTTAGGGTCTCTAAACGCATGGTATAGGATATCGCATAGTCGGCCAAGACCGACTACAAATTTCTTACTTGTTTCAAATTAAAATTGTTAACACTGAATAATTCTTTTTGATAACGGGTTTGTCACATTGAACAACAACTTGTTAACCATCAACAATTACGGCCCTTATTATGAGTTGCATTCTATCTTCAATCTTCGCTGGCTATCGAACATCAACTATCGAATGTCAAATACGTATTATGAGGTGGCAGCATGGTCGAAAATTTCGTTGTACAACGAATTTTCAGTCGAACACAATTTTGCTTTCGATGCTGGATGGCACGTTGTAAAACTTTTTGAAAATATAAGTTGTAATTTATTTTAATTTCATGAGATTGCTCTGTCTTGTGTGCATTGCCACAGCAGTTCATCTCTAGTAGACAGCAATTCCATAAACGCCTCCTTGTAGTCGAAAATTTGCTATAAATCTGTAAACAAATGGCACCCTTGTTAAAACCTCGCATACTTACATAGTAGCATCGTAGGAGAATGTTGGAAGCATCTCTAATGACGAAGCATTCATCTTCATCAGACAATCATAGAACCATAATTCCATGGTAATAAATAATTATTATTTTCTTTAATAAATTTGTAAACAAACAATGTTTATTTATAATGCCAGCTGATAAATATGTACTATTTGAATAATCCAATTGAATGAAATTCATAATAGCACTATTTTATCGAATGTGCGCAATAACACCAAATGAAAATTCGTTCGATCAGTTAATTCGACCACAATGAAAAATCGAAAGTTGCTCATAATAGGCACCTATATTTTAATAAATCATAATCATTAATCATATTTTTTACAGTGGATTTGTCATATTTATATCAAATTTAAATTTTTTATAAAATTAATTTTATTACTTAATATAAATAACACCATAACATCAAATGAAAATTCGTTCGATCAGTTAATTCGACCACAATGAAAAATCGAAAGTTGCTCATAATAGGCACCTATATTTTAATAAATCATAATCATTAATCATATTTTCTACAGTGGATTTGTCATATTTAAATCAAAATTTAAACCTGGGACCGGATATTATTTTTCTTGTAGGGCATGTCGAGCAAAACAAGATTCCAATAGTGAAATATGCCGGACACCACCAAAATCCGGGTTTACGGTTAAAAAACAGGTTTTTGTATCTTTGCGCACTTATAAGCCTGCAACTTTATTGGTTATGATTCGATTTTCAATTTTTTACTTGACTTAGAAAGAAGAAACTGAGGTCTTTCGAATGATATATAATTTATCTAGAAAACTTCAGAAATTTGGGTGTTATTATCCAGCAAACACAAATTTTGTAGATTTTTCAAAAATTTTGCAAATTTGGTGACGTTTTTATACATTATTTTATTAAGAAACCATAATACTATTTACTCAAAAAGTACGTTTATTTACGATTACAACGCATATTTGGGTTTAAAAATAGACAAGTAATTGACTGAGTTATTTAACTTTTCATGAAAATAAACTTTTAAACATTTTATACAAATTTTATTTTTGGTTATTTAACTCAAAAGTGTTTGCTTGACCGTTTTTTTTTTTAAATCAGCATCATCGGTTTCTCGTTTAAGTGAACAGCAATATTCTGAAATCATTTTTATCTTACTTTTTCCTTCAAAGCGTTTTTCAATAGTTGCCATTTCCTGGTGAAAATGTTCGCCTTGACAATACTGAACTAGCCCAGGTTATCTGGGAAAAAGTCCAAATGCGAATGCAGAAAATGAATTTTTATGGACATGTTGCAGCCCATTTCACCATACGCATTAAAAAACTCATTGACAACTGTGACATAGTCGTCGCTTCTGTGATTTCCAAGGAAATTATCGCATATCGCAACAAAACTCTTCCATGCACGTCTTTCAACGGAACTTAGCTTGTTAATGAAATCTGCATCTCTCATAATTTTTCGAATTTGAGGTCCAATAAAAATACCTAAAAGTTATCAAAACAGATAAAAGCGATGACGAACGTACTTGATATGTAAACAAATTAATTAATACCTCTTTTTATTTTGACTTCACTTAGTTTTGGGAACACCGCTTTGAGATGACAAAAAGCGTCGCCTTTTACATCTAATTTTTTTACAAATTGTTTCATGTATCCCAGTTTAAGATGCAGTGGTGGCAGAATAACGTCCTCAGCTTTAACTAATTGGTCATTTAAAATGTTTTTCCTGCCTATTCTATGTGACTCGCGAGATGGCCATACTTTGCGATCATAACGATTCGGTGCACGACTATCTCATTCACAAAGATAGCACGGATACTTTGTGTAACCACCTTGCATACCAAATAAGACTGTCAAAACCTTTAAGTCAGCGACGACTTTCCATTTATGGGTGGTATAGCTAACAAACATTAGTATATTTTTCATCACTTCGTAAGTTTCTTTTGTATTAGTCGCATATGCGATTGGGACTGAAGGTAATTGATTTTGGTTATGCAATAAAACAGCTTTTAAGCCTAGATTTGCTCGTTGTCGGTAGATCATTAGTTACAGGTATCGGTTTTGTAACACTTACAACATTTGCGTAAAACATCGGTTTGACAAAAATAGCAATCATTTGGTTTATGATATGGCTGATGATGCCAAATCATAGGCGTAGAAAAGGGCAAAACAAACGAAGGTTGAATTTTCTTTTTTTTTAATGTATTACAGCAATATTGACAAACAAATTCTGGCTCGTACCAGCGACTAGTATCAAAAGAACGATTAAATACTTTATTGTACACTTCTACCACTCCAATATTGTTTTCAAAATCACGCCGGAGACTGATATCTGTAAATAAGCCATAAATATAGAAAAATTTGTTACGATTGTCACACATTTTTTATTTAATTTTAATTCAAATTGCACACGATTTTTATTAAATTGCAAACGTTTTTTTAAATACACAGATTCAAAGTGAAAAAGAAGACATTAACAAAACGTCATATTAAAAGAAAAAACAATAATTTTACATGCGTAAAGCTCTCATTACAAATATTTGTTGTAATTCTAAGTTGTGTTTAGGCTGTGATTTGTAACTTAATAGAATGTGCATAAAAACAAAACCAAAAACATTGTGCAGGCATTTTGGTAAAAATTTTATTTTCATGAAAAGTTAAATAACTCAGTCAATTACTTATCTATTTTTAAACCCAAATATGCGTTGTAATTGTAAATAAACGTACTTTTTGAATAAATTCAATAGTATTATAGTTTCTTAATAAAATAATGTATAAAAACGTCACCAAAGTTGAAAAATTTTTCAAAAATCTACAAAATTTGTGTTTGCTGGACAATAACACCCAAATTTCAAATTCCGAGTTTATACCATTTGAAAGATCTCAGTTTCTTCTTTCCAAATCAAGTAAGAAATTGAAAATCGGATCATTATCAACAAAGTTACAGGCTTATAAGTGCGCAAAGGTACAAAAACCGTTTTTTTTTAACCGTAAACTCGGATTTTGGAGGTGTCCAGCATACTTCACTTTTCGAATCTTCTTTAACTCGACAAGACCTACAAGAAAAATAATATCACTCCCCAGGTTTTTCTATTTCATTCAATTTTGTACCACTGTGTAATCTATAACATTAATAGGCAAGGCGATTTCTTGTAACCGATGCTACTGTGTCAATTTTAATCCTATTTTGAGCACATATACCTCATTTGAAAGGTAATTCTTTTTAGCTGTCCCCCAGATTTATAGATTTTTAAATAAAAATTTTTTTTTTTGGAGTAAACTGCACTTAAAGTTGCTACTAACACATACATAAAACTATACAATGCTATCCCAATAAACCAAAACAGTATAACAATAGCTTGTATTTGCCAAACTGTTATACAGACTAAGTGTATATCAGGTGTTATTGTAAATGCTATTGCTATGTAAAGCATTTTTAAAACATCATTTAAAAAGAGTTCATATTTTGCAATTAAATAAACCTATCATAACAATGCTTATGAAAAGTTATAGAAATATTGTTATAGTAAGCTTATTCTCCAATTTAGTTACATTTCACTTATGGAATGGTTTATTGGGATGTGTTTGTTTATTAAATTTGTTAATGTGTTTGTAATAAAAATGAGTTTGTTATACCCTATACCACTATGTGGTTTGGGTATAATGACTTTGTGCTGCTGTTTGTAACTACCAAAAATATTTGATCTAGACCCATCATTTATAATACCGATAGAATCAGAATCACTATCTGATTCGATTTAACGATGTCCTTCCGTCCGTCTGTGTGTCCATGTAAGGCTTGTAATCAAACTGCAGGTCGCAAATATGAATATATTTCGATGAAATTTGGTATATAAGCTTTTATCGGCCATAGTATGAGCGCTATTGAAATTGGTGAGAATCGGTCCATGTTCAGACCGAGCCCCCATACAAATGACACCTAAATTGCCATAAGATCCAAATTATCATATAAATCGTAGCCAAATTGGGTTTGTATGTATTTATTACATCCATTAATTAGTAGTCCAAAAATGATCCTTATTGGACAACTCTTAGTCATAGGCCCCATATAGAGTTGCTTCCCGATCTTCACTTAAATCTATCAAAAAACCAAAAATATTACACTGATTCTTCTCAAATTTTGTTTGTATATATTTTTGCAAAATACAAGAAACTTTACCAAACATGGTCAGGATCCGATATGAACTTTTTCATATCTGCAGCCAAAAAAATTAATAAAAATCCCACTCAAATTTGGTTTATGCTTATTTTCTATGTCAAGTTAGTAGGGCTTGAGAGATAGGGTCTCTAAACGCATGGTATAGGGTATCGTATAGTCGGTCTAGACCGACTATAATTTTCTTACTTGTTTTTTTTTGTGTTGATTTGTGAATTGGCTATAATTGATTTGCATACCTTTAGGATCTTTATTTAATGAAAAAATAAAATTACCTAGAATTTGCACTCGAATTTCGAGGGCTGGAATCTGCTAGTTTTTATAATTGGGTTGAAATTGTAAAAACATTTCAATCTTTGACTTACTCAAATATAAATACTAATTAGTTCATTGGTATTAAAATTAGTTTAAATTTTTCGTCTACCTTTTTCGAACATTTAAGACCATAAAAAATATTTCTTTTGTTTTACAAATTTTAATAATTGTAAGGTCTTTGTTCAAATTTTTTTCGCAAATGGATAAATGCAGAATTAATAAATTACCATATCTATTGATATATTTTTTCTTCATGGGCCAAAAAATTCGTTGATATAGAATAAAAAAATTTTGTAAGGTGCTATTACACGACGTGTACTGTCAAATTTTCTTACTGCAAAAGTTGCACACATCGTGTGATATATATGAAACAATGCATGTGTGCAATACATGTGGAAAGTCACATGAAATTTTTTAGTTAGCACATGTTCTATTTTGATATGACAAAACATAAGAAAATACAACACTGCTTGTGGCGTAAGAAAAACAAAGTAAATAAATATGATTAATATTAAAAGAAAAATAAATTGTTTAATATTAATTAACAATTAAAAAATATATAACTTTATTTTTAACAATTAATTTTATAAATTCACAACTTAAAAATTCAGCTGTTTTTTACACTTAAGGTGCTATCACATGATGTGTTTTTTACATATGTACTGTCAAATTTTCCCACAACAAAAGTTGTACACATCGTGTGATACATATGAAACATTGTTTATGTACAATATATGAGGAAAGTCACATATACATTTTTCAATTAGAACAGGTTCTATTTTTGCATGACAAACATATGAAAATACAACACTGCTTGTGGCGATAGAAAAACAGAGTAAATTTTAAAGATTAATATTGAAAGAAAAATAAATTGTTTAGTATTAATTAACAATTAAAAAATATATAACCTTTTTTTTAACAATAAATTTTTGTAAATTCACAAATTAAATCAGCTGTTGTTTACATTTAGAGGTTATGTCATACGGAAATACATATGCACGTGTGATAGCAAAAATTATGAATCGTATGTAAAAGACAATTTTGACAGACATGAGGAATTTCATATGGATAGAAAAAATGACAGTACATATGTAAAAAACACTTCGTGTAATAGCACCTTTACAGGTTATGTATGTCATACGAACCCACATACGCAAGTGTGCGAACAAAAATGATGAAGCGTATGTAAAACGGCAATTTTGACAGACAGACGGAATTACAAATGTATAAAAAAAAGTGACAGTACATATGTAAAAAATATGTCGTTTAATAGCACCTTTACTACATATTCTTTACCATTGATTCTTTCGCTTCTGTTTTACTTTTACCTAATAGAATATAGTGCTGTATACACTTCAAGTTGATGTGAATATAATGTGTTTAAAAACGCTAACATGAAAATTTTTTAAAGAACATTTTGTCGTGAAACTAATAAATTTCAACTTTGTATATAAAACGTAAAGTATACATCACTGATTTAGTTTTGTATTTCAAAGCCAACTTCTTCTTTTTCTTTTTTAATTAGAAATTCTCATTAAATTTCAACAATTGAAATGGCTGAAAAACAACTAAAAATAATTGATCAATATGACAATCTAAAAATATGTTAATTAAAATTGGTATGAGTGTTAAATGCGGCTGTGCCGAATCTTTGATACCCTCCACATTGGGGTTTTTTTTTTTTGGGTTTGCATAAAACTCTGGACTTATTGCAGTATTTATAAGATATATCCAAAAATATTTTAAAAAGTAAACAATTTGATTAACTTAATACTAAATGATTATAACAAATACATTGAATTTTTAAAATTTTTTAGATATATCTTGGCACAATAGTGCCTATTTTAAACAGCAACCTATTCCAAATAATGTTAATCAATATTATCATAACTTCCGCTAACTGAATGAACGCAATTTCAACAAACAGAAGGACGGACGGACAGACAGATGGGCGACGCTATATAGACTCGAGTTGTTATAAATATCAAGAATAATTATACTTTATGTGGTCGCAAATGCATTTTTCGATGCGTTACAAACGGAATGACAAACTGTTATATATCCTACTTTTTATACCCTCCACACCACTGTGCAGAGGGTATATATCAGTCAATCCGTTTGTAACTCATCGAAATAAAAGGAGAAATCGATCTAGCGATGTCTGTCTGTCTGTTGAAAACATTCTTCTCTCCTTAAGGCCCAATAGCCGAGGAATGATAAAATTTCGGATAAAAAACTAAAAATAGTGAACAATTTTTTATACTTAACAGAACATGTGGATATCGACATATATGTACATATAAGCGATGCACACACGTCTTTGGTTTCTTCTTGCTTTAAATGTTGTTTTTTTTAACATGTTAACAACAACATGGGGAAAAAAGTGTATAATCGATTGCATTTAATAATTGCTTTTAAATAAAATAGCACGAAAATACATAAAATATTTATAATTAAGTGTTTTATTAATAATGTGTTTAGATTCGGCACAGCCGAATTTAATGCTCGTAGTTGTTAATTACTTTATAATTTTTTCTGTGTTATTAGTTTTAATATGGGAAATATATGAGCAAGTTCTAATCCTGAGCTCATATTTTTACTTAAATGACTCAAATACTTGATTGTTCTGGGAAATATCATCGTCGTTTGTTAGTTTAGAGGTGTTCAGAGCATTCACAATTCTTTTTTTTAACAAAGAAATTCATTTGAGAGCTAGATAGGATTTTTACGATGTACAAACGACTTTTCATAGCAAAACTACTATAGCAAACAAGATACTTTTGTGTTTTAAATAGTATTTATTATTATTATTATTGCAGCTCTATCTAGGAGCTAAACTATTAATTGTTTGATTGATAAATTATTAATGAGTAATTGATTATAAAAGGTTCTTCTTTATATACATATTTTCAACCTATATTAACAACAACAATGTGTTACCTGCACTTGGGTCAGCATAAACATAAGTGTGCCAGCGTAACAACAACATACAATAAGAATATACGCAGTCATACAATGTTTTGTAAATGCAGTGGTCAACAATATTGATATTTGTTATTTCCGCATTTGCAAACATTGTACGCTATGCAGTGTGGGTATTATACAGCACACTACGAAAGTCGTGTTACGCTACACCTTCCTTTTTTATAAGAATGTTCATATAACATTTTGTTCTATGGACATTCTTTTATTATTTGTACTGTTGGGTTTTTTTTTTTTTTTTTTTTTTGTGGTTGTATCAAGTGCAAGTTTCACATTTTACAATAAATTTATTTTATTTTATTTACAAATATAGATTTAAAGAAAAGAATGCATATTGTTTATTTAATATTGTATAACTTAAGTCTATTCTTATGAACTATTTGTTCTTTATTTGTTTTCTTATCAACTATGGTTACATTATTTCTGAAATCTATTTTCTTAATTTTATATGGCCCTTTATATGCCATCTCTAACTTATGTCCTGCATCATTTCTTACTAAGACTAAATCTCCTATTTTAAAATTGTAATCTAATTTTGTTTTATCATAATTAATTTTTTGTTTTATTTTATTTATATCTAATAGTTTTTTAACTCTATCTATTGCTACTTCTAATCTAAATTTAATTTCCTTAGCATAATTATCTATATTATAAAGTGGTGCAACTCTATCTACTTCACTAAATTGTCTAAAATTGTTTGGAATTTTTCCAAAAATAAGTTCATAAGGGCAATAATCATGTACTGTAGATGATGTAGTGTTAAAACAGTACGTGAAATATTTGAGCCATTCATCCCAGTCGTCTTTATCTACTGATATGTAGTTTCGTACGTATTCGTTAAAAGTCCGGTGACTTCTTTCTATCGTACCTAGTGTCTGGTGATGATGTGCTGTCGATGTGCGTTTATCTATCTTCAATAGGTTGCAAAGCTCTGTCAGTATAGAGTTCTTGTATTCTGTGCCCATATCCGAAATGAACGTATTCATTGGACCGTATATAAGCACAAAATTTTCAAATATCGCTTTTGCGATCGTCTTAGCTGATTTATCTTTTATTGGTATTGTTACCAAGTATTTAGTTAAGTCACATATCATTGTGACTGCATATTCATTTCCATAATATGACTTTGGAAATGGTCCAATTGTATCTACGTACACCGTATCAAAAGCCCTATTTGGTGTCTCCGTTATTGTCATTGGACTTTTTATATGTTTCTCCGTTTTAGCCAATTGACATTTATGGCATGTTTTCACATATTTGGCAATGTCTTTTGTCATATTTTTCCAGTAATAGTATCTCCTGATCTTCTCAGTGGTTCTATATATCCCACAATGTCCTCCTTCTATAGGATCATCATGGTATTTCAGCATTATCTCACGTATTGCCTTTGCATTCGTGTTATCAATTTTAGTTACTTCGTTTAATAGCGCTATTCTGATTTCATTCAGTGTTTTATTGCCCATATTCTCAAATTCACTTATCGAGACAAATTCGAAAATCTTCTCATGTGGTGAAATTTGAATCTTATTAATATTTAGTTTACAGGCTATTCGTTCTAGCCTAGGGAAAAATTGTCCTAAGTCAATATTCCCTTTAGTAAACAAATCATCTATTCTTATGCTAGCATATATGGATTTTCCCTTTTTGATGTAACATCTGTTGGGTAAAATCTTTAATTTATAATATCTTTTGACGTCTATATTATTCAATGGTATATATACCTTGGGCTTATTATTATTATTGATATTTTGCTGATTTACTACTGGTTTACTAATTTTCTCTTCTTTAGTCATCGATCTTGTCGTGACCCTTAAAACGGATGAAATCTTGTCGTTAATATCCTTTAAGTCATTTATTGTAATGCGCGACAGTGCGTCGGCAACATAATTATCTTTTCCCCTGAGATATTCTACTGTGAAATCATATTCCTCCAGATCGAGTCTCATTCTCGTTAGCTTAGAACTTCGATTTTTCATGGAGAACAGGTATGAAAGTGGTCTATGGTCTGTTCGGACCAAAAAATGTTTTCCATATATATATGGTCTGAAATATGTGACAGCCCAGTGTATGGCAGTTAATTCCTGTTCAATGGTCGATTTGTTGCTTTCGCCTTTAGTGAAAGTTTTAGATGCATAGGCCACAGGTAGGTCTCTACCTTCATGTTCCTGTGTTAAAACTGCACCGCAAGCATGCTTACTCGCATCTGTTGTTATGCAAAATTCCTTCGTAAAGTCTGGGTACTGAAGCAATGTTGGGCTCATTAATGCCTTCTTTAAGTATTTAAACGCGCACTCACAATCTTTTGTCCACTGAAATGGTACTCCCTTTTTGGATAGCCTTGTAAGGTGTCTGGAATATTCAGAGAAGTTTCTAATAAATCGGCGGTAATAGTTGCAAAACGCGACAAACCTTCGTGCGCTATCGGCGTCCGTAGGCGTCGGGTAATTTTCTATCACCGAATATTTACTATCATCTGGTAATATTCCTCTATCAGTACATTTGTGGCCAAGGTAGGTTACCTCTCTCACAAAGAATGAACATTTTTGGGGGTGTAGTTTAAGATTGTGTTTACGGCAAAGATCGAATACATCCTTCAAATTTGTAAGCATATGTTTTTCAGAACATCCCAATACAACCAAGTCATCCATATATAGGAATGCTTGATTCGGCTTCAGACCACTGAAGGCTAATGTCATCATTCTTTGGAATGAATTCGGTGCTATTTTTAAGCCATATGGTAGTCTAGTAAATCTGTATGAACCATTGTTTGTTGAAAATGACGTCAAGTCTCTAGAGTTCTTTTCCAAACCAATTTGATGAAACCCGGACATCAAGTCCAAACAAGAAAAATATTTTGCTCTACCTAGTTGGTCTAGAATATCGTCTATTCTAGGCAACGGGAATTTATCTGATATTAGTTTTTTATTTATCTGCCTATAATCTATCACCAAGCGCCATCTTTTTTCATCTGTTCCGGGAAGTGATTTCTTTGGTACCAACAGAATTGGGCTATTGTATTCCGAAAATGATGGTTCGATTATCTTGTCATCTATTAGTTTTTCAACCTGTTTGTTTATCTCCTCCTTATGAGATTCTGGTATGCGATAATTTTTAATATACGTTGGTTGATTATCTTTTACTCTCAGTTTTTGTTCATAGAAATTGTTGGTAGTAATTGTTTCAGTCCCTAAGCCAAAAATATCATTGTATTCTAAACAAAGCTCAGTTAAAATTGTTCTGAACTGTTCAGGAAAGTTTCCCTTCAAAAGGTCCAAAACTTCAGATTTTCTTTGGCTATTTTTATGTGGTTTTTGTTTTACTATTTCATAGTCAGACATTTTCTCAGTTTTTATGTTATTTTGCCTAATTGTTACTATTTTATGTGTGGTATTTAAAAAACGAACCAATGCGTTATTTGATTTTACCAGTGTATTTGGTACAAAGACACCTGGTACGATTTCTTGATTTGGTATTAGTACATCGTCTTCAAGCTTCGGAAACCTGATTTGACGAATCACTTCTGACCTTGGTGGGAGTGTTATTCCATTGAAGCCGTTCGTAAGTGGAATTTCTATTACATGCGACAGATTGGGTGGTCTTAGTACGAGGTAATCATGGTTCCCATTGAAATCTAGTATACATTTATACTTCTTAAAAAAATCCATTCCAAGGATACCGTCGCAAGGTATTGGAAAATTATTTTGCACTACTTGGAAATCATGTGGTATCAAAAAACCTCTAAATTTTAGGTCAATAAATACATTACCTATTGAACGAATTTTACCCTGTCCTATTCCACTCAATGTGGTTGTTCTGTTTCTGTTAATTTGTGTTTGATAAAAATGTTTAGTTTTTATAACCGAAATGTCTGCTCCTGTATCTACCAACAGTGTTACCGTGTTGTTCGTGTCGTTAATTTTTATATTAACATAAAAACTTAAGCTGAGGTTAAGGTTGTATATGTAGTTGGTATTGTTATTATGATATATCTCAGAGGATTTTAGCAGTTTTCCGAATCATTTTCATGTGACTCTGCTGCTCTGACGTAATTTCTGTTACGTGTGTGGTTCTGATTTTGTTGAACCCTGTTGTGAATAGGTTTTTGTTGGGGTCTGCCGTTGTTACTGTTATTACTATTATTGCGTGGGTAATTGTACCTTCCACGATATTGTCTGTAGTTATTATTTCGGTTAAACTTCTGCCCGAAATACAATACGGCATTTTGTTGCCCTGTTGCTTCAGTGCAACTGTTTATGAATTTGCCACCGGCCTCATTCATGTTACTGAATTGGCCTGCTTCCATGATAAGTTTAACTTTATCGATGGTGCAATTTTTGGTTAGTGCCTTTACTGCAACCTGTGTTGAATATTTACATGCCAATTCGCATGGCAAACCATCTGATAAATAGGCATTTTCTAATGACTTCGTTAAATTCTCTATTTCACTGCAATAGTTATTGGCAGTTTTATTGTTTTATCGAGTGTTCATTATTTTTGCTGTCAATACCTCAACCGACTCGCCCTTTACTGAGTTTTTTAGTTTATGTATTATCTCAGTAATGGTTTGTTCATTACCTATTAAATTTCTTGCACTTCCCTTTAACTTTGTTTTTATTAAAGAGACTGCGATAGATTCGTGGTCACCTTTGATGGATTCTATTAACTGTAACGAGTCTATAAAGGAACGTAAATTTTCTGGTTTTCCATCAAATTCTATGATCAGCTTTGAAGCTGTGTTCAGAAAGTCAACGACTGTTTGTGTCATTTTTACCTCTGTACTTTCCAAAGAGGTTCCAATATTCTCTGAATTTTCAGTTTCTACTAAGAATTTTACCTCTTCGTGTAGTGTATCTGGTAATTTTACCTTAACACCCTTCTTAGATGATATAATCAGGATTCTAGTCTTGACATCTAAGAAAAAACTTTCAGCAGCTGTCCTATGTGGTGTCGTGAGTCTGTTATAATTTGCATTTAGCAAAACCCTGATTTGTTCTAACTTTTCGCATAAGATTCTAATATGTTTTATTATTGTTTCCTCTTTTGTGCTTCTATCTATATTTAAACATTTATAAGATTTGTCGAACTCCTCTTTGATTAGTCTCACCTTCTGAATTATTTCTTGCCAATTCATGGGAAAATTATTTAAATTTTGTTTAAGTCATTGGCTCTGCTCAAATATTTCTTTTTTAATTTCTTGGTGTTTAAGGCATAAATATGTAATGCAAAATTTAAGCTAATCAGTACGGTTATTATCAGTAAACAACACTCAATTAATTTTAGGTCGATTGAGTCTTCTTTTATTTCTACTTCATTAATAACATTTGCATTGGGATTCTCTATTTTTGATTGACGACCTCCCATTTTCCTTCGCTATTTATTTTGTATTTTTTTCTATTATTTATTTCTATTAAATATTTTTCTGACTGCCTCAATAATTTAACCGAATCTTATATCTTGCTAATTATATATCTTCCCTAGTAATTCATTATTTTTATCAATAGCTTATACTATTTTACATGCATCAGTTTTATTTATGTATATATTTAATTTATAAAATATTTCATTCTAATTTAATATCATCAAGATTAAATATAACCTTTTCAAAAAAAAAATTAGATTAATTGAACTGCATTCCTTTGTGGATTTTTTCTTACAAATTACTGTTTTTATTTTCTATTTCAATTTTTTTTATTTATTTATTTGCCAAGAGCGGTTAACGCTTTCTGGCCTACGGGTGCATAACGGGATGCTCCACTTTTTTTTTTTTTTTTTTTTTTTTGTTTTTGGTAAAACTAGGATGAACCTGTTCGTTGTTTTATTAGGGGCATATTGATGTGTATATTGATATATACCAGAGGTCTTTTGATGTGTTTTTCCTTCGTTTTCTGCTGGCCCGTCTTTCTTCTGTACTCTTCTATGAAGATATGTTTTGGCCCTTCCGCCATTGATTTTAAGCTCCACTGTCTTTAGGCCAGACAGTATCTTCCTTCAACGCAGCTGATGGATCGTTGTGGCTGATCCACCAGGACAAAATTATTTTTTTTTTTTTTTTTTTTTTATTATTATTCTATTCAGGATTGCTCAATTTAAGAGCATAATCCTTGAATTATATATATTTTCTTCAATGCTCATCTAAGGAGCACTGGCAGGATCGCCATATAGCAAACAAGATACTTTTGTGTTTTAAATAGTATTTATTATTATTATTATTGCAGCTCTATCTAGGAGCTAAACTATTAATTGTTTGATTGATAAATTATTAATGAGTAATTGATTATAAAAGGTTCTTCTTTATATACATATTTTCAACCTATATTAACAACAACAATGTGTTACCTGCACTTGGGTCAGCATAAACATAAGTGTGCCAGCGTAACAACAACATACAATAAGAATATACGCAGTCATACAATGTTTTGTAAATGCAGTGGTCAACAATATTGATATTTGTTATTTCCGCATTTGCAAACATTGTACGCTATGCAGTGTGGGTATTATACAGCACACTACGAAAGTCGTGTTACGCTACACTACTCAAACTATTCAAAATAGAAAAACACATTATTTGCGTTTATTTATTTTTAATTTTAAACATAGTGTATGAAGTACAATTTGTCTAAATTTCACGGCCATTAAAAATACACATTCGTTTCATCTATGACCTCATTTTGGGAACCATTTCTTAAAAGTTGGAAATAGATACAGGCCGCCTAATCTGGCGAAAGAGGATGGCGAATAAGAAATTTTTAAACCTGTTCATGAAATTTTGTCATGCAAATGATTATTCCTACAATATGTTGTTGATATCATTCAAATACTGGAAACGGTTAATGTTCATCATTAATAAGTTTTCGTTTTTCAGGGAAATCAATGTCGATAACTCCGTCTGCATACCAATAAAATCGTCATCGCCTTCTTGGCGCTGATGCACCATAAAGATCTTTAGTATCTGGTATAGCGTAATGAATAAACGCTCATCCAAAAACTTCTTTTGATTAACACTTCTACAAGTAATCCTTTGAAATTGACACATTAGCGCACCACTGATTAATTATCAGTCATCGCTGGAAGAATTTTACGGATAACTTTCCACAAAGATTTTACAAACTGTTATGGATCGCTCAGTTGTGATGCACATAGTCTTACCAATCGCATGCTCTTTCAATATCCGATCATTCATAACCATATCGCGGATGTTTTCAATCATTTTTCCCAAATCGTCCTAAAAAAAGTAAGAGTGTTAAATTTGACTCCTCACCGTAACCATTTTAATAAAATTGCGAATAATTAACCTTGAAATTGTAATCCCATTTAAATTTTTAGTTAATTCCTTTTCTTTTTGACCAGTTTTTATATTATAACTAGCAGATTCCAGTTCTCGAAATTCGAGTGCAAATTCTAGGAAATCTTATTTTTTCATTAAATAAAGACCCTTAAGGTATGCTAATCAATTATAACCAATTCACAAATCAACACATCATTTTTAATACAAACACATAACAAATTTAATAAACACACACATAGCATTGTATATGTGTTAGTAGCAACTTTAAATGCAATTTACTCAAAATAAAGGAAAAAATTAAAAAATCTGTAAATCTGTAAAACGGCTAAAAAGAAATGCATTTCAAATAATATACCTTTGGTCAAAATCGAGATAAAACGGTAGAACAAAACATCGATCACAAGAAATCGCCTAGCCTATTAATATTATAGATTTCTTATTTATTGTTTTTTTATAAACATAATTAAGTCTTTTTCATATAAATAATTAACATCTATCAGAAAAATTGGACTATTTTTCTGTTAAGATACCTTCATACGAAATCAAAGAAAAGTACTTTTTTAACGCAGACGGCGTTGGAATATCAAAAACCAAAGTAAGGTATAATATTTTGCAATGCTATGAAAGCTCAAAAATTATTATATATCAAGAAAAGTTTCTAATTACTTTTTACTAAAAATCTTTTATCAGTAAAATGACCAGATATATAACTTAAAAAAACAAGTGGTTAAATATTTTTATCTGAATTTGTTTGCAATAAGATTAAATACAAAAAATATAATAATTACACGTAAGAAGTTGAAGTAGGTCTATGCGGACTCAAAAATATACCCTATACTTATAGTTTTGGAAAAGTAAAAAGTTTTGCAAAAATATATAAATTCAGTTTTACATGTCTAAATAAATTTATACATTTTTGACGATACCAGCAAATCCTGAGAAAAGGTGAACACCAAGCAAAAAAAATGTTATTTAATATGCAATGTCATACATCAAACTAAAGCACAAGATCTCTACTTCAATAATCTAACAAAATAATTTAACTATTTTAAGAAGTGGTACTACTAAAGCCATATCTGTGATGATTGTTCTCAACATTTTTTAATTATCATATTAGTTGCAATCTGGTAACATGTTTTTCTCCTAATGATGCAGTCCGAAATGGCTGACTTGATGTTCTAAGTTGGTAGAGACATCAGTGGTGTGTTTTTATACCCTCCACTCCAGTGTGCAGAGGGTATATATAAGTTTGTCATTCCGTTTGTAATAACTAGAAAAAAATTTTGGACCCAATAAAATATATATATTTGTGATCCTTATAACAACCGGAGTTGATATAGCGATATCCGTCTGTCCGTCTGTGTAAATCACGATGGCGGCATCAATCGGGCAGCTAGGGTGCTCGCTGACATAAAAAATGATTCATTAACATCCTGAAAAGTTTGCCATTTAAAATCGTCCAAATCGGTTGATTAGGGCCCGAGATTTGAATGAAGAACTAAAAAAAGTCTTGAAAATAATATAATAATAATATAATAAAAACTAACCCTTTGTACATTTTTTTATCAACTCTGGTAGAAAAATTTAAAAGTTTCCATTGTTTTGACATCACTAAAAAAATTTACTAGATCATTTCTATCATTGCCACGAGCCTGCCTGCAAAGTTTCAGATCGATTGGGTCACGGGAAAGGGGTTAAAATCGATCCAAAATTTTTTCGACAAGCAGACACTACGAGTTAATATAAAGAGAGTAAAAATTCACCTGCATCTAAAGCAAATAATGCTAAAACAACTAGTTGTTAATAAAAAGAAAACAATGTAAATTTAGCAAAAAAAAAATTTATGTATTAATTTATTTAAAGAGAAAAACACAAAAATAACGTTTGATGTTGTATTTTTTGTGTGTAAATTTACATATACATACATACACATATTAAATAATACAAATAATATACATATATTCTATATATGAATATATGTATATATTCTATATATGCATATCCATAATAACTGCATGTTAGAAATAAATCGGTATATTATTTTATTTACATAAAATTCTGCAATATTTTGTTGTGGGTAAAATACATTTATTTTGCATTAACAGAGTGTCACTTCATTTTGCTCAGCGTGAATATGCCACAATAGATGGCGCCACAATTTTTGTTCTAATTAGATTTGCAATAGTTATTTCTATTTTAACATGAATGTCAATATTTTCAAATAGATATTATACATAACAATGTTAAGAGTATACACGGGCTGGTCTTTTATTTCATACGTTTTTTCATTATTCTTTTACAAATATGAACATAAGTGTGGCATATTAACTTTTTGTTGTCTTTACAAAATAGAGTTACCGAGTTATCAATGAGTTGTTTGCTTTCAAAAAGGTTCTACATAGTTATATAGAATTATTATTCTGCTTTACCTACAAAATATCAGATTGCGATTACATCTAATTTTTAAAAATTGTTTATAATTACTAAAGCAATATTATTCACATAAATACAAAATTGCACTTTTCAAATTTTCCATTCAAATTTAAGAAAATATCAATTCTAAAAACTGGAATTAAAATTTCCAATTATAAATTAAAAAATATTAACTGAATTTCAGAAAATCATATCAAAACGTCGGAAATTATAATTTTTAATTTAGAAGGCATCAATTGCATCTTTAATATACATATAAATTTTATTCGTTAAACACAAATTTAAATTCCAAAAAAACACCAAATATGTTTACATTTAAAAAATGTTTACATTAAAAAACAAGTAAGAAAATTATAGTCGGGCTAGACCGTCTATACGATACCCTATACCATGCGTTTAGAAAGCCTATCTCTTAGGCCCAACTAACTGCACATAGAAAATAAGCAAAAACCAAATTTGAGTGGGATTTTTATTAATTTTTTTGGCTGCAGATATGAAAAAGTTCATATCGGATGCTATATCTATATGGGGACTAGGTCCAAAAATGGACCAATCCTGATCATGTTTGGTAAAGTCTCTTGTATTTTGCATATATATATACAAACAAAATTTGAGAAGAATCAGTGCATTATTTTTGTTTTTAATAGATTTAAGTGAAGATCGGGAAGCAGTCTATATGGGGCCAAAGGGATCATTTTTGGACTACTCATTAATGGATGTAATGACGTCCGTCCGTCTGTGTGTCCATGTAAACCTTGTAATCAAACTGCAGGTCGCAAATATGAATATATTTCGATGAAATGTGGTATATGAGCTTTTATCGGCCATGGGATGAACGCTATTGAAATTGGTGAGAATCGGTCCATGTTCAGACCTAGCCCCCATACAAATTACCCTTATGAAATCGACATAAATTGCCATAGGATCCAAATTGTCATATAGATCTTACTCAAATTGGGTTTGTAAGCGTTCATTACATTCACTAATGAGTTGTCCAAAAATGCTCCCTTTGGTCCCATATAGAGCTGCTTCCCGATATTCACTTAAGTCTATTAAAAAACAAAAATATTGCACTGATTCTTCTCAAATTTTGTTTGTATATGTTTTTGCAAAATACAAGAGACGTTCAACCATGGTCAGGATCGGTCCATTTTTGGACCTAGTCCCCATATACATATAGCATCCGATATGAACTTTTTCAAAATTTTTTCAAATTTGGTTTTTGCTTATTTTCTATGTCCAGTTAGTTGGGCCTAAGAGATAGGGTTTCTAAACCCATGGTATAGGGTATCGTATAGTCGGTCTAGACCGACTATAATTTTCTTACTTGTTAGTGTTACGGTTGTGACACAAAATGTTTCGGTTGTGACATGCCATTTATGTTGCTGTTATTTACACACTATAAATATGGGGTAAAATTTAATTTCCACACACGTGTAAAAACAACAATCATACACAATGCAAATCAATCACACGATGTATAAATAACACTCATACACAATGTAAGAACACACATATATTATTGAATTGACTGAATTTCTTAATTCAACAATATATATGGGATCGTACAAAGAAGGGTTAAGAAGATCGGTAAGTGTTAAAGGGCGATGAGTGCAGAATAGCAGACTGACGAAGTGAAATTGAAACAGACGGACACAGAGATATAGCATCACAAAATTGACGTTTTTTGTACTCAAGCGAGTACAGTGAAATCGAATGGGTTAAGAAATATGTAGTCATTCAATATAAATATAAGTCAGTAGATAATAAGTTAGCAGACTTAAACAAACCATTATATTATCTTGGGTACTATAATGACGTGAAAGATGCCAAAATTTGCATTCAGTACTTAAGAAAAAAAGTGGGAAAGTTGCCGCATTATGTTTAACCGACTATTGATGACTTTGACACTGATGTTGGAATAGTACAAATTAAAGATTATTTGCCTATTCCTAAAGAAGTACGGGGGAAACTGTATTTCAAAGATAACAAGTTTTTAAATTTAGTGTATTCATAACATTGTAATATCAGTTGTAATAGCTATATAGTTACAACTAACTCCAAGGGACCGCTAAAATGTTTCATAATAACGAGATTTTCGTTGTAATGGAATTTGTTTGTAATAAAACTAATGCCCATTCATTTGTTTTTTTCTTCCTTGGTAGTTTCTCGCTTGCTGGTTACATAAATTGTATAATAAATGCTGAATTTCTATTTATTTCTGTTACGGTTGTGACCGTAACGCACGGTGGTATGAATATGGGCCCCAGGAAAATGGGCCCCAAAAAAAAAATGAAAATGGGCCCCAAAAAAATGTATGGAAAACAACAACACGAAATTTTGGGGCCTGTTTTCCCATTTTGGGGTCGTTTTTCATTTCTTCATGTGGGGTGCATTTTCGTAATGAAAATGGACCCCAAACAAGAAAATGAAAAAGGGCCCCAAATAATTTTTGGGGCCCAATATCATATATTGGTGGGGCCTTACTTCATATTTTGGGGTTCATTTTCATTTTTTTTTTTTTAATAAACTTTTATAAACTTCCATGATGTAAAAAATCATATTTTCTTTTTTGAATTCAGTTTTATTTAGTAACGTTAGTATTTATTATTATTCATTTATCAAATTCAGTTTCATATTTTCAAATGTATATGTACATATGTATTTAAGAATATATCTGAAGTGTATCTTCAACCTTTGCACGGCAGTAGGGACAAATTTCTTCAATATAATTTTAGTGAGCCGGACTACTTTTTTACGGTGGCGTTATATAACGTCTAAGGACATAATGTCTATAGACACTATGACACTCAGAATTCTAAAATATTGATTTGATGCAATGGAAATAATAACAATTCATTTTGTTATGGATGGAATACAAATAATAACAATTTATTGAAATTTTTTTAAACTTTAATACACTTTAGAGCAAATAATAACAATTTAGTAAAATATTTTTATAAATGGAATACAAATAATAGCAATTTATTGAAATATTTTTAAATTTGTTTCAACAATTTGCTTGCAATAAGGACAAAGCAAAGGCGAATTGTTACTTTGAGATTTTTTTTCCAAAATATCCAAACAGCTTGAGCAAACTTTGAAATGTTTACAGGGAAAAGACATTTTTTTATTCTTGTGACGTACGCAGGAAAACTTTATTCAGCGAAGCCACCTGCCGCGTCCTACTGGAGGAGAAAACCCTTAAGCGCGGCCGCAGGCCGCCACGCAGAAAAACTTTTGTATGCGAAGCCAGATTTCAATACTTAACTTAAGTGTCTCCGGGAAGACATTACAGAATGTTATTATTATTATTAATATTATTCCCTTTTGCGGAATGTTTACATCTAATTTAAACATTTTGTAAAAGGGAAAATAACGGCACTTTTACCACGTTTACAAGATTTGAAATGCTTTTGACATTATGTCACTCGTAAAAGTGCCATAATGTCTGTAGGCTTTAAGTCATTGCTTCTATAGACATTATGTCACAAATGAAAGTGGCACTCTTAGACGTTATGTCATGCCACCGTTTTTTACTATTTCCTGAATCATTTAAGTCAAGCGGTTAAATTTTTCAAACCACATTACGACATCTCATTGCAATTTTTTCGTTTAAAAATTAAAAAAAATATTTTTGTATAACAAATGTCACATTGTTTTACAAATCTTTATTTTCAATTTAAATACTACTTCCAAGCATATAAAAAAAATTTTAAGAAATGCAATTCTTTTATATTTAAGTGAGCCGACCTAATTTTTCACTAATTCTTCAGACAAAACAAGTTAATCAACAAAACAAGTGAAAAAAAATTGGGGTCCATTTTCACATTTTGGGGCCCATTTTCATATACTTCATCGTACCGCATCCTTTAAATGAAAATGAGCCCCAAATAGTGTTTATGCAAATGAGCCCTAGAATAGTTTAGGGCCCGTTTTCATTCGTAGTTTGGGGCCCTAGTTCATTTTTTGGGGCTCATTTTCATTTCTAGAAATGGGGTTGATTTTCATTATGAAAATGAACCCCAAATTTGGGGCTCACTTTCATTTTTTACTTTGGGGTTCATTTTCCTGGGGCCCATATTCATAGCGCCGTAACGCACATGTCACAACCGTAACAACTTTTTAATATCTTTTTTCTAAGGGACCAAGAGAGAAAAATTTTTGAATACAACTCTAAATAGTTAAATATATATCTGTTTTGACAATTACATTTTTTTGATTTCTGTATTTTGCTCAAGGGGGCATAAAACGTGAAATGATCATCAAGGGAAAAAATATGTGTCACAACCGTAACAACAGCAAATTAATTTTTTGCAATAAGTAGAATATCAAATTGTATAAGTTAAGGTACCATAATTGTACCTTTATTTGAGTGCTAAACCCCAAAAATTTTTCATAATGTTTTCATAAGATAGGATAGCTGCAATCACCCGGTAAAGGTGTACTTTGTGTCACAACCGTAACCAGGATTTGCTGTTAAAGCCATATTTTTATATAAAAATTAAATATAAAAATGAACGTGTTAAGTAATAACAATAACATAAAAGTTATAGAATATAGTAATTTTTCTGCCAAGCCTACCGGAAATATTTTTTTATCAACTCTTCTTCAGCTTTGTTAGATTTGTGGTGATTCATAGAAAAATTTTTAGAATCGGAAACATATTAAAGATAAACTTTTAAACATGCCTAGTAAGAAATATAAACTTTCCAATACTGAATTAATCATAATAAATTGAAATGAAAATTTTTCTATAAGTTAATTTTAGAGTCCTTAAATGAAAAACTGCTTACATCTAAAGTATTGCAAGAAAATTTTATAAATCCGATTTTTTTTTATTTTTGTTAAAATCTATAAATAGTTATTCAATTTTTTCTTTAATAACTAGGTACTTCTTTTTAAAGATAATTTACTATCTTTGGCGATTTTTTGTATTTTTTTCAGGATAACTTTAAAAAAGTGGGGCTAATATGACACGTGGACTATAACCACACCATATAAGATTTGCATTTTTGGTTTTTTTATTCGAAAGAACTATCCTTGCGGTAAATTATGGAACACAATTTAACTCGGCTGGCCTTGCACTAGCCCATACCCAAATTCTCAACCCAATTTTTCCGTACTTTTTCGACAGTATGGAGCTGTATTTTTCTGACGACTGCGTTAATTTGTTTTTTCAATGCCTCAATCGACGCTGGGTGATTAGCGTAATACTAATGTAGTAATAGTACAATGGAGTCCAATGGCAGCTGTGCGCTGACCATCTTGTTGAAACCAAATGTTGTCGAGATTCGAATCTCCGAGAATGGGCCATAAATAATAAGTTATCTGTAACGCATTTGCCTTCCTCATCTCCGAAGAAATGATACCACCGGCCCAAAAACCACACCAAACAGTGAACTGTTAATGGTTCATTGTCTTTTTAGCCGTCATGTGTGTATTATCTGTGCCCCAGATGTAACATTTTTGTTTTTTGACGTTACCACCGAGTTGAAAATGAGCTTCGTCAGAAACGGTAATTTTCCGTTAAAAATGCTGATCTTCTTCTAAGCGTTTTTTAGCCCAATTAGAGAATATTTCCCAACGATGTTCAAGAGGAAATCTAATCATTTCGTAAACCGAATATACATACATATATTAACTTCTTGTCATAACACAGCTGAAATTAGTGTTTCTATACTCAAAATAACCGTAGTCTCAAATGCAAACACTAGAGGGACCACAACCATATAAACAACAACAATAACAAGATCATAAAAAATATGTATTCTTTCAAGAGTCTTTTACATTCTCATTTACATCTCGAGACCTACCAAACCGGTTTTAATTATTTTAAGTAACAACCTGCTCTGAATGTCAAAGCATCATATTCACTAAATACATGAGCAACCCAGCTGATCGCAAACCAAAGCGTGACCGTAATTTCCACAGATGGACAGACTAATGGAAATATAAGGTCATCGCTTTGTCAACTCAGCAATATATATTTTTTGTAGTGCTGATATTTTTTATAACTATTGAAAATGGAATGACAGTAGTATGGCGGGTATAAGAACGGGTATAAATTAGATGTCCAATATTTAATCTTTACCGACCTAAACTCGCACAAGAGGTCGTTGCATCTTCCATACAATGTCAAATGTTTAGAATAGCATGAAAACAAGAGTCTCGAAATTGTGTGTGAATCAATGAAAAATTAATTTATGGCGATATCGAGAAAATGGCGATATCGGATACAAAGTAAATATTTATTATCACATATTCAAAATACAATGAATGTAAGATTGAAACTGTGTGCTGAAAATTGTGGGCTGGAAATTGGTGGGAACGGATTAGTGGGTGTGGCAACTGCTATATAAGGTAAATAGTTATCAGAAAATATCTAGAATGCTATGATGGTGAAAGTCTTTGTTTGAGTCAGTAAGTAATTAGTGTAGGCTATTAGAATATTAATGCCATTGCAAAAATATTTTTGTTAAAATATATGAAATATTTTAAATTCACGAAAAGAAGTATTTATAAATAAAGTCCGACGGGATCCGATGGTTGCTTATGACGGAGGTGAAGAGTTCCGAAAACTTTGGTTTTCCGATTTATTTTATTATCATTGTTTATTAGACACGGATTTATATTCAATTTAGTCCATATCATAGTCTAAGTGACGAGTTGTATTTACAAATAATATTACAATCATATTCTATTAACGGGGGGTAAGGTTTTAAAATTTAAAAAAAAATCATTTTTTCATAATTCTTTTTTGAAGACATGAATAATGTTGGATTTTTTATTTCATATACACATTATAACATAACATTTGAAGAATCTTTGAAAAAAATTTCAATTAAAAATTTTAATAAATAAGTCTGCGACAGCGAATCTCCGGAGGCGTTGTTGTTTTGCGGTGAACATTATAACTCGTTACCGGATCATGTGAAATAAAAAATCGAAATGCGTTTAAAAGGTGACGTGTTTCCCGAGGTAATCACGAGGAGTTTTTTTTTTTAATTTTTTATTTTTTTATTTTTGGCAGCATTTTGAAGTGAAAAAAGATTTTTGCTATAAAATTTCGGGAATTTGTTGTTAAAAAATGGGGAAGAGAATGGAAAATAAAAAAAATCTTCTGATGATTTATGTGTAGATATAGTGTGTAAATTTTCAGAAGAATCGGTCAAGTAGATTTTGAGTTATGATGTTCACGAACTTCGAACGCTTATTTGCGAGAAAATCGATTTAAAGTTTTTTAAAAACTGATTTATATACGATATACCGTATGAGGCCGGTCGCTGGAACCGCTGCATCTTCTTTAGTTTTGCTCCGCTTTACTTCACATTTTAAAACAACACTATCGACGTGTTGTACATTTAGAAAGAGAAATGCAAAAAAAATGGTTTTAAAACCTTGCCCCCCCCTTAACGCCATCTCTAAACAAGTACAGTTACTTTTTATATAATCGCCGTATATCAATATTGGTATTTAGTTATTTTTGTTTAATCTTTTTTGACCGAATAGCTTACGGAATTGTTAATAAACTATTAATGCTTAAAAATTCAAATGAAATTCTATTATAATTGTACCGACAGCGTTTAAGAAACCAGATATAATTGGACCATTATATATAAACATCAGCACAACATATAAATCCGAATGTAGGGGTATACCATACGAATATTATAAATTCAGTTGAGTTAATTTATCCATTTTACCAGCAGAGAAATAATATGATAATGTGTTGTGTTTTGCATGTTTTTGTTTTCCTAAATTTTAAAATACATGTGTTAAACTTCAATTACAACAACAATAAATACAAAATACATACACATGTGAAACAAGGACCAATGACTTTTTATTCGTACGCTCCTAAGTTTCATTCACGACACCGGAGACCCCTACAACTGAATCAATTGAGTTTTACCCTAAGCTGTGAGTTAATGTATACATTTGTTTCTTTTTTTATTATTTTGTTATTCCTGTTGTTGTTGTTGCTTATCATTCGCATTCATATTTGAATTTCAAATTGGAGTCCAAAGTGGGGACCGTGAAGAAAAAAAATCAAATATGTAATAGTTTTACATTTAAATTGTAAAATTTTTACAATAGCAACAATATCTGAATAATTTTTTTTTTCTTATATTTATTTTATTGGTCTTTCAACCAGGAACCTGCTGCATTGGTTTTAAATTACCAAATGTATGCAACTATGTACCAACGTATATAATGCCACAAACAAATAGTCATGTTCGAGTCTATACATTTAGTAGATTTTATGCTAAAATTTACGCATTTCTTGCACGCATTATACGATGTTGTAAATAAACATGTCGCTGGATTTGTACGTACGTAAATATAAGATGTATGTGTGTCAGTCTCTCTTTCTCTATGCGCATACATATGTATTCAGTTACTACGCATGCTCCACAGCCATTAGTGATAAATAATGGCGCATATTTGTTGTTGCTGTAGCTTTAGCTGTTGTAGGTGCTTTATTCATATGCACAAAAAAAAAACAAGATTGCACAATGGGCTGCCAGCATTATTATCGAATTGCAAAACACTAGAATCTTTTCTAAGACATTAAAGATTAAAGTTTGCTCTCAAATTGATGGTTTCTAGTAATTTTAAAAGAGTCACTAGTTCCGAGTGACCGGAAATTTTTAGTTTATATGACATGAATTAAAAAATCTGGTTTGATAATAAATACAAATATATAAAATACTAGTATGCCCTGTCGCACTTCGCTACGACTTACCGAGACTAATTGACATGTTTTAGTTCATAATCAATTTTTCCTACGATGTTTGAATTGTGCGATTAAAATATTTTATTTTAATTGTTTTATATTTTTTTAATTAATTGCTTGCTGATATACAATATTTTTTGTTTTTCATTCGGTGTAACAATTAAAAAAGTTTTCGGCGTTCCTACTCTGAAGCAAGCTACATATAGCTGCCTATGAATAGAACATGGAATTTCCAATTTAAATTCGGCAACACTTAACTATTGACCTAGAATTTAGAATATCATTTGGCAATTTTTCATTTTAGCGATTTTTGATTTCGCGCATTTTTGGATTTTGAAGATTTTTGCTTTTGGCGACTTTTGTTTTTCGGTTGCGCCCTCTCAACTCAATTGATAAAAATCGCGATTTCCATACAAAAATAACATTTTTAATATGTGTGTGTTTGCTGCTGTTCTTTTTATGCGTTCATCGATATTTATGACTTACTAGCTGTTTTTACCTGGTCTTGCCCGGGATCCAAAGACCTTTGATTTGAAAAATGGTTCACTATGCTTACCAGACGTTGAGTACTTAGTGCCCAATGAAGAAATTCCTCAAAAAAAAAATGAACTTTCTCCCCAAAAATTTGTATGAGATTGGGGAATTTGTTCATGATGGCAAAATTCCCCAATTTTTACGTTATTTGGGGAGTAAACTAATTATACCCTATACCACTATGTGGTTTGGGTATAATGACTTTGTGCTGCTGTTTGTAACAACCAAAAATATTTGACCTAGACCCATCTTTAATTATACCGATCGAATCAGAATCACTATCTGATTCGATTTAACGATGTCCGTCCGTCCATCCGTCCGTCCGTCCGTCTGTGTGTCCATGTAAACCTTGTAATCAAACTGCAGGTCGCAAATATGAATATATTTTAATAAAATTTGGTATCGACATAAATTGCCATAAGATCCATATTATCATAGACATCTCAGTCAAACTGGGTTTATATGTGTTTATTATATCCATTAATCAGTAGTCTATGGGACAACTCTTAGTCATAGGCCCCATATAGAGCTGCTTCCCGATCTTCACTTAAATCTATCAAAAAACAAAAGTATTGCACTGATTCATTTCAAATTTTGTTTGTATATATTTTCGCAAAATACAAGAGACTTTACCAACCATGGTCAGGATCGGTCCATTTTTGAACCTAGTCCCCATATAGACATAGCACCCGATATGGACTTTTTCATATCTGCAGCCAAAAAAATTTATAAAAATGCCACTCAAATTTGGTTTATGCTTATTTTCTATATCCAATTAGTTGGGCCTAAGAGATAGGGTCTGTAAACGCATGGTATAGGGTATCGTATAGTCGGTCTAGACCGACTATAATTTTCTTACTTGTTTTTTATTTCAATTTAAAATTTTTTGATTTTTTAAATTAGAAGTTTTTTTTATAAAACGCTACAGCAAAAATGCTTCAAAAAAAGCTGCGAAACCTCTTTAAGTTTATTAATTTTGTTAACACCAAATATAACGGAATTATTTGCAAATTAGAGTAATCAGAATTTTTAAAAATTGAATTACTTCATTCAATAAGTGATCATCATTGAGAGACGTCAAATTTATAGAAGTTTCAAAAATGGAAAATGGATGCGACGTTTAAAATTGTGCCGCAAGGTTGCTTTAAGCAACTGCTTATAGTATATGTGTGGCCTATTTGGATCAACAGGTAATTATTGCACATATTTAGATCAAATTTATCATAAGACTTTTCACTGGGCTGAGTTCCGCGAGCGCGTCGCGTCCGCGTCCGCGTGCGCGCGTTTGGCAGCCACACCCGTGCTGCCGCGCAGTTATCGTCAACTTATTTTAATAGCCAAAATATATTTTTCAGATCATTTCGATATTTTAGCTAAGCTGTGTTCCGCGAGCGCGTCGCGTCGCGTCCTCGTCCGCGCCCCGATTCCGCGCACCGAAATGATGCTATTGAAAAGAATACAGATATTAAATAAATTTGTTGTAGGACAGATATTGAGAGCAGTATGGGGAATTTGTTCATTTCTTTCGGGGACATTTTTTTGAAATTTGATGAATTTGTTCATCGTGAAGTTATTCCCCAATTTTTTTGGGAATAAGTTAATTTTTTTTGGGGAATTTATTCATTGGGCACTAATTATTCAGCGCCTGCTTACCATTACAACTAACTATGTTTATGCATGGCGTATTTTGGGTGTATGATGTCTAAAAGTTACGAATTTTAGTTATTCTAGAGCTTTGTGATATACAACATTTCTGGTTTTTCCTTCTGGAGCAAGCGACATAAAATTGTCTATGATAAAAACAGTCGTTTAAGGAGTTTTAGATTCCCTGGATTCAGCTTATCTTAGCCCCTGGATTTCTAGACCACTTGAGTAGATTCAGGCATTTCCGCTTCTCTTAACAAAGCTTGCTGAGCTGCGTTCCACGAGCGCGACGAAATGATGCTATTGAAAAGAATACAGATGTTAAATGCGTATATTGCCGGACAAATATTGAGATCAGTATGCAAATATTCACTTAACTAAATATATAACAAAATTGATGAAATAAAAATATGAAAAAATTTAAGAACGAAAATGGGGAGTAAGTTCATTTTTTTACTTCCTTTTTAAAAAAAAATGGGGAATTTGTTAATTTCTTTTATGGACTTTTTTAATTTAGGGAATATGTTCATCGTAAAGTTATTCCCGCGTGAACCATATTTCAGAGAAAGGCGTTGAAAAATAAAAGCTGAATAGCAGTCAAACAAAGAAACAAATAAAAGAAAAAAAAATAAAATGTACATACATAGAAGCATATGGCGACCTTGCCTGGAGTACAGAGATTGTGCTAACCATATTTCAGAGAAATCCGTTGCAAAATAAAAATTTGTATAGAGAACAAATATACCAAAAAACAGAAAAAGAATTGTATATAAAAAGTGGGCGTAAAAGTAGGTGTGGCTGGTAAGAATCATATGGCGGCCTTGTCCGGAGTACAGAGATCGCGTGTACCAAATTTTAGAGAAATCCGATCAAAATACAAATTTTTATAGCAAACAAATATACCAAAAGACAGAAAATGAATTTTGTATAAATAGTGGGCGTAAAAGTAGGCGTGGCCGGCAAGAATCATATGGGGACCTTTCCTGGGGTACATAGATCGTGTGTGCCAAATTTTAGAGAAATCCGCTGAAAAATTCAAATTTGTATAGCGGTCAAACAAACAAACAAACAGAAAATGAATTTTATATATATAGATGGCACAAAAATGACTAAAGGCTTTTATGCAAAAATTACTCTCTCCTGTTCGGAACTTCAATATCTAAAATTCCTCCGTTCCATTTTGATTGAAAAAAATCAAAAAAAAAAACGAAAAATTGCAAATTCTTATTTTTTTTTGACAATTGGCTATGCATATCTCAGAAACTAAGCCTTGCTATGTTAAAGGGAACGGCGAAATTTTAGATATTGAAGTTCTTGACCAGTGTGCAAAGTTTCAAGCAAAACTCTTCAGCCGTTTTCATGCCATTTAAAAAGCAAGCGAACCTATTTTTGGCATTTTTCGTTTTTTCACCTGACTGAGCCACATTCAACCACTAAAACACGTAAGTAGAAGCGAGTCAATACTTCGGATCATCATGTGTTCAAGGAAACTATAAATTGTTTTTTTAATTAAAAAAA
Organism: Cordilura impudica; assembly: GCA_963682025.1. NCBI lineage: Eukaryota > Metazoa > Arthropoda > Insecta > Diptera > Scathophagidae > Cordilura > Cordilura impudica. The sequence goes on from OY821519.1 coordinate 139,830,796, forward strand.
TTTTATATGTTAGCAGTGACTATCTTTTCGAAATACACTGCACATATATATAAAATTGAATAACATTGAATAAAGTCGTTTGATATTAATAAACTTAATTATAAAGAAAAATAGATTCGGTATACTATTCATAACTTTTGCGTATAGATTCCTTATTTTTCGTCGGAAATTAATCACGGGTACCTCTTTTGAAAGGTTTTGAAATTATCTATTTTTCTGTTTCAGCAATTGTTGCAAAAAGTAGCCACAACGTGACGGTAATGTTATTTTTCTAATAAATTAAAAAAAAAAACCGTTTTTATGGATTTGTTTCGATGTTGGTACATTCAGAAAAAATTTAGACCTAATGCTCCTGGGCAAATTTGAGGAACATTGTCAAACCAATTTTTGTGGTTTTAAGGGATAAAAAGGCAATTTTCGTGAGTAATATAAAAATAACGTTATCTCTTCAAAAAATTCAGAAATGAAAAAGTCGTAGAACAAACTTTGTTTCTGATACCCCAGAGATTAATTTCCAATAATAAAAAAGTTCTTAAATAGATCAAACCTAAGACTCTTTGCGCGGCAGTACACACAGAGCACTTTAAATGTAACTAGCAGAGCCCAGCCCTCGAAATGCGGGTGCAAATTCTAGGAAATTTTTCTTTTTCATATAATAATTAATTTTATAAGAGTGTTAAGGAATGCTAATCAATTTTAGTCAATTCACAATTCAACACTTTTTAAATAAAATTCATTAAATACCATTATAAATATTTCTTAACACACAGAAGATATATAAATGGATTTGTTAATAAATAATTTTAAAGTAGCCTAAGGGTATGCTAGTCAATTTTAGCCAATTCACAATTCAACACAGGGCTTTTGATATTTATAATAGACACACACGTACTATGTGTTTTATATATATGTTAGTATCAATTTTAAATGAGCATTACTCCAAACAAATGTTATAGACGGTGCAAATCTGGAAACCTGGTGGACAGCTAAAAAGAAGTACCTTTCAAATGAGGTACGTTTGGTCAAAATCGGTTATTAACTACAATTTTTATATCGGTCACAAAAAATTGCCATGGCTATTAATATTATAGAGTATATCCGTTACAAAATACAATTTTTGAAGATAAAATGCGCTGATATTGTTGTAGGACTACGATATGCCCACCAATTTGGCAAACCAGAAATATCAGAAAACTACATGGTCGGAATACAGGACATTGAATCACTTAACTTATTTACATCGTAAATTGTGAAGTGCCCTGATATAATGAGCTGTACGACCACGTTTAAGTTAAGAAGGCGAATACTAAGCATTAAAAACCGTTGGGTCGGATAGTACTTTTAAAAAAAAGTTGAATCAAAACATGAAATTCTTAGGAATATACATTTTCACCATCCGTATGGGATGCCACAGACTTCTCACTTCATAAGTACAGATTCTTTAGGATTAACGCTGGTTCAAAAAAAAAAAACAAAAGAGTGATTGGTCCATTGTGCAGAGGAACCCAAAATAAGTCAAGCAATGAACGTATTAATTTAGGCATATTTGTTGCTATAATATTTGCAACATTATTAATGGCGTCTATAGAATGCTAAAAAAGTGATATCAAAATTTTATAGACATGTTTTATGGAATCATGTAAAAAAATGTAAATTTACAATAATTCTTAGATAATAAAAAACAAGTCAATTTTAGATTTTACGAGTACTTTAAGCCTAGCACGAAGAAGTTATAATATAATGAATGAAGAGATTTTCGAATATGAAAGCAACTGGGATAACTTAAATTCGAAAGTGACCACTTAACCACATAATTCAGTTGGTTCATCTGAATATTTCTGTAATATTGTTGTCATAACATATCTGTTTTCCATCTGTAAACCGATCAAAGCTAATCTTTTTGTTCTTCGTAATTGTGATAATAATGTAAGTAAGTATACTGATATCAATGTAAACCTGACAAACACATCGGCGAACAGCGCTAGATCGATTAAAAGGGGGCGACACTGATTGGTTTGCGGATCTATGACCTGATTTTGGAATTTGGATACGCTCATTTCAAATCTAGTCTCTAGTTTTCGAGTTGAAGGCTAAACTAAACTCGAAAAAGGGCTATTTTTAGCATGTTTGTGGGTCTTTATTTAGAGCACTGCTCTTGCGTACAAAAACTTGCTATGGGCTTTTCCGGAGTCATCTTCGGTTTATGCGTATAATGCTGAAAGAACATTCTAAAATTGTCACGTGTCACCGATTTAGTCTCACCAGTACACGCAGATCAATAATGCTATAAGTTTTAATTTGATGGATCTAGCTGACAAGATATGTCTGTCGCATTATACTTGGAGGAAAAAGTTTTAAATTTTAGATTTACATATTAACTTTATATCAAAGCAATCTGATTTTTTGATTTATCAAAAAAAAGGAGCATATTTGTGGTCTTCGCATTCATCATTATTAAATTCGTGCTAAAAATTGAGGCTCCTAAATCAGGTTTGATAATTATGGCCTGGTAAAATTTTAAAAATATAATTTTTTCGAATTACCAACCGTGATTGTCTAGAAGGCAGATGAAGTTGAAATCTGTGTAAAGCAGTCATCAAATCAGGCGGCACTTTTCTCCCTCAACTCTCACATTACATCTTCCATTTTGGTAGGACAGTACAAGCAGAAACTGTTCAACTAAGCCGCCTTTCAGTGATTACTTTTGTATGGATCCTCGGTCATAGGAATTTTTACGGTAGATGAACTGGCAAGAATACGTTCATTTTGCGCGGTGTCTGCCGCAACTTTGCTGGGAATGATTAAGAGAGAAATATGCGATCAGCGGAAAATCTATGATAATTGACGCATGCAGAACTGCAAGGCAGACATGGCATGACCTACAACTCAAGATAAACTAAATGTCTTCTTAGTAGGAGTAGAAGGGACGTATAAAGGCAAACGGCTATTGGTTGATTGGTAAACAGACAGGAAAACTCGGGCATCAGCCACTGTGGAACACTGTCGCAACTGTGGAACACTTGAAGAATAGGAGTGTTCGGTGTGAAGCTTTGCCTAGGGCCAGGTTCAGAATACTAGGTAGACACTTATTATATAACCAATCTATGATAGTGGACTTAAAGCTGACGGATCTTGGATGTAGTACTTTTACAATATTCCTTTCAACCAAAATCGTAATTAGAGGTCAACCAAATCGCAAATCTCTCATTTTGTCGGACTGTACAATTCAATAATATTCCGACCTCAGCATACATAAAGGATAGATGAAAACATGCTGAACAGGTTCTCGAAAAATCATTTTAAAAAGAGGTGGATTTTTTACCTGGCCGTCCAACCATTTATCTGTATGTTGATATCACGGCAGAACCTAATCGCTCAGACTTAGGTTGTATCGCATTCAACCAAAGGATTGGAGTAAAATATCAGTTTAATCATTGTAATCATATGGAAAAATCATATCCGTATTAATAAACTTTACAATTTTATGTATGTTAATTTGAACAGCCACTAAATGCTTATTAGCAATAATTCTCTTTTGAAATTCCCACAAATGATATTCAAAGAAACAACAATCCTAGTTCATAATTTATGACAAACTAATTGCTAAATAATTTAATTAAAAACATGACTGTCGTAATTGATTTAATCTGATCGTAAAATTACAAATTTATACGTTCTGAACTGTAAAACAAACCGTTAAAGTAACAATTTGTACATGATGGCCTTACATAAATTACAAAAAAAAAAAAAATATGCACAACAATTTAGTCGAGACCACAGCAAAGTTTAGAAAACAGACAAAAATAAAAAGGTCAAAGGTACTAGAAAAACACATTATGCACTTGAACATGCAAAAAAACTTAGTTTTTTAAATCACACCTGAACCGAAAAGCGATTACCTAGTTTATACCCTTTTCTATAACATTTTTTATTACACTTAAATCGGTAGTAAGTGTCAACAAAAACAGTGTGCCATAATATCAGAAAAAAAGATATCGAAAGATACACGCTGTCAAAACAAGTCGCGTTCTAAAATTAACTAGTAACACTTTAAAATCAATTTTCTCAAATTTCGGGAGTAATTTGTATCCGATTTCCATGATCTTTTTGTTTATCTGAAAGCTGGTACAATTCTCATCAATATGGCCAAATGTTGAATGCACTTAATGTGTATGGAAAACATACAAGCCAAACTTTAGTTAATAACTGAAGTATTTTTATACTCAGCGAATTATTTCTTAGTAACTGCACACATACGGAAGTCTTATTAATTGATTCAGATGATGTCTGGAAAATTTCCTTTAACAACATGCAAAATGTATCGCAGTAAGTTATGCATTTTATTTCCACTGGGTATATTTACATTAATGGATGCTTTATTAAAATTATTGTTGTCTCACCATATTTGCCAGAAATGTCAACTACGCATAAATGATTTTATTGTCTTTTATTCGGTTCTCTGACCGAGAAAATATGAAATGTTAAATCTTACAATGTTTTCTTTTGTAATTTTTTTTTTTATATTCCACTACGATTTAAATTTATTTTATTGCTTCATCATCTACAACAATCAGCATCGCCCATAATGCCGTTTCATCGTCATTGTCTGCATCAGTTAATAGTCAGTCTGCGATTAATATTGCTACTTAAATTCAAACGAACAAACAACTGCGATTTGGAATGAGTCACTGACATTGGAAGCTGCAGTCAGCCAGTCAGCCAGCCAGCCAGAAATAACAACACCAGCAGCAGCAACAGCATTTATACTAGGCATTCAATTTGCTATTGCTAAAGTATGGCAAAATAGATAAAGATAATTTTATATCATTAAAAAACACCAAGTGTTAAATGTGACATCATGATGTCTATGATTGTAAACAACGGCGTATTAATATTTAAATCTTAAAAAAAACCCATTATTGTACTACAAACAGTAAGTAGGAGTTGAGAATATTGTTGCTCCTTTTTCAAAATAATAATCCAGTGATCCTCAACTTGGATTATGAATAGATCTTTAGAAATATATTCTAGACATCGATCATATGTTTCAAAAATATATGCTCCAAACCTTTGAACTTGATTAATGTATTTTTTTTTTTTTTTTTTGAATTATAACGCAAATTGCATTCACATTGTTAGAGAATATTCCTAGACAGGAATCTGGCTACCATTGGAAAATTTTTTTGCTTTGATCTATATAGCGGTGCTCATTGGATTTATATAGCGGTGTATCGATCAATACAGCTTCTAGATAATCTCCGTAACTACTGATCTGATTTTAAAAATTTTGGTTCAAAAAATTTGGAATGGTCCTTAAGGATGGACATAGGTTGTAATTTTTTGATATATTTAGTGGGCGTGGCACCTCCTATATAAAGTGAACTTTAAATATCATATATATTGAATACTGTGACAGAGAGAGCCTTGCAAATTTGTGTGATATCACCAAAAATGAGCGGAATCGGATAAGTGGGTGTGGCACACCCCATACAAAGTAATAATTCAATATTATATATCTCGAGTACTATGACAGAGACAGCTTTGAAACTATGTCCGAGGTCATCTATTTTTAATGTGAGTAGACGTACAAAAATGGACTGTACTGGACCAATGGCCGTGGCACCTCCCATTCATATATGTCATATATCTGGAGTACTGTAATGGTGAGAGCATTGGGACCCTTTGCGTGAGCCCGTAAGTTATTCATGGTATTAGTCGAACAAATAATTTGCGTTATCGTAGCAGCGGGCGTGGCACCGCCTATACAAATTAATTATATATTTTATAACTGTTGTACCATAAAATTTAAATCCGTGACACTTTGTACGACTTCATCAGATATTAATGTGAATAATCAGACAAAAAATTGGCGGGTGTGGTACCCCATACAAAGTAAATATTAAATGTCATATGTCTGGAGTATTGTGGTATTGAGAGCCTTGGAACTTTACGGAAGCCAATAAGTTATTCATATGATTAGTCGAACAAAAGTGGGCGAGCTCGGAGCTATGGGCGTGGCATCGCCCATAGTACTGGAGTACTATAAAAGGGAAAGCCTTGACAATTTGTACGTGTCCATCAGATATTAATATGAGTAGTCAGATAAAAAAGAGGCGCGATGGGATTAGTGGGCGTGGAAAGCGGAAATCTTGAAACTTTGGGCGGAATCGCCAAAAGTCGCCAAAATCAAAAATAAAAAATCGCCAAGTCCGAAAATCGCGAATAACGAAAATCGCCAAAAACAGAGATCTTCAAAATCAAAAAATGGTGAAATCAAAAATCCCTAAAATAAAAATTGCCAATGATATTCTAAATTCAAGGCCAAGCTTCTCATGTTGCTTGCTTCAGAGTAGGAACGCCGAAAAATTTGATAATTGTTACACCGAATGAAAAACAAAAATATTTTATATCAGCAAGCATTGAAATAATAAAAAAAAATATTTTAATTGAACAACATAAACTTCGTAGGAAAAAGTAAATGAAATAGAACATGTCAGTAAGACAGTATCATCCACAGGACAGTGGATTGATAGAATGTTGGCACAGAACTTTAAAGACTTCATTAACATGTCATGGTAGCGAAAATTGGGTGGGTACCTTACCTCTCATATTGCTCGGATTGAGATCTAAAGTTTTGCTTGAAACAAGGTCGTCTAAAGCAGAAATTGTTTGCGGTTCCAATATTACACTATCGGGAGAATTCTTTGAAAAACGTTCAACAAGATGATATTCATCTGACTGGATCAATCAAAGGATCATGGCCATCGTAATCAATATATCTGTGGTCACAATCGATAACCGCCGATAAGTCGACTTAAGAATGATTTGAGTTATGTATGCTATCATATTATACTAAAAACGCTTTATATCTACGTGAAATCGCCATTTTTCTAACACTATTTATTAAAAAAGTATTAATAAAAATATACTGACCTAAGACGTAATGAATCCTCATTACATTTATATAAAAAGTTATTTTTCGCGAAAGCATGATTTTCGACTTAGGCGGTTAATGCTTGTAACGACAGATACTGAAAACTAGCAGCTTTGTGTTCGTAAGATGTGATGCAGTTAAGCGACCATTGCAACCTCCTCACAATGGGTCTTACGAAGTACTTACTAAATATGAAACATTTTTCAAAATACTTATTAATCGAAAGAGAAAAGTAATATCGGTTGATAAACTGATGTCGTCGGTGGAGCCTAAAAGTCTTAAACTTCGCCTAGCTGAAAGGGTAGTAATGTAGCTGCCTTATGAACTACTTTATTTATTAATACTTGTTTTTCTACTTTTATAAAATTATTTTAAATTTAGAAACTTTTCGATTGTAAATGATCATTTCGATTAGTTAAACAAAATAATTTTGTTTTGGGGTATACAAACAATTAAATAATAAACATTTTTTATAAAAATTTTAATATTAAATTTCATTTGTTCCCAACAAACTTATAGATGAAAGCAAGTTTTGCGTGTAACAACTGGGTCTAAAAATCAATTGAAATCACCACCCTAATCTCCCGATTTTAACCTATTTGTGGGATTTGTTGGAGCGCAGAAAACGCCAGCATAAAATAACATCAAAAGAAATGTTTAAAAGCGTCATTTTGGATAAGTGGAGTCAAATAAGTGAAGAGGATACTTTAAGGTTGGTTATGTCGATGCCAAATGGACTCACAGAGGTCATCAAGCGCTAACGATATCCTAGATGTTAAAAATTTAATCAGGATTTAACGTAAATTTCCTTTTTTTGTATTAATATTTCAAATGTAACAATACTTATTCTTAAATAAATTTTAAAAAAAAACTAATATCAAATAAAAATAATTTGTTGTGATATTAAGCTTCCTATGGTCGTCCTAAGCAGGAATAATTAAAACAAATATGCTGTAATTTTGTTTTCTGTCTGCGACGTTTCGACACTATGGTTGGTGTCCTCATCAGGCGTCTTAATAGTATTATTACACACTTAATCTAAATTTAAGTCTTAATAGTATTATTACACACTTAATCTAAATTTAATCTAAATCTAAATTTAGATTAAGTGTGTAATAATACTATTAAGACGCCTGATGAGGACACCAACCATAGTGTCGAAACGTCGCAGACAGAAAACAAAATTACAGCATATTTGTTTTAATTATTCCTGCTTAGGACGACCATAGGAAGCTTAATATCACAACAAGTAATTACAATCACTGGTCATTAGGAACATATCAAAAAAAAAAAATAATTACTTTTTCCTTTTTTATTTCGTAGCATGGCAGTTTAATTTTTGGTGAACGGATACTTTTTCTAGCAAGTGTATATGTATGCATATTAGGGTGACAGCGGTTTGTATGAAAAAAAAATTTGGTCGAATTTTGAGGTGTGCGGGTCGGATTATTGTGACACTGGATCTAAAACTTTAGTCCGCAAAGTTTGAGCCAAATCGGACAATGCTTTCTGGACGCGCATTCAGTTCAAAGCTCAAATATGCATTTAAGTATATGTAAAAATTATCAGAAATATAATTTATCACAAAAATTTTGATATTAATAATTGCGCTTCAATTAAATTGATTATTAAACTATAATCTAGAGTAAATTATCTTTCTAATAAGACAACAAATCTATTATCGGCAGCAAAACAGCCAAGTTATATCAAGTTCCCCAGGCAATAAATGCGCTGCAGACCACTTGATTAAGAAAATCGAGCTCACATTTTTAAAGACATTGAAATAATTTACAACAACAATCTTTTTGCATTCTCCCGATCCAAAAGTGATCTTATGTAAAGTATTTCGTATCTCGTTTTTTTTTATGCCGTTCTAAATTAATGTCAAAAAGCACGTATTTTTTAACGCTATTTCAAAACGTAATGAAAATCTATGAGTCCAAAATTTGTTTGCAACTGCATTTCAATTCAGAAATTATTTAATTTAAGGAGATATAATCAAAAAAAAACTTATGCACATTTTCCAAACGAGTATATGAGACCACGTCGAACATATCTCAAAATAAGCTGTTTTTCCAAACTCATTTTCAATGAAGTTTATTCATATGTGAAAATAAGTTGTTTTTACATATTCACCCCTGTTCTTGAAACCACTATCACAAAAAAAAAACTCGTAAATTAAAAAATTCTTAATATTATTTTTTCTCGTTTTAATTCACATAGAAAAGGCTTTGTGAAATCAAAACAAATGCCCTTTTTTTCTACTAAGCAGGTCTTAGGAGATAAAAAAACTAATTGATATTTAAACTCTATCATGTTTTTTATTGAACCTTGTCATTATTTTGAAAAATTAGACATTAATTTTATGAAAAATAAACGATTTTAAAAAACGTCTTAATTTTGCGTTGATTTAAAAAAAAACTCGTAATCAGTGGTCGATGTTAATAAAACACACTTTTGGAGATGATGTTGTTCTATAACTATAATAAAAACCTTTTATTTACACAATCTATTTTCCATCATAATTTTTTCAATTATAACATTGATTCTTTATGGACTAATTATTACGAATAAAGGAATTTAAAATAATATTTCACTCAAATCACATATTTTTATACATTTTTTGCATATGATTGCCACAACTTTGTTTATGTTCGAAACAGTAGTGATGCCAGTCAAATCCAATTTATTTGAATTTCGAATTTTCTTTGGTGATGCCTAACTTATTTCAAAAAGAGAAGTCATTCTTAATTGAATGAAATTAAAGAACAAAAACAATTAAATGAACAAGTAAAATGTTATTTTAAAAGAAAATATTTTTTTTTACTTTCTTTATAATCTTAAGGAAAAACATGCAAAAATTACTGAAGCTTTTTTTGTGAGAGTGACTAAAGAACCATCTGGCACCTCGGTTTCTAGATAACATATGGTTCTGAAGCTACACCATATGTTTCATGTCATTTGACAACAAAAAATATGATTTCGAAAAATACTTCGAAAATGTAAAATTTGTGTTTTCAAGAAACCCAAAATTTCCATTTCATGTTATTTCAAATTCATTCTTATTCAAATAACAACGTTTCAAGAACAGGGCTGATTACCTTTAATGTAGTTCCATGAACTATAAGAAAAGGAAGCAGCACAAATCAGTTTTATTAATATGAAATTGAAATTAATACAAATCAATTAGCAATAAGAAACCTAAATATGAGTATCATTCAGAGATGGGATAAACAAAACAAAAACTTCAAATCTTAATAAGTTTAATTAATGTACATAGTATCATTAATGCATAAACTAAAATATTTAATGTTTAATCATATTCATTTACTTCATCATCACTAAAGTCAGGATGTATGTATATCTGGCATTTCATCGGTGGCAAGATTTTCATAGAATGAATGGAAATATGGACCAATGAACGGAAGAAGAGCAATAAGATCATTTTTCTTTTTTACGGGAATCCTAATATCTGTTAGATTAGGAATTTCATTCAATTTTCCAGTACTCATACCTCATTTGCTACTTTAAAACTTTCATCTTGATCTTAAGAGTTTTTGAAATGTATGTTTCCAAAATCCGAATTAGCACATCGTAACCACTTTGCGTGTTTCCAAGTAAAATTTTCTAAGTTTGAGTCCCTTTTTCTCCATAAAAACTTGGTCGAAGTCGTCAGAATTCATTTCAACTACTGTGAATTTCTTTCTTACACCAATACTTCTAACGAAATTATACCAATCGTGGAGGCGATGTATTTTGACATTGGTTTTTTCTTTTTCGTTCAATCAATGCGTGATCCACATCACACTCCGTATGGGTGTGACCTACAATTAAAAATTTATGATCAATGGTTTCGATTGTAATGCTATTTTGGAGAAATATCATGAATTTTTGTTTCGTCCCACACAAGAATCGCTATTTTCCTCCTCTAAGAGTTGTAAATGTTTCAGCAAGAACGATGCAATTTCATTGCCTCCTCTTTTTGCTAATGCTTCGTGCCACATGGAACAACATGGATTATAGGTTTCACCATCGTGTACCGTTAAATTAAATGTCCATAATTGTCTTTTATAAAAACTTATTGATGTCTGTAGTAGTGGAGTGGGCAAGCACTGCTGAAGGTCAAATGATTACATTAGTTTTGGACACATTTGTGTCTTGTTCTTTAGCTTTATAATTTAAGTCAGCTCTAAGATAATGATCTTCACGTTGTTTGGTGAGATTTTCTGCTTCAATGGGATTCACTTTCTTAGCAATGCCAATTCGAGATTTCAATTCATCGCATTTACTGCAGGTACTCGTATCAACTTGCGGTTTTTTGAACTTGATATTCATTGCTGTGGAAAATATAAATTATTACTTTAGCTGTGTTAAAAAATTATAGAATTTATTATACTCTTGAACACATTCGAGTAAGTTTTAAGACTGACGGGATTTCCTTCAGCTTGTTCGCAATAAAGCCTATTCATGGATGAAAGTGTGGGGTCCGATTGTAGGTATTTGCAAGAAGTGCCGCGCCTACTATAGTGACTATCTTAAGCAGGAAAAGTGTTTATATGTTCCCTTATTTAATTGAGTTCTATTGACGGTAATTTATTTGGCGGAGAAGATAATCCGCGATGGTCGGAGAATTGTAAGTACGGATGTTCTAATTTTTTCTTTACAACGTTTTTAATAAAGCCATCCGTCTCGTCAAAACAGTGCTGGAAGCATTTTTGCAAACGCTTATTCTTTTAGCGTCTGAATTTATATAATAACGCAAGTGATATTTTTGGTTACGGATTTTAGGCTTTGACTCTTGAATAACTTATATAAGTCATCCAATGAAAAGAATGCGTTGTTTGTAGGAACCCACTGCCCACTAATTATCAAACAGTTCTTTTTGCGTGGTAAGTGTAATGTTGTCTTTACATTTCATGCGACAATTTCTGCTGAGTGGCACCAACTTCTTTCCTTGTACAACAATACCTTTCCGAATTACGTATTTTGAATTTCTTTTTTCGTATTGCAACTGCGTGGCGGGGTCTGTGAAATTGAATGACTTTCAACTGACGTTTCCTCAGGTTCAACGTTACACTCATTTAATGACAAACTAAAGTCTGGGTCAAGCACTGAATCGGCACTATTGAAATCTTCGCAATGATTCGATGTGTCCAAAATTTCTCGTGGGAATCCTTCACTTCCTTGCGCTTCGTCTTCATTCATTACTTTATTATTAAAATAACAAAAAAGGAAGGACTTAGATGTGTTTTGGTGTAATACCAAAAGAAAATTTTTATTTTATTTAAAATAGTTTATTTCCAACAATGTGTAGGTTTCAGAGAAAATTTTAGAGTAGAATGAAAAATTTTTGGAAAACAAAACAGATATAATAAGTTCAAGTATTTTTGTATCCAGTAGAAATATTAAAGGATTGAGAACGCTTTCACTGCCTGTCACACCCTGAATTATTACTTATCTATTAATAGTTTCTCAAACCTGCAGCTTAAATGCAACTAGTAACGGTACTTACCCATATGGTTGCATGGAAAAACTGCTTATCTTAAATATGAATTAATAAAGCAGTGCAAGTCTTTTGGAAAAACGACTTATCTACAAATAATAAACTTGGGAGTGAATTGGATGAAAACAACTTTTTTGATTTGGTAAAACAACGTATGTTATGTTAGGCTTTTTTCCCTTAGCACAATTTGATATAAAGCAAATCGTTAATAAACTTAAGTTATTATTCCAATTGAAATTGTACGCCTAATTGAAATAAGTAAAAATTCCCTGGGCTATAACTTTTTGAAAAATTGTACAAAATAAACCAAATTTTGCATGGGGCTACTTTTCAATACGGAAATTAGCGTAGTGCTCTTATCCCAATTTTTACTTAAGTCGACTTAAGCACTTTTTCCTTTTCACCACAGAAATAATAAAATTTCTTAAAATGTGTAGACATTTATTTATTTTGTATTTAATCTGTTCCTAAAATATTCTGTGAATTAAGATTTGGCCGCTAAAAGATATACGAGATCGTTAGCTTTATCTTTTATATTATATATTCGTAGTGGATGGCTTTCCTTCGTATGTCCGTTGTTACTAAGCAAATAGCTTGTTATATGCAACCTACTTAAGTAACAAAGTAATTTGGATAAAGTTGTTTCTGTTCAGACTTGGGCTTAAATTAAACTTAGCCAGCAAGCACTTGCCATTCTAACCTACTTATGTTCAGTAAATGATAATTTTCCATGTTTCCCAATGACCTGACTCAATAACCTGATACCCTGGAATTTCCCTGGTCTAGACCGACTATAATTTACTTACTTGTTTTTAGTTGATTTTTTACATGGATTTATTAGTAAAAATTATTTATTTAGGTTTTAGCCTGAAAATGCCAAACTGTACTATTACTACACCCTGGCTTGGAATTTTTCACCCTGCAGACAATGTCCCCGATAAAGTTCCACAGTGATATCAACACAGAAGTCATGGATTTTTTTATCTGCTTTCATATAACAAGGTTCTTGCATCCACGTACTAAACGTATTTAAACCAATTAGTCGATAATTAAACGAATATGCATACTTGAAATAAGTGGTAGCAAACAACATTCTAAGGACCTGGTCGTGTGCATATGGTGAAGGTTGTAAATCTAAATATTTTCGAATAACTTTTAGATTATGAGTATTCACCAATTTCTTATTAAATATTTGTTTAAGCTATACAAACTTTTCTTATTATAAAAATCGCATGATAAAGGATTTTTTTTGGAAAATCCTGGAATTTCTCGTTTCACTTTTTTGACTCTAACAAACTTCCTAGTTTATCATGCACAAAATTAAATTCAAAGTTAACTGATTAAATGATGATTTACAATGAATGATGTTGTTTGATCAACTTTGGAGGTTGAAGGCCGGTGCGAATCTTAATTACGTGGTATAGCAGAACTCAAAAATAACTACAAAGTTATGTATTCTTGTTTACGTTTTTTCAGTATTTTAACTCTTATTGTTTCTTGATCGTCTAGTATAGAGAAGGAAGCAGAAGCACTAAATTCTGGACCTACACACCTTCAAGTCTCAGTTATATTTTATATATAATGGTTAATAACGTCTGACGACATGAAGTCATAGCCGTGGGTACGTTCGTAAATGCAGTAGTTATGCATCACTGCATCATAATAAAAGTAAAACGTTCAAAAAAGCATCACTTTTCAACACTGATTTCCGTCAAAAGTTTTTTTTATGCAAACAATTGACAGTGCTGCCGCAAATTTTTGCAACTATGGCATCATATAAATTACTGATGCAATAGAGCGCGAAGTTAAAAAAAATTAAACATTGGAAGAGTAATTAGTGCATTATATAAAAATTGTTAATACAAATTTAAATAATATCGTTTTATTATTTCAAAGTAATTTTGTATTTTAGGAATCCGCCTTCTTTTTCATTTTAATTGATTTCTAATAACCAAAGTTCGTGTCATCTTTCTTTTAATTCTGTTTTTATTATAAGTTTAAAAAAGTTGTCATTTTTAGAATCAATAAAAAGCAATAAAAAGAACCAACATTCAATAACCATTAAAGAACTTATAAAGAAAAAGAGGAATCTCAGAAGACAATGGCAATTATACCGCTCTCCAACCTTGAAAAGCCAACTAAATCATTGTCAAAGAGCCCTTCACAATGCTCTATTAGAAAACCAACAGTCAGCTCTCAAGATATATCTAGAACAGTGGTTCTTAACCTTTTCGAGCTCACGGAGCACTTCTAATTACATGAAACCTTCACGGAGCACCTTACCAAATAACATTGATTCTAGTAATTTGTATTTTATTTTTTTATTTATTCAACTCAAATAACTACAATATACAAAAAATAAAATATATTCAATATATTTAACAAAACTAAATTGTTACAAATTCAAAATGACTTAAAATATAATACAAATTCAATGGGATATTTGAGCCTGGTGAGTTTTACATATTTCGCCAATGTTGGGTCTAATAAAAGATATTGCTACCCTCATTTCCTCTTCTAAATCGAGAAGTCTTTCTCGTTTTTTAGTTTTTATATTTGTTAATGTTGAGAATCCAAGTTCGCAGAGATATGATGTAGCAAATTGTAATAATATTGCGATTGCCTTCTTAGATAAAGATGGGTATTCATCTTGGACGGAAATCCAAAAATGTTCATTAGACAATTTTGTGAACTCCATCTTCAGAGATCGATCTGTAGACAAGGAAATAATTTCTTCTTCTTCTTGTAAAGACAGTTCCAAATTAGAAAATTCAAATGTCCCAAACGGATTTCGTATCCAGTCATAGGATTCTAATTTAAGGGATGGGAAGTAACATTCGATTTTTTCTTCCAATATTGTTAGATGTTCTATTACGGCAGGAATAATATCTGCGACATTTTTAGTTTGAATTGAAGGAAACATATCAAGCGTATTGTTTTTTATTATTCGATTTTTCCAATGCAATATTTTTTTATTGAATCCCAGTATTTTATCCGTGGCTGTTAAAATATTCTCATTTTTACCTTGAATACTTGTATTAACTGAATTTAAGTATTTAAAAATATCAGCTAAATATGCCAATTTAGCACACCAAATATCATTTTCAAAATTTTTTGCAAATTTATCCACAGCGGCATTTCGGAAATAACACAACAATTCATCTTTGAGCTCTAATAAACGACATAGGACTTTGCCGCGAGACAACCATCTTATTTCAGTGTGCAATAGCAAACTTTCATACTTAGCATCCATAGATATACAAAGCTGTTTAAAAATGCGTTCCTGCAGAGGCCTTGATTTAATATAATTTACTATTTGTACCACTTCATCCAAAACATATTTTAAAGTGTTTGGCAATGTTTTTGAAACTAAAACTTCCCGATGTAAAAAACAGTGTGTAGATATGATATTTGGATTATTTTCCTTCACAAGTGTAACACATCCTTTAATAGATCCTGCCATTGATGGACATCCATCTGTACAAATTCCAACGCAGAAATCCCAGGATATTTGGTATTTTTCTAAATATGTAGTAATACAATTTAAGATATCTTTTCCTTTTGTATGTCCTGTAAGCTCTCTGCAGCAAAGAAATTGATTAACTATTTCATTTTCATCAATGAACCGAACGAATGCAAGTAATTGAGCTTTACTGCTAATATCAACAGATTCGTCTATTTGCAAAGCAAAAAATTTCTTTGAAAGCTTATTATTAACCGTTTCCTCGATATCAAGTGACATGTCTTTTATTCTTTTTTTTATTGTATCATTAGATAGGGGAATTTTCATAATCTCATTTATTGCATCCTCTCCAAACATGATTTTGACTATTTCACAACATGACGGTAAAATTAGACTTTCTGCTATAGTATGTGGTTTTAGTTTCAATGCAATTAACTCGGCTACCTTGTATGATGCAATTTGCGCCTTATCAGATATTGTCATAGCACATTTAAATTGTTTTGCTTGCTTATCTTGCATGCCCAATAACCTTTTAAAGTAATCCTTATTTTTTGAAACAAGATTAGCATGGGTAGTAGTAAGGTGTCGGTTTAATTTAGCCGGAAACATAGCACTATTGGACAGTTCTACACCGCATACAACACATTTAGGAATTGGACACTGCTTTTCACCGGTCCATGTAAATCCCAAACTGATGTATTCGTCAGAATACTGTCTATAAGTCTTCCTTATTTTATTACATGTTGACACATCTTCTGTATTACCACTATTAATACTACTCCGACTTGTACTTGGTCCATCATTAATATTTTTCTCAGAATTACATTTTCGTTTCAAGAACTTGTCCATGGCTAAATAAATTGGGAATAAGAATAAGTACATACATATATATATATATACGCGTAAATAGAGGTATTTTTCGAAAGTGTTTAATGCAGAATAAGAAAATTAAGTTTATGAAAACATAGGAGATCGATATTAAGTTTATTTAAATAAATAAATACAATAAATATGTATGTACACATATTTATTTAATTTTTTATTTTAAATTTATGTTAATTTACAATTATAACGTAATATACTTACTGAAATAAATTTTTTCACTTTTTTGGCACAAATTTAATCAAATAATTATTGAAAACACATTGGTTTACGTCCAACACAACACTAAAATATTTCATATTATTTGATCAGAATTTTTTTGTGCAGCCTACTTGATTTAAATTTTTGTTTATAACTAAGTACTACTGCATGTACTTTGTATATTTGAAATGCGGCCTGCTCGATTTAAATTTTTGTTTGAACTAAGTACATACCGCATATATGTACATATATTTGAAATGCAGCCTGCTTGATTTAAATTTTTG
The DNA here is from genome assembly GCA_963682025.1 of Cordilura impudica. Lineage (NCBI taxonomy): Eukaryota > Metazoa > Arthropoda > Insecta > Diptera > Scathophagidae > Cordilura > Cordilura impudica. Next base: position 139,848,063 of record OY821519.1, read on the forward strand.
TTCATAACTAAGTACATACCGCATATACATATATTTGAAAGTTTGTTCTAATAAATTTATATGTATATTTTTTTATACTATATGAGTTTAGCTTTCGTTTCGCGGAGCACCTGCGACAATCTTGCGGAGCACTAGTGCTCCGCGGAGCACCGGTTAAGAATCACAGATCTAGAAGGTATAGATCCAACAAATTCAACGGATTATATTCTTTGGAACGCCACCAAAAAACTTAAAAACCCAACTAGCTATGAATCTCCCATTCAATATAGCAATGGTACATGGGCTAGGTCTCATAAAGACAATGTTGAATTATTTGCCGATCACCTTGAAAGAGTATTCATGACTAATACTTCTAGTTTAAATATAACGTTACCTGTAATGGAAGACCTTGCTCCAATGAAAATTCGCTCTTCGTCCTTACTAAAACCATAAAAAAACAAAAACCAAAAAAATCCCCTGGCATCTGCAAAATCTCAGAAAAATGATTTGTGAGTTACCAACATCTTTAATTCTATTTTGCGAACTGGCGTCTACCCCAAATCATTGAAAACTTCAGAAATAATAATGATAACTAAACCAGGCAAGGACGCTAGTCAAGTTACATCATACCGCCCGATAAGTTTACTCTCAATTGTATCAGAGCTTTTTGAGAAAGTATTCCTAAATTCATTAACCCCATATCGAAACGACTACCACATTGTCCCCGTTCATCGGTTTGGGTATCGAAAAGATCATGTAACCACCGCACAAGCTCTGCGTATAATTACTCTCAACATAAAGGCTTTCGGCGACAAACTCTATTGATCTTTGCTCTTCATAAACATTTCTCAAACCTTTGAAAAAGTCTGGCGTGATAGGCTATTATATAAAATAGTCTCGTTGTTACCCCAAAATACCCACAAATTACTGCGAAACTACTTATTGTATAGAACATTTGCAGTCAAGTGTAAAGATCATATTTCAGGCTCAAGGAAAATTACAGCTGGAGTTCCCCAAGGCAGCATACTACGTCATACTTCAGATATGCCAACAAATCTCCTGATTCACACTTAAAAAATCCTATAATTGCTTCTAGCTGCCTGCAATTTCATATTAATGAACTAGAGAAATGGCTCAACCAATGGAAAATAAAAGTAATCCAACAAAGTGTGCACATGTTACCTTCACCTTGAGAAAGGGAAACTGTCCCAAACTGAAAATTAATAATATCGCTATCCCGCAACAAAACCATATAAAATATCTTGGTATACACCTCGATCATCGTCTCACCTGGACTCAACACATTGAATTCAAATCCACGAAACTTAAACTACACAACACAGTTACAGTGGCGGGTTCGGGTCGAAATCCCGGTTATAACAAAATCCTGTTTTCAAAATCCTGTTTTCAAAATCCTGTTTTTCATAATACTGTTTTGCAAAACACTGCATTTCATAATACTGTTTTGCAAAATCCTGTTCTATTGCGCGGCGAAATTTTTTGTAAAAATAAATAAAAAAAAGCGCGCTTTTTTTTATTTATTTTTACAAAAAATTTCACTGTTATAATTAAGTAAAATTTATCTCAATTTATATACATATATGATTATTAAAATAAACCATAACAAACCCAAAAGACAAAAAAAATTATTAGAGTTATTAAGACATGACATGAACATTAGCGGTCTCCGCTAGCTATTAACTTCAACATTGCCATGAATTATAGCTAGTCGAGACACCATGTTAATAACAGCTGATCTCATTGCAGATGTTATCAGTTCACCTGTGTTGTTGTTTTCATATGCAAATGTTTTGATATTGCAAGCAGCATTAAACGTGTTGATACGCACGTGTAGTTAATCAAATCATATGTTTAGTAATCTTGTCTTTTTCTTAAAATTTTTGTTTTGTGAATAATTTATAATGTCAAAAGTTAATATTGTTAAATCAAACAAAGGAAATCCGAAATTATTTATTGATGGATATTTCTATCATTTGGAGAGAAATAATAAGTCAGGCACTTCTAATTGGGCTTGTGCAAAACGTAAAGTGCATATGTGTAAATCTCGTATTGTAACAAACATGGTTGATGATAATGTGGTAATTGTGAAGTATCCAAATCAGCACACACATGAACCTATTGCTATCGACTTGAAAAACGGTATTGCAAAACGGTATTGTGAAAATCAGTATTTTGTAAAACAGTTTTATGAAACACAGTATTTTGTAAAACAGTATTATGAAAAGCAGGATTTTGTCAGTTTTTTTGACCAGTATTTTGTCCAAACAGTATTTTGCATACCAGTATTGCATACGTATCCCTTACAGTGGCTCCTTTATCCTCATTCTACTCTCAACTTAGACTACAAGGTTTTACAAAGCTATTATTAAGCCGATATGGACCTATGGAATCCAACTATGGGTAACAACCTCTGCTTCCAATATAAATAATAAAATAAAAGACGACAAAATAAAATATTGCGACTTATAACTGATGGCCCGTGGTATGTTCGTAACTCTAATATTCATAAGGACCTCAATATCCCATTTATAGAGGATGAAATAAAAATATACTGTTCCAAAAATGTACAGACACTGCCATCGCATCCAAATCCTCTTGAACAGAATCTGCTATCTTATAATGGACACGTTCGCCTTAAGAGGGTCGACACAATGGCCCTCGTACAATCATAAGAAATCTAATCACCTTAAGCAACAATAAATGGATGTCCTATTGCAATGGCAATAGATCCAGAAAGTATTAGTTAACTTCAGACTTCAATATTTATTGTAATTTCCAAAAGAAAAGAAAAATCCAATAAATAAATTAAAGTTTGTAATACAAAATTTAATTTATAATAAAGAACAATTAACTAACTAACAAACTAATGGTTAATAATATGGTGTATCAAAGAAAATATTTACTTGAACCCCAAGGCCCATAAAAGCGATATAAATATAAAGCATTTCAACATTTTTATCATTCACAATTTATAAAATTTATTAACCATTTAATTGATATCATTCAAACAACAACTGATAACGTTGCCATCAAAATATTTACTTGAACAATCATTGCATAGCAGACAAGGAAGATAAAAATCCAACAGCACTTAAAATATATACAAGTTATGGCCGAACACTGCGAGCAGCAACGATGCCATGACATCGTACCTTGCAAGCACATGTGCAGTAGTCTAACCAGTGCAACAAGTGGCAGTCCGAGCAGCCTCGTACGTATATATGTACATATTTTATAATCAATAGACAGATACTAAACAAAATCTAACAGGGTTTTAATAGTCCAAAATGCAGCAACCACTAATTTCCAACAACAACGTCCGCATTAAACGCATGAAATTATTCCAATTTGGTGGGTAAAACGTGAACGAGAAAAATCCAAATTGAATTATTACCTTTTAAAGGCATATGTCGCAGTGGTATCCGGTTGTTGCAAAACACACGGGCAGACATATGAAGAAACGATTTACTACAAGCGAATTGTTATGGAAATTAATAAAATAAAAAAAAAACATTGAAAAATCTACGCACATTTATTTGTTTTTTAAAATTCTTTTTTTATGGTTTCCATTATGGACATCGTTTATTTGAGTCCTACGTTTTGATTCAAATATACACCTACAGAAGATGATCAATATTACATGGATATTATTTTATTTTTTTTTAACAACATTGAGGCGCTACACCCTACTAATGCAGTCAATTTCATATAGCATTTATCCAATTGTATTCGATTTATGGTCAAATTTCGTTTTTATTTTAGCCGGCACGTTATTTTAGTCGTGCATTTAGATAAATGTGGTCAGAAATCTAATCTTGGCATCTGACTATTTTTGGATGCGATACCAAGACCGTCTACAATATTTGTACTTTTTATTGAGGTGCACAAAGTTTGATGGAAATCTGTTTACAGAATAATAACGTTAGTCTGTTATCAAAAACAAAAAAAATTATAAATTAAATATTTTTCAAAAAAAAATTATATTTTTAAAATCGAATAAAAATTTTTTTTCTCATCATATTTATTAGTGGAAAAAATATCTATAATTTTTATTCAAGACATTTTTCGTTCATATGAAATTGGCCATATATTTTATATAAATATTTTTGCATATCATACCATTACGATTAACTGTCTCCTAAATAAGTATATGCGATACTTGTTAAGAAGAAAAAAAAAAAACTTGCCACACGATATGATTTCATGCCTTCAACTGATTGCTTTAGTTTTAAGCTGAAAGTTGCAGTTTAAATTTTCTTCTTTTGCTGGTTTCATGTGTCACTGCTTCAAATGCAAATATGGTTTGATTGGCGAGAGACATGACATCTAAGTGACGTCTAAATTTAAGTATATTTTATAAACTCGGTGTCTCGTTATTAATATGGAGCATTTTATACGCATATTTAGTAAACATGTTTTAAAATAAATGTTGCTACAAAATCTTGTTGGCTAAATTGACAATAAAATGACATTTGATTGAATATCAAATATGTATATGAATACATACATGCATATATAGTATTTATGGTTGACATAGTCATTTGTTTTTGTTTTTTTTTTTTTTTATTTTGCATACATTTATGGAAATCATAAAAATATTTGCCATTTACAAAAATTAAATCAGGCTGAAGACTTGTGTCTCAACTGTAGTCAATTATAAGAGCGATTTCATTTAAATATTGAATGTCTACAATATACACTCACTAGAAAAAGTCTGCGTACAAATAAAATAAATAACGAAAACATAGAAAAAGGATGTTCAGATTTAAATTATTTTTTTTTATTTAAAACTAGCTGACCCAGCAAACGTTGTTGATATGTATTTCAATTACGGGAGAAATTTCTTTACTAAGAATGAAATGAAACTCCATATATTATTTAAAATGCTGATTTTATTTTCGATATTGAGAAATTTAATTTTGTTTCACATAATACTATCTTTGTCTGATCTTATTAAATGATAATTTATTGTAAAGCCAACGTGAAGACAATATTTTTGGTTTCCCCACAACATAACTCTACCGCCCATATACTAAACTGTACCCGATACATTATTGATGTGTAAACATCTATACGCGCAGGGGGGTAAATTTCTATTTCACAATACAATCACAAAAACAGCCTTAAGACAAATCGGTGTGACTTATGATTGTATTGGTGAAAAAATTATGATATAAAATTGTTTCAGCTAATTCAACAATCCTTTGCTGTAAAACGACAAAAATTTCACAATATAAACGTATAACATATACATAATTCAATAAACCCACAAGTATAACCAGAATCCCTGCAGTGGTTTGCTATAAGTGATACATAGATGACGCTTTCTGTTTGATGTTTACACATCTCCCCTGTGATCCGACTCTCATGATTTTTTTTTATTGAGCGCAGTACCTGGTTTTCAATACATTATTTTTCGTCCCATTATTCCAAATATACAATACTCTCTTCAGAGAATATAACCTTTATCGAAAACTGGGGGGGGGGCTGGTTTATATGTTATATTGCAAACCTCGATAACCAGTTTCTTTGGTGATTTTCCAATCATTGTCATCACAAAATGTTTTCTTAAGCTTGCCTTAACGTTTTCAGGCACTTTAGAGGCAGGAACTCTCTGATTCTGTTGTGCAATTGGACTAATAAACGTCTTCCTCTTTGGGTTAATATGAAATGGCGGCCAGAACGAGGCTTATATAAAACAAGTAAGAAATTATAGTCGGTCTAGACCTATTTGGTAAAGTCACTTATATTTTGAAAAAATATATACAAACCAAATTTGAGAAAAATCTGTGCAATATTTTTGTTTTTTGATAGATTTAAGTGAATATCGGGAAGCAGCTCTATATGGGGCCTATGACTAAGAATTGTCCCATAGGGATTATTTTTGGACTACTGATTAATGATATAATATAACAACACAAACCCAATTTGACTGAGATCTATATGACAATTTGGATCTTATGGCAATTTATGTCGATTTCATACAGTCATTTGTATAGGGACTATGTCTGGACATGTAGCGATTGTCGCCAATTTCAAAAATGTTCATCCTATCGCCGATGAAAGCTTATTTATCAAATTTCGTCAAAATATATTCATATTTGAGACCTGTAGTTTGATTACAAGGTTTACATGAACACACAGACGGACGGACGGACGGGCATCGCTAAATCGACTCAGAAAGTGATTCTGAGTCGATCGGTATAATAAAAGATGCGTCTAGGTCAAATAATGTTGGTAGTTACAAACAACAGCACAAAGTCATTATACCCAAACCACATAGTGGTATAGGGTATAAAAAATCATGTGAGTCCGATCTCTGGGGAGATGTGTAAGTAAGTAATTTAAGATTTTTTTAAAATTAAACAGAAAGCGTCATTTATGTATCACTTATAGCAATCAACTGCAGGGGCTCTGCTAATATAAAAATATTTATTATTACTAGCAGATTCCAGCACTCGAAATTCGAGTGCAAATTCTAGCAAATTTTATTTTTTCATTTAATAAAAGCTCTAATGGTATTCTTCACAATTCAACTCAGTTTAAGTGAAGAAAACAAACTCAACACATTAACAAATTTAATAAACACACACATAGCATTGTATAATTTTATGTATGTGTTAGTAGCAACTTTAAACGATCATAACTCCAAAAAAATATTCCATACGATAAAAATCTGTAAATCTGGGTAATAGCTAAAAAAAACAAATACCTTTCAAATGATAAATTTTTTTTTGCAAAATCGGGGTAAAACTGTGAAACTTACATCGGTCACAAGAAATCGCCTTGTCTATTAATATTATAGATTTATTATTTCAGCCGGTTAATTTTTCATTTTTCATTTTTCGTTTTTCATTTTTCACTTTTTATTTTTCATTTTCTATTTTTAATATATTATTTTTTATTTTTCATTTTTATTTTTCATTTTTTATTTTTCATTTTTTAATTTTAATTTTTTTTTTTAATTTTTAATTTTTAATGTTTTTTTTTTTAATTTCTTAATTTTAATTTTTTATTTTTCATTTTTTATTTTAAATTTTTATATTAAATTTTTCATTTTTAATTTTTTGTTTCTCTTTTTTCATTTCTCATTTTTCAGTTTTCAATTTTCAATTTTCATTTTTAATTCTTTATTTTTCATTTATCATTTTTTATTTTTCGTTTTTTATTTTTCATTTTACAGTTTTCATTTTTTCTTTTTGATTACATATTTTTCATTTTTAATTTTTTATTTCTTATTTTTCATTTTCCATTTTAGATTTTTAATTTTCTATTTTTCATTTCTTATTTATCATTTTTAATTTTTAACTTTTTATTTAAAATTTTTTATTTTTCATTTTCTATTTTTCATTTTTCGTTTTTTATTTTTCAATTTTCATTTTTTATTTTTTATTTTTCATTTTTTATTTTTCATTTTTCGGTTTTCATTTTTTATTTTTAATTTTTAATTTTTCATCTTTTATTTTTTATTTTTCATCTTTTATATTTAATTTTTTATTTTTCTTTTTTTATTTTTATTTCTCGTTTTTCATTTTTCATTTTGAATTTTTCGTTTTTCATTTTTCATTTGTTATTTTTAGTTTTTAATTTTTAATTTTTAATTTTTATTTTTTAATTTTTAATTTTTAATTTTTAATTTTTAATTTTTAATTTTTAATTTTTAATTTTTAATTTTTAATTTTTAATTTTTAATTTTTAATTTTTAATTTTTAATTTTTAATTTTTAATTTTTAATTTTTAATTTTTAATTTTTAATTTTTAATTTTTAATTTTTAATTTTTAATTTTTAATTTTTAATTTTTAATTTTTAATTTTTAATTTTTATTTTTAATTTTTAATTTTTAATTTTTAATTTTTAATTTTTAATTTTTAATTTTTAATTTTTAATTTTTAATTTTTAATTTTTAATTTTTAATTTTTAATTTTTAATTTTTAATTTTTAATTTTTAATTTTTAATTTTTAATTTTTGATTTTTAATTTTTAATTTTTAATTTTTAATTTTTAATTTTTAATTTTTAATTTTTAATTTTTAATTTTTAATTTTTAATTTTTAATTTTTAATTTTTAATTTTTAATTTTTAATTTTTAATTTTTAATTTTTAATTTTTATTTTTAATTTTTAATTTTTAATTTTTAATTTTTAATTTTTAATTTTTAATTTGTAATTTTTAATTTTTAATTTTTAATTTTTAATTTTTAATTTTTAATTTTTAATTTTTAGTTTTTAGTTTTTAATTTTTAATTTTTAATTTTTTTACCCTCCACTGCAGTGTGCAGAGGGTATATATAATTTTGTCATTCCGTTTGTAATAATTGAAAAAAAATTTTGGACCCCATAAAATATATATATTTGTGATCCTTATAACAACCGGAGTTGATATAGCGATGTCCGTCTTTTGAAATCACGATGACGGCATCAATCGGGCAGCTAGGGTGCTCGTTGACATAAAAAATGATTCATCAACATCCTGAAAAGTTTGCTATTTAAAATCGTCCAAAGCAGTCGATTAGGGCTCGAGATTTAAATGAAGAACTAAAAAAAGTCTTGGTAAAATATAATTTTCTATGTTGTTCTTGTCACGATCACGCCCTCAATAGGACAGCTAGGGTGATCATTTGGCTGAAATGCACCCCTATCCTAATCAAAATCACTTGCTGATGACGAAAATCGATACCAGAGAGGGAGAAAATGCCCCTGCGACCCCAAATTGCGAAAAAATCATATGGGTACTCAAACTTCCGGGAATTTTATAGGGATCAAAAATAACTAAAAAATTTTTTGGCCGTGGTCCCAGGTGTCCCCAGGCCCCCCTTAAAATTGGGGGCCTGACCCATTATATAAGTGTGAGTATTCAAATGAAAGAGAAATTTGACAGGATTAGGAACATTAAATAATGTTTCCAAAAATTTTAGAGGAAATTACATATTTTCGGATATTTTAAGAAAACAATTTTAATTTTTTTTCCAAATTTTTTATATCGAATGCGAAAAACAGTAAGGAAAAAAATACAGGGAATGTTTTTTTGCAACAATTTTTGCGAAAAATTGCAAATTTTTAGCCTTTTACGAAAATTTTAAGGCTGAATTGCAATTTACGGGTCCCCAAAAAGGGACACAAGTTTGCGAAAAAATAATGTGGATACTCAAACTTCCGGAAATTTTATGGAGATAAAAAAAAGAAAAAAAATTGGGGCGTGGTCCCAAGTGTCCCCAGTCCCCCCCTAACATTGGGGGCCTGATCCATTTTATAAGTGTTGGTATTCAAATGAAAGGGAAATCCGAGAGCATTAAGAAAACATTGAGAAACATCAGCTATTCGATTAAAAATGAAAACTATTAATGGTAATAGGTATAAATGTAGTAAAATGAAAATTATTAACGGTATTAGGTATAAATCTTGTTTAGGTGCGTGCAGTGCTCCCATTTGTTTCAAATTTGAAAGACAGTTTGAAAATGTTAATAAAAGATAAATAAAAAATTATTTCGAAAAAATCGCGCGATTCTATTACAAATGAAAACTATTAATGGTAATAGGTATAAATGTAGTAAAATGAAAATTATTAACGGTATTAGTTATAAATCTTGTTTATAAAACACATTTTTTTTATTCCTGTGACGTACGCAGGAAAACTTTTTTTCAGCGAAGCCACCTGCCGCGTCCTACTATAGGAGAAAACCCTTAAGCGCGGCCGCAGGCCGCCACGCAGGAAAACTTTAGTACGCCAAGCCAGATTTCAATACTTAATAATAAAAATAAGAAAACTATTGATTTTCCCTTTTACGGAATGTTTACATCTAATTTAAACATTTTCTAAAAGGGAAAACCATTACCTCTTAATTATAAAAATAAGAAAACTTAAATGAGAGATAAAGCCATTTTCTAATATTGCTAATGTCAGCTAAGGCCATGATGGCTTTATCTCCCATTCAAATGAAAAAAAATGGCTTTATCTCCCTATTGAATGAGAGATAAAGCCATCATGGCCTTATCTCACATGGTATTAAAGCACCCCCTCGTATAATCTGTCAAACCTGCATCGATAAAATTTTTTTTTTTTTTAATTTTTTTTTCATTTTCGAAAAAATTACAAAAAAACAACAACAGTATGCAAAAATTATTCTATTTTCTTAATGCTCTCCGATTTCCCTTTCATTTGAATACCCACACTTATAAAATGGATCAGGCCCCCAATGTTAGGGGGGGGCCTGGGGACACTTGGGACCACGCCCCAAATTTTTTTTCTTTTTTTTATATCCATAAAATTTCCGGAAGTTTGAGTACCCACATGATTTTTTCGCAACCTTGGGTCCCTTTTTGGGGCCTCCTGGGCCCGCCCAGGGGCATTTTCCCCCCTTCTGGTATCGATTTTCGTAATCTCCGGATTAATTCCAGGAGGGGGTAATTTTTCATTTTTTTTCGCGGTGCGCCCCATAAAGTGCACTTTTGCCGATCATTTTTAGTGAGAATGATTCACCAAATTCATGGGAAGATTTCTATTTCAAAAATCATTAAAATCGGTGGAACAGGTCCAGGGAAATCTCTGAAAAAGTAAAAAAAATTAAAAACATGATGTTTCTATATTGTTCTTGTTGTTATTCTAAATGTTGCATTGTTGTCATAGCTGGACTTGTTGTTTATGTGGTCGTTGTGGTAATAATATAATAAGAACAAACCCTTTGTACATTTTTTTATCAACTCTGGTAGAAAAATTTAAAAGTTTCCATTGTTTTGGCATCACTAAAAAAAATTTGATAGATCATTTCTGTCACTGTCACGAGCCTGCCTGCAAAATTTCAGATCGATTGGGTCATGGGAAAGGGGTTAAAATCGATCCAAAATTTTTTCGACAAGCAGACACTACGAGTTAATATAAAGGGAGTAAAAATTCACCAGCATCTAAATCAAATAATGCTAAAATACCTATAGCAAACTTCTCAAAATTTCAGATCGATTGGGTCACGGCAAAGTGGTTAAAATCGATCCAAAATTTTTTCGACAAGCAGACACTACGAGTAAATATAAAGGGAGTAAAAATGCATGTATTTTTTGTGTGTAACAATTACATATACATACATACACATATTAAATAATACAAAGAATATACATATATTATATATATGTATGTATGTATATCCATAGTAACTGCATGTTAGAAATAAATCGGTATATTATTTTATTTACATAAAATTCTGCAATATTTTGTTGTGGGGAAAATACATTTCTTTTGCATTAACAGAGTGTCACTTCATTTTGCTCAGCGTGACTATGCCACAGTAGATGGCGCCATAATTTTTGTTCTAATTAGCTTTGCAATAGTTATTTCTATTTTAACATGAATGTCAATATTTTCAAATAGATACCATACAGAACAATGTTAAGAGTATACACGGGCTGGTCTTTTATTTCATACGTTTTTACATTATTTTTTTACAAATATGAACATAAGTTTGGCATGTTAACTTTTTGTTGTCTTTATAAAATAGAGTTACCGAGTTCATCAATGAGTTTTTTGCTTTCAAAAAAGTTCTACATAGTTATATAGAATTATTATTCTGCTTTACCTACAAAATATCTGATTGCGATTACATCTAATTTTTAAAAATTGTTTATAATTACTAAAGCATTATTATTCACATAAATACAAAATTGCACTTTTTAAATTTTCTATTGAAATTTAAGAAAATATCAATTCTAAAAACTGGAATTAAAAATTTCCAATTATAAATTAGAAAATATTAACTGAATTTCAGAAAATCATATCAAAACGTCGGAAATAATAATTTTAAATTTAGAAGACATCAATTGCATCTTTAATATATAAATTTTATTCGTTAAACACAAATTGAATTCCAAAAAAAAAACACCAGATATGTTTACATTTAAAAAATGTTTACATTAAAAAAAAATATTGGCATTGGCATAATAGCTTCTCAGTAACTTCTTTTAACGATAGTCGAATCGTTAAAAAAAGAAAATAGCAAAATTATCAGTAATACTCACTATTGTTAAAGTCAGCTGTTGTTGTTATCTAAACGACAACCATTTTTGTGTTGTTTATTCAATCGATAAAAACTTAAATTTTAGGTTGAAATGTCGTCATACATAAATAAAAATCATTATATACTGAAAATATTTTGCTTTTATTAAAAAATCTTTTTTATATTGTTTACATTTATTATCAATACTGAAACCGAGGTGGAGGCTATCAAAGATTCGGCACAGCCGAATTTAACACTCTTACTTGTTAATTTTAAATTTTTCATTTTTCAAATTTTATTTCAAATTTTTCATTTTTCATTTTTTGTTTTTCTTTCTTCATTTTTAATTTTTCAGTTTTCAATTTTAATTTTTAATTCTTTATTTTTCATTTATCATTTTTTATTTTTCGTTTTTTATTTTTCATTTTCCATTTTTAATTTTTTATTTCATATTTTCCATATTTCATTTTTCATTTTTTATTTTTAATTTTGTATTTTTCATTTTCTGTATTTAATTTTGTATTTTTAATTTTTTATTTTTTATTTTCCATTTTTGATTTTTAATTTTCTATTTTTCATTTTTTGTTTATCATTTTTAATTTTTAATTTTTAACTTTTTATTTCTTATTTTTATTTTTTTTTTTTGCATTTTCTATTTCCCATTTTTAATTGTCAATTTTTATTTTTCAAATTTCATTTTTTATTTTTCATTTTTCGTTTTTAATTTTTCGTGTTTCATTTTTGATTTTCTATTTTTAGTTTTTCATTCTTTATTTTTCATTTTTCCTTTTTGATTTTGCAGTTTCTGTTTTTAATTTTTCAAATTTTATTTATCATTTATCATTTTTCATTTTTAATTTCTCATTTTTAATTTTTGTGGAAATCACACTCATTCACAAAATAAACCATTCACCTGTGTTAACTTATTTCGACCATATTCGTGTTTAATATGGGGTAAATCAGGTATCAGTGTGCCAAGATATAGCTTAAGATATGGAGACATCCCTAAAGATTGCTAAAAATTCTGTTTTTGTTGTGATTCTACTATAGTACCTATTAAGTTTATCACATTGTTTACTTTTTCAAATGTTTTCTTAAAATTTGTTTCAAATAGTGCAAATATTGATGTTAACATAAAAACCAGATGGAGGATATCAAAGATTCGGCACTCCAACTTGTTTTTTTTTTGATGTGTAAACATCTATACGCGCAGGGGGGGGTAAATTTCTATTTCACAATACAATCACAGAAACAGCGTAACTCATATCGGTGTGAGCTGAAGCAGATAACGCTGTGTGACTTATGATTGTATTGGTGAAAAATTATGATATGTTCTTTTCTAAACATTTGCCAATTGTCTTTCAAAAAACATCAATTGTATTTCAGAAACCATCAATATAATTTCAGAAAACTTCATTTGAATTTCAGAAAACATAAATAGAATTTCAGAAAACATCAATATAATTTCAGAAAACATCATTCGAGTTTCAGAAAACATCAATTGAATTTCAGAAAACATCAATAGAATTTCAGAAAACATCACTTGAATTTCAGAAAACATAAATAGAATTTCAGAAAACATCAATATAATTTCAGAAAACATCATTCGAGTTTCAGAAAACATCAATTGAATTTCAGAAAACATCAATAGAATTTCAGAAAACATCAATTGTATTTCAGAAACCATCAATATAATTTCAGAAAACTTCATTTGAATTTCAGAAAACATAAATAGAATTTCAGAAAACATCAATATAATTTCAGAAAACATCATTCGAGTTTCAGAAAACATCAATTGAATTTCAGAAAACATCAATAGAATTTCAGAAAACATCAATTGTATTTCAGAAACCATCAATATAATTTCAGAAAACATCATTTGAATTTCAGAAAACATAAATAGAATTTCAGAAAACATCAATATAATTTCAGAAAACATCATTCGAGTTTCAGAAAACATCAATTGAATTTCAGAAAACATCAATAGAATTTCAGAAAACATCAATTGTATTTCAGAAACCATCAATATAATTTCAGAAAACATCATTTGAATTTCAGAAAACATAAATAGAATTTCAGAAAACATCAATATAATTTCAGAAATCATCATTCGATTTCAGAAAAAATCAATTGAACTTCAGAAAACATCAATAGAATTTCATAAAACATCAATTGTATTTCAGAAAACATCAATTGTATTTCAGAAAACATCATTTGAATTTCAGAAAACATCAATTGTATTTCAGAAAACATCAATTGTATTTCAGAAAACATCATTTGAATTTCAGAAAATATAAATAGAATTTCAGAAAACATCAATAGAATTTCAGAAAACATCAATTGTATTTCAGAAAACATCAATTGTATTTCAGAAAACATCAATTGTATTTCAGAAAACATCAATTGAATTTCAGAAAACATAAATAGGATTTCAGAGAACATCAATATAATTTAAAAAAACATCATTCGAGTTTCAGAAAACATCATTTGAATTTCAGAAAACATAAATAGAATTTCAGAAAACATCAATATAATTTCAGAAAACATCATTCGAGTTTCAGAAAACATCAATTGAATTTCAGAAAACATCAATAGAATTTCAGAAAACATCAATTGTATTTCAGAAAACATCAATTGTATTTCAGAAAACATCATTTGAATTTCAGAAAACATAATTAGAATTTCAGAAAACATCAATTGAATTTCAAAAAGCATTATTTGAATTGCTGAGAACATTAATTGTATTTCAGAAAACATCAATAGAATTTCAAAAAGCATCATTTGAATTGCTGAAAACATTAATTGTATTTCAGAAAACATCAATTGAATTTCAGAAAACAACATAATCGACTTATTTTTTATGCACTGGAAAATATGATGTTGATGTTTTCTTTAATTATTATATGTTTACACATCTCCCTTGTGATCGCACTCACATGATTTTTTTTTTTAAATAAAATACCAAAATTTTATGAATGTCAAAAAAAAAAGAAAAATACCTACTATATGGGCCTAACATGTTGCTGAAGTACACTAAACCGAACTGGAAAAAATATTCGTACACAACCACTACGAGGTCGAGTGTTTATTCCAAGTAGCACATAAATATTAATAATAGAAATAGTGTATGTGAACGGATATTTTGCGTCTTGTACGCGGTGAAGTATGGTACATTACACAATGGTACCGTTTTATTCATGTACTGGTAATCTTACCAAATCTAGAGACGCTGATATTGGTGGTGACGTCTTCAAATTTATTGGATTACTGATATTTAGGTATGACTAATAATTTTTTAATGAAAATTATATCTAAAAGTAAATTACTTTAATAGCTAATAACATTAAATGAATTAAATTTAGATAGAAAAAATATTTTTATTTTTTCGGGGACAAGGAAAAAGTATATGGCAAGCCTGAATTGATGTCAAATACGAAAATATATACCTAATAGCAAAATGGAACCTATAATTTGGAAAAGAAAAAAAATCACATAAAATGCTCATTATGTACATATGTATATCAAATTCGAACTGGAGTAAAATATAAAGCCGAACATTTAATAATACAAATTTTTGTAAGAAGCAAACAACAAACAACAAAACTTTTTAAAATTTTGCATCTACAAACGTATATATTAATTTTTCGATTTTTCATGTATTTTCCATTATCTAGCTTGTACTGAATGAATAAAATCGTTTCCATGTATTGGCTCCCATGGAATCATATCGTTTCGTTAAATTCTGGTTAAGAACATAGCGAATGAGAGAGGTGTGTCATGCGTGGTTATTGTACGAGTATATACTTGCAATATAGTTGATTTAAACGATAAAACGCTAGCAACATTTTCAGCGACGCCACTTTAGCTATTTTCGCGCTTGGTTTAGCGTTTTTGTATTGCTCACTGCGCGTTTATTTTTTCATTCATTTTATAATTTTTTTTTTTTTTCTAATTATGAAGTTAGAGCAAAAAAATGCAACTAAAAGATATACGTAAGAGTTAAAATTTTGATTTATAATGTACAGTGGGTCACAGCTCATTTCGTGTACCTAACTTTTTAGAACAGATTTCTTTATACTATCATTATCTATAATATGACAAATTCCAGATATATACTTATTTGAAGATATGTTATTTTTGATTGTAATAAAAGAAAAAAAAAAACAAAATACAAGAAAAGGAATAATAAATATTAATTATTAATAATTAAAAAATTAACATAATTTCTGTCAAATTTTATGATAACTAATATTGAGTAAGATATCGTTTTGTTTCAAAAAAGTCTAGATTGGATATAATTAACAAGTTTTTGAGATATTGGATCTTTATCTTCTGCAATTCAGGTTACAATGCTAACTACTTATCTGAAATTTTCTATTATTGTTCCTCAGAGCGCTCAATAAATTCTCAACAAAATTAAAATCAGGTGATTGAGCTGGAGCATTAACGATGTAGGGGCATTTCCAAACCAGCCATGTTTGCACTAATGAATGAGCGTGATTTCAACAGACAGACGTACATCGCTATATCGACTCGATTTTTTTATAATGATCAAGAATATATATACTTTATGGGGTTGCTAATGCATTTGACGATCGGTTGTGCTTTAAAAACCTGTCCGCAATATGGGTGTTTGCTCACAATTGATCATGGCAAAATTCCATGAATTGGGCTACGCACTGCTACCTCAATCGCCATATTCTGCGGATTTTGGCTCCAGTAACTATTTTCTGTTTTCAAACCTGAAGCAGGTGCTTAACAAAAAGAGATTTAACACCAGAGTATGAATTTAATAACTTTTTAGAATTATTTGCAAACCATATACAGATTCAAGAAAGCGATAACGAAATTTATATAAATTTATTTATAGTATGCGTTTGGGTAATGTGTTCAAGAGCTAACTGGCGCTTTTTTTTTTTTATTAAAAGTTGGCATCGGTGCAAGTAACATCTACAACAGCGTAACAGAGCAGGATATAAGCGAATATTGATTTTTGCAAAAAGAAATATTTATTTAAGGGTGAAGAAATTTTAAAATATCGCTGTAAATTGTTCTTTTTTTTAATTTTTCATATCAAAATGACTGATGTTAGTCAACGAATATATATATAAAGTCTGATTTAAATAGTTCTAAATATTATAAATAAAAACTTGGATCTAAAAAAAGTTTCGTTCTCATATTTAAAGACCTAATAAAATCAATTTTTATATAGGAGCAATAAGGAATATTAATAAAATGCGAACTGTAACTGTTATATTACATGGCATAACTCTGCCATGGTTACAAAAAAAAAAAACTTTCAAAAACTTTAATGTATAACATCCAGCTCTGATGCAAATTGTTTTGAACAACCACGCTCTGCTAGCAGATTAATTGAGAGGAATAGAGAGAGAGAGAGCGTAAGAGAATGAGCTAGAAAGTTAATTTACTTGTGTACAGTTTTTTACGTTTTCGCTTTAATTTTCTTCATTTGTTTCATATTGTGTTTCGTTGTTGGGTATGTATCTGCCATAAGTGAACGAAACGCGTTTAGTTGAGCGAGAAATAGCAAACGTAATGGATCGGTGTCTGTTAATCGCTGAAATTCGTAAAAGACCAGCATTGTGGGATTTTTCAAATGGCAAATATAAGTCTCGTATATGTGCGCCAGACGTGTGGAAAGATGTGGCACAGGCTCTTGGCGCTAATGGTAATTTTTAAATGTCATTTTCAAGTTGAAATATTTCCAACACTTTTTTTTTCGATTTCGTTTCTTCACTCATAGTTGAACACTGTAAGCGTAAATGGAAAAACTTACGCGATGCTTATCGTGCCGAAGTTAAGCGTATAGAGGCACGCATAGAAAGCGACAAATTAAAAGGTGTTTATAACGCTAAAGCCGACTACAATAGCAAGTGGGTATTTTTTGAGCCCATGAGTTTTATCAGTAATGGTGTGGAAGAGCCCCGTCTAAGTATTGAATATGAAACTACAAACTCGAATTCAAATGGAAATGAAAATTATGAAGATAACTCGATGTATGATCAATACCATGGCATGTGTGACATTAAATTAGAACCTCATCATAGTATGGACGGAGATAATGTCTCGTTAGAAGATAGTAATGAGGATGATAATACGCTCTATAATGTCCACAAATATTTAGACACGCATCCAACGACATCTAGTTCTAGCAAAAAATATTCGGAATATAATCGACAAAATGATTCACCTGATGATAATATAAATTTCAACGAATCTCAGCACACATCTAAATTGCCTGAGAGTGTTAATCGTCAACCAGTTAAACTTTCAATAAAAAATTTTTCTAATTACAAACGGAAACATGATGCATGTGATGACCAACCAAAAACATCCAAGTCCGAAAGCTGTAAAAAGTGTTGTCAAAACAACGACAATCAGAAGTTATTCCTTGAGAATCTCGAAAAAGATGAACAAAATTTGATAACATCCACTCATCGCGATATCGCTCAATCTAATAAATTGGATCATATCGGTGATTCGGATTACAACTTTTTAGTTAGTTTCTTGCCACAAATTAAGAAGATGACAGAATTGCAAAATCTACAATTTCGTGCTAAAATGTCTGAGCTGGTACTTAATGTTTTAGCACCGTCAATAACGGCAAATTCATCCTCGATGCCACCATCTTCAAGTTAAAATAGGTATATAGTTTTACCAGTTTTATATTAGCAAAATTATCTTCTACTATTAGCAATATCAAAACAATAGCGCCACTTATCTCAAATATACATAAATATTTTGTGCATAAACTTGAAATTATATTTACATTAAAAAAAGATAAATAAATCTCACAATGTAATTGGAGTTTGCTTAAAGGCATTTTAATTCAAAGAAGCTTTAAAGATTAAATTCAGGTAAGTGTAGCGAAGCGAATATAAAAGAATCGAATACCTACATACATATCAAAAAATATTTAGCTTCAAATTGTTTGGCGGCGTGAAAATTTTCTGTCAAATTTAAAAAAAAAAAAAAAATTGTCGAGAAAATTATTCAAATCACCCTAAAATTTGTCAGTTTATTTTTGACTGGAATGGCTTAATGCAACGAACTGAAATTCTTAACGTTTATTTTTATTTAATAAATATAAGTATGTTGCTAAATGGCTACGCAATGATTAGAGATATTTTCTTTGGATATCAAAAAGGGTTATTTTTTTTTTTTTTTTTAATTATATACCTAAGTAGCTACCTATAAATATTTAAAAATTGAAAAACCCGCTTGTTTACGATTTAATTATTTTAAGCTACAGCAGGTGGTGGTGGGTGTAGTATTAGTGACGTTGAATAAATTCGTCAAGTTTGATTTGATTAATCACTTTCATTTTACTTTTTGGCTCCGATAAATTTTTTTGTGGCAAATTTTTTAAGGGTGTTGTTTTTTATGATATTAAGAACTCCCAGCCATGAATCCTATAACTTTATAGAATAAAGTAAAAAAAACATCAAACAATGAGCAACAAACAAAGAGACTATGAGCGAAGAGTTATTAAGTTTCGTTAAATTTGTTGTTGTGTTCGGTGTTTTTTTTTTCGTTTTCGCATCTGTTTTGTCTTTTCGTTTTATTTCGTTGCTTTGTATGTATTTGATATACTTTAACGAAACGAGTTTAGTTGAGCGAGAAATACCAAGCGTAATGGATGTAAATCGTTTAATCGCTGAAATACACAAACGGCCCGCATTGTGGGATATACGAAATGGGGAACATAAAGCCCGATATTGTGTACCTAACTTGTGGAAAGAAGTTGCCAGATGTGTTGGGGTGGATGGTATGTAGATTTTGAAAACATTGTAAATGTTTTTAAAAATCTTTCATTCAAAATTTTTATTTAAATCTCTTTTTTTTGTTGCTTATGTTGTTGTTTTGTTTACATTTGTTTGTGTATGCTCTGCGTGTGTTGTTTACATTTTTGCCCATTGAAGTAACAGTTGAACAGTGCAAACGTAAATGGAAAAATTTGCGTGATGCCTATCGTGCCGAAGTAAGACGAGCAGAGCGTCGTATCGAAAGGGACAAACTAATGGGTGAATATGAGCCACACAATAACTACACTAGTAAATGGGTGTATTTTCATCCCATGAGTTTCATTAACGACAGTAAACGACCACGCTACACTATAGAATATGAAAACACAAACTCATATGACACTGACCATGAAAATGAACATGAGGCACATGTGTATGACGTAAATTTTCACAAAACATGCGACATCAAGCTAGAATCTCCTCAAAATATGCATGAAGGATCAAAATATGATTTTCACACTCTAGAAGATGACAATGGAGAGAATTGTGATGACGATGATGATGAGGTTGTTAATGACATGCTTTTTGCAAAATTTCAAAATATAGCCACACCACAGGCCGCAAGACGCCTTTCAGCAACAATTTCCCTTGCAAATACATTGGAACACACTTTTCAACACAAAGATCCACCAGATATTACACAAAATTCTGCAAAATCCCACGATGGTAATTGTTCAGATAGTACCGATGATCAGGTTCATTTTCTGGAAGATCTCGAAAAAGAAGAACAAAAATTGATAGTATCGACCCGGAAAGATATAACACGTTCCAGTAAATTGGACCATGTTGGCGATTCGGATTATAATTTCTTGGTCAGTTTTTTGCCCCAAATGAAAAAGATGACGGAATTGGAAAATTTACAATTTCGTTCTAAAATGTGTGAAATGGTTTTAAATATGCTGGGACCACCTGTATCTACAAACCCATCTCCAGTACCATCATCGTCGATTCCATTTGAATCTCGTAATGCAACACCATCTATACAACAACCTGAATCTTCAGATGATAATATAAAAGAGACTGATTATGAAAATTTCAAGGAGACTGATAAAATTAAGGACACGGAAATTGCAAATAATACTGCTACATCTACGACTTCCCATTATTATTATGAATAATCACAGAGTTAAAAACTACATACATACATACATATTTAAATAAGTTGATTTTTTATACACATAACATAGCTTTAAGTTTTTGCATTGAAATCTTTTAAATAAAATGCGTGAGCTTTTGATATATTAAAAAAAAAATAATAAAACATTTTTATCTGACTTACGAATTATGAAAAACACCACTCTACAAGTGTACAATTCAGTGTAGATTGCATAAATTGCTTCTTGTTGCAAATACATTTTTTTGTATTATTTTTTATGCTAAAACAATAATTCTGTTGATTAACTAGATTCCATATATCGTTCAGTGTTATACCAATGCCTGCATCATTTTAAGTTAAAAGTACTGTCAAGAGAAAAAATGCTCTCAGTCAGCACGCATATTCATTCATATTGCCATGGAAAAATGTAACACAATCAAATTTTCCAATTCAAATTTAAAACAAATAAACAAACTCCCATCCTAGAAATTTTTTATAGAGAGTATAAAACACAACAAACAAGTAATAACACAAAATTTATACATAAATATAGATAAAAATAAATGAGTGTTTTATTCGGCAGCAGTGATTTTTAAATACCCTTCATTCTCTATTCGGATTATATAAAAATATTAAATAAACAAATCAAAATCGATTTTTTGGTTGATTATGAATTATTTGATCCTGGATCCAAAAATAACGATTTTATAACCAAAATTTAAAAAAACGAACCAAGATCTTCATAAAGCAAAGGAATGTATCATCACACTTGAACCTATAAGAAATAAAAAAAATATTTTATTTAATTTTTTTATTAAAAAAGCAAACACTTATATTTGTTTCTTATTATTTATGAGCGTTTATTTCGTTTACCGTTAATAAAATAATTTTAGTGTGAATTTTCTGATGTAAAATTAAAAATTTAAATTTGAGTAAAAATATACATACATATGTAAAAAAAATTGTGGTATTATGTACATACATATGTATATAGAAAATAGTGATAATAAAAAATCAACTCATAAAAACCAACGGCCGTATTCATAATGAAAAGTTATGCAGTATCTAGCATGAGTATTTTTTGTAATGCACTTGCTGCTGCGTTTGCTAAACTCAGATCAATAACCTTTCAAACACTAAGTATGTTAAAACAGCTGATGTGTGTCAAACTAAGCAAAACAAAAGATATAAATTATTTTTAAGTGCAAGTAAATATTTTTTTCTTTGCGAATCTTTTAAACATTTTTTTTTACATAATTTTCAAATTAAAATAATTTTGTCGTAAACTTAACACTTGTAAATATTAATTTTAAAAAATGAAGGAGTGAAATCACACAAATTGATATGTAAACAGAGTTGATTTTCACTATATCAGGTGGCATTAATGCAAAAAATATGGTGGCATTACAAATTTCAGAGTTGTTTTTAAAGCTATTAGATGACAACAAAAAATTCATTATAATTAAACTATGTGCTAACTAAAAACTAAGGCGAATCGGTTGACTAGTAAGGACCTCGTTGAGCGCGACATGTAAGCAGCAGCTAACTTTTCATTATGAATACGGGGGCAAGTTTTTATTATACTCGCTTTCTATGTAAATTATGTTTATGCCAAAAATCAAAATTTTTTTGAGTCTGCTCGATTAGATTAGGGAAAAGGGTTAAAAATCGATCCAAAGTTTTGTCGATAAGCAGACACTACGAGTTAATATAAAGAGAGTAAAAATAGGAATATTTCAAGAAAAAAAAAATATAAATAAAACGAATAAAAGAGAAAATTAGGGTAAATTTAATTGATATTTTTGAAAATTAATTGATCCATTCTGAAAAGCAATTGATATTTTCTGAAATACAATTAGAAATGGTGTATTTCACCTAATGAAAGATTCACGAAGCAACCCATTTCCCCTCAAAGTTCATCATCAACAAGTTGATTATTTTCTTGATTATGAAGCTGTTTCCAAGCGGCACTCAATTCAACCAGGTAAATATATGTACATTATCACACAATTCACAGTTAGCTTTAGAAAATATTTGTTTTTTCAATTCAGGTAAAAAGTATAGAGAGCCTGCACTTAATATGATACTTGGTTTGAGGTATGAATCAACCTCAACCATTCATTATAAAACCTGCATTAAGGATGCTTGTCAGGTTCTTCCACAACGGACATCAAAAACTTTCGAAGTTACTGAAGCTGACTTATTGCATTCCCAAAAAAATCAAAATTACCAGAAAAAAATGGCAAGACCTAACGCCTAATATTCCTTTCGATTAATTAATTATTTAAGTGCTAGCACCAATTTATTATTTATGTTTTTTAAAAAATTTAAAAATTGGTTTTACATTAACTTAGTACATATGGTATTTACAAATGTGCCTAAATTACTTTAATGAATTCCTTTTTTTTTTAACAAATACCTATTATTTAAAAAATAAAAAAATTATGAAAAATTAAATTTAAAAATTTCTAATATTTTATTGAACCTGAGATTTGACTAATATTTCAGAATTGTTTAATATATTTAACGGTTTCACTTTGTACCAAAACATAATCATTGACAAGTTCGTCATTTTGTTTTAGAAAACACATCTGCAAAATAACGTAAGAGAAATATCCCAGTATGCATTGAAAAATTATTTCTCCCATGTTGGAGAAAAGTGAAGTTCTCAAATTGATGTCCAATGTAATTCTCAACTTGAGTTGAACAATTTTTCTCTTTGTTTCCTTTCAACTTGACATCAAGTTGAGACTTAAGATTTTTTTCCAATCTTTGAGAAATAGTTTAACTCTCAATTGGATATCCAACACTTATCTCCATTTGAGACCAAACATTTTTTCAACTTGAATACGATTTGTGTTAAGGTGCTATTACACGAAGTGTTTTTTACATATGTATTTTAATTTTTTTTTTATCCATATGAAATTCCTCGTGACTGTCAAAATTATCTTTTACATACGATTCATAATTTTTGCTATCACACGTGCATATGTATTTCCGTATGACATAACCTCTAAATGTAAACAACAGCTGATTTAATTTGTGAATTTACAAAAATTTATTGTTAAAAAAAAAGGTTATATGTATATTTTTTAATTGTTAATTAATGCTAAACAATTTATTTTTCTTTCAATATTAATCTTTAAAATTTACTCTGTTTTTCTTTCGCCACAAGCAGTGTTGTATTTTCACATATTTGTCATGCAAAAATAGAACCTGTTCTAATTGAAAAATGTACGTGTGACTTTCCTCATGTATTGTACATAAACAATGTTTCATATGTATCTCACGATGTGTACAACTTTTGTTGTGGAAAAATTTGACAGTACATATGTAAAAAAAAACACATCATGTAATAGCACCTTTAAGTTCGAGATATTATTTAAATACGTCATAAATAATAAATTAAATTAAAAATGCAAAAAACCTGGAAATAATTAATTGATATATTTTTAATTATATCTATTTTTTTTCGAAAATTTTAATTTAAATTCTTATTTATGACATATTTAATATTAATATTCGCAAAATGTACAAATAATTAATTCATTTATTTTTAATTCTAAATATAAAAGAACGTTAACATGTACATAATCTATATATTAATACGTGGAGGTAAATTTTTAGTTCCCTTTTTAAGCAATATGAGGGCACGGAGAAGTGTGAAAATTGGCATATTTATAGTTCATATGGAGGAGAAGCTGAAAATGATAAAATTTATGTTTAACCTGTATTAGAAATATATTGAATTGAATAAAATAAAATATTTATAATAATTCGTTACACCCTGTTAATGCGAATGATTTAATCGCTCTGTGTTGTATTGTGAATTGTTAAAATTGATTAAGATACGTCTAGGCTCATCTAAATATTCATAAATTTGTTATATACCTATATAGATTAAATAAATATTAGAAGACAAAAATTGAATCACAAAATAATATTTCCTATAACCTGCACTCGAATTTCGAGTGCTGTGCTATACTAGTTATATTAAATATGTAATGATATCAAATTGAAACATTAAAAAAAGTACATTGTTTTCATTTCTAAAATTAGTATATGTGACCTTCTCCGAGAAAAGGGACCTAGTGTTTCAAAAACGGGTTGTGTCAAAAACGGTGAATTCTGTTATCTAAAAGGGTGTAGAAACTTTTTTCACACACTAGGTCCCTTTTCTCGGAGAAGGCCACATATATATTTTTTAATAAGGCAGTCCCGTACCTTCCATTTGATACCGATTGGCGAAATTTCTTTGCTATCAAATTGAGAATCACAAATTTCTCAAATTGATAACTAAGAAATTAACATATAAAAAATGTGCCTTTTAAGTTGAGAAGACTATAATCGGACTATTGAGGTGCATTTGAGAATTAACGTTGGAGATTTGAGAAATGTATTTGATCTCAAATGCACCTCAAGTTGATAGCAAAGAAATATGTTTATTGGGATGTTAATTGAACGATACTTCCAAAAATTGTTTTTATATCTGAAATATTTTGAATTTTACAACTTTTATTACTTGTTGTTTTGCATTTTAGGTGGCGAAATATACTTAAATTAATAGAAAAAGTGTGCGAATTATAAAATAAAGAAAAACGGCAAAATGTTTCTGCATATGTTTTGATAGTTTAATGAGCGAAATGGTTAACATATTCAGAATACGCTTAAATAACATCATACAATGTTCAATTTTTGTGAAAAAAATTAGTTTTGTTTTTAATAGTCGTCATAACATTTGAAAGCTTATAAAAACTTTATGTACACATATCAGGAAGGGTGTCCAAATGCATGTAAAGTATATTTTTTGTAAGAAAATCAAGGGCTAACAATTTTTAATTTTTGTGTGCGTTCCAAACCAATAAATCCAAAATTGTTTAATTATTAAAATTACCCCTTGGGAGGGACTTGATAATATCGACAACACCCGTCTACTTCAGTGTAGGGTAAATAAAGTTATACCACCTCATGTTCTCGGAATATACTTAATAAAATTTAAAAGTTTTAATAAAAATATGTAATAAATTATAACTAAATTTAATAGGTAACAACTAAAAAAAATTTGTTATAAAGACCCCAACCAAACTGAGGCAAGTTACATGCGTGCTAAACTTTTACAAAAATCTGAATTTGCCAATTTTGTTTTTAATAATTTCCTAAAATTGCTTGCATATGAACTTGCGTCATCTGCTACTATCGCTTCTTCATGGGTGTTCTGTTGAGTAATAATGCTGGTCGGTATTATATTATTTGATTTGATGATATATGTAGTTGATATATATTTGATTTGATGATATATGTATAAATTGATATGTTATTGATAGTTCCGATATTACTACTCGTTGCTGTAATATATCTATTTTTTTTTTGTAAGATTTTTAGTATCTGATTGCTTAAAACAATAAAAATAGGAGATGATTTGAAAAAAAATATATAAAATCTTAACCGTTATTTAAATATTTGTGATATTTGACTTTTTTACAAACAGTTGTATTTTTCAATATTTTTATTCTTATCATTAATTATAATAAAATAATGGCAAAAATAAAGTTTTGTGAAGCTTTAAAACCAGAATAATAGATGATTTTACTGCAGGTCAAAAGCAAAAGAAAATTTGTGAGAAATATTTTGTGAATAAATCCACAATTTCAAAAATTATCAAGAAATATCGTCAAAGAGATACGTTGACGATTCAATATTTAGGTGGCCGGGTACGTCAAACGAGTCAAAGAGAGGATAATTTAATAGAAAAACAGTGAAAAAAAATGTAAAAAAATGATACCTAAAGAGGGCATTTCAAATGTGATACTAAAAATATGTGATCGAACTGTTACCCGGCGAGCAGTTGAGGCTAATCTTGGTTGGAATCGTGCTGTGACGAAACCATTCATATCAGCGAAATATTATCTAGCACGCATAAATTTTTGTAAAGAGCACATGAACTTGCCAATGCGGAATTGGAATACTGTTCTTCTTTCAGATGCGTCCAAGAGACCATGATGGAAGAAAAAGACTGGAGCCGAAATATACAAATAAAACTGTTAAATTTGGCGGTGGCAATATTATAATATGGGGTTGCCAATCGAGCCAAGGAATGCGTCCAATTCATGCAGTAAAACATTTGGATACAGGTAAACTTTAAATGATGTTATGTATCCACATGCGAAGGAAAATGTGCCCCTGGTCTGGAAGTTCAACAAGACAATGACCCAAAACTCATTTACAAAGCTGTAACCGAATGGCTACAATCTAAAGCAGTTAGTGTTTTGGAAAGGCCAGCCTAATTACCAAGTCTCTATCGTATGGAAAATCTATGGGAAATTGAAAAAATACGGACATGCAATTATACAAACAAGAGTGATTTCATAGAGGCAGTTAAAACACGGTGGCAAAAAATTTCAAATTATATCATCAACAATTTAATTGACTCCATGCCTAGGCGTTGTGAAGCAGTAATAAACAAGTAAGAAAATTATAGTTGGTCTAGACCGACTATACGATACCCTATACCATGCGTTTAGAAACCCTATCTCTTAGGCCCAACTAACTGGACATAGAAAATAAGCAAAAACCAAATTTGAAAAAATTTTGAAAAAGTTCATATCGGATGCTATATCTATATGGGGACTAGGTCCAAAAATGGACCGATCCTGACCATGGTTGGTAACGTCTCTTGTATTTTGCAAAAACATATACAAACAAAATTTGAGAAGAATCAGTGCAATATTTTTGTTTTTTAATAGATTTAAGTGAATATCGGGAAGCAGCTCTATATGGGGCCGATGGGAGCATTTTTGGACTACTCATTAGTGGATGTAATGAACGCATACAAACCCAATTTGAGTAAGATCTATATGACAATTTGGATCCTATGGCAATTTATGTCGATTTCATAAGGGTAATTTGTATGGGGGCTAGGTCTGAACATGGACCGATTCTCACCAATTTCAATAGCGTTCATCCCATGGCCGATAAAAGCTCATATACCAAATTTCATCGAAATATAGTCATATTTGCGACCTGCAGTTTGATTACAAGGTTTACATGGACACACAGACGGACGGACGGATGGACATTGTTAAATTAACTCAAAAAGTGATTCTGATTCGATCGGTATAATTAAAGATGGGTCTGGGTCAAATATTTTTGGTTGTTACAAACAGCAGCACAAAGTCATTATACCCAAACCACATAGTGGTATAGGGTATAAAAATATTGGATACCAAACAAAATATTGAAACCAAAAATAGAGGGAATGTTTTAAATTATGGTGTTGTAAAAGTTACTGATGTTAATACTTTTTCTGAAGTTAAGCTATTTTATGTTAATATTAATAATATAATTTTAAGAACCAATAATTTGGTATTGACCGTTAAAGTCGTCAAAAATATATTTTGTTAAAAGTTTCCATTGTATTGTCACACACTGTATACCATACAAATAATCGATACTTGAACGATTGTTTCACATTATGCATAATATATTTTTTTGGTATTGTACTAGTTCACTTATCTACTATTAGATGTGTTCCAAACGGTATGATATGCCTTAACATGCTCACATCACGTACTTATGTAAGTATAGTGGAAAATATTTCTAAACAAAGAGCACCATGAGTAAAGAGACGATAAGTTTCGTAAAATTTTGTTGTTGTGTGTTAATGTGTTTTTTATTTTTCGTTTCGCATTTTGCTTTTCGTTTTTATTTCGTATTTCGTTATTGTGTATGTATTCAATATGCTTTGACGAAACTTGTTTAGTTGAGCGAGAAGTACCAAACGTAATGGATATAAATCGTTTAATCGCTGAAATACACAAAAGACCACTATTATGGGATATACGGAGCGGAGAACGTAAACCGCGGTATAACGTACCTGACTTGTGGAACGAAGTAGCTAGTAAAGTCGGGAGTGACGGTATGTTTTACTTATACTTAAACTATTATTAAAACTAAAATACTTTTTCTTTCTATTTACATACACACATACATATGTATTTTCAATTTCGTTGTGTGTTGCTTTCTTTAACGAATGTGTTGTTTCTTTTAGTTACAGTTGAACAATGCAAACGTAAATGGAAAAATTTACGTGATGCTTATCGTGCCGAAGTAAGACGTGCAGAGCGTCGCATAGAAAGAGACAGGCTAACGGGTGAATATGACCCAAACGCCAACTATAGTAGCAAGTGGGTTTATTTTGTTCCCATGAGTTTTATTAACGATACTAAAAGAAACCGTAACAACGTGGAATATGAAAATACCAATTCCAATTCAAATGACATTGATAATGACAATGACCATGAGCTCTACGATGAATATGACCCACATTATCAAAATATGGTTGATTTTAAATCAGAACCAGAGCAGTCGACGCGCGACGGATCAAATTATGGAATGGACACTTTTGAGGACCGTGACAATGATCCTGAGGAGGTAGCTAATGATATGCTCTTTAAAGAATTTCAAAATATTGCTACACCATTGACTGCAAGACGTTTGTCAGATACACTTTCACTAGTTAATTCATTAGAACATAAAATTCAACACAAGGAAAATGATCCACTGGACATAAAATCAACCAAAGTCCAAGATTGTAATTGTGCCAAACGTACAGATGAACAAGTGCATTTTTTGGAAGATCTCGAAAAGGAAGAGCAAAAATTAATTGTATCGACGCGGAAAGATATAACACGTTCCAATAAATTGGATCATGTAGGCGATTCTGATTATAATTTCTTGGTCAGTTTTTTGCCACAAATGAAAAAAATGCAGCAATTGGAAAATTTACAATTTCGTGCTAAAATGTGTGAATTAGTTTTGAATACTTTAGCACCTTCAATAGCAGCAAATAAATCTCCAGCACCATCAACGGTTAATTCTGGCAATACTACACCGACTATCACATGTCAGCAACCAAAATCTTCAAGATATAACGCTCAGGAAACAGAGGGATATAATACGGCTACTTCAACGACATCTAATAATTAATATAAACCTGCTGCTACATTTATGTGTGGTATCAATCAACAAATAGTCCAATTCATATACATATACTTATGTATGTATTAGTAAAATCGAGTAACATCTTTAAATTTGGCTAAAGTTACAAATTATTTGTGTG
This sequence comes from Cordilura impudica, assembly GCA_963682025.1. Taxonomy (NCBI): domain Eukaryota; kingdom Metazoa; phylum Arthropoda; class Insecta; order Diptera; family Scathophagidae; genus Cordilura; species Cordilura impudica. Next base: position 139,878,083 of record OY821519.1, read on the forward strand.
AGCAAAAATGAAACAAGTTTTTAATGCAAAATAGAAAAATTTGAGAAGTGCATGTAAATCAAAAACTAATTGAAGAAATAAAAACCTTTTAGTGACCGAACTAACTTCTAATTATGAAGAACTAAAACGAATAGAAGACAGTAGAAATCAAATACAGTAAAGCTTGATTATAACGACTCGGTTAAGAATAACCCTCGCTCAATATGAAGTGATTTGAAAGTCGCAACTATTTGGCAAAAATTTTCATACAAAAAAAATATTTTAATACGAGTTCGCGTAAGTTAAGACGCACTGTTTTTAGTAGTCCCTAAAACAAAAGTTCATACATTTTATTATACGAAATACGAACTCCCTAGAAATTTTAAGGTTTCCCTCTATTTTTTATATAGGGTTAACCTCGCGAATAACCTGTTATAGAAAAAATTGGACTGGGTTTTACTGTAGTGTAATATATCTGGTTATTCTGTATTTGTTTAACAAATATAAACAATTTTACGCAACAAACATAAGTCTTGGCGAACACATTCAGTTGTGATACATAAACAGAGTTCTCTATGTTATCGGTCGCTTTTAACGTTTACCTAAATTTCTTTTCGTATATACATACATATTATAAATTTGCTGTAATTTTAGTTTTTATCAAATTTTAAACAAACCTCTTTATTTTGATTAATTTTGATATATGTACTTCCTGAACACATTCTGCTAGTTATTTTTTGATTCAATATACGACTTGGTATGACCCTATTTCTTCAAAACTAATAGTAATTTTTAAATAAAAAAATTAGCTAGCTAAAATTTAGAAAAAATTGTTTATTTTGTATTATTTGATATGATTATACATACATATTATTTAAAATAAAGTGCAAACATAAAAAAATTAATTATTACTGTTACTTATTATTATAAAAGAAATGCCTTTGCCGCGTTATTTTGGGAAAAGAAAAAAAAAATATTTAAAAAAATTAATGATGCATTTCTCTTAGTTAAGCAATTCTCTACAAAACTGCATCACTTCCTTTTTGATAATTTACGCTCGATAGCTTACACTCACAGTGTGACGTGGGGGACGTTTTACAACAGCCAAGATTGCACTTTATCGGCTTTGTGTTTTGGATTATTGTCCTAAGAAAGTCCTGCCATTTTTAAGAACTAGTTTATTTTCACTTTTTGGAAAATTTTTCTACACGTTTTGGTGCTACGGAAAATGAGCCCTATCACTAACGTACCCCCATGTACCTGATTTCATGCTCTCCAAACAAATTTGCTTTAGTCGGTAAACAAAACTTTTGTTCAGAGAGAACAAAATTCTATCGTATAAAGGGCTTTTCTCTTGTTTTCTGCCATTTAGACTTGCTTTGTGAAGCCTTTTTATACCCTCCACTCCAGTGTGCAGAGGGTATATATAAGTTTGTCATTCCGTTTGTAATAATTAGAAAAAAAATTTTGGACCCCATAAAATATATATATTTGTAATCCTTATAACAACCGGAGTTGATATAGCGATGTCCGTCTGTCCGTCTGTGGAAATAACGATTGCGGCATCAATCGGGCAGCTAGGGTGCTCACTGACATAAAAAATGATTCACTAACATCCTGAAAAGTTTGCTATTTAAAATCGTCCAAATCGGTCGATTAGGGCACGAGATTTGAATGAAGAACTAAAAAAAGTCTTGAAAAAATATAATTTTCTATGTTGTTCTTGTCACGATCACGCCCTCAATAGGATAGCTAAGGTGATCATTTTTAGTGAGAATGATTCTCCAAATTCGTGGGAAGATTTCTATTTCAAAAATCATTAAAATCGGTGGAACAGGTCCAGGGAAATCTCTGAAAAATTTAAAAAAAATGAAAAATATGATGTTTCTATAGTGTTCTTGTTGTTATTCTAAATGTTATATTGCTGTCGTAGCTGGACTTGTTGTTTTTGTGGTCGTTGTGGTAATAATATAATAAAAACTAACCCTTTGTACATTTTTTTTATCAACTCTGGTAGAAAAATTTAAAAGTTTCCATTGTTTTGGCATCACTAAAAAAATTTACTAGATCATTTCTGTCATTGCCACGAGTTTGCCTGCAAAGTTTCAGATCGACTGGGTCACGGGAAAGGGGTTCAAATCGATCCAACATTTTTTCGACAAGCAGACACTACGAGTTAATATAAAGGGAGTAAAAATTCACCAGCATCTAAAGCAAATAATGCTAAAATACCTATTTGTTAATAAAAAGAAAACAATGTAAATTTAGCAAAAAAAATTTTTATGTATTAATTTATTTTATTTATTTTTTGTGTATAATATTTACATATACATACATACATACACATATTAAATAATACAAATAATATACATATATTCTATATATGTACACTTGTGCTCACATAATTAAGTCACTAGTATGCTACTCGGCATTATTGTCAAAAATACGTGAACCCTTTTTTTTAATTCGAATATAATTTTTTTTATTATTCTTATATGTTAGCAATCAATTTACAGTGAAATTGAAAATTACAAAATTTTGGTACATTCCAAAAAAATTTAAAAACTTGGAAATTTGCCAAAAAGAGCTGCTCACATAATTAAGTCATCTGAAAAAAAATGATTGAAATTGTAGAAATAAGTAATAAATTTTGTCGAGAGTCCCATTTTTTCATTAGCTTACCTCAATATTGAGTAGGATAATCTTTTTGGTTCAATACTGTGGAGCATCGCTTTGGCATGATAGCTACAAGAGAATCGCACTGGCCTGGAGTGATTTTGTGCCACTCCTCTTGGATAACTTTCCATAACATGTCCGTATTTGGCGGTTTTCGTGCTGCAATGACTCATTTTATTAAGACCCACAAGTTCTCGATAGGGTTTCAGTCGGGACTCTGCGGCGGCCATTCCAGAAGATTTGCCAACCACGACTTAACCACCTTCGAACAATGCTTCGGATCATTGTCGTGTTGGAAAATACACGCAAGTGACAAATTGTCAGCATATTCGGTGGCCAAATTTTCCTTTAGTATATTCTTATATTTTCCCCATTCATTATACCGTCAATCTTGACTATAGGACCCACACCAATGCGGTAAAGCAACCCCACAACATGACTGGTGAGCCACCGTGTTTCACAGTTTTTTTTGGTGTATTTTGGATCCAATTCCTTAAATGGAGGACATCGCACATATGGTCTACCATCATTTCCAAAAACATTAAACTAGGATCGTCGCTCCAAACAATTAAATTCCAAAAATTTAGGCCTTTAGCAAGATGGTCAGTCGCAAATCCGAGCCGCTTCTTAGTGTTCTTCAAGGAAACCAACGGTTTCTTCCTGGCCATTCGTCCATGCAAATTGTTTTCTTGCAAACGTCGTCTTATGTTCTGCAACAATACATTTACGCCATAATCCGTTTCCATTTGAGCTCTGATTTGCGACGAAGTTAAAAAAAGGATCAGTTTTACACAGGTTTGCAATGCGTCTGTCATCATTTAAAATCGTTTTTCTCGGTTTCTGGCGCGGAATATTTTCAAAAGTTTCATATTTTACGTAATGCGTAATGGCATTTGTAATTTTACCCAGAGAAAGGTTCGAAATCTCCACTACTTTTGCAATATTATTGTGTCTTTGGAAACAATCCCATATTATTTCCTCTTCAGCCGAATTTGAACCTTTTTTGTTTACCCATAGCATTTCAGCTGATGTTATTTGTTTTTAATTTAGTTGTTTTTAATTTATTTATTATTTAAACCGCAAAAAAATCTTCAAAACACTTATTTGCTCACGATACGCGTTGTGACTTAATTATGTGAGCACAGTGCATATGACCTTTTTGAGATTTTCCATATTTTTCGGGGAATACCCAAATTTTTAATTTTGCTTCAATCAATGTAAACAACTGCTACCATAGCAGGGTTGCACAAAATAGTAAGGTTAGGATCGGAAGAAATAGGTTTAAGATAAAAACTACAAAAACATTTCTTTGCATACCCATGACCACAGCGTAAACAGTGGCGACAGCTCGAAAAATACAACACTGTATTTTTGTTTTAACAATCAAATCAGGGTTGCATTTTGTAAAGAAATCGGAAGCAACAGCTATATTAAAAAGTATATGCTATCACCTTTATACACGTTGTATACATTGTTTTTATTTATTTGTGATTATTACTGTCAAAAATTCTAATTTGGGAAGAAATTTTTTGAAAATTCCACAGCACAGTTTATCAGTTTATATGTCCTAACTAACTTTGTGTACCAAATGCTTCAGGCTGTAAATATATATATCATATATATATTATATCCATCAGAACGGAGTGATACATTCAGATTTAAAGCCAGCTAATTTTCTTATGGTTAATGGCCGTCTTAAACTAATAGATTTTGGTATTGCTAGTAATATAGCCACTGATTCAACAAGCATAATAAAATTTTCACAGGCTGGTACATTCAATTATATAAGTCCTGAAGCACTAACAGACACTTCCACGGGCAGTAGTCCAAGACACAATAATCAACCAAAAATTAAGGTTTGTTTGCAAAAAGTTACTAAAATCATTTTACTGATTGAAATTTTAAAAAACTAGATTTCCACAAAATCTGATGTCTGGTCCCTAGGTTGCATTTTGTATTTGCTGCTTTATAAGAAGACACCTTTTGGACACATCAAAAATTTGGTTACCAAAATGACGGCGATTTGTAATCCTGCTAAGACTATTGATTATGGTCCTTTACCACCGTACTATCCTGCCATGCTGGTTCATGTTATTATCATTTCATTTCTTTTTATATTCCTACGAATTTTGTATTAATATTTATTTTATTTTTTGGCGAAAAATTGCTTGCAATATAATCCAAAACAACGTCCTTCGTGTGCCGAATTACTTAAATATCCCTTTAATATGATAATACCAATTCAGAATCTTACATTGCCTACTAAATAATATCTTTTTGTCATAAGTTACAAATAAAATGCCATAAAGTATCATTATGAAGTAGTATTTAAAATAAATCTCATATATTTTATCAACTAGAAATTTAAAGCTAACAAAAGAAATCTCCATTCGGAAATTGAATTGACAAATAATATTATTTAAGATATCGAAAAACAAATCTTAAACAAAGGTTGCCTATCTCGTATAGTTATTTGACGCCAGATTGAAAATAAAAATGAAATATGATCTGATGATTGTCCGTCTTTATTAAATTATTTACCAAATATGGAATTTTAATATCTGATAGCAAGACTTCAACCTGACCCAAATTACACGTAGTTCTTTAGAAATTTGGTTTCTAACGCGTTTTAGGAAAATCATCGTCTTTAAATATTAATTAAAAACTGTTAAATTTCAGAGCAATTATTGAAAAATGCGAAATAACGCCTAATCATAATTAGTTTTTAGTCAGAATAATATTTATTTTGGTTATGTTTAATTTTTATTTTAATATAATCATAATTGCATTATTTATGTATCATTATTGAATACTACTTTAGCGCTTAACCTTTATACGATGTGGTCAGCATGGTGAAACTGCGACTGACATTAAATATCCTTAAAAAAAAATTAAAAAAACTGTTTATAACACTAATAAAATTATAAAAAACTAACTTACTTCCTGGCCATTAGAGTGTTTTTGTAGCACTCTAATTTGTTCGTCCTTTGAATGCATAATATTCCGCCAATGTTCATCTTGTTCTTCAGCTTTCTGCATCAGGTCAGATAATGTGTTTTCCTAAAGATGGTACATGATGATAGTGTATAATTTCTGGTATTAAACATTTTTCATGTTTCTGAGAGACTTACAGTTTTTTTGGCGAGGTTGGTCAACTCGTCAATACGAATGCGCAGGATTGAATTTTCTTTAAGCAATTCAGTGTTATCAGCAATATTACTCGCAGAACTATCTCCTCCACCGCCGATATTACTGCTGCAACTGCTACTCCGAGTGCCATTGGCTTTATTAATATTGTTGTGTGTGTGTTGTGGGTCGGAAGGGCTATGTGAGCTGTTAGATTGTGTAGATTTGTGACTACTACTAATTTGCTGTTGCTGTTTTATGTGGGTTGTTAAGACCTGTTCTACCCACTGATTCAGAGATACTGATAGAGCTGTGCCAGCACAAGCTTTTACTGCCTCTGGACACAAACGTTTAGGCACATCCCGCAAGTCTTTTTGATCTATTCCTTTATCCGAAAAACTGCCTCCAACAGCAGCTTTGCTTATTGAACTCAACAATTTTTCCTGTTGCCATAAGTACACAAATTTAAAAAATAAATAACAATCAATACTAAATATCTTAATAAACAATGATTATCATATCATGCACAGAAGAGGCAGAAGAGTTTGGCTTAAAACTTTAATTATATAATCGTCACTGTAAGGTTTAAAAACAAATGCAGTGCATATATGAATATCAGTGATTTCAAAATGTTTATATATATTATTAACATTGTTTTTCTGCTTTTGGTTCTTGCAATTGTTACAACAAATCCTTTTCTATGCCACTGAAATTTTCTGCTTTCCTTTTCAACTTTAAGTTGGGCTTTCTTAGCTACTTCTGCTTGTAGTCCATCTACTAATTTTTGTAAGTCATTTGTTGTTTTGTATGTTTTACATTTTACTGAAGTTGTTTTTCTTTATACTTCAATCCCATTTCCAAATACTCAATCAATTTTTGTAGTTCTTGGTGGTTTTGTATTTGTTGTTCGTAATTGTTAATTTTTGGAACTCACATTTTTAAGGGTTTACTAGCCTTTATAAAATTAAATCTGTTCAACAGGCTGTTGTTTAGAAGCGTTCTCAATTGTAGATATCTGTTGTTATATTTGAGATTTTGTCTTCAGTTGCGGCTAATTTTTATTCCTTTTCAGCTGGATGTCTATTAATAGGAGTAAAAAAAGTGCCAATTAATGTTTTATTTATAAAGCCAATGGTGTAGTGCCCAAAGCATTGAATAATACCGGACAAATTTCGATTTAGGACCACTCACGCGCAAGTCATAATCCAAAGCATTAATACCACAATTCAACTTGCGAAAAGTTTCGTGACTCGCCACCAGCAACTGGACCAATAGTTAGCTCAACTATAGTAATTTTTGATTCCTTCCTTTCGGCCCTGGGTTGAGCAGTGGTGAATGTAACTGGCAAATTTACCAGCATTTATACCAACATTACTGGTATTATCACAATTACAAGCTTTAGGTTTTAATATGCACCTATTATACCTTTTATTTCTGAAAAGGAAATACCACAGATTACTAAATTTAATGTTAATTTGTCAAAAATACAATTTTATGAATTTTTTTCAATGTTTATACTCACTAAATTTCCATTGTTTTTATTTTTTATGCTGTCAGTGGTTGAAAACATGTTCTATAGCTGTTCACTTGCACACATTATATTTTGTATATTCTATTTTTTTAATCTCTTTCGCACTTCTTTACCAAAACAAAATGGAGAAAAAGGTAAACAAAGCCATACGGTTCGAGATTGCTTTTTTGACAGCTGTCAAGCTGTCACAACTGGTATAAGCTGTGCCCATGACTTAATTATGTGAGCATAAGTGTATATCCATAATAACTGCATGTTAGAAATAAATCGGTATAGGTATTATTTTATTTACATAAAATTCTGCAATATTTTGTTGTGGGGAAAATACATTTCTTTTGCATTAACAGAGTGTCACTTCATTTTGCTCAGCGTGACTATGCCACAATAGATGGCGCCACAATTTTTGTTCTAATTAGCTTTGCAATAGTTATTTCTATTTTAACATGAATGTCATATTTTCAAATAGATATTATACATAACAATGTTAAGAGTATGCACGGGCTGGTCTTTTATTTCATACGTTTTTTCATTATTCTTTTACAAATATGAACATAAGTTTGGCATATTAACTTTTTGTTGTCTTTTTACAAAATAGAGTTACCGAGTTCATCAATGAGTTTTTTGCTTTCAAAACAGTTCTACATAGTTATATAGAATTATTATTCTGCTTTACCTACAAAATATCTGATTGCGATTACATCTAATTTTTAAAAATTGTATATAATTACTAAAGCATTATTATTCACATAAATACAAAATTGCACTTTTTAAATTTTCCATTCAAATTTAAGAAAATATCAACTCTAAAAACTGGAATTAAAAATTTCCAATTATAAATTACAATTAATTGAATTTCAGAAAATCATATCAAAACGTCGAAAATTATAATTTTAAATTTAGAAGACATCAATTGCATCTTTAATATAAAAATTTTATTCGTTAAACACAAATTGAAATTCCAAAAAAAAAAAAACACCAAATACCTATGTTTACATTTAAAAAATTTTTACATTTAAAAAAAATATTGACATTCAGGAGAAATTAATAGCTTTTCAGTACCGCGATTCAGTAACTTCTTTTAACAATAGTCGAATCGTTAAAAAAAGAAAATTGCAAAAATTATCAGTAAAATTTTTAAACGATATTCGCTATTGTTAAACTCAGCTGTTGTTATCTAAACGACAAACATTTTTGTGTTGTTTATTCAATCGATAAAAACTTAAATTTTTAGGTTGAAATGTCGTCATACATAAATAAAAATCATAAAATAGTGAAAATATTTTGCTTCTATTAAAAAACTTTTTTGTATAAAAAAAAAATTAAATAGCATATTCAATTCATTATATCATTTTCAAATAAATAAACAGAAATATTAGTGAACAAAATAAAGATATTAAACATAAACATAAAATCATCCTGTCAAACACGAAGTAATTTGTTTTTTTCTATTCTTCTTTGTGTTTTTCGCTTATTTTGACGGAGATACCACTCGTTTACAATTTAAATAAATAGAAAATTAAAGATGTCGACTGTCGTTAAGTGTCTGTACTTAGTGCATCACTTAATCCTTAGTGCAAACAACAATAGCTGTCAATATATTTTGCGATTGTCGGATCGTTGAAATTTGCAGAATCGGACTACAGAAAACATTGATTTAAATTCAATGAATTTTAGAAAACGTCAAATGATATTTAAGAATTGCGAACACAAAAATTGTTACATAAATAAACGCAATTTGATGAGAATGTTATTTTTTATATATAAATTTTCACAATTTTTTTGGATGAATATTTGAAGTTTTCCAGAAAAGATAACAAATTATTTTATTTAAAATATTTGGGACATTTGGTTTTTTGCGTTTGACATACCTTATTTGATTATTTATTATTATTATAAATTTATTCTCTATGTTTTCCAAATATGGCAATATTTTAATAAAAGCGTTGAGAGAGCCTTTTTTTGGTTATTATTTTGTTACTCCATCCGACCTATATGGCCGCAATGAACAAATATTTGGCCAGTTAAAAGAAACTATACAGCCATCTCCAATTAGCACGATTTAATACATATAGCCACCCTACACAACCATTACCTTTGCAATGGAGGTTAGGGCGCGCTATTTAATTAGCAAAAACTAAATTAAACGAGAAGTTATGTCATATAACCGGAAACGCATGCATACAGCTACATATATAACCTAAATGCATGCCGAACAGCAACCAGATGACCAAAAATCAAACACCGAAATAATAGAAAAGACGAAAACCAACCCAAAGAATTTGCTGAAATAATTTGGTATTAAGTTTAACAAATTGTTTACTTTTTCATTTACATTTATTATCAAGACTCAAACCGAGGTGGAGGGTATCAAAGATTCGGCACAGCCGAATTTAACACTCTTACTTGTTTTTTTTTTTTGCTTTTGTTCAGTTATCAATTGGTTAAATATTAGATTTTTTGCTATGAATTAAAGAATAATAGCTTAAAGTTTCATAAAATTTCCTTTATTATTTACCTGTTATTACACTGTTATTCTGCTGAATAAACACTTACTTTTGCTCGCTACTTTATAGGTATTCATTTTTGTTAAAAATTTCAAAATAACTGTTATTTTCGCTCCCTGATTAATAATGCTACCGGACAGTTAATATGTAACTGTGAGTCACATTAAAGAAATAATAAAAAAATGTGACTCCTTTAATTTAAAGGAGAGGGTTACAAAATTCTACAAATACTTTGATTTGTTTAGATTTTAAAACTGTTTTGAATATTCAATCTAAAAAAAATCAGATTTAAAACAAGTAAGAAAATTATAGTCGGTCTAGACCGACTATATGATACCCTATACCATGGTTTAGAGACCCTATCTTTCGGTCCAACTACTTCGATATAGAAAATAAGCATAAACCAAATTTGAGTGGGATTTTTATTAATTTTTTTGGCTGCAGATATGAAAAAGTTCATATCGGATGCTATATCTATAAAGGGACTAGGTCCAAAAATGGACCGATCCTGATCATGTTTGGTAAAGTCTCTTGTATTTTGCAAAAATATGTACAAACAAAATTTGAGAAGAATCAGTGCAATATTTTTGCTTTTTAATAGATTTAAGTGAAGATCGGGAAGCAGCTCTATATGGTGTCGAAGGGATCATTTTTGGACTACTCATTAGTGGATGTAATGAACGCATACAAACTCAATTTGAGTAAGATCTATATGACAATTTGGATCTTATGGCAATTTATGTCGATTTCATATGGGTAATTTGTATGGGGGCTAGGTCTGAACATGGACCGATTCTCACCAATTTCAATAGCGTTCATCCCATGGCCGATAAAAGCTTATATACCAAATTTCATCAAAATATATTCATATTTGCGACCTGCAGTTTGATTACAAGCTTTACATGGACACACAGACGGACGGACGGACGGACGGACGGACATTGTTAAATCAACTCAGAAAGTGATTCTGATTCGATCGGTATAATTAAAGATGGGTCTAGGTCAAATATTTTTGGTTGTTACAAACAGCAGCACAAAGTCATTATACCCAAACCACATAGTGGTATAGGGTATAATGAGATTATGTATGTATATTTTGACAGCTTTATCAACAAAAGTTGGCCTATGAATTTTTTTTCTTCTTTAAGAAAGATATTTTGTACTGCATACGAATATCGTACTTGTGAACAATGCAAAGAAAACAACAAAAGAAACAAGTAAGAAACTTATAGTCGGTCTAGACCGACTATACGATACCCTATACCATGCGTTTAGAAACCCTATCTCTTAGGCCCAACTAACTGGACATTGAAAATAAGCAAAAACCAAATTTGAGTGGGATTTTTATTAATTTTTTTTGGCTGCAGATATGAAAAAGTTCATATCGGATGCTATATCTATAAAGGGACTAGGTCCAAAAATGGACCGATCCTGATCATGTTTGGTAAAGTCTCTTGTATTTTGCAAAAATATGTACAAACAAAATTTGAGAAGAATCAGTGCAATATTTTTGCTTTTTAATAGATTTAAGTGAAGATCGGGAAGCAGCTCTATATGGTGTCGAAGGGATCATTTTTGGACTACTCATTAGTGGATGTAATGAACGCATACAAACCCAATTTGAGTAAGATCTATATGACAATTTGGATCTTATGGCAATTTATGTCGATTTCATATGGGTAATTTATGGGGCTAGGTCTGAACATGGACCGATTCTCACCAATTTCAATAGCGTTCATCCCATGGCCGATAAAAGCTTATATACCAAATTTCATTAAAATATATTCATATTTGCGACCTGCAGTTTGATTACAAGCTTTACATGGACACACAGACGGACGGACGGACGGACGGACGGACATTGTTAAATCAACTCAGAAAGTGATTCTGATTCGATCGGTATAATTAAAGATGAGTCTAAGTCAAATATTTTTGGTTGTTACAAACAGCAGCACAAAGTCATTATACCCAAACCACATAGTGGTATAGGGTATAAAAACAAACCAAATCCGAACCTAATGAATTGCAAATTTTTAAGGGAAAACCCCTTTCTTAACACATGTGAATGATGGTCATGCATGAAACACATGGAACCAACAAGTGTCTGCATGAACGAAGAAAAATAAAAAACTCTGAAAGACTTGAAGGTAAAAACTAATTTTAATAGCTTTACATTCCTTTGCTGCCTCGCCTAATATAGTGACAGTATGCATTAACAAAATTATGTGAATTTTAACACCTGAATGCTAGAATGTAGACAATACTAGAATGTAGACATGATGCACTTGTGCAAATATACTGACGGCAGCAATTCAACGTCGAGGTGGATTAGAAACGAAGAAGATGCATTGTAAAGGTTAAAATTCCATCAAATTTGCATTATACGAAGACGGCAAAGTACAACAACAATCAGAATATTAGGGAAATTTTTTATAGTTATTGTGACTGAGGTTCGTTTATATTTAGGCTTGGTGGTGACGGTGGCTGGCTGGTAACCAAGCAGGCAGTTAAACGAAAATATGCGCTGGTTGAGACTTTGTAAGAATTTAACATGGCATTAAAAGTTCAGTTACGGTTGACTAAAGGTATGCCAAACATAATTAACACTTTTATGGTTATTTGTTTTCTTTATTGTCTTTTCTTTCACACTTGTCTACTATTGCCGCTGCACTGTGGTCCGGGAATTAACTCTTTTGTGACTCAAACCAATTAATAAATATTTAACTGAATACTAGTGCGGGCAGGACCGCGCATCCAAAGGATTAAGATTATATAACCCTTTTAAAATATATTTTAGCTTCGGAACTATGTAAAAAAAAACAAGTAAGAAAATTGTAGTCGATCTAGACTGGCTATATATGTATAATATACCATAAGTTTAGAGAAAGGGTCTTAAGTGCAACTAATTGGATATAGAAAATAAGCATAAACACCCATTATACCCTCTCCACATAGAGGTATAGGATATAATATTTTCTAACACCACTATAATGAATTTGTGCTGATGTTTGTAATTACCTAATGGTGTTTTCTTTTCTGAAATAAAATGTTACACCTTTATTTTTATAATGTTTTCCCCACACTTTGAAGATGTTGCATTTTTAATGGTCAGAATGGAACATACTTTGTAACACTTTTTTTTTCAATAAACAGCTGGTTTTTTTTGACATTTTTTCTTGAATTAACATCAACAAATAATCAAAAGAAGCCAAAGCCATAACAGGAAATATAAATATATAAAAATTAAAATGGACATTGAAATGGAAAATTTTTTATTTCTTCACATAAAAACACATTAATAAACAAAACAAATGTCAGCTGTTCTATCGTACTATTCTCCTCCACTGTATTTTTATAGTGCGAAAGATGCAACATTTTCACATATTTATAGTGCTACAAGTTTAGAAAAGAACACGTACCCTTTCGCAAGGTTCACATTTTTTTTAGAAAAGAATACAATAAGAGAAAAAAAAAATGCGAAATGGGAAAAAATGCGACATTTTTTTGTCAGAAAAGAAAACGCCATAATTTATTTAATGTAGATCCATCTTCTATTATACCGATCGAATAATAATCACTTTCTGAACCGATTTAGTGATGGCCCTCCATCTGTCTATCTGTCTGTGTGGCCATGTAAACCGTATATTCAAACTACAGATCCCAAATATAAATTTCTTATATAAGCTTTTGTCGGTCATAGGACGACCATTATTGAAATAGGTGAAAAATTGTCTATGTTCAGATGTATCCCCCATATACATAAATAGCCCCTATAAGATCAATTTAAATTGCCATAAGATCCCCATTATTATTTTTACACACATAAATAGTAATAAACTCTGCAGGACCATTTTTAGTTACAGTTCCCATATATAGCTGCTTCACGTATAAAAAAAACAAAAATATAGCATAGACCGTTCTCAAATTTGGTTTATATATATTTTTGAGTAAATTAAGTGACTTTACTAAATATGGTAACGATCAGTTAATTTTTTTGACGTGCTACCCACAGAAAAATGGAACCAGATATGGACTTTCTCAAATTTTCAGGGCACAAATTAGTAACAATTTCACTCAAACTTGGTTTATTCTTATTTCATATACAAAATTATGATTTCAGAAAAATTGGATCTCAGACCATTTCTCGAAACTATGGTCGGTATGAGCCGTCAAAATTCTCCTACTTGTTTTTATCGTATTATTTTCGAATTATTTTTACAAGTTATCGACGGTCGTCTTTGGTTCTGACCCATAGTGCGATGATAAAGTTTTTAGAAAAGGTATTGAAAACAAAATGCCGCCATTATTTAAATGCAAACACATGTGCGAGCAAATCTATGTGTTTAGCATATTTGATTTTAGTACCAAACAGGGATTACCAGAAAAGTGCCAAATTACACACATTATTTTGTGTTAAGTTCCGCTTTTGATCATGAACCTGTAAAACTCTCACAAACAATTGATAATACATGCGTTAGCACATGCATATGCATGCTGTGCCATTGTACTAACTGTACTAACACTTGCGCTACGTTACACTAGACTCTGCAAGTGCTTCATTAAAGCAGGATGTCATAAAACTGTATTCGTTGTTAAACCATGATCTTAAAAGAAAAAGAAAACGTCTTCCACACAAAATATTATGCACGTGCGTAACTAAATTAATTAAAATGCATCTCAAGACTCATGTGTTCAGGTACGTAAATACATACGTTCACATATTTAAATTGTATGATTGTAGAGCACGATCAGTTTTTGTAATGGTTTATCTTCTGTGAGTTTCACAATAATAAAAAATCGCTAAAAATGTATCACGTCCGAAATGTGTGTGCATTTTATACCCTACCCCTAACTCAGAGTATTATAAGATCGTGCTGATCTTTGTACCAAACAAGAATAGGTATTTTAGACCCACCTACTTATGTATTTAGCCATCATGTCTACCATTATTGTTAGGTACAAAGATTTAGCCAACAAAATAAGTAGGTTGCTCTCGAAAACAATTTTACTGTACACACTTTAATTAAATTACCGATCATGAGATATTGCATGAAATTAAATACACGAACTTTGTTATATAATATCTCTATTTCAGTGTTATAAAAATTACTGTAGGCTCATTTTGACTAATAGTTCTAATTTCCATTAAATATGACCGGAAAATATTGTAACATAATGTAACATAATCAATTACTATGGTCACATGTTATTTATGTTATTGTATCGTCGGCCTCGATCGTTTATATCTTTCTTCCTTGTCCTACGCTATAAAATTCGGTGGTTGGGGAATAACGTCTTTCTGAGGATAATTTTAACTACCAAAACTACTGGATATACCCACTATTTATTATACCGATTGTGTTGTGAATTGTGTCGAATAAGCTTTGTACTGTTGAAAGCTACTGTAGCACGCTTAGGTGTAGTCCCCATTCACATTTTTGCTTTGAATTAAGCTGATATTATCCTCCAGACAATCATACCTATATGTCTAAGTCAAATATCCATCCATTAATAATCAGACAATTAATAAAAAAAGTAACGCCAATATTAAACTACTTCCCGATATTCATTCGGATCTGACTTACAAGTAGACACATTATTTTCAAACTTGTTTTGATATAGTTTTTTAACATATAAGTAAGTATGGAAGCAATAGGGCTTTTTTTTCACAAAATCTCAGTAATCTCACTCAAATTGCTTTATGGTTATTTTTCTTTTCTTTTTTGTTGATTACTGTCGTTACGGTAATGTGGTTACGTTCTGACTAGTTTTGGACCTAAGACATGGTACCAATGCTATATGCTATAGTGTATAGTATAGTTGGCCTAGACCGACTGAACTTTCATACTTGCTTGTGTTTATTCACTCCAGTGCAGTTGCAATTTTATGAGACAAATTTTTACTTTTCGATAAGTCTTATATATGGTTGAAAGCTTTTCAAAAAGTTCTTAACATGATGGGAAGAAAATATATTAAATTTAAGGTATTTAATTTTTTATACAAATAAGATCAATGTAGTCTTCAAAATAAAAGCAATGATATCTACCCGACTACAAAGAGGGTTGTTCCTGGAAAACTCTTCCAACACTTAAGCTAGCAGGAATATCGAAGAAATAAACAAATAAGAAAATTAAAGTCGGCTTAGACCGATTATACGATACCCTATACCATGCGTTTAGAGACCCTATCTCTTAGGCCCAACTAATTGGATATAGAAAATAAGCATAAACCAAATTTGAGTGGCATTGTTATTAATTTTTTTGCCTTTGAATATGAAAAAGTTCACATCGGATGCTATATTTATATGGGGACTACGTACATATTTGGTAAGGTCACTTATTTTGTTGCAAAAACATATAAATACCAAATTTGTGCAATATTTTTGTTTTTTGATAGATTTAAGTGAAGATCGGAAAGCATCTATGGGGGCTATGACTAAGATTTGTCGTATAGGGGTTATTTTTAGACTACTGATTAATGGGAGCAATAAACATACACTAACCCAATTTGACCGGGATCTATAAAATAATTTGGATTTTATGACAGTTTAAGTCGATTTCATAGGTGTCATTTGTATGGTCTGAACATGCACCAATTTCAACAGTGTTATTGCTATGGCCGATAAAAGCTTATACACCAAATTTCATCAGAATATATTCATATCTTCGACCTGTAGTTTGATTACAAAATTTACAGGGACATACAGACAGACGGACGGACGGACTAATGGGCAGACATCGCTAAATCGACTCAGAAAGTGATTCCGAGTCGAGCGGTATAATAAAAGCTGGGTCCAGGTCAAATCTATTTGGTAATTACAAACATCAGCAGAAAGTCTTTATACCCACAGTGGTAGAGGGTACAGAAAGGTGTTCACTTGAAAATTATAGAGATTACATTAAATTATGGAGAATTTGAGAACAATTCTTATATACGACCCCATACGAAACCATTGAAACTTTTAATGATTTCTAATCACTAAATGATCATTTGATACCAAATTCGTGCATAGTTACTATAGAGCAAATATGAAAGAATCTAAAAAAAAACGAGATAAATGATTTTTTTTGCACCCTTTTGCACCTATATGTAAGTTTGGGTTGCTACAAAAAAATGGTCACGTATTTGTCTGTTCTCAGAGCAATCTTAGGGTTCCACTTAGGATAACTTCTTTGTAAGAGCTTTGAGTTAAAAGTTGAGAATTTAAAATAAAAATGTTGCTGCTTTGTTATTTTCTTCCTGGCCGTGGTATACGAAAGGTTACCAACTATGGATGCCAAACGGGACTTACTTTTGCAAATCCCGGGATGCGGCATCCCTACTTGCAACTATGATGTCTCTTTAGCCCTTCGTATTCAATTACTAACAGACTGGTAGAGCAGAGCAAGAGAATGCTTTGATTATCGAAACTATAACTATGTACAAAATCATTTTTGTACAAATCATGAGGTCTTCGCAATCACATTGCATTTGAAGTTTATAACGTAGATGGGAACTATTTATTTTCCTGACAGTTAAACTTATCTTTTAGACTAGAAATGAATTTGTCTGAATATGGAATAAATAATGTTGCTCTGTAATATTCCTTTGGGCTCTCTGTTTCTATATATGAGCGATACTTTTGAGTTCCTACTCTTCTGGAAAGTTCAGGGCTGATTCCAAACAAATTAGACATTGTAGGAACCTCTTGATTCAACTTTTCAAATTCAATGTCCACATTTCGACGTATTGAATTTAGTCGATTTATAAAAAAAATTAATTTGGTTATAAGCTTTCACAATATCTAAATTTAATGATTCTATGTATTTTGACAACTGGTAAATAAAATTCAAAACAAAGCTCCAAATTGCCACATAACAACCTAAAAAACAATATATAATAATAGTAACAAAACTTCTGTCCATAAAAATTTTAACCATCATGAAAACCCTTTTTGGGTATGTATATTTTAAACGACAGTCAAAAAAGAAGAAAATAACTTTTTTATCATTAATTACATTTGGAGGGCGGCTCATAGTTGAACCGCACCAAGTCATAAAATATAAGAATTTTAAAAACTAATGCGAAATTTTCCGCAATGTTTAGCTTTATTCACTTCTTTAATGGACTAGGTCAGAAAGTGTTTCGTTCCCAAGGTAACGGTAAAAACCCTAGTCAATGGCTCGAAACTAAATCGAACCAAGTCAGGGTGATTCACTTTTCATCAATGTGAGCACGTGTTTATTATACCCTCCACTCCAGTGTGCAGAGGGTATATATAAGTTTGTCATTCCGTTTGTAATAATTAGAAAAAAAATTTTGGACCCCATAAACTATATATATTTGTGATCCTTATAACAACCGGAGTTGATATAGCGCTGTCCGTCTGTCCGTCTGTGGAAATCACGATGACGGCATCAATCAGGCAGCTAGGGTGCTCGTTGACATAAAAAATGATTCATTAACATCCTGAAAAGTTTGCTGTTTAAAATTGTCCAAATCGGTTGATTAGGGTCCGATATTTGAATGAAGAACTAAAAAAAGTCTTGAAAAAATATAATTTTCTATGTTGTTCTTGTCACGATCTCGCCCTGAATAGTGCAGCTACGGTGATCATTTTTAATGAGAATGATTCACCAAATTCATGGGAAGATTTCTATTTCAAAAATCATTAAAATCGGTGGAACAGGTACAGGGAAATCTTTGCAAAAGTAAAAAAAAAATTAAAAATATGATGTTTCTATATTGTTCTTGTTGTTATTCTAAATGTTGTGTTGTTGTCATAGCTGGACTTGTTGTTTTTGCGGTCGTTGTGGTAATAATATAATAAAAACTAACCCTTTGTACATATTTTTATTAACTCTGGTAGAAAAATTTAAAAGTTTCCATTGCTTTGGCATCACTCTAAAAATTTGTTAGATCATTTCTGTTATTACCATGAGCCTGCCTCCAAAATTTCAAATCGAATGGCTCACGGAAAATTGATTAAAATCGATCCAAAATGTTTTCGACAAGCAGACACTACGAGTTAATATAAAGGGAGTAAAAATTCACCAGCATCTAAAGCAAATAATACTAAAATACCTAGTTGTTAATAAAAAAAAACAATGTAAATTTAGCAAAAAAAAAATTTTATGTATAAATTTATTAAAAGA
The DNA here is from genome assembly GCA_963682025.1 of Cordilura impudica. NCBI lineage: Eukaryota > Metazoa > Arthropoda > Insecta > Diptera > Scathophagidae > Cordilura > Cordilura impudica. The sequence goes on from OY821519.1 coordinate 139,897,033, forward strand.
GAAAAACACAAAAATAACGTTTGATGTTGTATTTTTTGTGTGTAATATTTACATAAACATATTAAATAATACAAAAAATATAGGTATATTCTATATTCTATATATGTATATCCATAACAACTGCATGTTAGAAATAAATCGGTATATTATTTTATTAACATAAAATTCTGCAATATTTTGTTGTGGGGAAAATACATTTCTTTTGCATTAACAGAGTATCACTTCATTTTGCTCAGCGTGACTATGCCACGGTAGATGGCGCCACAATTTTTGTTCTAATTAGCTTTGCAATATATAGTTATTTCTATTTTAACATGAATGTCAATATTTTCAAATAGTTATCATAGAGCACAATGTTAAGAGTATACACGGACTGGTCTTTATTTCATACGTTTTTTCATTATTCTCTTACAAATATGAACATAAGTTTGGCATATTAACTTTTTGTTGTCTGTACAAAATAGAGTTACCTAGTTATCAATGAGTTTTTTGCTTTCAAAACAATTCGACATAGTTATATAGAAATATTAATCTGCTTTACCTACAAAATATCTGATTGCGATTACATCTAACTTTTAAAAATTGTTTATAATTACTAAAGCATTATAATTCACATAAATGCAAAATTCCACTTTTTAAATTTTCCATTCAAATTTAAGAAAATATCAATTCTAAAAACTGGAATTAAAAATTTCCAATTATAAATTACAATTAATTGAATTTCAGAAAATCATATCAAACGTCGGAAATTATAATTTTAAATTTAGAAGACATCAATTGCATCTTTAATATATAAATTTTATTCGTTAAACACAAATTGAAATTCCAAAAAAAAAAACACCAAATACCTATGTTTACATTTAAAAAATTTTTACATTTAAAAAAAATATTGACATTCAGGAGAAATTAATAGCTTTTCAGTACCGCGATTCAGTAACTTCTTTTAACGATAGTCGAATCGTTAAAAAAAGAAAATTGCAAAATTATCAGTAAAATTTTTAAACGATATTCGCTATTGTTAAAGTCAGCTGCTGTTGTTATCTAAACGTCAACCATTTTTGTGTTGTTTGTTCAATCGATAAAAACTTAAATTTTTGGGTTGAAATGTCGTCATACATAAATAAAAATCATAAAATAGTGAAAATATTTTGCTTTTATTAAAAAACTTTTTTATATAAATAAAAAAATTAAATAGCATATTCAATTCATTATTTCATTTTCAAATAAACAGAAATATTAGTAAAAAAATAAAGATATTAAACATAAAGATAAAATCATCCTGTCAAACACGAAGTAATTTGTTTTTTTCTATTCTTCTTTGTGTTTTTCGCTTATTTTGACAGAGATGCCACTCGTTTACAATTTAAATAAATAGATTGGTCGACTGTAGTTAAGATGTATGTACTTAGTGAATCACTTAATCCTTAGTGCAAACAACAATAGCTGTCGATATATTTTGCGATTGTCGGATCGTTGAAATTTACAGAATCACACTACAGAAAACATTAATTTAAATTCAATGCATTTTAGAAAACGTCAAATGATATTTAAGAATTGCGAACATAAAAACTGTTACATAAATAAACGCAATTTGATGAGAATGTTATTTTTTATATATAAATTTTCAAAATTTTTTTTGGATGAAAATTTGAAGTTTTTCAGAAAATAAAGATAAAAAATTATTTTATTTAAAATGTTTGGGACATTTGGTTTTTTGCGTTTGGCATCCCTAATTTGAATATTTATTATTATAAATTTATTCTCTGTGTTTTCCAAATATGGCAATATATTAATAAAAAAAATTGAGAGAATTTTTTTTGGTTATTATATTGTTACTCCATCCGACCTATATGGCCCCAATGAAGAAATATTTGGCCAGTTAAAAGAAACTATATAGCCATCTCCAATTAGCACGATTTAATGCATATAGCCACCCTACACAACCATTACCTCTGCAATGGAGGTTAGGGCGAGCTATTTAATTAGCAAAAACTAAATTAAACGAGAAGTTATGTCATATAACCGGAAACGCATGGATATAGCTACATATATAACCTAAATGCATGCCAATCAGCAACCACGATGACCAAAAAGCAAACACCGAAATAAATCAGAAATAATAGGAAAGACGAAAACCAACCCAAAGAATTTGCTGAAATAATTTGGTATTAAGTTTAACAAATTGTTTACTTTTTCAAATATTTTGTTTACATTTATTATCAATACTCAAACCGAGGTGGAGGGTATCAAAGATTCGGCACAGCCGAATTTATCACTCTTACTTGTTGTTATTAAGTTTTCAATATTAAAAGAAATCAGTGTTAATTTGAAATTGAAAGTGATAAGAGCTAGGCACTTTTCCCCTAATAAGGAAGAGGAATAATTTCCAACGCCGGAATCATCGGTCAGTGTTAGTTTTGTTAATCTATATGGTTATTAAACATTTGCGTATTAAATTAAATTGGTTTTATTAATTTTTTTTCTCTATTAATGGTTGTAGGAAATGTGGCTGAAGCACCTGTGGCTGGGCCATCATCTGCATCTGTGGAACCGCAGGATGAATCATTATTACATCTGGGAAGGACAAAACAAATGAATCCGGCAAAGTGTAAAAGGAATCTCAGTAGGCTTGGCTGTAACAGTGGAAAAGGATACACAAATCAAAAAGGTCTGATAATTTCTGCAAATCGTGAATCAGCCCAACAGAGAATTAGTTTTTACATCATTTTTAAACTGGCAGGAGGAAATGTCTAGGAATGTAAATTTTTTTTTTTAACTTTTCAAAATAGTTGGGGAAGATGCCTGGTACGGGAGGAGGTATTTGCAACGATTGATGGCCGTAGTAAAAATTGAAAATAAAATAGACGGTAGTGGCATTATCGTACTTATTAAATCATTCCTAGCTTATCAGAGCGATTATAGCAGAAAGAATGATCCAAAATGAAAATATCTGGACTTGCATTTGAATATTGGCTTTTGCCGATAATGTATGCAGCAAGAAATTTAACTTACATTTTAAGCCTCCGAATAAGGATACCTGCCGAATTTGTGATGAGCTTCACATGAAAGTTAAATTCGGTAACAGCGGAGATTCTAAATTAATTTTGCAAAAGGAATTTCATGTAAAAAGAGCACAGCAGGCACGAGACTCACTGAAAATGGAAGTGTCTTCAGATTAGTCCTATATCTGTACTTACGACCTTCATAAAGCATTGCCTTTTCCAAAGTTATCAACATTAGTTGCTTATTTTAAACGGAACATGTATGTTTATAATTTAAGAGTTCATTCAATGTGGAATGCGACTGCATGCCTAAAATAATCTAACCCACTTGGCTACAAGTCTATGGACAGAGTTTCAGATTGATCGGAAGAGGGGAAGGGAGGTTTTAATCTCTCCGTGTCTATGTGTGACTATGCGCGACTGTGCTTGACTACATCAAAGTTAATTTTTTTCACGGCAAGTCTATCGACCAGGTTTCAGATCGTTTGGATAAGGGGAAATTGGTTTTAAAGCACTGCGTGACTGTGCGTGATCAACCCAAAATTAATATATAGACACAGCAAGACTATGGGCCAAATTTAAGATCAATTGGATGACGGGGAATGGGTTGCCCCATGGCAGACAGACAGACAGACCGAGAGTATGAGTCAAAAGAAAGAGAATAAAAAACATTTGCTGAAATATGCCACGGATTATAAATACACACATTGTGGGTACCGAATTTATTGCCAACAGAATTGCGATAATGCTAAGAACTGAATTTCGGGTTTACTACAATTACAACTATATTGTCTTAACAGTAAATATTTTATCATAATAGGAAATTTACAGATGCTATTAAATTTCTGTTAATGCAATCGAAAATACAGTTGTTCCACTTTAGAACAATTCGGTTGGCAAATATTTTTTCTGTGTGTACATAAACATAACAAATTAAGCCTCTCCTTACTTTAATTAGTTGGGTCAACTGACATAAATGTCGAAATAATACATCTAAAGTTCATGGGTCTGGCCACTATTTTTGGCAAACGATGCTGATTTTGGTGTAATTTAAAACCGAAGCAATAAACAACAATTGATTTAGTTTTATACAGCCGAATTCATAACCAAATTTTAGCAACCGCATATACATCGCACACAACGAGCTGCTTACTAGAATACCGATTAAGCCAAGCAGTAATTTCGCACAGAGTTTATTCATAACCAATTTTATGCTGTCGAATAAAAGTTAAAATATCAACTCTGAATTTTGTGACGCCATTTATTTTTATGCAAATAGGTTGGAATTCATCTCATGTTTAGCAAGTGTTTGAAAGTTCTTTAGAATGAATTTAACAAGTGCATTATAAATAACACACTTGCTAAGAGACTGCTAAATATTGGTTATGAATTCGGCTGATAGTGACTGGATTGAAATTATCAAACGTGCTAAAATTAAACGCCCACTATACGAAGTAATAGAAATGGAAAGAAATGAATTTCTATCAACTAATATTTTAGAAATAAATATAAGAATCGAAAAAAGACAGTTGATGGGCACAATTTTCCATGGATCAATAACAATTTTAAATTTAAGGAAACACTCAATACAGAAGTTAGATTTGATGAAGGAAAGGAATCTCCTCGAAATTTACAACAAACTAAACTGTACCCAACTCGTCGTATAATTGATTTACTTAAATTTATTCTACCCATTTACCACAGTTTCTATAAGAATCTAGCAGTCAAACAAGATATAACAACGGACAGCATTAGGACCAGCCATCAGTTAATTTGTTGAATATATGAATTCATTTTTGTCAAAAGTTATACCGACTTTTATTTTCCTAAAACATGGCAATGGTTGTCAATAAAATTATTATTCGGAGTAAAAATTAACCACGTCATTTATTTTTTTTTTTTGGAAAATTTGTGAAAAAAATTTTCAAATGCAGTTTGTAAAATTTATGTCATTAAACAATTTTGAGAATAAACTTTAAAACTTTTTTTAGTATAACTGAAATATTCATTCCAGAAATTAATGGCAGCTCATTTACTCAACTTAAAAATACCTTTGAATTGTCTTCTCCTGACTTGGTTCGCTTCAGTTGTGAGCTCTCCATTTGTATTTTCCAATTTAGTTAAATGGTTACAAATAAATGACCTAATATGTAAACAAATTAGTTAAATTTTATTACAATTATTACAGAATTGAATTTTATGAAAAGGAATATTTATTTATTTATAGTCAATTTTAATGAGTTCATTTAGTTGCAAGATAAAAAAGAATTAAAAGAATTGCATACAAAAATTTTGAGAAAAGACAATTCTGTGGTTTTCTGGAATAACCGCGTATGTCATAAAATCAAAATGTTCAGGAGAGGTAAAAAACGTTTTATTTGAAATTATAGGATCGATATAAAGTTTTTAGGACTTTTTATTTAACAGTCCTGTAGATATGGGCAATAAATATTTTAAAAAAATTTTGAGTCAAAAATCTTAAGAGGAATAGATCCTAGAGAAGGACGAAAAAACAATATTTAAATTACACTTAAAGTGTGTGCAGATAAAACAACTTATGTCGACAAATGTCGTTTTCTTTGAAAAACAAAACTACCAGTGCAACTACACATTTAGACATAAGTTGTTGTTGCTTGAAAAATTGATTTTTTTTCGTCAACAGAAAGTTAACGGGACTTAGGGTGAAAATATAAAACGTATCAAGAATAATAGTAACAAAAAATAACAGAAATAAACACACAAGTTTTTATAAGTGGTTATAAACTGAAAAATAATCCAAAATTATTTTGCATTTTTTTTCATTAGTAACAACGTACGTCGCTATATGTCGTTTTCTGAGAAAATAATTTGTCAGCGATCAATCGTTGGTTGACATACGTCGTTAGTACTGCAAATTAATTTAATAAACATTTAAGTTCCGTCGTTATTTAAAGAAAAACTCAGAAATGGTCAACATTTTTTAAAAAAAAATTTAACACATGTAAAGAGCGTTAAAAATTAATATATTTGGCATCGTTAACTCAAAACTGACAAAAATGGACATACGTGGTTATTCCAGAAAACCACAAAATTATGGGTTGAAAAAGTATCATTTTTAATATTTCATAAAACGTCTAGGCCCACTAAAATTCCTAATTTAAATTGGTAGTATTCTTTTTCTTTATTCTTTTAATAACGTAAACATTCAAGAAATATGTATTTTGTCCTCGCCTCATATTTTTTTAAATACATAGAAAATTTACCAAAATTTTTAAATATGGGGGATTTCATGTCAAGTGCACCAACTTTTGAAACCGATGTCTTCCGATCGGGATGACATTTGCACCAAGGTTAGTCCTATTGGATAGTAGTTTAGACACAATTTTTCAACAAGATCGGTCCAGATCTCTCTGAGTTAGAGGGGATCAAAATTTGACATTTTGGCCAAACAGGTTTCTATTCTCATCCATGTAACTTATTACCTATTGTTCTTAGAAAATTTTCTCCTAAAGAGTTTAGATAGCTATTTATTCAATATTTCGGAAAAAAATACTTTAAAAAAAAAAAATTTGTAGACTTTTTTTTTGCTAAATTAAAGCATTTTTTGCCTTTTTTTCAAAAAGGGCATTTATTTTTATTTTTTTTTTTCATAAGAAGGCTTAGGATTTGTTCTTTAAGAGCTTTTTGGTCGCTTAGTGGGATGGGAGTGGGATATCTATCAAAATAAATGTTTTGTAACTCAAGACAACGGTTTTTCAATTTTTCACAAATGCACTATATTGAATTTTTTCCTATTTGTGTAAAAAACCTTACAAATAAAACTTATACTGAGAAACTAAACAAATTAACCTTTCCGAAGGTATGTAACATACCTTCATAACATAACAGAAGAAAATGGTTCTCTGAAACCTGAAGGAGTTATTTGCAATATTTCAATCTGAACACGAGGATGTTAGAATTGTCTTCACGAAATTAACCCAAATGAGGCCAAAACATTGCGTTTTGGCAGAAAGCAGCGGAACTCATACAGTATGCGTTTGCATTTACCATGTAAATCTTAAACTGATGTTGAACGAAATCTACTTAAAGTATTTAATAGATGATTCGGCGGAAGATTTACACGATTACCGCGATTGCCTTAAATTGACTATGTGTCCTAATGCAACAACTTCTTGCCACTTAGGTGAATGTACCAATTGCCCGAAAACCACTTTCATCAAAGAAAATTTAATCAACTCTTTAGATCGAGAATATATAGAGGAGGTCAAATTTGATTCTTGGATTCAGACTGACAGATGCACATTGAAAACAATCATTTTAAATGTGGATGATTTTGTGGAAGAAATGTGTACAGGATTGCTAAACTTGGGAAACCATGACTTTTTAGTCAAAGAGCAATGGTCATTCTTCAAGGATTTGAAGATACATTTGAAGTCTGGTGAATTCTATAAATATGAAAACTATAAATATGTTTTTCAGGATGCCATACAAGCATTCCACTTCAATAACAACCATGCAACTCTACTCACAGTAGTTATTTACTACATGAAAGATGAAAAACTGGAACACAAAAGTATGGCAATCATATCCGACGATTTAAAACATGATACCGTTGCAGTTTATGAGTACCAAAAGAGAATACTAAAATTTCTAAAATCTAAATTTACACTAAAGAAGGTATACTACGTTTCGGACGGCCCATGAAAAAGATTTTGGAATGCCAGCTGAGTGGCATTTTCATCCTACTGCTCATGGTAAAGGAGCATGTGATGGTATTGGAGCAAACCTTAAAAAGAAATGCAGCAAAGTATAGCCTACAGTGCTCTCATCAAGATCACATCTCAGATGCGACCGCTTTATTCCATTGGGCAAAGAATTATTGTAAAGAAACTAAAATAGTTTTTATTAGCAAGGAGGATCATCAGGAAACATTGAAAACACTGAAGAGCAGATTCGATGCTGCGGTAACAATCGATGGCACCGCTGAATACCATGCTTTTATACCGCTTGTCGATGGAAGACTCAAGTTGAAAAAGTTTTCTGCCTCTATTCAATGCGATTTCTTTCCAAAGACAACAAATAAACCAGCAGCGAAATCAACAGCTGAACCTAGTAACGCCAAGAAAGGATTGACAAAAAAACGCAGTAAATAAAGGCGACAAAAAAGCTGGATGAAGGACTGGGTATTTAAAAATTTACAAGACTTAAATACTTCATCAGCTACAATAAATTAAGTATAAAAATAGTTATGATATAAATGGATCTAATGCAATTAAGATTAAATTTTAATAAATTATTTATCTTTTTATTTTTAATATTAATATTATTATACATTAATTTAATTATTATTAAAAATAAATAAAAAATAATAATTTTTCAACATTTCTATAGAAAAAAAGCAATTTTTTCCTGAGGTTAACATATTCTGAGTATTACAGTATCGAGGGTATAAAATTTTAGTTAGGTATGTTATATACCTTCGGAAAGTTTAGGGTCTAGTTTCTCAGTATAAGTTTTATTTGTAAGGTTTTAGACACAAATAGGAAAAAATTCAAAATAGTGCATTTGTGAAAAATTGAAAAACCGTTGTCTTGAGTTACAAAACATTTATTTTGATAGATATCCCACTCCCATCCCACTAAACGACCAAAAGCTCTTAAAGGAAAAATCCTAAGCTTTCTTATGAAAAAAAAAAAAAAAAAAAATGCCCTTTTTGAAAAAAAAGGCAAAAAATGCTTTAATTTAGCAAAAAAAAAAGTCTACAAATTTGTTTTTTTTTTTAAGTATTTTTTTCCGAAATATTGAATAAATAGCTATCTAAACTCTTTAGGAGAAAATTTTCTAAGAACAATAGGTAATAAGTTACATGGATGAGAAGAAACAGCTGTTTGGCCAAAATGTCAAATTTTGATCCCCTCTAACTCAGAGAGATCTGGACCGATCTTATTGAAAAATTGTGTCTAAACTACTATCCAATAGGACTAACCTTGGTGCAAATTTCATCCCGATCGGAAGACATCGGTTTCAAAAGTTGGTGCACTTGACATGAAATCCCCCATATACTAAATTAATACACAGGTGGTGTAGCCAATATTTTTATTTTTTGGTTGCTTTTACGTGTCTTTACCCAATAGTTACTTTTTTTTTTTAAAGCCTAGTTCCGCGAAGCCGAGTGGTTTGTCCTCTGGTGGGAATCGAACCCACGACCCCCGCATGATAGGCGAGCACGCTATCTACTCACCTACCGGGGCGCTTATATTATGTTCTTTATTTTATTGTTAAAAAGTATTTCTTTCCACTTTCTTTAAATATATTTGACAAAATGCGTGCCCTTTTTGAAAACTAATGATTTATACAATTTTGATGCCATATTTAGACACAAATTAAGGGTATGTGAGGCACAATGGCTATAAATAGCGCTTGGATATGTTTGTCTTATTATGGCTTGAACGCCGTACAGACATATTTGCGGACCGTCATACTCTTATCCTCTCAACATATTCAAAATAAAGGCCTGGGTTTTTGACTGTCTCAAGTAAAGTTTGTGATATTTATTGTCCTGTTATTCCATTTATATCGGCAAAATTTAAAAAATATTCTTTAATTTGAATCGAACTTTTGTCAAAAAATCTAGAGCACAATGTCAACTGTTTTTTTCCAGTGATGTCAGTCGTTTCATCAGCTAGTATCGAAAAAAATCAGCATCGTTTAATTCTTAGGGCCATTATTACAACTTGCCAATAGCTAAAGCTAGGATGTTATCGGGCAGATTATTAGATTTTCGTTATTACAACTATACTTTAAGCTAAAAGTGACCGATAAGCTAAAGGGAAGATACTGTTGCCTTTAACTTTTAACGTGAGGTTTATGTATTTAATATTGCCACATTTTCTGACCTATGGAGACGAAATTCGCATCAATTTAGTTTTGGAAATAAATTTATTTATAGATACTTAAATATATGCTTGTATATTTTTAAAAATTTTTATTACACATTTACAACAATTATGCAACTTATAATAAAGGTTTTTGGTTTTTATTCGATTGTTTTTATTGTTTATTTGCGAACAACTAATGGAACGTTGCCACTATGTATTTTGATAAATCAATTCATTTGGTCAGACGTAATCGGTGTTTCCTTTGGTGCTGCCACAATATCAAAAATATTAATTTTATTTTAATGGGAAGTTGTAATAACGAAAAGAAGTTAAAGGTAACTTTATTGTTCACTTTAGCTAAAGTTACCTTTAACTAACATTTACTTTAAAGGCAAGTTGTAATAATGGCCCTTAGACAATGTTTTTTGATTTTTTTCCAATTATTTTTGTAAACGGGTATAGGAGGCATTGCTTAGTGTTTTTTTAAACTATTTTTTAATAACTAGCAGATTCCAGCATTCGAGTGCATTTCTAGGAAATTCTAGGAAATTTTATTCTTTCATTTAATAAATTTAATAAGACAATTCACAATTCAACACTGTTTAAATATCGATTGCGTTATTGGTTTATGTCCAAAATTATCTTTCAATTTAACGCAATTATTATTGTGAATGAAGAAAACAAACTAAGTTTTTATACAAACATATTAACAAATTTTATAAACACACACATAGCATTGTATAATTTTACGTGTGTGTTGTAGCAACGTTATATGCATTTTACTCCAAAAAATGTCAAAATTTAAATATCTGTAAATCTGTTGGACAGCTAAAAAGAAATACCTTACAAATGAGATACGTTTGGTCAAAATCGGGAGAAAACTTTTTAACAAATCATCGGTCACAAGAAACCGTCTTACCTATTTATATTATAGACTCATCACCTTTTGCCCTATATCTCAAAAGAGCTCTAAACTTCCCATCATTTTCGATCGGTTCTTCAACTGACAAGATGCTTACTATTAATTAATTAAAGGAAATTTCGAAGTTAGCTCTAGTTTAGGATATTATTGTAATCAATATTCGAAAATAAACTATTTATTGTAAACCTACTTACATGTTTTGCCATAAAAAACATTTTTTGAATTAAGGTCTATATTTTATAAAAAAAAAAAACGTAATGTTACGATTGAAATTTGCATGAGAGATTTTAAAGTGAATTTGAAAAATTCGAATTTTTCTATACAAATTCAAATCGCAATTCAAACCCAAAAGATACAAACTGAGGGAGGTAATGGTAGCTTTAATATTTATAAAACTAAAATATTGCATCGATTACAATTGACAATAATAAATTTAAATTTCTTTACGTTTTCATAACTCGAAATAAATTTTGGTAATCAATAATGTTCTCACTATAAAAATAATATTAGAATATATTTAATCGCGTCGCCCTGGCTACGCCCCTGGAATTCGAAATACGTGTGTTTATCAATTAATCTTTATTCCAAAAATTCTTAAATCTTTTCAATAAATAGAACGTATAGAAAAACTCAAAAAATAACTCATTTAGTGGAAATGTAAAATTTCAGTAACAATTCGAAAAATTAGTTTTCCATCCCTGCATTATAATATACAAAGAGGGTGTAATGATATTAACATTAAATTATTAGTAACCACTAATTTTGTTATAAATTTAAAAACATTTTTGTCAGGTTTGCAACTCTTTTTCATCACTGTTTCCTGGACTGAAAACACAATCTTTAGATATGGCATTTGTGTTTAGTGTTCATTAATACACCTTGAAATTGGTAAAGTTCATTAGGTCTACATAGTGAAACCTCTGTCATGTATTTGTTAATTTTTTTTTTTTTTTTGTTCGACTTCGATTACTGTAGCTGTTAATGCATATTTTTCCACATTTGTGGATCCAGGTGTTTAAATGACATGACTCCTACTCCAATGGCTGTAACCAAAATAGCAACAACAATAAAACAAGCACAATTACAACAGCGACAACAATAAACACTGCAGACAATTGGAGGCTGCTCTACTGCTGCAACGAGTGACAACACGAGAAATATGGAAAAAATTCTTGTTGCATTGCGTTAACTGATTTCTTCTAAATATCTATGTGTTCAATTTTTTTTCTTGTTGTAGTCAACAATAGCTACCAATGCCTAGATTTTCATTGGTAATCTAGTCTTGGAGAGACACAACAGAGTCAAGCTCAAGAACACACCTTAAGTATTTGTTTTTTTTTTCTTCAGAATACAAAAACAACAACAAAATCAACGTGTGGCTGGTAAACTTCAATAAGTTCACATATGATCAGAGACATTCTATATTAACTGTTCCGTCTGTCTGTCTGGTTTATTTGTGCAAGCATCCATTTATGTATTTGTGCATTCATTTTGTTCGTTTAATATGTTGGAAAGAATAATTTCTTTAATTAGGATTTTAGACTTGATTTCCTGTATAAGAAGACCTAGTTTTATAATTATAGTACAATATTAAATGTGTATCAATGGTAAGCAATCATAAAGTTTTATCTAAACTTATGTATAGTTTTCATGTGTATAAATATTAAATCCAAAACAAAAGGAAAAGAAGAAGATCTTTGAAATATTAAACAAAATATTTTAAAATGCATTGATTTGCTATTAATTTTTTTTCTCTTTGCAAAATTTGTGCATGTCATGTGTTTCCTTTTAAATATTCCGTGCGTAAAATACATGAATAATGTTATATGCAATTTTGTTTAATTAGAACATGTTCTATTTCGAAATGACAAAGCATCAGATGCCGGCTGATAAAAATCAGCTGTTCTAAGCAAACAAAAGTTATAGATGCGACCAAAAAATGCAACGTTGGGTTAAATGATCTCTTAAAGTGTGCCTTTGATAATAACGGGATCCAATCCACCTCACTCTTCTGATTTTTTGTTCTCTATAGTTGCAAACCAGTTGAAGTTACTATGTCAAAATAATTCAAAATGCTTTTCTTTATTTAATGAAGTAAGTGATGTTTCTATGAGAGCAAAAATTGCAACTGCTTGTATTTAAACATATGTATTATAATTTCTTATAAACGGTACTTAAAACTAATATTTTGTTGCGTATCCTTTATTTACTATTGCCGCTTGTAATCTAGAAGGCAGAGAATAAACAAAGGATGTGATGGTGTTAAGGATATTTTGTTCCATTCTGATTTCAAAATTAATTCCAATTCATTTAGATCAGATTTACAAACTCCTATAGGTTAATTATGGGGTTTAGATCAATCCAAAACATGCATATAATTTCGTTTAGAGTGAGGGGCCATTTTCACCCGAAGGTGGAGAAGCATGTGTTGTCCAAGTATTTCACAATATTTATTTGTGTTCATAATTTGATCACTAGACCGACACCGTCATGAGAGACTACAGCTATAAGTACATCCATAATCAAAAGTATTTACACAACAAACATTTTTTTACATGTTCAAATAATGAGCTTTTTGTTGTTGTTTTTGGAAGTAAGTTGCGAAAAAAAAGTGTTGCTGTTGCATAGCTTGATCTATGCAGAAGCGAATTAAAGAGAATTGGAAAAGATAACGATTCATTCAACAAAAATAGAAGCAAATGTACTGATGCTTAACAGTTGTCAAAAGTATTTACTCACATTTTATTTGCGTCAAAAGTATTGACACAAAACTTTAATTTGATAATATTCCTTTAATTTAATTAATTATAAAAAAATTTTTATGGATACTTAATTAACATGAACTAATATTTAGTAACGCCGCCTTTGGCACCAATAACTTTTTGCAACCTGGCTGGAATTGATGCAATCAAGTTGCGGGAAAATGCAAGAATCAATTTCGACCAAATGTCCCTTATCTCAACTATGGTATCATCTCGTTTTCGATCTTGATCAATAATCCTCTGCTGTTTTATGAAGTCCCACACATCTTCAATGATATTAAGATCGGGACTCTAAAAACGCCAAGGAAGAATTGCTTTATTCAAATCATATAAAAAATTTGTAGGTATCCATCCTTTATGACAGTCATTGGTTGGAAAGAGCCTATTTACTGACGGAAAGGCATGGCCATTTAAAAGTCCAATATATCCGGACTGATTTAAATTGTCATTTATCGGTACCAAATCTCGAAATCCATGGAGATCAACAATTGGAAAAATTTGAATCCACAGGCACAGTACAAAATGTTCCCGTGCCAGTGAGACAAAGAAGTGCCCGTAGTGTCGAAAATATTGCTGCCGCTGAGGCTTCAGTTGAAAAAAGCCCAAATGTGTTTCTCACACGTCGTTCTCAAGCGTTGGGCATCTCTGTGGCGAATTTTGCGAAAAGATCTTGGCCTATATCCTTACAAGATCAAATTGACGCAAGAACTGAATCCGCTTGACCACCAGAAGCGTCGTATGTTCGTGAATTGGGTTGAGCAACAACTTGAATATGATTCGGATTTTCATCGAAAAATCATCTTCAGCGATGAGGCTCATTTCTGGCTGAATGGCTTCGTCAATAAACAAAATATGCGTTATTGGTCAGACAGAAATCCACACGTACTCCATGATTCATCATTGCATCCCGAAGAAATTACGGTTTGGTGCGGTTTATGGGCCGGCGGCGTCATTGGGCCGTACTTCTTCCGTGATGATCAAGACCGGCACGTTACTGTGAATGGGAATCGCTACCGTTCAATGATAACCGAATATTTTTGGCCCCAATTGGATGATATGGACTTGGAGGACATGTGGTTTCAACAGGACGGCGCCACAAGCCACACAGCGAATGTCACAATCAATTTATTGGAAACCAAGTTTGGAGAACGTGTTATCTCACGAAATGGTCCAGTCGATTGGCCACCTCTGTCGTGCGATTTGACGCCGTTGGATTATTTCCTGTAGGACTACGTCAAGTCTATGGTCTATGCCAACAAGCCAGCGACGATTGATGAACTTCGTACGAATATCGAACGTGAAATTGCTGCAGTATCGGCCGATTTATGCTTGAAAACAGTCGATAATTGGGTTCAGCGTCTGGACTTCTGCAAGCGTGCCCGTGGTGGCCATGCAAAAGAGATCGATTTCCATACATAATGGCATCGAACGTACTTTCACAGGAATAAAGAATTTCATTTATATCCAAAACCGTTTTTGTTTTATTTAAAAAAAACTTTTGTAGCGTTCTTATTGAAAACCCCTTTACTTTTGACGCAAATAAAATGTGAGTAAATACTGTTGACAACTGTTAAGCATCAGTACATTTGCTTCTATTTTTATCAAATGAACCGTTATCTTTTCCAATTCTCTTTAATTTGCTTCTGCATAGATCAAGCTATCCAACAACAATACTTTCTTTTGCAACTTACTTCCAAAAACAACAACAAAAAGCTCATTTAGTTGCATATGTAAAAAATGTTTGTTGTGTAAATACTTTTGGCTATGGCTGTATGTGGCATAAAATTAATGATTCCATTTTAAACTAATCGCTTCTTATCTCACACTATAATGGATGCCCCGCCAAGTTTGACTCTTGGTAACTGATATCTAGGAGATTATCTTTTAATAGATGCTCTACGCATGAATTAAATACCCCTAGCCAGTGTTCACTTATGTTCACCTATGCTGATACCGCTTCGCCAAGCACTTCCTTTTCATGACTCTATTAATGAATGGTTTCATTGCCAGTCGTCTTGCAGGGAAATTTTCTTTCTTTCATCTATGGCGCACAGTGTGAACTCCAATAGAGATTCCAATATATTCATTTGTAAAACTTTAAACTGACATCGTTCCTTTTTGACCAGTTTTAACATCTAACGGACTTGATGCGTAGTATATTTTCGTAGACGATCAAAACATTATATTCATTCTACTGAAATCGTAATGCAAGACGGAATGCAGTGGATTTAGCTATGCTAAAAGCAGTCAAATTTCATCATAGATTCCCTTTTCTCTAGTCATTAATAATAGCTATGTTGCTATCAGTTGACAGCTAATTCGAAAGCAAAGTTAGTATCGTAGAAACTTTTAGCACAAATTAACTTACTTTTACTGTTAGTTCATTACGTTGTATTTTTTAGCTCGCTAAAACTTAAAAGGAATGCTATTAATTTGAAGAAATGAATTTGTTTTCGTTATTTTGAAGCAGATACGTTTAAAGATCATATGGGTCAGCGTTGCATTTTTATGCTCGTAACTGTATGTCAGGCGCAATTACATGTGTCTGCAAAAATTATGAATCGTCTGTAAAACGCAAATTTTCGCATACATGGGAGGCAAAAGTGTCATTATATGTGACACCAAACTGTTGTTCATATATAATTGTATTTCAAAGGTGAGCGGCGCGGTTTTTGTCCCGAAGAACCATCACATCCCCATTTACAAAATAGAATTAACTTTGTGTTCCCATATTTCTTTAACTCAGTTCCTGTTATTGATTGTAGCAAGCGTTTGGCTGTGTGATCAAGTAAAGATTGTAGTTGTACTTCTGCCGAAATTGGTGTGATTGTAATAGTGTCCTTTGATGGCAAACAGTCTATTTTAGCAGCTGTTATGTGATGATATGCTGGATACATATTTGAGCCTTTTTCAATCGCACGCAATCTGAGCTGAATATATTGGTGTTTTGTTAATTTCAAATCCAGAAATAATGCTAATGCCTCCTCATTTGTGAACTGTTTTGCATGGCTCGGAGTTGGTATACTTTTAAGAATTCGCTTTGTTCTCACTGGACTAGCATTACAAGTTTTTTCAATGATATCCACTTTTGTTAATTGGTTTTGTGCTCGTAATTGATGTAGAAAAGATTCTTTTATATTTGTAGAACCAATTTCCTCGTTAAAATTTTTAAGTTTCCGCCTCTTAGATCTATCGCTGCAGTTGTCCAATGATTTGCGTGGTCTTCCAGCCTTATCTAGCTTTGCTGTTTCTCCACCAACATTAAGTTGGCCTTCTAACCAGTTTGCACTTTTATTATAAAACTTTTGTTTACAGTAGTTAACTTCTTTCAATCGTTTTTTTAGTACTTTGACGAAATTAGATAATTGCTCTTGTATTTCGGTACTAGACGAATTTAAGTTTAATTTTATTTTAACGTAACTAAGAACATCTTCCTGGTTTTTGTTTCGAAAATACTCTTCGGCCAGTTCTTTATAACTAAAGTTCTCCATATTTTTCTCAATATTTTTATTTGCGTCTGTTATCACTTTTTATCACTTGCGAATATACGTCCGTACACTTGAAGTATTAACTTATTATTGAGTAATCCCTTATAGAATCCGTCATTTTATACATTTTTAGGTACATGTTATTCACACATTGATCTTTAATTTCATAGCAGGTAGTACTTAAATTGAACAAAACTGCACTTGTTATCCAGACTTCAATATCAGGTAAAACTAATTAGTTTCTCGCCAATATGGGGTGGTTTTTTATCTTTAGTGGTTTAGTGCCGCGATTATTGACAAACTTATAAAATTGTTTATGACTTTGGTTGACCCTTAAATTTGACAACAGGTAAATTAAGAAAGAGATCATTTGTTTACTGTAGAACCTATTGTGATCATTTTATGACTTATTTTTTTGCTGATCAAAACAAAGCCAATAAACCCTTTCGCAGGTATTTTATTTAATTATTTTACTTTTACGTAGTCTAAAGTAAAAAAACAAAATTTTTTTTAGAGTAATTTTTTTAGAGTAATTTCATTAAAATGAAAAAAGTGTTCTACCGGGGGCTCGTGGGGGGTGCAAAAGTATATATAGGGTTAAACAGGATACATTCGCCTTTCTCCGGGTGGTATACGTTTCTTGTTCCCTTACTTCCTTTAGAAGTTCTATTCCACTAAAGTTTAAATTTGAGAAAAATATAGTGGTTTCATAAATATTTCATAACGCCCCTAATATCAAACGTTAGAACTGTGACTACTTACAAAAACTAAAGACTATAATCCTACTAACATTATAAAAAAGACCGCAGGCCAATATCGATGATAGCTTGCGAGTAGTAACCATTTATTTTTGATAAAAAACAAAAAAAAAACACCTTTTGCTGAATTAAAAAAAACAGTTGAGTTTGACAGCATGCCACGCCCACAATTATCAATAGTTTAACCTAATTTTTTGGCTACCTTAATCTGGATATATAAGCTACAAAAAGGAGTAAAAATTTTAAAAATCGATGACAAAAAAAAATTTGACTTTTGGCCAATGAAATCAAAATTTGAGCCACAGTGCGGCGTGGAAAAAGAGCTGCCACTTCGGAATTAAACATTGTTGTTTTGGTAATGTAAAATTTTTAATCCCTTTTTGAATATTAGGAATAGTATTATTCATATTTAAGTAGAATTTAAAATATACTTCTTATAAGCTTTGTTTTAAACCCCTAAAAATACCTAAAAGTATTGTTATGTAAAACATCGAGCTTGTCCCTATTTGTGGAATCGCAACTGGAAAAAAGCTCACGACCTTATTTGATTTTGTTGTATATTTATCGACCTTTTTCTATTTCATAATTTAATTTGTTTCTTTAGAGTTCTCTAAAACAGAATTTAAGGCCGGTAACAATATAAGCTTTTGCCATTGTCTGGCTTACATCTAGTGGAGTTATCGGTAATTAATTTTTTCTAGTGTATATATGTGCCTATATGTATATGAGTGCAATACATTTTCTAGTTCTTTTTGAAGAAAGCTTATTGCAATTGGAGGATATCCACTAAAGTAACTCTTGCATCCTTCCATTTAATAGCAAAAGAACTTTATGTAATGATGCCCTTCATAAGTTAGTTCAGCACAAAGAAAGATCCTTTGTTTTAAAACCCATAATTCTTGCTATATTTATTGATAACTAGGAATATATTTACAATGCTACAACAAACGTTATAATCAATGATGATCCAGGACCGTGAAATTATAGCTGGTATCAATCACATGCTAGGGAATAGATGTATAAAATGCGAGGACTGGCCAAGATGGACTGGAAAGCATTGAGAGGACTAAATGTAAATCCGAAGAAATCAGAGATATTCCTTAACTAGAAACACACAAAAACCTCTGCTTTGAAGAATCTCATTTCTGAGGCAAAATGTTTGAAATTTCGAAAACTGAGCAATGCGAACTGCACATACGAAGTATTTATTTACCCAATTGAGATTCAAGTTATATATGAAGCTGCACTAGCCATGTTTCGACTTAAATCCACCATCAGGAACTAAATACCGAATTCCACACAGCCGCTATAAGCTGATATAGAACCGCGGAAATATTAATGATCAATATTTGAAATACTCTTAAGAAAGTTGGTCAAATGGGTACTTTCTAAGTATTATAATAGAAACGCATTTCTATGCAGATGCATCAATTTTGAATGCTATAACTGGTATTGGTTTTTACAATAGTGACCGTTCAATAGGGAAACACTTTCATCTTCCGGACCATAACTTCGTCTTACAGGCTGATATAATCTCAACTACAGAGTATATTGTAACAATTAGCTTCATCAGATTTAAAAAAATTGACGAACAGTTAAGCGGAAGTCAGAGCGATAGTCTCTGACTATATAAGTTCAACGATAATCGTCAAGTGTAAGGAAGATACTGACAAATACTCCAGAATGGGTAATTTTGCAGTTATTAGGGTCCCAGGACACAGTTCAATGGAGGCTGATGATATTTGGAGCCCTCCATTAAGCAATTGAAATTAAATAAGGCCAATTAACGGGGCCAAGGTCACGGATATTTTATGGCAATAGCCAAACCAGTTGAAAGCTAGGGAACCGCTAAATCTCAACTGAAACGAAATGAGTGAATTTATTTGCATCGTTACCGGTAACTCTGAATGAAAGCTTGGAGCCATATCTCTACAACTGTCTATCATTTTGATTCGGCACCTATACAGAGAAATCTTACCCTTTAGAATGAATTAAAGGTTATATAATCAAGAACTTGGAGGAAATACGTTATTGGAGCCAATATTAAATGGATATGACCTATCTATGATAACTATGTGAGATGGCTCCTCATCTGCAGCAATGGACCGATTGTATTCTTTTCTACTTCATGTTTCTCTAATAATATTTCATGTTTTTTTAATTACTAGCAAACCTAAAATATCTGGAGAAATAATCCGATATTGCATTTATTATTTCAGTACGATCGGTATAGAATTCAAGGCTAGGTAACTGATTAAAATCAGCCTTGCAGTAAGTCTGTTGTCCATCACAATACAATTGTATTTTATAATATACTGATTATAAAGCTTTCTGGCTCGGCTTTTGGCTATCGTAGTCTTATCTGCCGGTCGAACTGGCACTTTCGTGTCTGTGTGCATATTCAGATTATGTTTGTTTTTACCGTGTGGAAATAGTGGCATGTTCAGACGGCAAAATGAACCACTTGATTCGCTCTCTGAATCATGATTGTAAACCCTGGTGTTCAGACGAGTGTTCTTGTTTCATTTTGACGTTTATATTTTATTTTCAAATATTTGAAGATATCCTTCTACACTTTACGTTTCAATATTTCAGTTTTTCCATTTTTTTCCATTTTATACTAGCTGACCCGGAAAACTTCGCTTTGTCCAAAAGCGATTTTTTGATTGAAATAGTTTCGAAATTTTTTTTTATCGAAAATTAGCGACCGTTAACAGAGGACGCAATAATATAATTCAAATACATCATCTTTCGAATTCAGTTGAACTCAATAACTTATAATTATACGGATAGCTGACCCGACGGTCTTCGTCCCGTCCAACATTTGGCGAAAATATAATAAAATATATATATAAAAGTATTAATTAAAAAAAGAATAGAGCAATGATTGTAATCAATTTAATGCTGCACGATATACAACATTTTTTGTTTTCTGTTCCGGAGCGTAAACGAATAGTGTGGATGTTTTTTTTTAACTCGGGATCACGCAACATATAGCTGGCCGTGAGAAAAGCATGACATTTTCAGATTTATGCCGCACACTTCCAGGGACTGTCCTTGTGACTTGTTTATTGTTATCGCAAATGCAAGTTTCACTGGGAACTGAACACCTTTGAACTGGAACGTCAAATCGATTGAAGTCAAGGGAATTCGCGGAAATAAGCATCTCCCTTGAACCGCCCTTTCAAAATCCTTGCCACTATCACATTACTCATTAATTTCGTCACTATAAGTCGTGTTCCATTGCATAGTTTCGGGGAATGAGGATGATAGATCCAACTTTAATTCGAATTAAGAGATTCACCGTAAAGCAGCGTGGATAATGGCTCTGGTGGTGGAAGCAATTTGGCAATTTCACCTTTCCGCCCACGCAATACAATCCAGGCTGTTCTTTCTCAAATTTAACTGCATTGCAATGCTCACAAACGACATACGGAATTGAACCGATGTGTGCGACCTGTATTGAATATTGGGCTCATATCGAAAGGGTACATGCTCAATTTCACCTGAATAATTTGTTGTAGCCAACATTGTCGTTAAAAAATTGCACATTGTGATCTGGCTTCATCACTTTGCGAAGCACAAACTTCTCTTCTTCTCCATATCATTATACTCGGTATATGTATACAATATTTAATCGGTACATTTTAGGGGATGTACCCCGCCCACTAATCCGATCCAGCCTATTTTCGTCAGGTGTACTTACACTAATAACAAATGACGTCACATAAAATATCATGATATTGAGTTATTAATTTTTTTGTAGGTGCCTCGCCCACTGTTCCGATAATACTAAATTTTACAACGGCTACTCACTGCAACTCGCAGCAATCATAGATGACCTCATACAAAGTTGCAAAGCTCTCCCTCCCAGTACTCAAGATATATGATGTTAAAAATTAATTTTGTATGGGAGGTACCACGCCCACTTATCAGATATCGACCATTTTCGGTATGACTATCCATTTTAATAATAGATAGCCTCACACAAATGTACAAAGCTCTAACTCTCATAGTACTCAATATATATGATGTTAAAATGGAATAACCACGTACAGCACCATCTGTTGAGACTTTTTGTACTTTTATTTTTTGCTAAACCTTCGCGTGGCAGTTAAAATGGAATAACCACGTATTGCGCCATCTGTTGAGACTTTTTGTACTTTCTTTTTTGCTAAACCTTTTGGTCCTGTAGTTTTCAAGTTTTAAGCGGATGAACAAACCACGATTCATTTTTATGTATATAGATATATATGTAATTATATACTTTTTGTTTGTTAAATATTTCTATTTATTTTATTGCACAATTTATTTTTTTGTTTTTTTTTTGTTTATATATTTTTGACAGCTAGTTCAGATGAACTAGCGATAATTTCTTATCAAACTTGGAGATGACACTCAATGTTTCTAGGTTCACAACTAGGTTCATTATGAACCAAGTAGATTCACCCTCAAAATTTTGTATGGCGTGAATGAGAGAGCGAACCTCGAATCTTGCTATCCGTGTGAACATAGCATAAGACTTCGTTGTCTCTGTTTTTTTTTTTTTTGACATATCACGAACCGCGATGTTGGAATTTTGTCAAATCGTTGAAAGATTTTTCTCCCAAGTTTTTATTACTAGATCTACTTTTTTTCCGGAGTCGGGTATTCTTTGAATTATTCTCTTATATTCTCCTATATTCTCTTAATTGAACTTCTTGGGACTTCTACATTCCGAGCTACATCACTGCGTTTCGATATCGATTATTGAATACTGAAGGAACACTTTGGCTTATTTTTCGCTTTAATTGTTTTCATTCTCAAAGGTAATAGGTTCATCATAGATTCCACAATTGAAGTCATAAAGTAATTTAATAGCAAAGTTGGGATTTTAGAGACTACCTCAGCCCTTTGAATCACAAGCCTCATAAAAATATTTAATTTTTTATTTAAATATAATATTTATTATCCCGAATAATGTTAAATTCTGAACAAAGTTTATACGTGTGTATTACCTATTAAACCGCTCTAGATTATAACGCAGTTCTTGAAATTAGAAAGTGGAATTAAAGCAAATTGAAAAATTATAATACATTTTATGAATTAATTCTTTAAATGACCTGTTATTGTTGGTTGATTGGATATTTTAAATTGTTCACATATTGCCTCCTTTGTTAAAAGTTGAATGAGTGTTAAAACCATGAATATCAGTTCAATGTCAATTTCGATTCGTCATGCCTTTTGCAGCTGTATGTATGTCTGTCTGGCTGACTATTTGGTTTCTTAAGAAAAAAAAAAATTTTATATGAAAAAGCTCGTCGTATTTGTTTATATTTTGTTTCTTTACTTTTGAAAGAAACGATTTTAAAGCTGACAAAAAATCTGTTTACATAATATAAAAAGGACCACCCATAATTAAAATACAAAAAAATAAAACACAAACATAAAAACTACATGTTTATTTTGGGAAGTGTTTTACGTAAATATCAATACAATATTTAACACATGGACTTAAAAGTTCTTCTCCAATAATCCGTTTGTTTAGAATGCCAGTAATAAAATATTGAAACTGTCATAAAAATACAACTGGAATCATGGTGGGATTTTAAAATTAATTTTATGTTTGGCAGATTACATTTAAATATGGCCAATGATTTTGCTGTTATTTGTGGTATATTTAATGGATGATAATTATGAATGCTTTTAAGTCCTTGATGTTGATTTAACAAATATTGTAGTATTTTATTTTTATCTTCTGACCAATATCCTGTTGTGCTTACCTACTTTAATACATTTGGTAAAATTATTAAGGTTGGCTTAAATTTTAAAATGTTAGGGGACCATACATAAGGAATGTGTTAACGTGATGTCACATTCTGCACATAACTTCGTTCCACCAAATTCACGCATTAGTGTCATATGTCAGTTTCATTTCCATTAATTGTAAATGTCAAAAGTCAAAGCAAAAGGGTTCCTGGTTACAATTAAATTACATTGAAGAACCCTATGTACGAAGAACTCTCAATGCGGAATTCAGCCTGCCGTAAACCAAAAAATTACAAAATATTTCAAATGTTCCCGGGTGAATTGCGATATTTTTTTCTGTTTTCTTTGGAGAGGAATGATACTTGTCGCGCACTTTTTGTCATCAAATTGTTTTACTACGCATTTTTCAATGTGATTACTTTGGTGGCAGTATCCAATCTATATTGCTTTTAGAAGCCATGGAGCCATATTTTTTACTGGACTTAAACATGAAAGTTAGATCATATGGGTATGGTATATATCTGTGGTTTTCTAGAATAACCGCGTATGTCATAAAATCAAAATGTTCAGGGAAGCCAAAAAACGTTATATTTGGAATTATGGGCTCTATATAAAGTTTTTAGAACATTTTATTTAACAGTCCTGCAGATATGGGCAATACATTCTTTATATAAAATTTTGAGTCAAAAATCTTCAGAGGAATAGATCCTAGAGAAGGACGAAAAAACAATATGTAAATTACACTTAAAGTGTAAAACAACTTATGTCGACAAACGTCGTTTTCTTTAAAAAATAAAACTACCACCATGTAGACATAAGTTATTGTAGCTTGAAAAATGGATTTTTTTGTTCGTCAACAAAAAGTTAGCGGGACTTTGGATGAGAATATAACAACGTATCAAGAATAATAGTGACAAAAAATTACAGAAATAAGCACGCAAGTTTTTATAAGTGGTTATACACTGAAAACAAATCCAAAATTATTTTGCATTTTTTTTTTCATTAATAACAACGTATGTCGCTATGTGTCGTTTTCTGAGATAATAATTTGTCAGCGATCAAACGTAGGTTGACATACGTCGTTAGTGCTGCAAATTAATTTAATAAACAAGTTACGTCGTTATTTAAAGAAAAAACTCAGAAATGGTCAACATTAAAAAAAAATTTAACACATGTAAAGAGCTTTAAAAATTAATATATTTGGCATCATTAACTCAAAACTGACAAAAATGGACTTATGTGGTTATTCCAGAAACCCACAGATATAGTAGTTTTGGTTTTAGTTTTTCATTTTCTCATATTTTCTCGTTTTCGAAGTTATATGGTTATAAACATTTGAAAAAAAAAAATGTATTTAAATATTTCTACACATCAGTACAATCTTTGGAAATAGAAACAATTATTTGTTAATTATATTTTTTCCTTTTTTATTTTTGAAATTTTATTCTAGAGAATATCTGTATTCCGAATATATTTACACAATATTCCCATATTGACATATGGGTGGAAATATTTGAATTAATTTTTAGAAATTTTTATATACCTAAAACTTTGAAGTCCCTTAAAAAGAAGAAAAGATCAAAAAATAGAAAACTGAGTACACAGTGTTTCTACATATGATCTGTAGTTTCAAGTGTATATGGTATTTTGCAAGTCCAAAAAAGATCGTATTTTCTAACCCTGATTGAGTATCGTTAAATTTTTTTTAAACTTTATTTTTTTATTTTATTTTTAATTTTATTTATTTATTTCGAAATCCCATACAACAAGACATAAAATCTTATATTTAAAATACATGATTACTACTTGGTACATAGCAGTAAGGAAATTTACCATTGTGTATAATAACAATTAAATATAATAAAAAAAGTTTAATATAAAAATTAATTATTTATTAATCTAATTAAAATAATAAACCAATTAATTATAGAAATTAAAGAGGGCCTTTTTAAATTGCATTGCGTTGCTTATGAACTGAATGTTTGAAGGTAGCAAGTTCTAAAGACGAATTGAATTTAAAAAAAAACTGCCATTCAGATGATAGTGTTCGATGTCTAATTGGTATTAAATCATCTGTTATGCGAGATCGAGTGAACGATATTCTATTAAAAAGATTAGAAGGTTCACGAATATATATAATTTTATGTAAAGAAGTCAAGGTTCATACTATTAGTAAATCACAGAAGCTAACTCCATACATTTTTTTTAAACTGGTGTTATATAATCATACTTCTTCAGGCCATAACCACACTTTAGTATGACGTTATAAGCTTTCTCTATTTTATTGTAACTCGAATAATCACAGCTCGAAAAAACTTCACATCCGTGTAACAAAGTTGGCATTATATATGTTTTTGCAAGTAATAACCGAATCTTAACCGGTATAAAGCAGCTGTGTTTATGTGATCAGTCCACGTAAAATTATTATTAAAAATTATACTTTTAAACTAGTTTTTCACCCAAACCGACTTATTGAAAATTTTTTCAATTTTGTTTTCTTAAAAGTTAAGGTGACTTTCATTTAGCACATAGCATATAGTAAATTGAATTCCATTCAATATTTGCTAAATCAAAAGCTATGACATTATTATGTTTAAAGGTGGATCTGGAAATCAAAGGTAATTTATTAGATATTAGATTAGATTTATGAATTGAAGTATGTGGTAAAGTATAAATAAATTTTCAACATAAATATTTTTGAAAAATTATGTTGAAAATTCTCAAGGATATGAAAGCGTAAAATTTTTTAAGTAAATTATTTAAAATTTTTCGTCCTGATAATTCGAAACATTCATTTCTGAAGATTGTCCTCTTTCATTTGGTAGTCATGTTCACATAAGCTGAAGGGTAGAACTAAATAAATTAAATATATCCTTAAAACTTTGAATCCCTGTAAAAAGGGCTTGATTTTCATCGAAATAGCTTTCATCCTTTTTAGCTTTCATCCTTTTTAGATATTAAATTAGATTTATGAATTGAAGTATGTGGTAAAGTATAAATAAATTTTCAACATAAATATTTTTGAAAAATTATGTTGAAAATTCTCAAGGATATGAAAGCGTAAAATTTTTTAAGTAAATTATTTAAAATTTTTCGTCCTGATAATTCGAAACATTCATTTCTGAAGATTGTCCTCTTTCATTTGGTAGCCATGTTCACATAAGCTGAAGGGTAGAACTAAATAAATTAAATATATCCTTAAAACTTTGAATCCCTGTAAAAAGGGCTTGATTTTCATCGAAATAGCTTTCATCCTTTTTATTGAGTTCCTTTATAAATTTCTGAAATTCATGGAGTTTAATAAGTTTTCAACACCTCAAAATTACATAAAACGTAAATAAAGACCCTAAAGGTATGCCAATCAATTATAGCCAATTTACAAATCAACACAAAAAAAAACTAATTTTTATTACAAACACATTAACAAATTTAATAAACACACACATAGCATTGTATAATTTTATGTATGTGTTAGTAGCAACTTTAAATGCAATTTACTCAAAATAGAGGAAAAAGTTTTAAAATCTGTAAATCTGCAAAACGGCTAAAAAGAAATACCTTTCAAATAATATACGTCCGGTCAAAATCGAGATAAAAGGCTAAAAAGAAATACCTTTCAAATAATATACGTCCGGTCAAAATCGGGATAAAACGGTAGAACAAAACATCGGTCAGAAAAAATCGCCTAGCCTATTAATATTATAGATATCTTATTTATTGTTCTTTTTATAAAGACGAAGCTGGCGTTTTTAATAGAAATAAAAATTCTTATATATTTTATTATTATTAACGTAGAAAAGCTATGAAGATTCCTTCAACATAGCTGGCAATAGAATGTCCAAAGTCAAATCAATGAGAGCTTAAGAGTTATGCGATATTTGAAATAAATAATCAAAACTTTTGTTGGAATTTTTTATTTTTTTAAAATGCTATAAAAATCCAAGTATCAACAACTTTATATCACTTTAAACAATTTATTAAACCAATTCAATTATGCACCAAAATTAAAAGCATTATAACACACTTCAATCCAAATTATTGGCGATTATAATTACAAATTCTATTATAACAAAATATTTTAAATCATAAATGTCTTTAAAATCATTGTGAGAAAATGTTGGTTATTATGACATCAAAATATATTCATATTTGCGACCTGCAGTTTGATTACAAGGCTTACATGGACGAACAGACGGACGGACGGACGGACATCGTTATATCGAATCAATTAGTGATTCTGATTCGATCGGTATAATAAAAGATGGGTCTAGATCAAATATTTTTGCTAGTTACAAACAGCAGCACAAAGTCATTATACCCAAACCACATTGTGGTATAGGGTAAAAAAAAGTGTTTAAAAGGAAACATTGAAAAACAACAACAATTACCACAATTTGAAGGATAATTTTTCTAGATCCGTGAAATGTTAGTTAACTAAAACATCAATATGTTACATAAGATAAGTATGTATGTAAATTTTTTTTTATCATGTTATATATTTTTTATTTTATTTATATGAATTTAAATTGGAATTGAAAATAAACCACAAATTAAATCATTTTTAGTGTCTTTATACTTATATACATTTACTGCACTTAATAAATATGCTAACATAATAAATGGTTGGGACGATCAATAAATACAATCTAGATTCCATAGCATCAACCAAATTATACAATTTACACAACTGTATCTACAATGGTTTGGTTAATAAAATTCAGTAATCACAACAGAATAATGTGATAGTACGTATGAATACCAAAATTCGGTTGGCAACAAATTCGGTCGCCACAACGAATCTGTTTTCTGTGTGTACAAGAAATTCTCATTATTATGGAACATGAAGATGTTATTCAAACTACATGGCATGAGTTTTTTCTGGCTTGTAGTTTAGAAAATCAATCTGCTTTTTAAAAGTTCAATAATATTCCTTGCCTCAAAGGTATAATTTGTGGTACAAATGTTTGTGAGGATATAAATTATCTGGAACCTGGTTATCACGATGTGGTCAGTTATGAACAAGTATGATTAATGGCAAAAATTTACGCACGGATAAAAAAAATATTTTTTTGTAGTAATCGAGGCATATTAACAATTCCAAGATGTATTCAGGGACCTCGGCAAATTCGAGATGTATTCAAAATGCTGCTGCCTTTTCCTGGTAGATGGTCCCAAAAGCAGTTGTTGTAGCAAAGTTGATCAATTGACCTGGTGTTTGTACTACGAAATATATTCGACCTGGACACACCTTTTATGATGTCGACCGAAAACACAGAATTACTTTTTCAAAGCATATATAAAACTACACACAGAAAACGGATTTATTGTTGCAACCGAATTTGTTGCCAACCGAATTTTGATAGTCCCGTGCACAATCACATTATTCTGTTGCGATTACTCAATTTATATATAAATTCGATTATATGAAGTGTGATGTTTGGTTGATACAATGGAATACTTAATTTTAATTATTGATTGCCATAACCGTTTTTCAGGGTTTTTTTTTTTACTAATACATATGGAAAAGAAAAATCGAAACTTATTATTAATATTTATTTTATTATAAATAATTAAATACTTTTACATTAAATTAAATAAAATAATATATTATATGATAAACAAAAGAGGTATCTTTGGCTCCATTATATGATCCTATAAAATACAATATTGTACTTTCATTATATCCGCACACATTGTCAGAAAATATTTCTAAAATAGTCAATTTAAAAAGTGTGTTCAAGTACAATTCCTAGTATAAACATCAGCACATTACTTACCCAATCGCATTGTCAATTTTGACTTATTATCTTGATATACAGAAAATAGTTTCTTGTTTGAAGTGCACATTAAACTGCTTGTTATCTTCCAGAGTGAATATTTTCTTCTTTACTAGTATATAAAGGTTCACGCATGCAACAATGACTGCCTTCCATTACATGGAAGGGAGTACTAACCAAAAAAATCAGTAGTAAGCATCTTGAATATATCAAAGATCTGTACTGGTCGTTGAATACCTCTTGGAGGTGTTCATATGCCTCGTCTAAGACAAAGAATTTTATATTATTCGTGCATACACATAAATAAATACCTGCATACATCCTCCGATGCTGATGACAACGGCAGAACCATCTTCCAGGTTGTGTGCGTCCTCATAGACATTTGTTCCAGTACATGCTCGTATTGATTTATTGCAATATTATAATTAAAAATTAAGCACTTTTGCATTTACTCGAATATCTTCTGATTATCTCGACATACATGT
This sequence comes from Cordilura impudica, assembly GCA_963682025.1. NCBI lineage: Eukaryota > Metazoa > Arthropoda > Insecta > Diptera > Scathophagidae > Cordilura > Cordilura impudica. The sequence goes on from OY821519.1 coordinate 139,926,832, forward strand.
CTACCTTTGACGTGTTATTAGTGAGCTATTGTATGACAGATTTGTGTCCTATGCTTTCACCAAACACACCAAGAAAAAAATCATGCCATGTGGAGCAATTATATCTTCGGTTTCTATATTAACGCATATTTGTTTCTCATCCATTTTTTAAAGTATTTTGGCACTTTCTCACATAAAATGAATTATCACATTGTATATCGCTAAAAATTTTCTGTATTACATATTATTTTATTTGACAAATGACAATTAAATCAACCAACTCGGTCCTCGGTCCGGCTTATTAAATTCTTATCTTTTTTTTTTGTATTTACAACAGAAATTTATTTATAGAATTTCCGTTTGGTTAGAAATACCAAAAGAGGGTAAAAATTTGGATTATATTTATTGCAACCGAAAAACCATTCTTAATATAAATTTTATAAATAGTACTCTAACCAATTATTTGTTACAATATCTGTTTACCAATTTCCAGTTTGAAATATGTTGTTATAATAAAACTAGTAGTTGAAGTCGCCAATATTTATTCTTGTTGAAATTAGGTTGCCTCAACTAAATTTGTTTGGTAATTTATAAAAAGACTTTCATTGGTAAACAGAACTTTTTCTATTGTTGTTATACCTTCGTTCTTAATGAATTGCATTTATACGATAGTTATAGAAGAACATCTACTATATTTTGATACATTAAAGAATCACAATAAATATTATTATTACCTTAAAAAATTTTGCTAGTTGTAACCGAATTCCAACCAATCTTTTTTCTGTGTGTATAGGTCACAAAAATGAATATGCTAATTAACTTACATACAGAGTATGTCATATAGTAGTGATTGTTTTTTGCTTTGATAGAACTTACGATATATCATCATCGATTCACGCAACTTATAGACGACTTCGTGATTTTTATAGCGCACGTAATCGTCTATCTGAGCTAGCCATCCATCGAACTGTGGACACGTTTTATTCTACGTACTCTCTTAATGATGCAGTAACACCACCACGTCGAGGAAATGTGCGTACTATAGAGAATATCGTCGATGTAAAGTAAAGTGTGGAAGAAGTGCCAAATTTATAGATTCGCCGTCGGTCTCAATTAGGCCAAGATCTTACCCTACTCCTTTATAAAATCAAGCTGGTGCAGGAATTAAAGCCAAGAGACTTATCATATTCCAATTGGGCTATAAAGAAATTGGAATTGAAACGATCTTTTATCGCAAAATTGTGTTCAGCGATTGGAGCTCATTTTTGGCTAAACAGATTTGTTAATAAAAATTTGCGCATCTGTAGTGAGAGCAATCCACAAAAGAGGCTATGGACTCCATTACATCGAGGAAAATGCACCGTGTGGTATGGTTTATATACTGGTGGCATCATCGGTCCTTATTTCTTCAATGGAAATCGTTGCCGCTCCATGATTAATGATTTTTTGTTTGAAAATATGGATGACATTGATCTGGGCGAGATGTGGTTCCAACATGATGGCTCTACGTGCCATACGGCAACAGCAACCATGGAATTGGAGAAATCAAAATACGGCGATAAGTTGATTTCGAGAAATAAAATAAAATAGTAATATTAAAAAATATTTATTATTTATAATATAAAATTTAAATAAAATATTACACAATCTTGGGGGTCCAATTATCGAAATAATAAGTATTTATTATTATCATTATTTGAAATAATAAATATAAATATTAATATAATAATATATATAAATATTATCTATATATATAAAATTGAATGTGTGTTTGTTTATTTGTTTGTTTGTGTGTACCTTATAGGAGACCAAACCTCTGGACCGATCTTCCTGAAATTTTCACAGCATTTAACTGGGACTCTGGCATGATTAATAGGGTACTTTTTTTTGACCACGCCCACTTTTACGCCCACTTTTTTAAAATTATGTAATTGCTCCCATATAGTTTTTAACAGATTTACTTCAAATTGTATACACATTATACTCCAGGCGAGGTAGAAATAAACATTTCTTACGCCACGCCCACTTTCACGCCCCTTTTCACGCCAAATTTTGTTTGAAAGTTTTAAACTTTTTTTTCTCTGTACAAATTTGTTCCTTCCAACGGATTTTTTTATTTGGTAGTATATTGCTCTTAATACTGTTAACGTCGCCATATAACTATGAACCACGCCCATTTCACCGCCCCCTTTTTTTTTACTTATACCACTAACAATGTTTGCTATACAAAATAATTTTTTTGTAATATGTATTTATCTAAAGTTTTATACACTTTTTATCTACAGGTAAGGTAGCCATACATTTTTTTATTACCAAGTCCCCCTTTTTCGCCCCATTTTATCTTAAATCATAATTAATCTGCTTTCAATCTATCTATATATATAAAAATGAATGTGTGTTTGTTTGTGCTTTATAGGAGGCCAAACCAAAGAACCGATCTTCCTGAAATTTTCAGAGCGTGTTACTGTGACTCTGGAAGGAATAATATGCTATATAAATTTTTGATTGGACAAAGGGGCGGTGCCACGCCCATATAACCAAAAATTTGAAAAAGTCATATCACGGGAATTTTTTTACCTACAGCAGTCATATTTGGTACATATGGTATTAGCATGAATAGAAATACATACAAGAAGAAAAGTGGGCGGGACCACGACTGCAATTCAGAATGAACGTATGTTTCGTCATAAGAAATTTTTGTATGTATAAATGGACCCGATAGGTGGCGCTGGGTAAAGTTATTTCGAATATTCTTATTTATGGTGTGATTTTAATGAAACTAAGAATGTACATATATGTATGTTAGAAACATTTTTTTATTGGACCCGGTAGATGGCGCTGTCGTTCGAAAAATAATGAGTTGTCAAATTTATATAAATTTTAATAAATAAACTCACAAACGTTTTTATATATAAATATTCTAACGAAAAAGAAGGAAAAAGCCGCTACATTATTGCATGGTGGCCGCACAGCTCATTCAGCACTCAAATCACCGTTAAACGTACAAAAAAATGAGAATGCCGTCTGCAATATCAAAAAACATTCCGGTATGGCAAAAGTTCTGCAAAAATGCAGTATTTTTATTTGGGATGAATGTACCATGGCTCACAAACATTGTGATTTGATTTGATAAAAGATTTGAAAGGCAATGAAAGATTTTTTGGTGAAGCTCTCATTTTATTATCTGGAGATCTTCGTCACACATTTTATATAGGTATATACAGATTCTAACTAAAATAAAAATTCATTGAGGGCAAAACAACGTTTGCCGGGTCCAGCTAGTTTCAAATAAAAATAATAAATATTTATTATTATTTTAAATAATAAACATTTATTATTTAAAAAAAAACTCGCGACAATGTATGCGGACATATTCTTATTCTATAGCAACAAATACAAATTGATTTCTAAGCAGCCTTCGAAACCTTCAGAGATCAGTACAATATGAAATAAGCAAACTTTTTACTGGTTATATGTACTGGCTACATTCCTTGCCATTGGAGAATGGATTAGCATTAATAGTATATGTAATAATATATACTTTAAAAATTTAAATAAATTAATGAAAACAAGTAAGAGTGTTAAATTCGGCTGTGCCGAATCTTTGATACCTTCCACCTCGGTTTGAGTATTGATAATAAATGTAAACTAAATATTGGAAAAAGTAAACAATTTGTTAAACTTAATACCAAATTATTTCAGCAAATTCTTTGGGTTGGTTTTCGTCTTTTCTATTATTTCGGATTTATTTCGGTGTTTGCTTTTTGGTCATCGTGGTTGCTGATCGGCATGCATTTAGGTTATAAACCTATATGCATGCGTTTCCGGTTATATGACATAACTTCTCGTTTAATTTAGTTTTTGCTAATTAAATAGCTCGCCCTAACCTCCATTGCAAAGGTAAGGTTGTGTAGGGTGGCTATATGCATTAAATCGAGCTAATTGAAGATGGCTGTATAGTTTCTTTTAACTGGCCAAATATTTCTTCATTGCGGTCGGATGGAGTAACAAAATAACCAAAAAAAAGCTCTCTCAACTTTTTTATTAAAATATTGCCATATTTGGAAAACATAGAGAATAAAATTATAATAATAATCAAAGACAGGAATTTCATGCACTAAAAAAGTGTGTTTTAGGCGCCTAAAATATGCGCTAAAAAACTTTAAATATGCACGAAAAATTAAAAAAATATGCACTTAAAATTTTTATAAACTTTTATTTAAATCATATTTAAATTCAGACTCTTTGTTCACTTGAAGATAAATACGCTGGCGGTCATGAAAACCGCACCACTTCACTTATGGTACGTAATAAAACGCAAAGCTACTGATCAAAAACCCGAAAACAAAAAATTTATTTTAGCTTTACAATGCTTATGGTACAGCGTTATTAACGAAGAAACCATGAAGGTCCCTGTTGACCCCTTGCCATCAAGGATAATGGCTATTATAAAGGCTGTTAGAGGAATAAAATCGTACTAATGTACTTTTCTTTCGTAATTTGATGTTACTTTTAGTAGAAAAATTGATTATTAAGAGATATTAAGCAATTCTATACTAAAAATGAATTTAAAAACAAGCTTATAAAAATTTTGATTTTTCCGATTTTTTTGGAAAAACTAACGTATATTCAACTTCCAGAAATATATTTCTTATTTTTACCTTGTACTTGAATTGAATTTTCTTCATGTTGAAAATTAAATTGTAAGAGACGATAACATAGTTTTAAGCGTCCTAAAAAAAAATGCAACTATGTATGTAAAAACGTAAAAAATACATTTAAATGAAATAATAGAAAAAGATATGACAAAACTTGAATTTTACACAAAATAATGCGAAATATGACACAAAAATATGCATTTATAGAAAAATATGCAAAAATATTAATTTTCAGCAAAATATGCAAAAATATGCACTAACGAATCGATGCCATTTTAACGCAAATTCTTTGATTCGTAAAGATATTTTTTTTATACTCTGCTTAGACTAACGACAAAAAACATTCATTTGCATGAAGTTCCTCTCTCTGATAATAATAAATAATCACATTAGGGATGCTAAACGCAAAGAACCAAATGTCCCAAACATTTTAAATAAAAAAATTTGTTATCTTTGTTTTCATCCAAAAAAATTCTGAAAATTTATATATAAATAACATTCTCATCGATTCGACTATCCTTAAAAGAAGTTACTGACAAGCTATTATGCCAATGCCAATATTTTTTTTATATGTAAACATTTTTTATATGTAAACATATATGGTCTTTTTTTTGGAATTTCAGTTTGTGTTTAACGAATAAAATTGGATATTAAAGATGCAATTGATGTCTTCTAAATTTAAAATTATTATTTCCGACGTTTTGATGTGATTTTCTGAAATTCAATTAATATTTTCTAATTTACTAGCTGAGTCCGGTCCGCGTTGCTGGCCCGAAGAAAACATCTGGATTTTATATTGCATCTAAATTTTAATACCGAGTGTCGGGCAAAAGCAAACCACGATTTAATAATATTATGAATATGACTGAAAAAAAATATACATTTTCTTGAATATTTTAACACCAGCGCCACCTACAGGTGAAAAACTTTGTCAGCAACTTTAGTTTTATGTACATAATATATGTTGCGAATTTGTGATAAATTGGACCGTAAATAAATTTTTTGGGAAAATCTCGACCCCAGCGCCACCTATCAGGTACAAAAAAAGTTATGCAAATCGGAGAACCAAAGGGACATATGGTACGAATACGAAGTCGCTAGCATTAGTGGTTCGACAGTTATTAGAGTACCAACATACGCACCAACGTTTTTATATATTAAGATAATTGGAAATTTTAATTCCAGTTTTTAGAATTGTTATTTTCTTAAATTTAAATGGAAAATTTAGAAAGTGAAATTTTGTATTTATGTGAATAATAATACGTTAGTAATTATAAACAATTTTTAAAAATTAGATGTAATCGCAATCAGATATTTTGTAGGTAAAGCAGAACAATAACACTATATAACTATGTAGAACTGTTTTGAAAGCAAAAAACTCATTGATGAACTCGGAAACTCTATTTTGTGAAGGCAACAAAAAGTTAATATGCCAAACTTATGTTCATATTTGTAAAAGAAAAATGAAAAAACGTATGAAATCAAAGATCAGCCCGTGTATACTCTTGACATTGTTCTGTATGATATCCAGTTGAAAATATTAACATTCATGTTAAAATAGAAATAACTATTGCAAAGCTAATTAGAACAAAATTTGTGGCGCCATCTACTGATGCATAGTCATGCTGAGCAAATTGAAGTGACACTGTTAATGCAAAAGAAATGTATTTTCCCCACAACAAAATATTGGAGAATTTTATGTAAATAAAATAATTTACCAATTTATTTCTAACATGCAGTTATTATGGATATGCATATATAGAAAATATGTATATTATTTGTAATATTTATTATGTGTATGTATGTGTAAATGTTACACACAAAAAATACAACATCAAACGTTATTTTTGTGTTTTTCTCTTTAAATAAATTAATACATAAAATTTTGTTGTGCTAAATTTACATTGTTTTTTTTTAATAACAACTACGTATTTTAGCATTATTTAATTTAGATGCTGATGAATTTTTACTCCCTTCATAATAACTCGTAGTGTCAGGCTCGTGGCAATAACAGAAATGATCTAATAATTTTTTTTAGTGATGCCAAAATAATGGAAACTTCTAAATTTTTCTACCAGAGTTGATAAAAAAAAATGTAGAAAGGGTTATTTTTAATTATATTATTACCACAACGACCGCAAAAACAACAAGTCCAGCTACGACAACAATACAACATTTAGAATAACAACAAGAACAATATAGAAATATATTTTTATTTTTTTTTTAATTTTTCAGAGATTTCCCTGGACCTGTTCCACCGATTTTAATGATTTTTGAAACAGAACTTTTCCCACTAGTTCGGTGAATCATTCTCACTAAAAATGATGACCCTAGCTGTCATATTGAGGGCGTGATCGTGACAAGAACAGCATAGAAAATTATATTTTTTCAAGACTTTTTTTAGTTCTTCATTCAAATCTCGGGCCCTAATCGACCAATTTGAACGATTAAAAATAGCGAACTTCTGAGGAGGTCACTGAATCATTTTTTATATAAACGAGCACCCTAGCTGCCCGATTGATGCCGTCATCGTGATTTCCACAGACGGACAGACGGACATCGCTATATCAACTCCGGGTGTTATAAGGATCACAAATATATATATTTTATGGGGTCCAAAAATTTTTTTCTAATTATTACAAACGGAATGACAAACTTATATATACCTTCTGCACACTGGAGTGGAGGGTATAAATATAAGCCCTTATCTTCAGAAAAACCGGGTAATTCTCCGTTATGGCATTCTCCGCTATGGCAATGTGAACTCTCACACATCAGCTCCAACAACAGCATATCTTTGCAATCAAAATTTGTTTTGCCACAAAACATAAAAGTCAGCCTTCATATCAATCGATTTTTATATTTATCTAAATAATGAGTTATCTTTGCTAATTGCTGCTGGCATACTGGAAGCCATACATACAACCAAATTTGAGTATGATTTTTATGTAGTTCTTTTCTAAAGCTCTAATAAAATTCATAATAAATATTACTAAGTGTAGAATCATTTTCGATCATTAAAATGTTATTGAGGCCATTTATATATTGTGGTTCTTTTGGGTGAAAAAATTCCTCAGATTTAAAATTTTACATTATTCATGTTTGGTTCGATAAAGAAAATTTGTTAGAATATAGAGACTTTTCTATTGATTGAAAAAAAGAAATGAATGTAAGTGTTTTGTCAAAAATGGCCTTAAATTTTGAAAAACTTGCCACATAATTTATGGTTTATAAATAGTTAAGGTAATGAAATGGGATAATATGTTTTTCTTGCATAAGAATGAAGAATATCTTAGTCAACTGGATTGACTCTCTTGGCCAATAATTTGTAGTGTTGAAAAATCATAAATTTATGGAAATATTAAATTTTCGAGTATGTGTCTTAAGTTTTTTGTTTTTAATGCATCGATGTTGATGGCATTATAGAAGATAACTATGTAACACGAACCAAGAGCTTAAACAGTGATAACCGCTGGTTAAATTGTTTACATCTAGATTCTCAAACTAATTTTAATTTAAGTATCGATATTTTTTCAACTATAGACAGATTTGCTTTCAATTTTACATGTGTTAAACCAAAACTCTTTATTATAAAAAAAAAAGTTTCTCTAACAATATTTTCTAATGATGGCTGTTGTTTTCAAACATTTCTTATGAAATTTTTGTTAAAGTTCATTTCACATCATTTGTCTTGTTATGACCGTGATGAATAAACTACATTTTTGAAATGTTTATAGACATCAATTTCTAAAACAATATTTTTTATAATTTTTGATTAATATGTTTTGTGTAAAAGAGCTTTAAGGTCTACGTGAAAAAGCCAAAAACAAATTTCTAACCAAACCTTCGCTTGAAAATTATACAAAATTAAAGAAATTACACAGTCAAACCTCCAATGTTATAATAATGATTTTTTTTTTGGGTGTGAATTGTTTAAATTTTCTTTTTTTCTCCCTACGACATCAAATATCATGTGAACTTATATTTGTTGAATTTTTTTAATACATACTCGTATGTATGTAGATATTTCTGAGTCTAAAATAAACATTTCTACAGATTCTTTTGATTGTTGACACCTGCATTTCTTGTTTTTGTCTTCTTTCTTATTTTTTATTTTTATTTTCAATCACGGTTTTATGGGAATAAAATGTAGTCTTATACATGTTTCACCTTGTTCTGTGAGTCATCAGTTATTTGTTGGCAATGAAGTTGTATGAATTCCTTATGATCTATAATGTGGACTGTGGTTTATTTATATCAATTTACAGTTTAAAAATATAAATATATTTCGATGAAGTTTGATACATAAGCATAAATAAGTTTCAGTTCTATCAGTTCATCTGATGAAAATTATCCTAAAATCTGGATTATCGTATAAGGCTTGCTACAAAAAATTATTTATAAGTTGGAACATTAGTATATCGGTTAATGTAAATATAATAGAAAAATATATAATTTAATCAATCATTAATCTTTATAATACTCTAGTTTAGTTTTCAGCAATAAGTTCTTACTGGGTATAATTCAGAGTACCTGGACTTAGTCGTAAAAATGATATCACACGAATTTCGAAAAATATTATAATAGATCTTGAGGCTGGGTTGGCAAAGTATTGAAAAATTGAATTAATTTTATATAAAACTATAAAGCTCTTAAATCGCATCGAAGATGTTAAAAAAGACTCACAAGCTAGTGGGGAAGTTATTTAATTTGCAATTAAATATGCCTGACGGAAAGTATTTCTAATATTTTAATTCCTATGTCTAATATCACAGTATATATTTCAAAGGAGATGCAGAAATTTTTCATATAACATACAAAATACTATAATTTTTTTCAGTTAATTTTTAGCTTGGCAAGTATTTGGCAGGTGTTGACTATACACCCTAGGCGTGGTACTGGAAAGTTTAAATGGAGAATGTACATAGAAAGTTGCTTTCATAAACAACATATTTGTTTAATTAAGCTACAATACTCGTAAATTACTTCAGAACAACTATAAAATGCTTTCAATGTAATAAAGCCACAAACCTTGAAACTGCCCTATGTGAGGACTATCAAATTATAAAATAAGAAAACAATCTCAAGTAGCCAGTAGCAAAAATATTTGATACCTTAAGTAAAATTAATTATAAATATTAGTGCAAATAAAAACCACATGGACTGCCTTTGGAAGTTTAAATTTTTCTTTTATATTTTTAGAAAATGAATTTTAGAAGCATATATTTCAACAACTAGTGGCCTTACCGATGATGGTAAGGCCATGCCTGGTCATCATTTCTCAAACAACAAACAGACAGATATCGCTTGATTTCCGTTACTTATTTTTTTAAACTGTCTGCATTTTTCGATTTCCAATTAAAATTATGTCCTTTCTGTGGCGTAATAAACCACTGTAATGTTTTTTATTTCTTCAGAGTTTATGTATATGTTTTTAAAATTCTTGCTTCGATTTCATTCAACAGGTTCACTTCCTTTATATTATTTTGTTTGGAAAAAATATTCATGTAATATACGATTATCACTAATTTCCATTGTTTGAAGCCTTTTTGTTGAAAAACAAAAAAAATTTATATTAAGTGATACTTTGTTTAAGGCCAACCACATTGTTATCCTATGACGTGTACTTTTTAAAATTGAGCACGTCAGTAGGTAAGTTGATAAGTTACTAGATTGTTTTATAAGGAAATACCATTTGAAGTTATTAGCATCCTTAATTTAAATCGATCTGAATGTGCTGCATAGTTTTACATAATCCAATAACTAATAATCACAATACACAATGTTACTGGATTTCAAGTTGAAATTTAGTGACTCCAGCCATATACTCAAATTTTAAGCGATGTAATACAATTGGATTTCATTGTAATTCAATAGTATTGTCCAGATAAGGAGATGCTGATTCAAGTCGAACAGTATGAGTTAAAAGTTATTTTCAAGTTAAGGAAAAACAGTAAAACGACTTAAACTCAAGCTTTGGACTGTTATTTAAATCAAGCCTTAATTAAAATCGGATCTATAATTGAAAGTTCTCTTGAGTTTTTTTTCTGTTTTTTTTTTTTTTTTTTTTTTGATAAATAGCTACAAGATCAACTTATAAATACCATATTTTCCAAACTCTTACCCAATTTTTAAATGAAGCTTTCAAATTTCGAAAATCCAAAAATGCCCAAAAACGCTAAAATATTTTGATTTTTATTAATTTTCAAAATCGTACATATATATGAAATGTTTTGAACTGAATATTAATAATAATAAAAACAAAAATTGAACACATTTCATTTTCAAATAAGAACTAGTCATTTTCTTCCTCCTCTTATGACATAGTATTGTTTTAATACAAAATTTTGATTTTTTATATATTTGAAGAGATTTAATTTTAGTTGAAACATTTATTGGAATTTTAGAATTAATAAAAATGGCAATTTTAATCTTTAAACCATAACTAGTATGTATTAAGCTATTTACAGTCTATTGCTTATTTTGTTTTAAGAAAATCATTGCAGTGAACCCTTTCTCGACTTCAAGTTTGAGAACGGAGGGGTCAATATAACTACAATTAAACTTTATTTAAAAAGCGGGAATATATGTATGTACATATATGCACTTCAATCCAAAATAAAACAATTTTCTCTATATTTTTTCCTTTACGTACTTTTATATTTTTAACACAGTTGCCGTTAAATCGATCCCTTTTTCATCTTTTAATAATTCTTTTATTTAAAACAAGCAAGAAAATTATAGTCAGTCTAGACCGACTATACCATACCCTATACCATGCGTTTAGAGACCCTATCTATTAAGCTCATCTAATTGGATATAGAAAATTAGCATAAGCCAAATTTGAGTGGCATTATTATTAATTTTGTTGCCTTTGAGTATGATAAAGTTCATATCGGTTATAATACTTATGTGGGGACTAGGTCGAAAAATGGACCGAACCTGACCATATTCGGTAAGGTCACTTATTTGTTGCAACAATATATAAATACCAAATTTGAAAAAATATGTGGAATACTTTTGTTTTTTTAATAGATTTAAGTGGTGATCGGGAAGCATTTTTATATGGGGGCTATGACTAAGAATTGTCGTATAGGGTTTGTTTTTGGACTACTCAATAATGGAAGCAATAAACATAAACAAACCCAATTTGAATGAGATCTATAAAATTATTTAGATTTTATGATAATTTAAGTCGATTTCATAGGGTCATTTGTATAGGGACTAGATCTGAACATTCACCGATTTTCACCAATTTCAACAGTGTTATTGCTGTGGCCTATAAAACCTCACACACCAAATTTTATCGATATATATTTATATTTGCGACCTGTAGTTTGATTACAAAATTTACATGGACACACAGAGGGGCGGACGGACATCGCTAAATCGACTCAGAAAGTGATTCTGCGTCAATCGGTATAATAAAAATTGGTCTAGATCAAATATTTTTGGTAGTTACAAATAGCAGCACAAAGTCATTATACCCACCATAAAAGCCAAGTTATTATTATACTCCCTTTCTTTGTAAATTAAGTTTGCCGTATCGTCTCAGTCTTACCCACCAATTGTAAGTCCGCAGTGAAAAAATTTTTTTACAATATTTTTTTTGTCGTCGCCAGCTCGATTGGATCACGGGTAAAAAATCGATCTAACGTTTTGTCGACAAGCAGACACTACGAGTTAAAATAAATGGAGGAAAAAGGATTTTGGTTGTTATTGAATTTAAGCCATTTGCAAGTACTTGAATTGGTATAGTTTGGAATTTTATTGAGATATATTATTTAGGGTTGGTATTTTATGTGAATATCCAAAATCTGTAAGAGGACTATGCCTCAAAGTGTTTCTTATCTTATAAATCAACACCTGCTTTAAATTTTTGCTAAGAATAATAAGTAATTTTTATTATTTTATTTAAAAGTAGATTGGAAGATCTTAAAAATAATTTCTTAAATAAATGAACAATGTTTAAAATATGAAAAAATAATACTGTCAAAATCATACTGCAGAAAATATTGCAAGCAAATTTGTTTAATTTTCAATTCAATTCATTTATTCAGTCAATGGAATACAAAAGTTCCTTATAGACCAACTATAACTTAAATTAAAAACAAGGAAGAAAATTATAGTCGGTCTAGACCGACTATACGATACCCTATACCATGCGTTTATGGACCCTATCTCTCAGGCCCAACTAACTGAATATAGAAAATAAGCATAAACCAAATTTGAGTGGAATTTTTCTTAATTTTTATACCCTATACCACTATGTGGTTTGGGTATAATGACTTTGTGCTGCTGTTTGTAACAACCAAAAATATTTGACCTAGACCCATCTTTAATTATACCGATCGAATCAGAATCACTTTTTGAGTTGATTTAACAATGTCCGTCCGTCCGTCTGTGTGTCCATGTAAACCTTGTAATCAAACTGCAGGTCGCAAATATGAATATATTTTGATGAAATTTGGTTTATAAGCTTTCGTCGGCCATGGGATGAACGCTATTGAAATTGGTGAGAATCGGTCCATGTTCAGACCTAGCTCCCATACAAATTACCCCTATGAAATCGACATAAATTGCCATAAGATCCAAATTGTCATATAGATCTTACTCAAATTGGGTTTCTATGCGTTCATTACATCCATTAATGAGTAGTCCAAAAATGATCCCTTTGGCCCCATATAGACTGCTTCCCGATTTTCACTTAAATCTATTAAAAACAAAAATATTGCATTGATTCTTCTCAAATTTTGTTTGTATATATTTTTGCAAAATACAAGAGACTTTAACAAACATGATCAGGATTGGTCCATTTTTGGACCTAGTTCCCACATAGATATAGCATCCGATATGAACTTTTTCATATCTGCAGCCAAAAAAATTAATAAAAATCCCACTCAAATTTGGTTTTTGCTTTTTTTCTATGTCCAGTTAGTTGGGCCTAAGAGATAGGGTTTCTAAATGCATGGTATAGGGTATCGTATAGTCGGTCTAGACCGACTATAATTTTCTTACTTGTTTTGGCTGCAGATATAAAAAAGTTCATATCAGATGCTATATCTATATGGGGACTAGGCCCAAAAATGGGCCGATCCTGATCATGTTTGGTAAAGTCTGTTGTATTTTGCAAAAATATATACAAACAAAATTTGAAAAGAATCAGTGCAACATTTTTTTTTTTTGATAGATTTGATTGAAGATCGGGAAGCAGCTCTATATGGGGCCTATGACTAAGAGTTGTCCAATAGGGATAATTTTTGGAATACTGATTAATGGATGTAAATTATACATACAAACCTAATTTGACTAAGATTTGTATGATAATTTGGATCTTATGGCAATATATGTATGTTGATTTCATAGGGGTCATTTGTATGGGGGCTAGGTCTGAACATGGACCGATTCTCACCAATTTCAACAGCGTTCATCCCATGGCAGATAAAAGATCAAATACCAAATTTTGTCAAAATATATTCATATTTGCGACCTGCAGTTTGATTACAAACTTTACATGGACACACAGACGGACGGACGGACATCGGTAAATCGAATCAGATAGTGATTCTGATTCGATCCGTATGATTAAAGATGGGTGTAGGTCAAATATTTTTGGTTGTTACAAACAGCAGCATAAAGTCATTATACCCAAACCACATAGTGGTATAGGGTATAATTAATACATAAATTAAATAAATATGCCTTATTTCATAAATTTAATAACTCAAAGAGAAACAGCTTAAAACTTTCTGTTGAAGTGCAAAATTCAATAGTAGATTCAAATTTTTGTTAACGGCCGTTTCATATACATATTTTATTTAAATCGTTACAAGCACGATTTAACGTACTGTTTATTTCATAGATACATAGCTAGGATAGATTAAATATATGATGATTTATGACGTTACATTCTAGGAAGGACATAAAAAGATATGTGCGAGAGCAAATAATGACAATCAATACCACAAGTAATTAAATCAAGTATAAACAATAAGATTTAAAATCTATGCCTATATTCTAAAGTCTCAAAATCTAGAAGCAACATTTAGCTTCATATGAGGGTAAGGGATCAACACAATTAATTGAATGCGTGTTTAAGAAATACACGTTGCACTCGTTCAATGCGCGAGTTTTATTTCTCACAAGGTGGACTCCACACGACAGCCGCATATTCTAATTTTGATCTAACATAAGATGTGTAGATAAATTTTAATGTATTAGGATCAGAAAAATCATATCAATTTCTAACAAATGCAAGAACTTTATGTGCTTTCGGTACTATACAAAAACAACTCCCAGAACAGTTACTATGTCAATAGTAGTTAAACTGTAACCGCCCAAACTAAAACAATACGGTATCGGATTGCGAGATCTAGAAAAAGAGACATGACTACATTTTGAAAGATTTAAAGGCAGATTACTAACCAAACATCAATCATTAAGATTATTTGAATAATTTTGTTAGTTATATATGTATATCAATAAAGGAGGAGATCTGATAGTATATTTTTAAATCATCAGCATAAAGCAAAAAGCGTGCCGTAGTAAAACACTTAGAGACATCATTTATAAGCAAATTGAATAAGAGTGGACCCAAAACACTGATCTTATCCACATAAGAAAGTTAGACTGCAATCCCATTGCATGCAACTTATAATAAAGAATACTATGAGATACCCTGTTAAAGGCTTTAGAAAAGTCAGTATAAACAACATCTACTTGACTACCGTGTTCCAATGCAGATACGATAGTAGACCTATCAGAAAAGAATTCATGCTGATAAGGAGAAATAATAGATTTTGAAAGGAAAAATAATTTTTTTAGAAATAACATGTTCAAAAACTTTAGAAACACATGATAATTTACATATGGGCCTATAACTAGTAACTTCATCTTTATTACCATTTTATTTGATTTCCACTTGTCAATACAAATTCCTTCTTTTAATGATAAATTAAAAATATATATAAGTGCAAACGCGATAGAAAAAGCACACTTTTTCAAAAAATAGGTACATAAACCATCTGAATCTATTTTAAAGTTATTTTTTAACTGCATAATTTCATTAAAAACATCATCCATCGATACTTCAATGAATCATTGAAGAATCAAAATTTGAGCTTAAAAAATCGGCAAACATATTTACAACATCACTACTAGATTTAGAAACAGAGCCATCAGTTTAGTTGATATTGGAATATCTGAAACTTGCTTTTTAGATTTAACATAAGACCAAAACGATTTAGGATTAGATTTAATTTCACATTGTTTTTGTAAGATAAACTGTTTTTATAAAAATTTAGAAAATTGCATTCTCTTTAATAATAACTGAATTTCTCATTACCTTCTGAACTGCAAGATTTATGAAACTTGTTTTGCAGATTTTTAAGCTTTTATAAAGCCCTCGTATACCACGGAAACTTATATGGCTTTGAGTTTTTAAGAGGGGCATTTGCATAACAAATAACCAAAACAGTATTTAAAAATATATCGTAACATGATGATGTTAGTTGACCCAAAAAAAATCATAATTCAGTCAATACCACTAAGTATTGAATTAAGCGCTTCAAAATTACAACGGTTAAAATTGAAGTTAACGGAATTTAAACGTGGAGAATTTTTAATAAATTTGTAAGAAAAAATTTCAATATTTAAGGGAAAACTATGTAAATTATACGGTAATGGTTAAAATTACCCAAAACACAGATACAAGATTTAACAGCAAAATTAGCATCTATAAATACTAAATTATATACATGGGCCTCATATAATTTATCAGAATTTATGTTTACCATCTGTCATAACTTTGTACTGAACAATTAACCCACGTATGTTTATTTATTGTTATATGCCTGATAACAATGCGTTTCATTGCACGCAATTAAATAAGCATTAGTCATATAAGTGAAGATTATTACTGAACGGTTTATTTTGTGGTACCTGTAACTTAATGTTCGTTCCATCCTTCTTAAAAAATCTTATCACGTTCTTTCGAATTTTATTGATTTTCTTCCTTTTTGGTGCTTGATTTGTTTTGATTTATTTTTTGTTTTCGACTATCATACTAATTTTTAATTATTTTTTATTTTATTGTCATTATTGTCTTTAGTCATAGTTTTATGAATTATTTTTCTATCTAAATTGTTGGCATATAGAATAATATTAATTAAGTTCATAGTTAATCGACTATCTACAACTGGAGGCGTTAAAATCTTGATAGTTTTGTATAAAATTATCATGGCTTTTGTTATTATTTAATACCATAACAGTCTTGTTAACATATAGAATTAATTTTTATATTATTTAGATAATCATCATAATAAATACATTTCTATTTAAATTAAGATTTTCGATATTATAGGGTTTCATCTGAATTGGTATATGGTTGATAGTACCTACATACGAATTAAGTTAAAACATGTATTTATAAATGAATACCACTATTCAAATTATATATATTTTTTTAATAAAAAGTAAGTACATGTTAATTGAAACCTGCGGTGGTCAAAGTCAATTAAAATTACAACAAACTAATAATAAAACCACGAATTCGATACATGGGAGTGTAGGGGATGATGATGTGGTTTGGGATGGTGATGTTGAGGTTCTTAAAAACTTTTTTGCAGGTGGTATGGATCTGGGTAATCAGGATCATGTTGACTTTAATGATTTGGATGATGAGTCTTTTTCCTTTCGTTGTGTGAGTGAGAGGGAACTACTGGAAGCCCTTAATAAAATGAAGTCAAAGTCGGTTGGCTTTGACGGAATTCCTATTAAATTTATAAAAACATTGTTTCCGTACTTATCGACCCGTATTTTGAACTTGGTAAATACTATTCTCACTACATCAAAATTTCCCATTGCTTGGAAGACTGCTCGTGTTGTTACCATTCCTAAATCGAGAGTAGTAAATAGTCCTGATGATCGAAGACCCATTTCTGTACTTCCTGCACAGTCCAAAGCAGTCGAGCATCTCCTTAAATATCAGATACTTCAATTTACATCTAGTCATATTTCTGAATCTCAGTATGCTTTTCGTCAGGGTTACACTACGACCCTTTTACTTCTTAAACTCAATGATGCAATTAGAGAAAATGTGAATAGTGACAAATTGAGTGTTTTGATTTCACTTGATCTCTCTAAACCATATGAGCATGTTATATAAGCTTAAATATGAATTTGAGTTTTCAAATTCGGCCTGTAAACTAATAATATCCTATTTGAGTGGTAGATTACAGTTTGTGGTACTAAATGGTCTTAGATCTGGCTTACTCTCTCTTTACTCTAGTGTACGTCAAGGGTCCGTTTTAGGTCCTATATATAAATTATTTCCATGAGACTACTGATTCAATGACCTGTGATACGTTCATATTTGCTGATGATGTTTTTTTGCTATTTAAAGGTAGTCGCTTTTTTTCTGACGTCTTAGAACATGACATAAACCATTGTCTGGAGTGTGTCTCGCAGTGGACTTTGAAAAACTCATTATCCATAAATTCCTCTAAAACTAAGACTATTATGTTTGGCCCTACAAATCGATTCTTAATTGACTTTAATATTTTCTTAGGTGAGTCGGTGCTTGAATTTTGTAGCCAACTAAGGGGTTGTGCTTGATAATAAGCTGTCTTTCAAACCTCATATTGATGCTCTATCTGGTAGAATCTGGGGCTCATTGCGTAGGTTTATTCCATTAATGTTTTCCTACACTTTCTAATCAAGTTAAGATTAGCTCATGCCCTCTTGATGTCGCAGGTGTTATATGGACTTGAGGTGATATCAGGTACAATTGACATATATTTTAAAAAACTGAAATGTACAGTCAATACAATTGTGTGACTTATTTATGGTGTGGGAAGACGGGTTCATATCTCGAGCTATGTTCATCGCTTTCTTGGATGTTCATTTGAAAACTTTGTTAAATATCGTAATTTAATTTTATTTCATAAGATCAAAAAAACTGGTAGACCTATTAAATTATGTGATGTATTTATTTTTTCACGATCTACTAGGAACCCTCAAGTGTTTATTCCTAGGATTGTGAGGTCTTTGTTTGAGAGGTCTTTTGTGGTCAGTGTGGCTCGGTGTTGGAACCGACTGCCTCATGAGCTATGTATTTTCTCACAGTCGAACAATGTCTTTCGTTTAAAACTGTTTCAGCACTTTGCTGGTTTTGTTTAACATTTTTGTAGCTATCACATACATTGCTAAGATTGTGCTATTCCTATTGCTTGTTGTTCTTTTCTTGAATTTTCTAATTCATTAAGAAATTGTTTGTTTTATGGCTGTCGCTAATTTGGACATTTGTACTCTAATATTGACTTTTACTTTGTTTTCTCTTTATCTTGCGTTACGGCTGGGCAGCCGATATGTTGAATTACTGACATACGATATTTTTTGTTAATATGTTAAGATATTTGTAAGTCCCTTGATCTCAGGATTATTGCTTAGTAATATAGATTTATTTGGCCTGGATGGCTTTATATTACAAAACTTAATAAATAAATAAAAATAAAATAAAGAAAGATCGAGGAACACTTTTACAAATTGAGGATTTATCTAGATGATATAAATAACTAAATGCCCTAACTATCATAATCATTGTATACAATATAAGCCTTTATTCATTCACACATTCTATTCACTCTATAGACCTTTGACTTCCAATAACCGCAAAGAAGAATACAACGGTGATCTAGATAGATTGTGTTATATAGCAACTAAGATAAATTTACTAACGCGAATATTTTATTCTTTTTTAAACCAGACTAAAATAGTAAATTGTTTTTAAAATGCATTTTCTACGCTATCCCTTTTTATGCAGCCCCTGTTTGTTCCACAACTACAAACTGTCATATTCAAAGGTTGCAAATATCTCAAAACAAATTCTTGAAGCCATTTATAATCTTCCATTGTTCTATTTTACTCAAAATGATGAATACGATCAAAATTCGTTTTTCTCACTTTAAATTATTCAAATTGTGTTTACTGCATGATTGACTAATAAAAGACAAAATAATTAAGACGCCATCTCAATAGTAAATACAAAAACACAGGTTTTTTTAATCATTGTTGGTTGCAATTTTTTCCTATTTTGAAATTTATCCGCTAAATTAATTATAGTCTGAATAAGTATAACTTTTAGACTCTGGTCAGGGTTCCTATAATGAGATTGTTGTGCCTTTTGCCGCATTTTCCTAAAAGACTTTACATGTCCCATCATTTATAACATCAACCAACTCTGACTCACTTTCTGAATCGTTGTTGTAAATTGCAACAATGTGTTTAACATAGTTTTTAATTTATCTCTTACATGTAGTCAGGAATTTAATAGCTTTCAATCCTAGGCGTTATTATGTATACAAATATAAATCGAACATATATGTTTCCCCTATTTTAATCAAGCTTTACAAATATAACTTTTTAAGTTTTATTTAATTATCTTACAACAAAGTAAGTTTAAACGAGCTTCATATCCTGTCAATGTTTAATTAATGATAGGAAAACATGTTCCACTGAACACTTTTCTACTACAGTTCTGTAAATGTTTATAAAAAGAAAAGAGTTAAAACAAGTGTTTTGTATTTTATGTTCCAAATTCAATTAACATTTTTTATCATCACATAAATTATATTCTGTGTGTACATTTGATTGATTTACTTTTGAGTCCGCAGATACTACAATTCGAAAGATTCCGCTTTTGATGTCTTCAAACTATTAAAGGTCAACAATGAGTCAATGGTTAACAGTTCTCCACAAGCCGGTCAAATAACAAGTTTAGCCATTATCTCTTTAGTGTTGTTTTCTTTTTGTTTCTTGTATCACAGTGTTTGTCTGCGTGATTTCCTTTTTTAAACAGCACATTTTAACAAGCCAGTAATGCGCGAGAATTCTTGGAAATAAGCGTCAATTGATTTACTCAGGTGTTTGACTTGTTGCTTGGCTTGCTGAGTGTAGGTAAAAATATTAAAACTAATGGTTTTGACTGCATAGTTAACTTTAGATTACCTCTAGTTTAGAGTTGAAGTTACCATAACGCCAAGTCATTGTTCATCAGGTGCGTAGCAGTAATAGAAAAGATGACTCAGATAACACTTAACTATCTTCCCTCTCATTAGGAACTACGACAGATCGTGTTGAAACTTGGATATGTTATAGAATAGGTAAATATTCATATTTAAGGGGCACAAAAAGACAGCAATACCGGACGTTTTTTCTTTTTTTTTGTTGTTGATTTCTAACATTTGATCCAAAGAAACCATATTCAAATGAATGGTTTTCTGATAAAATGTTTCCCCCTCCCGCCCTAAATAAGTGATTAATTAATATTAAGGGAATGCATGATCAACTTACACACACGATATATTCTATAAATTATCACAGCAAGGAAAAAAACTTGTTGGTAATCGTACTATATTCGGAATAAAAGTCTACAAATTAAAGACTCTTGAATATATCAATAGTTTGTTTAACAAGTACTAAATATGAACAAAAATAAAAGTCGTAAAAGAAAATTGGTACAACATTTAATTAATACTAGCAGATTCCAGCCCTCGAAATTCGAGTACAAATTCTAGGAAATTTAATGTTTTCATTAAATAAACACCCTAAAGGTATGCTAATCAATTATTGCCAATTCACAATCAACACAAAAAACAAACTCATTTTTTTTACAAACACATTAACAAATTTAAGAAACACACACATAGCATTGTATAATTTTATGTATTTTACTCCAGTTTACTCCAAAAAAAATTTAAAATTTAAAAATCTGCAAATCTGGTGGACAGCTAAAAAGAGCTACCTTTTAAATGAGGCATGTGTGGTCAAAATAGGATTAAAACTGGCACAACAGCATCGGTAACAAGAAATCGCCTTGCCTATTAATATTATAGATTAATCAGTCATAGTAACTGCGCTGCGTTTTTTCTGAGTTTAGAGCAAAAGTCGATTGTCAAGCTATAAAAATTCATAACTTTGTATATTTGACATTAAAACTGATTCCGTAAATTGTTCTATCGAATTTTGTCATTAAAAAATATTTAGTTTCCGGAAAATATCGAAAAGTAAATATTAAAAACTCGCACTGTACAAAATAAAACGATTTATATTGTTAAATTCGGTTATGCCGAACATTTGATACTCTCCACCTGAGTTGTACATCTATAATATTAATAGGCTAGGCGATTTCTTGTTACCGATTTTTTGTTCTACCGTTTTAGCCCGATTTTAGACCAATCGTATATTATTATAAAGGTATTTCTTTTTAGCTGTTCACCAGATTTACAGATTTTTAATTTTTTTTTCTTTATTTTGAGTAAATTGCATTTAAAGTTTCTACTAATATGTGTGTGTTTTTAAATTATTAATGTGTTTGTTAATTAGTTTGTTTTCTTTATTCACAATAATAATAAACAAAAATAGTGTTGGTTTGTGAATTGGCTAAGTTGAAAAATAAAGTTGCCTAGAAATTGCACTCGCTGGAATCTGCTAGTTTACATTAATATCTGAACATATTTATAAAAAACACAAACAAAATATTTGAAAAAACAAACAATTTGATAAAATAAATACAACAAATACACAGAATTTTTTTGCATTTTTGGAGGTGTCCATATATGTTAGGCCATTTCTTGGAACAATGATGCCCGATATACCACATTTTAAATATCAGCCGGCTCGAAATAGAGGCAAACAATATAACCGTAATTTTTGCTTGGTAAATGATTTATTTTTTAATTGAGCGTGACGGACGGACAGACGGACGGAAATCGCTATATCGACTGGAGTTGTTATGAAGATCAATAATATATCTGTGGTCACAAGCATTAACCGCCTAAGTCGAAGATCATGCATTTGAGAAAAAATAACTTTTTATATAAATGTAATGAGGCTTCATTACGACTTAGGTCAGTATGTTTTCATTAATAACTTTTTACTAAGCAGTGTTAGAGAAAAGGAGATTTCACGTAAATATACAGCGTTTTTAGTAAAATATGGTAGCATACATAACTCAAATCGTTCTTAAGTCGACTTAAGCGGTTATCGCATGTGACCACAGATATATACTTGATGGCATTGCAATTTCATTTTCGATACGTCACAAACGGAATAATAAACTGATATATACCCTATGTACAGTGGTGCGTAGGGTATAAAAATATTCGTATATTTAACCTAAATCATGAAAGTTAATTTAGGCAATTGATTGCACTTAGGGAGCAATAATTGATTAAAAAACTCATTTAAACTCATAATTGATTTTGTGTAAATGTTGGAGCAAAATTCCAGACGCTGAGGTTGTAGTTTAGTGGGAGGTGTTAAGAAAAGTGCAGCTAGCGGGTACTGGCAAAAAAATATATACTTTTTGAAAAACGCCATAAAAAGGCTTCTTTTACTTTTGTAAAGAAAAGTTTATTACAAAAATATTTGTAAGCTACAAATGATTAATATAGAATTTGCACTTCAAATTCACCCTTTTGCACTCCAAATTGACCTTTTTGAAAATTTAATTAAATTTTTGACAAATCAAATTCACCTTTTTTGAAATCATTTTCACTTAATGGAAAATACTGTTTAAAATAAGTTAAAACTTCAAAAATAATTACAGGGTTTGCACTCCAAATTCGTCCTTTTCAATTTCAAATTCACCTTTTTGCAAATCAAATTCACCTTTTTGCAAATCAAATTCATCTTTTGCCAAATCAAATTCACCTTTTTGGAAATCATTTTCATCCAATAGAAAATGCTGTTTAAAATAATTTAAAACTTCAGGAAAAAATTTATTTTTCTTAAATTCCAAATTAAATTTTTAATTTATTTGTGAAATTGGAAATATATAAAAATATTAAATGTTACGCGCACATTTTATTTTAGAAATTACTTCTTCAATTGGGTTGAGCATTGGGGAATAAGGCGGCAGGAAAACGAATGTGTGCCTAATCTGTTCAACCAAATTACATTAGTCTTATGTAGTCTTATGCACTGTGGACCATATTTTGAGAAGGCGGTTAAAAATATTTTTTTTCATGGTTACCAATGTTAAAGTTATGTTATTTATTTGAAAGTAAATACCAATGAACCTCGGGAGCCAAAAAATTGCTACTCTATTTCAACTATATCACAGCGAACACGGTCTTCGAAAATGGACTTTCTCAGTATTTTGCTTATATTAAAATCTTCTTGGTATATTTATATAAATGACCGTAATTTTGTAACTTCTAAGCTATTAATGTTAGAAATATAAAGTCATTGAGCTGTTTAGAAATTAAAAAAAATTTATTTTAAAAAGGTCCAAATTTCCTGAAAATCTCCTCTATTCTGTAGTCCGAACCCTCCCCTACACTCCTATATTCCATTGTATACCCGCCAGTTTCCGCCCGTGTCACCAGAACAATTTTTCTGACCCAAGGTCAGATATTTTGTGCAAAATTTATGAATACAAAAGTTTTCCACTATGTGGTTAGGGTATAATGAGTTTGCCCTGATGTTTGTAACTACCAAAAATAATGGACCTATACCCATCATTTATTATACGGATCGACTCAAAATCACTTTCTGAGTTCATTTACTGATGTCCGTCCGACCGTCTGTGTGTTATGAATAGAAAAGTTGGTCGTTGCGTGAGCTTATTTGTTTTTTATACTGACAGAAAAAGGAAACGGTAGAGTTGACACGAGTTACTATATACTTATAAAAAAGGGTTGAGACATAAGTTCAAATAATTCAAAGCAGTATGCTACCAATTGGAGATCTATCTGAAGAACCACAAGAAAAAAGGAATAAGGATTTCCAGATGTTGCACTAATGAAGACCTTATCACTGTTTTGTTGTGCACTTCTGATCCATATATGTACAACATTCGACGATAATGGAAAACTACCTCTATTGAATTAGACGAAGAAGCTAAACAACTTCTAGAAGATAAAAATCAAGGCTATTTAGAAGAAATATTTACTAAAATAGTTTGATTTAAAGAAGTTTTTCAGTACACTAACAATAAGTTATACAAATTTTTAAATAGTTTACAATTTTTCTTGAATTTAAAATTTATGTATTTTATAAATTTACAATAAAAATTGATATATAAATATTTAAAAAGACAATAAAAAATTTTTTTAACTAAAGTAAAAACATACGACTCTTTCATTGAAACTTTTCTATCTTGAACCAATATCAGGTAAATTTTACGTTCGCTGCTTAATAATTATATTTTAACTCAAGCTCTTTCAAAAAAAGCCAACCCTTGTAAACGCCAGGACTAAAAAGTTTACAGGGGTCAAAGTTTGGCATTTTCTGACCGAATTTAACTTACAAAATATTTAAAAAGTATTAGTTGTAATATTAACTGAAAAAATAAGACATTGTATAAAAAAACCTGTTTTAACCTTTTAACACTTCACTTTTGTACTAAAATTTAACTAAATATGAACATGTATTGTAAACCTTCCATAACTTTTTTTATTATTGGTCGATATTTACGTTTTTTACCAAAAAATTAAGGGCTGAAGTCCCACCTACCGCCTTGTCGTGAAATGGTCCACTGTGCGTTGTCTGTAATTGACCACACTTCCGTAATATTATTTTCTTCTAATTTTTCAAACAATCCCATTAAAAATACGACAAAAATATTTGAATTGACATTGGAGTGTGCAATCATTTTCTGAAATAATATTCCCTGGTTACTTTATGCAGCAATTAAAGAATTATTGCATCCTCTAATTGTTGGTGTAATTATATTTGCCGGTGTATTTGAATTTGATTTGAAAAAAGGTGAATTTGATATGCCAAAAGATATATTTGAGGTAGAAAAGGGTGTATTTAGAGTGCAAGCCCTGTATAAATTTAATATATGGTTAAAAATGGTCCTTACTCAGCTGGTAATTAATAAATTGATGAAGCTGATCTTGATAGTTTTTAGCTCTCCATTTTACTTGAATACCAAAGAACTTATATATAAAAGAAAAAAACTTCGATTGGACGACATTGAGACAAGTTTTTTAAATTTCCGTCTTTTGATACCAAATTCCATTTTTTCTTTGATTTTTCGCCACATTTTTGAAGCAGTTATGGATATTTATTTGCTCAACAGTGTACTCTGGCGATGTGATTTTTTTCGACCTTTTTATGTTAAGTTTTTTCAATGTTTTGCACATATAACGTTTATCGCATTTAGTCTCAGCAGCTGCGAATGTCACGTTGACTTATGTTAAATTTTCGTTTACGCTTAGATAGAGCCTTTTTATTAATTATTAATGGAATCTTTCCACTTCCACTTTTTCTTTCCACTTGCATAATCTTACGACGCTTATAATTTACGTATTCATGGTAACAATAAAAATCAGAGCCCACTAATTCAATGAGATAGATTTCAAATTATAGTAGTTTAAAAAAGTCTCATACAATATGAGATAAAAATGAGTTGTTATAGACTCGCGAATTACACATTTTTTTGGAAATTGTTTATTAAGGTGTAGTTTGGCCGTGACACCTCCCACATAAAGGTAATATTATCATTTAATATCTAGAGTACTATGATATGAACAGTCTTTCAATTTGGTTTGAGCTCATAGTCGAGTTAAAAATGAGTTGGATCGGATAAGAGGTCGTGACACATCCCATGCAACTTTATCGATTAACGACCAGGTGAGATTTTTATTGAAAATAATTCCAAGATTTATGGTTTAATATCTGTGGTTTTCTGGAATAACCGCGTATGTCCATTTTTGTCAGTTTTGAGTTAACGATGCCATATATATTAATTTTTAACGCTCTTTACATGTGTTCAATTTTTTTTAAAACATATTGACCATTTCTGAGTTTTTTCTTTAAATAACGACGTAACTTAAATGTTTATTAAATTCATTTGCAGCACTAACGACGAATGTCAACTTACGTTTGATCGCTGACAAATTATTTTCTCAGAAAACGACACATAGCGACATACGTTGTTATTAATGAAACAAAATGCAAAATAATTTTGGTTTATTTTTCAGTTTATAACCACTTATAAAAGCTTGTGTGTTTATTTCTGTTATTTTATGTCACTATTATTCTTGATACGTTGTTATATTCTCATCCTCAGTCCCGTTAACTTTTTGTTGACGAACAAAAAAAATCAATTTTTCAAGCAACAACAACTTATGTCACAAGGGTGGTTGCATTGGTAGTTTTCTTTTTCAAAGAAAACGACGTTTATCGACATAAGTTGTTTTATCTGCACACACTCTAAGTGTAATTTACATATTGTTTTTTCGTCCTTCTCTATTCCTCTGAAGATTTTTGACTCAAAATTTTATATAAAGCATTTATTGCCCATATCTACAGGACTGTTAAATAACTGCCAAATAACTTTTTTTTTTTTTGAAAATGCTATAAAAAAAAACTACTGAATATTATCTCAAATTTCTTTTTTTATTTGAAAGTACAATCCTTCCGGTTAATAATGGAAAATAATTTCATTCAAATGGCTGCCTCGGCTGGCCATGCAGTAGCCTACACGATCGGTCCAATTTTTCGATTGTGTGCAGCTGTATTTCACCAATGGCTTCACGAATATTGTCCTTTAAGCGTCAATTGTCTCTGGCTTGTTGGCGTAACACTTATCTTTGAGGGCACCCCACAAATAATAGTCCAACGGTGTCAAATCGCAGCTCCTGGTGTCCAAACGACATCAGCTCTGCGGCTGATAATGCGATCTTCAAAAACAGGGCGCAAAACATCGAGTGTAGCTTCGGGTGTGTGACACGTACCGCCGTCCTGTTGAAACCAAATGTTGCCAATATTCTCCTCTTCAATTTTTGTGAACAAAAATTCGTCCAACATGGCCCGATAACGATCGCCATTGACTGTAACGGCCACTCCTTGCTCATTTTCGAAGAAAAATGGGCCAATTATACTTCTGGAGCAAAATCCGCACCAAACAGTGACTCGTTTTGGGTGTATCGGCTTTTCAATGTATGCGTGCGGGTTTTCTGTGCCCCAAACGCGACAATTTTGCTTGTTTGCACACCCGCCAAGATCAAAATGAGCTTCATCTGAAAAGATGATTTTTTGGCAAAATCGGTAAGTCGATCGCAGGCCCACTTAGCGAAGCGAAAATGTATTGGATGGTCCGTTGGCTTCAACTCCTGAACCAATTGGACTTTGTATGGCGTCGTACCAAGGTCTTTATGCAAAATTCGTCTCAATGATTGCCTCCGAAATGTTCAATTCTTGAGAACGACGGTGAATTGATGTTGATGGCGCTTCACGCACACTTTCTGCCACAGCAGCAATTTTCTCGGGTGTACGCACTGTTTTTGGCTTTTCGTGCTTTGGTTTATCGATGAGGATGCCAGTTTCTTTCACTTTTTTCACAAGATAACGAACATACGGAGCTGACGGTGCTTCTCTTCTTCCAAAATCCATACGCAATTTTCGCACACATTCTGCAAGATTACCATGATTTTCAAAGTAATGTCGCAATATTTCCCAGCGTTGTTCAAGCGTATACACAATTATATTCGTTCAGCGGAAGGATAAAACTAATTATCTGTCAAATCAGACATGAGCTAAGTGCTACAATTCACGAAATAAGCACTAGTTGAAAAAAAAACCGTTAAATGGCGGACCCTTTAGAAAAGCTCTAAAATCTTTATATCGAGCCCATAATTTCAAATACAACGGTTTTAGACTTCCCTGAACATTTCGATTTTATGACATACGCGGTTATTCTAGAAAACCACAGGTATGACATTTCGATAATCTGGCGGTTAAGAATAATATCTGGTATAGCAGGCGGAAGCACAGATCTTCGGGTAATAAAGATGTATGTAGACTTTGAAGGATTGAGCTATAGCCTATTTGCCTAGTTCATTTGATTCTTTAAAATACCTACAAACATAAAGTTGCACATGATCATCATAAATATGAACTTTCCACGAAAGTTGTCTTGGAAAATCATTTGTATATACAGTAATAAGAAGCGATCCTAGGCTGGAACCTTATGAGACATCCTTTGCCACTGAAAACACATTTTGTATTTTAATATTATCGTAAACGTATTGTTGTCGATTTGCTACATAAGATGGTATAAGGTGAGTTGCAGGAGGATAAAAACCAATAAAGTGCTTGAGTGATTTAAAATGATAAGAAATACCATTATTTACAGTTAGTTTACGCATTAAAAACATGAAGTATTTTCGGATAAAGTTGAATTGATATGAGAATTATGTCCATAAAATCCATCGTTTATGGGGATGCTTTCGATTCAAGATTTATTTCAAGATTTATTTCAGAACTAGCAGCTTTCTTAGATTTACTGACACAAATTTCTCGTATAATTTTCAATGTCCTTTTTGAAGCCTGCAGTTAAAATAGATAGGCTGAAATTGTATGCAGTATAGCTTTGGAATATCCTTCATGTTCATTATATATTCTAAACTATTTCCAACATTTAAATGCTTTATCCCTTTCATACATTTTATCCATAATCTATTGAACCGAGGTTTAGAAGTTATTATTATATATTGTTTTTTTTTTTTTGCTGTAATATTGGACGGTGTTTACATAACCTTAAATGTGGCAATTTGCAGCTTTGTTTTGAATTTTATTTACCAGTTGTCAAAGATATTGTGAAAGCTTATGACCAGATTATTTACAAATCGGTTATAATCAACACGCCGAGATGTGGACAACGAATTTGAAAAGTTGAATCATAGGTTCCTACAATGGCAAATTAGCTTGGACTTCCCAGAAGAGAAGGAATGCAAAAGTACATTATTTATTCCATAATACTATTCCATAATACTATATCGGAAGGAATTGATAATTGATAGGTTAGGTTAGGTAAGATGGGTCGCTCGCCCGAAAGCTAGTACACTCGGACGCCATATGACCAATTGCGATACCCTATAGAAAGTGTCGATACCCTACGGAAAGGTAGAGATAGGAAAAGAGATAGATAATGTATCGAAAATATATTATAATATTTGATAAGATTATTGAAGTATTTTTAGCTTCAAATAGGAAATTAGATTTTTAAATTGTTCTCATATGTAATATGTTTTAAATTGATCTCATAAAAAAACAACTTGTTTCCGAAAAATTTTAACAATAAAAGGTAGAGATGTCACGAACAATGTATTCGACTTTCTACCGAGAAACGAATATTCGAAATAAGAACAATTTAATTACTCATATGGATATACATAAATCAACGCTGCTTATTATGTTACATACAATTATTCGAACTGGCCATAGTAGCTCCATTTTGGTGGTTGAAAACAATTTTAAAAATATCTTCAAAGTAACTATGTATACTATTAATGACATCTCTAGTAATAAGTAAGTTTTTTATTTTATTCATAAGGAAGTATTCAACAATAAATTCTCAAATAATTTAACTAAAAATCTTTTTTTAATGTTAATATATGACGAAAAACAAAAATAACAAAGTTTATATATTGCGTCGCTTTAAAGCGGCTACGCTCTTTTGATTGGCGATCTCAGTTTTCATCTATCTCTTTCAGTTTCAGAGGATCTTGTTAAACGAGAAAGCCTACACACAGAAAAATAAGTTTGCCATCCGAATTGTCCTAAAGTTTAGCAACTGTATTTTCGATTGTATCAACAGAAATTTAATAGCAGCTAACAATTTCCTACTGTGATGAAATATTTACTTTTAAGACAACACAATTGTTATCGTAATTAACTCGAAATTCGGTTATTAACATTATCACCATCCAGTTGGCAATAAAGTCGGTTGACACAATGAGTCTGTTTGCTGGTTGTATATTATTTTGCAGATAAAACCATGTTGAAACTTTAATTGCAAATAGAACCATATTTTTCCAGATTCAAAATTTTATATTGCACTAATAGAACCAACTGTATATATCAAGGATGGGCACGTATGAGTTCAATAAGAGAAATTTTCCGATTATTAATTTTTTTAAGAGCCACCATAGTAAATTCACTTTTTTATTTCGTTAATATGATTAAATAAGACTTAAACGCTATTGAAAAAAAAAATAAACAAAATTTAATTAACAAAAATAAAATATAATAAAAATCCATTAATAGAAAGTAATAAAATCCTTGAATAACGAAGACTTTTTTCATATCTTTGAAATTTTGTGTATAATATGTTAAAGCAGCAATTCTGTAAGATGTTGATTGGTGAACTGTGAATGATATTTCGACATCACGAATTTCATTGTGGAGAAATATGTTGTACTAAAAATTGAAATTAGGCAGCAAGCAGCTTCTTTTAATTGTGGAGATTTTGATAATGGCACGAGTTTCCAAAATTCAATTATAGAAGTGGATTTATGCTGCATTTGCAAACCCTGATCCTCTTTCAACTCTAATAACTCCAATTCCCGAGACGCTTTTGCAATAAGTATTTCAGAAATTGGAAATCCGTCATCAATAATATCACACATAAATGGGTTCACAAAAAATGCAAATGTGGATTTAAAACTTTTCAAATCTCCGAACCTACGTTTGAAATCCGCTTGCAGTTCTTCCAATTTTTCTTTGTATTCGTTTACTTTTTCTTCGGTGATATCAATTATGTTTACTTTTACTCATGGAAAATGATTAAATATTTTCAACTTAAGATCGTTTACAAAAAGCCGAAACTTAGCTTCAAAACTTAATAACGTTTGCGACAAATCTATTATTACTTTTTCTTTTCCTTGTAAAGCTAAATTTAGTGTTTGCAAATGTTCCACAATGTCTCTAAGAAACATTAAAACAGAAACCCAAGTTTCATTTTCTAATTCTGGATATGCTATTCCTTTTTCTTTGATAAATAATTTGATAGGATTTAGGAGTTCTGTAAAATGGTTTAAAATATTGTAAGTTGGCAATTGATCTGTTTCGGTATTTAATCTAAATTCTTCTAAAAAGTTTTTAAATTGATGATGTATTTTGACATTGGTTCTAATTAAATTGACAATCTTCCACACTATCTTATGCTGTGAAGAGAGAAACAATTTTGAATATTAGGGTCTCTGTTTAAAAGGCCAATCTGACTTTGATTTTTCCCCTTCATTGCAGGCGCTCCGTCAGTCGCAACACTTACAAGTTTATCACGAGCCAATTCAAACCTCTGCATCACTTCATCAACCGCAGTTTTGACATCAATACCGCGAGTTCTTTCGCTAAGAGCTACTAAGTCTAGCATTTCTTCCTTCATATTTACGTCAGTAGACTCGTTTGGAGCTAAACTGAATGCTGCACAATTTTTTAAATCACACATCAAATTTTTTTTCAAAACTTTCGCTAATTTGAATAATTCGACTCTCAGTTGTACGACGTGACATAGAAATCCGTGAGATCAATGCAAGTAGTTTTGTATTATCCGGATCCAAAGTTTTAATCACTTCTTCCAAGTTTCTCTTAATAAATTCACCTTCTCCATATGAACGTTTAGCACGAGCAATATTTCAAGCTATCACAAAACTAGCTTCGTTGGTACATTAATTTTGAAGCCCGGATTGCAATGACTGAAGTTTCTCTGTTCGCAATTTTGAGTTGAGTGGTTATTGAATTGAAAAATTTAGATTGCTTACTTCGTAATGGCGACGTAAGTTGGTTACTTTGTAGTTGGAAATTGTACCTTTACAAATTAGACACAACGACTTATCATTATTGTCAATAAAAAAAACTTTTTTTCCATTCTTCTTGAAAAGTTCTATTTTCTTGTTTATATTTTCGTTTTTTGATGTTTGCTGAGGTCACGTTAATAATAAATTTAAGTTAATATATTTCTGAAATTTAAAAAAAAAAATAATAAAAATAAATTAATTTAATTTTAATTAATTTAAAATGCTACATAAAAAAAATTTCTTGCCAAATTTTTCGAAAAATACGAATAGAAAACCAAGTGACCACAATCTTGCACAAAAAAATACTGACTGAAATTCACTAACGCAGTTTTTATTTTGCATGCTTCTCTATCGTTATAAAACCAAAGCGCCGCCTGCTACAAAGTAATTTTCAAAAGCAGTAACATCTTGTATTTGTATTTGTATTTGTATTTATTTCTTAAATGCGATTTTCCATTACAACAAGACACAGTATATTATAAATTACAGTAATGGAATCAGATAAGTTATTCACTATATATTTAATATCAGTAACTCTTAATCTAAATTTAAAATATTATAAATTACAATTAAAAAACATTAAAAAAAATAAAATAAAATCAATTAAAGTATTGGTATATTAATTTTCTAAACCCTATTGCGTTGCTTGTATTTTGCATGACATTAGGAAGCTGATTCCAGAGACGATTCCAGAGACGAGTTAGAATAAAAAATTGACATTCAGAGGCAAGGTCGCGGTATTTAAATTGAATTATTCGATTCCCTCTGGAAGATCTTGCGAACTTTAATCGTTCAAAAAGATATTTTGGAACCTTTGTTATAATAATTTTATGTAGAAATATAATGTTCTTGAATTTAATATAGTTGTCAAATGACATGTGTAAGACATGACACGAGTATTGGGATACATGATCAAATTTTCTTAATCCAAAGATATAGCGAATAATGTTGTTGAAAGCTACAGTAAGTTTTCTGTTATCCCTAGAGTTGCAACCTGTGAAAACCTCAGATGCATATAGTAATGTTGGTAAAAGATATGTTTTAGCAAGTAGCAATCTTATTTTCAGTGGAGTAAAGTGCTGTGTTAACCATAAGCTTCTTATCATACTATAAATTCTGCCACAGCATTGATTAATATGATCTGACCAAGTCAGAGTTCCATTAAACACAACTGCGAGATTTCGTACAGAGTCCACGATGTCAATTTTAGAGCTCCCAAGGAAGACATTAATCTCATTCTCCAAATGCATCACTTTCTTCTTTATTATAATACACTTAGATTTATTTGGATTAAGTCGTAGACCATTTGCCGTTAATAGCATTGAAACTTTCAACTTCCTCTGTTAGTGTTACACACTGAAAGTTAAATTTGGGAATGTTTAAATTATTCCAGGGAAAATCATCATAAAATTCGTTATTTTTTTTGAAAATACAACTGCAACACAAACATAAAAAAAAATTCATTGGAAAAAATTCCAAAATAACAAATTCAGTGAAAAAAATCGAATTCAATATCAATGAGCCGCAGTTAACTCAACGAAGAGCCGCATTTGCCCACCGTTGGTATATATTACAAAAATATGTTTTTATGCCTCAGTGTTACCTTTTGCAATAAAAAAATCTGCCCAAAAGGTACTTTTGGTCCTCCCGGGCGATATCATTGAGCTCATTGGGGAAATACAAGTCAGTATTTAGAAAGCAATGAAAACTATATGGTAGAGGAGAAATCAAGTATTGCATCAACCTCGGAATAAAATTGGAAACAGGCCACAAACCAAAAATTTTGGAAGCGAAAGGTGCGACAAAGAAAACGCCACGCAGAGGAAGCTTATAAAGGGTGATTTTTTAAGAGCTATAGGAAAGTTTTCCAAAAAAAAAAACACATAAAATTCAGAAAATTGCATGAAATCTTTATTTGAATCGATAGTACGGTCCATATAATTTATTGTTTGAAGATTATTTCATGCAAATGTTGACCGTGACTGCGCCTCAAATGGTCCATCCGCTTAGTACAATTTTGGCATACTCTTTCCAACATTTCGGCCGGTATCTCACGAATAAATGCTTCAATGCTGTCTTCCAATGGGTCAATTGAAGCGGGATTGTCTGTACAGACATGAGCTTTAACATAGCCCCACAAAAAATAGTCTAAAGGCGTTAAATCGCACGATCTAGGCGGCCAATTGACCGGTCCCGAACGTGAAATAAAATGTTCACCGAACTCGCCTCTCAATAAGTCCATTGTTGCGCGTGCTGTGTGGCATGTGGCACCGTCTTGTTGAATCCACATGTCATGCAAGTCAAGCTCTTGCATTTTGGGCAAAAAAAAGTGGGATATCATCTCTCGGTAGCGCTCACCATTCACAGTTACGTTACGATTCGCATCATCTTTGAAGAAGTACGGTCCAATGATGCCACCAGCCCATAAACCGCACGAAACTGTGAGTTTTTCTGGATGCATTGGTAGCTCTGCCAATGCTTCTGGCTGATATTCACTCCAAAATCGATAATTCTGCTTATTTACGTACCCATTGAGCCAAAAATGAGCTTCGTTGCTGAACACAATTTTTCGGTAAAACAGTGGATCTTCGGCCAACATTCCAAGAGCCCATTCACCAAAAATTCTACGTTGCGGTAGGTCGTTTCGCTTCAATTCTTGCACCAGCTGTATTTTGAAAGGCTTCACACCTAAATCCTTCCGCAAAATTTTCCACGTTGTTGAGTAACAGAGGCCCAATTGCTGCGAACGGCGACGAATCGTTAATTGATGGTCATCATTAACACTGGCCGATACAGCTGCGATATTTTGTTCAGTTCGCACTCTACGTAAGCGTGTTGATGGTTTAATGTCCAACAATATAAATTTGGTAAGAAATTTAGTCACAATAGCCCGAATAGCCGCTTCAGTGGGTCGATTAAACTGACCATAAAATGGAAGAAGCGCGCAATGAACTTTCTTAACATAGCACGCATTTTGATAATAAAATTCAATAACTTGCAAGCGTTGTTCGTTTGTAATATTTACGATTCATGGTTAAATTATAGACCAAACTGAAGATGATTGACAATGAAACAAAACACCAAACGTGCGTCAGCTGTTTAAACCAGTGCTGCCAAAAAGATAATAGCTAAAAAATCACCCTTTACAAGTTCTCGAGGAAAAGTGGTAGCACGAAAAGAAATTTTGAATAAAAAACAGGTTCGAGACAAAACATTTTAATCGCACTGGAATTTGATTAATTCTTTTTTTTCAGTTTTAGCCTTTCAAAATCTACTTCTAACTACGATACTGTCTCACCCAATCATCATCATCATCATCAACATAATAGAGAATGAGCAGAATTCAACAGCATACAACAATAACAATCTTTTTAAAATCATTTTTTCTAATCTCAACTATTATAGCAAAGTCATCATCACCCTGGGAACACATTAAATCTCACATGAAACAGATAACAAGTCCTCCACATTGCTTAAACAATTCCTCAGGTGTTTAAATAGTTTCACCAAGAAAACAAAGGTTATAAAAACAACCAGCTCTCGCATCACATTTATTTTAGTGAGGGAATGAATGAGTGAGCGAGTGAATGAGTAAGTGTCTGAATGTGTTACCATACAGTTCAAATCGTATGTATCCCATAAACAGACAAAAACGAACGAGCCATCACACATCAAACTTCCACAGCTTCTTAGATCAAAAGGCTAGTTAACCATAAAGTTACAAAACAAATGAAATGTTATTCACAGAAAAAAAATACATAAAAAAAAGTATTGTATGTACAAAAATAAACACAGTCATATAACCAGCAAACAACCAAATCAACTAAAACTCTTTCAATAAAATTTAAATTGATTATTTCAGTTTTATTATTTACCCTTCTAACTCTTTTTGTATGTAACCGTGATCATGAAAATTAAATTAGACACGATGTTAATGCCACCATCACCGGTAGAGAAATAAATTGTATGTGTGTATTAATATAGAAAAAGACACCTGAGGGCGGCGACGGAATTTGCATCTAAAATGCTTATCTGCACAACGAATTGGATATTTTGCTGTTAAGTAAGATACTTAAAATAACTAAAGAGAGTAATGAAGAGTCTCCTAGCACTTTCTTAATTATAGCATATAAATTTTTAAGAGTCCGCTGAAAGACTGATAATTTAGTAAATTTTGCATAAAATTTTCAACATTTAAAAAAAAAAAAATAAGCACAAAGCGTGTCTATTACAGAAGTATCATGAGCATAGAAAAATTCTCCACTGAGGCCACAGAAGAGTTTAAGATCTCAACACAAAATTATTTTACATTATTCCGTGCGACATTGAGGTCAGCATGGCAAAGACCATTAGGCAAATATAATTTGATCTCAGGATCACGAGTTTTATGAAATATTTTTGTTTTTGTAAAAGATTGAAACAATTGCGTTAAACAAAGTAATTTGAACGGATGTTTTTATTGAAAAGAAATAAGATAACTAATCCAATTCAAAAATGTTGGGTAAGAGAAGAATACAACTAGATAGATTAGATATCTTAATTAGATTTGTATTAAACAAATATAGTCTCAGTATAGTAAAGGCCAAGTAAAAATGTATGAATTTTTTTTTTTCGCGAAAACCTGATGTTATGGAAAAATTCTGATTTTAGATTCTGATTCAGAGCGTCATATACGTGGCCCCAAGGGTCTGTCAAAGGTATAATAAAGTTTTTACTGCATTATTTCAAGTTCATACGAGAATATACAAATAGGATTATTTGCAAGTTTTTCTGAATTTATAACAAAGAGCTCAATAGCTGTCGTATAATTGCAAAATATGGGTATCAAAATGGTCTCTTAGGCAGACGAGTCGCAGCCTCGCGGAATCATCTTCAAATATAACCAAATTCTTTGAACTAGCGCTAAGACTGGTCTGGGTGTTAATACAAGAAAGTTGATCTGATTCTTTTCTCCAAAAATGCTTTAAACATAATCCAAACATTAAACACACTCTCCATTCAATCCTGACGAAGGAACTGACAGACAACACTTGACTGAATACCAGTAAACCTTCTCGCTCGCTAGTTACCCAAGAACGTAGTCATTGGGGTCGCTTATAACCAATGACATAAAAACCTTTTGGGCGTGCATAAATTCAGAAGCAGCAAAGTGCTGCAGTTAGTATAGATTATTGCAAACCCATACCCTCATTCGAATCAGTGTTCTCGACAAGATTCGGGGATATCTAAGTATGTAACAGATAACAAATCGGCCATACAAGACCTTTGGGTGCGTGCTTCCGAAACAGGTACATAACTAGATTACGTTGCACAGTGGCTGAAAATTGTTTTTCATTGGCTACAATTCTGTAACTTTTGAACCGAACAAAATATTTTGGTAATTCTTTTTCTTTTGGGTCTGTCTTAATTTCATTAAAATTGATTGAGTGCTTCTTAAGAAATTCTAGGTTAAAATTGAACTTTTAATTTTTTTTTAACTTTTAGCGTGAAATATGGGTTTCTAATTTTTTTTATTTATTAAAATATGTCATATTTGGATATTAATAATAATTACAAGCATTTTTTTTTTTTTTGTAATAATGGGACTTTTTTTAATGCTTACATTCAAAAAATTTGTACACTCAAAAGAAAAAAAAAAGTAAAATCAACTGGAAATTTGGCTATTTCTACTGAAAATTTAAATATTTTTCCTGTCAAATTTTCAAATTTGTTTACACTCAAAGAATATTTCCACTTAAAAAACGTTAGTAATATTATCTAATAATCTTGCTATTACTACAGAAAAATGTATCATTTTTTGCTGTCAAATTTTTTAATTTTTGCAAAATAAATCTGGGTTTTTTTTTGAACCTTTCTTATTTATTAAAACATTTCATACATACGTGGGTAAAGAAACCTTTTAAAAACAAAAACTGCAATAGATTTTAAAAGCGTTTTTAACCATGGGAGGTTCAGTTTATTATTGTTTTTTACTAATAATATGTTTTTCGTAGTTATAACTATTATTCATGCAATT
The DNA here is from genome assembly GCA_963682025.1 of Cordilura impudica. Taxonomy (NCBI): domain Eukaryota; kingdom Metazoa; phylum Arthropoda; class Insecta; order Diptera; family Scathophagidae; genus Cordilura; species Cordilura impudica. Next base: position 139,965,078 of record OY821519.1, read on the forward strand.
ATAATTATTATTCATTTGATTTAAATATTGGTTGCAAATATTCCATATTTTGTTCTGTGTTATTTCTGTTCTTTAGTAGTTTTTTGACTTCTTCATCTAAATCCCGATGTTCCACTTTCCATTGATTTCGAATACTGTAGATGAACGGATCTAACGTTGCCCCAATAATATATTAAATAGATCCTCATTTGTGGAATTTTATGAAATTATTCTAGTATTGTGATCTCTATAAAATCTGTAATCCTTATTCCTTTTTTCTTAAGCCTCCTCTGATAGTTCTCCAAGTGGCGCCAAATGATACTTAATGACATCTTCTGCATATTTCTCCATGGGCATTTGGTTATTCCAATTTCCTTAGCATAATCTCCAAATTTTTTGGAGTCAATTTCGTCATTGTACGCAAGTACACTTGTAGGATTATTTTAAAACTGAAAATAAGGTTTAAATCCACTCCTGTTATTTCGGATGCTGTTTCTGGATCTGAAAAGAATCTTCTTGCGGTATTGCCATCATTTGTATTGCCTGACCCTTGTTTTGGCTGATCTATAATCAATCCAAATTTGCGATATTCATCTTGAGCATGTTTCTTTTTTGATCTTCTTAACTCCTTGTTGCTTTCATTGTTTCTTATTGATCCTGAAGAACCGAAATCCAAATCATAACTCATTATACACTATACCACTATGTGGTTTGGGTATAATGACTTTGTGCTGCTGTTTGTAACAACCAAAAATATTTGACCTAGACCCATCTTTAATTATACCGATCGAATCAGAATCACTTTCTGAGTTGATTTAACAATGTCCGTCCGTCCGTCCGTCCGTCCGTCCGTCTGTGTGTCCATGTAAAGCTTGTAATCAAACTGCAGGTCGCAACTATGAATATATTTTGATGAAAATTGGTATATAAGCTTTTATCTGCCATGGAATGAACGTTATTGAAATTGGTGAGAATCGGTCCATGTTCAGACCTAGCCCCCATACAAATTACCCATATGAAATCGACATAAATTGCCATAAGATCCAAATTGTCATATAGATCTTACTCAAATTGGTTTTTGTATGCGTTCATTACGTCCATTAATGAGTAGTCCAAAAATGATCCCTTTGGCCCCATATAGAGCTGCTTCCCGATCTTCACTTAAATCTATTAAAAAACAAAAATATTGCACTGATTCTTCTCAGATTTTGTTTGTATATATTTTTGCAAACTACAAGAGACTTTAGTAAACATAATCAGGATCGGTCCATTTTTGGACCTAGTCCCCATATAGATATAGCATCCGATATGAACTTTTTCATATCTTCAGCCTAAAAAATTAATAAAAATCAGACTCAAATTTGGTTTTTGCTTATTTTCTATGTCCAGTTAGTTGGGCCTAAGTGATAGGGCTTGGTATAGGGTATCGTATAGTCGGTCTAGACCGACTATAATTTTCTTACTTGTTATTATTCGTTTTTTGCATGTAGAAGTTACAAAAGAACCGTGATGTTATTTTACGTTTAAAAGCCATGAATTGAAGCAAAATATTTAACACGTGCATTTTCGGTTTTTTGTGTACAGATTGTGCTGCTAGAATCAAAATTGAAATTAAAGGCAGGGTATGGAGATAAGACGGGCAGAAGTTGGAATCCAACATGGTAGGGTATGAAGTTGCAGACTTAAAATGCAACAATTACAAATATCGACATCACATTTTAATGTGATAAATATTTAAGATTCTGAGAATAAATCCATCCAGATTGCCTGAGTTCTTTAATTCGGTAGATTCTAAAAACTTAATTTCTATTCGGAAAAATGGTTTTCAAATTTTGACGGGTAAAAACTTTTTTTAAGAAAAGTATATATACTTTTTCTACAACAAAACATTAAAATTGCGGGAAGGATAGTTTGAACTAAAACTTTTGAAAATATGTACCACTGTGTTCAAACGAGAACTTGATTCATGTTATAAAATCAAAAAAAAAATATCGAGTTTTTAATCATTTCATTTTATACCCTATACCACTATGTGGTTTGGGTATAATGACTTTGTGCTGCTGTTTGTAACTACCAAAAATATTTGACTTAGACCCATCTTTTATTATACCGATCGATTCAGAATCACTTTCTGAGTCGATTTAGCGTCTGTGTGTCCATGTAAACCTTGTAATCAAACCACAGGTCGCAAATATGAATATATTTTAATGAAATTTGGTACGTAAGCTTCTATCGACCATGGGATAGACGCTATTGAAATTGGTGAAATTCGGTCCATGTTGAGACCATACAAATGACCCCTATGAAATCGACATAAATTACCATAAAATCCAAATTATCATATCGATCTCAATCAAATTGGGTTTGTATGTGTTTATTATATCCACTCATCAGTAGTCCAAAAATAATTCCTATAGGACACTTCTTAGTCATAGGTCCCATATAGAGCTGCTTCCCGATCTTCACTTAAATCTATTAAAAAACAAAAATATTGCACTGATTCTTCTCAACTTTTGTTTGTATATATTTTTGCAAAATACAATAGACTTTACCAAACATAGTCAGGATCGGTCCATTTTTGGGCCTAGTCCCCATATAGATATAACATCCGATATGAACTTTTTCACATCTGCAGCCAAAAAAATTAATAAAAATCACACTCATATTTAGTTTATGCTTATTTTCTATGTCCAGTTAGTTGGACGGAAGAGATAGGGTCTATAAACCATGGTATAGGGTATCGTATAATCGGGCTAGACCGACTATAACTTCTAACTTGTTTTTAGTATGTGTTCCATAAGTCGTACTCTTGCATGTAGTGGTGATAATCCAAATTCATATGCATCAGTTTTATCTAGTGATTTTGTTGGGACTTGATTTAATTGTCTTGATGTTGCTTGGCGTATGATGCAGCTGGATGCAGCCTTCATGTTAGTCAAAGCCTGGCCTACTTTGCCATATATCATTGTCAGCAATCATTACTTCAATTAGCTGCCCATCTAACTGTAATTTTAATGGCTGTAGTGTTGCAATTTAGGCATTGATATCAGTAACTTCTTTGTCAATGGCATCATTAGGTTCTTTTTTGAATTCAAATTTGATTGGCCTGCACTATTTCAAAGAAGGTGGTGTCTCATTTTTCAAAATACCTTTTGTTTGCGTTAGGCTCTCAATCTTGCAAAATCTTTTTCAATCGCAATGGGACAAATGATACCGTGAACATATCTGAGTCCGAAATATTTTCACATACTAATTGTTTGTATTGTTTCTGTCCCGAAGAACCATCACATCCCCATTTACAAAAACGAATTAACTTTGTGTTTCCATATTTCTTTAACTCATTTCCTTTCATTGATTGTAGCAAGCGTTCGGCTGTGTGATCAAGTAGAGATTGTAGTTGTACCTGTGCCGAAATTGGTGTGATTGTGATAGTATCCTTTGATGGCAAACAGTCCATTTTAGCAGCGGTTATGTGATGATATGCTGGATACATATTTGAGCCTTTTTTATTTCTGTTTTGCTATTTTCAAATCCAGAAATAATGTTAATGTCTCCTCATTTGTTTTGCATCGCTCGGAGTTGGTATACATTTAAGAATCCATTTTGTTTTCACTGGACTAGCTTTAACAATTTTTTCAATGATATCAACTTTTGTTAATTGCTTCCGTGGTCGTAATTGATGTAGGAAAGATTCATTTATATTTATGTATCGAATTTTTTCGTTAATATCTTTAAGTTTCCGTCTCTTCGAACTATTGCTGCAGTTGTCCAATGATTTGCGAGGTCTTCCAGCCTTATCTTGCTTTGCTGTATCTGCAGCGACTGTAAGTTTACCTTCTAACCAGTTTGCACTTTTTATATAAAACTTTTGTTTATAGTAGCTAACTTCTTTGGAGCGTTTTTTTAGTGCTTTGAAAAAATTAGATAATTGCTCTTGTGTTTCGATGCTACACGAATTATTTTTTATCGTAACTAAGAACATCTTCCTGGGTTTTGTTCCTAAAATACTCTTCGGCCAGTTCTTTATATCTGAAGCTCTCCATATTTTTCTGAATATTTTTATTTGCGACAGTTATTGCTGAAATATATTATAGCAATTGAGTTTGTTTTGAAATGTCAATTTCTTATAAGTCTTTTCATAGGCTATCATATTATGTTTCTAGGTAAAATAAAAAGGTAAGATAATGGCATTGGTGCATTACTACCTGGAATAATATATAAAAAACTCACTAAACAAATGAATTACCTGGGTGTGCTTTCTTTACTACTTTCTTTAGTGCATTGTTAAGCAAAATAAAAAGGTATAAAAAAGGTATGATAATAAAAAAAAACCCAGTTTACAAATGAATTACAACCTGTGTGTATTGGGATTCTTACTTGCAAATGTATCAAAAGGGTGGTCTTTTGTAAGCAGATATCATTACTGGTGATGACTATTAGAAGCCATGGAATACCTAAGGCTCAAATTTAACACACCATTGTATACTTATATGGCTGTTTAAATTACCGTAATTTAAATTTTTTTGAGTAATATAATTCAGATGAAGAAACTGTTCTGCCGGCGGTATACGTTTCCTGTTCTCTTTTGCTCCCTAGAAGTTCTATTCCACTAAAATTGGTTATTTATTTTTTTTATTTATTTATTCATCCTTTATTGGCAGATTATATTTATATGATAAGTATATTTTGAGATCTTATCGACTTGATATTACAACAATTAATATAATGGGATCCTAAGATATTAATTAACAATTTGTTATTAAACATAAAAGTTTTAAAGGTAAAATAGGGGAAAAATTCTTTATGTAAATATTTGGCAATTCAAACACTGTTAGAAAAATACATATTTATAAAAGTTGATTATAAACAATATAATTTTCAATTTGATAATTTCTGATAATTTTAAGTTAATTGTCTACATTCTCTAATCAATGGATAAGAAGAACTTTCAATTTTGTTAAAATAATTACTGTTAAGTCTTGTTACAAATTCTATTATTTTCTCATATCCCGTTTCTTGATGAAGCATGTACGTGGGATATCTCCAATGCTTGTTGTGTGTAATTTTTAGATATTTGTTTTGAATTATTTGCAACTTTTTTAAATGAAATTTTGCAGCTGAATACCATATAGGGCATGCATAAGTTAAAATTGGTCTAATGACACTTTTGTAGAGTAGATTTTTGTTTTTTAAGTTTTAAAGGGAACGTTTATTTAGCATTGGCCAAAGAGCTTTAAAAGTTTTAATGGCTTTCTACACGTCTCATCTGAATGTGTTTTAAAAGTTAGGTTTTTGTCTAAAATGACACCAAGATATTTAATTTCGTTGTTTACACATATAAAGTTAATTCCAAAGACCAGTTGACGTCTAGGAGTTCTTTTAGGAGATTTATTAAACGGAAAGATTATTGCCTGAGTTTTATTAGGATTTATCTTGATTTTCCACTTATGAATATATTTATTGCAGGCTAAAACACTTTTTTCCATTTTTTTTAAGCAGTGCACTGGTGAGTTTGCTTGTTGTGATTAGCGCAGTGTCGCCTGCATAATATGCTATATTCATGTATGGCGGAACTGAGAAATCGGACGTATATATTGAATAAAGTAAAGTAAAGTAAAGTTGTTATTGTTTTGGGGGATGAAAGTTCATTATTGACGGAGACCATAAAAGTTCTATTTTCAATAAAATCAGCAATAAGATTACAGAGATATTTAGGTATATTTGCAGCTATAAGTTTGTATAATAGACCATTATGCCAAACTGTGTCAAACACTTTCTCAATATCTAATAGTATCAGACCTGTAGATCGTTTGTTATATTTGTTGGTAATTATTTTATTTTTTATTCTCCTTATTTGATGAGTAGTGCTATGTTCTTTTTTGAATCCAAATTGCTCATTACTAATAATGGAATTTTCTGTAGGAAATTCACTAAGACGCGTATAGATTAACTTCTCGAACAGTTTGCCTGAATTGCTTAGTAAACTAATAGGTCTGTAACTTGAAGGGTAACTTTTTGGTTTGTTAGGTTTCAGTATAGCAATGACCTTAGCAGTTTTGAACATAATAGGGAAATAATTGAGCTTAATGCAGATATTGAAGAAAATTACCAAGAGCTTCAGAGCTCTATCGCAGAGTTTCTTTAAAATAAGATTGGGTACATTATCGAAGCCACTTAAATTGAAATTTGACACAAATATAGAAATTTAATAAATATTTTAGAACATCTCTAATATTAAACGGTAGGGTTATGACCGCTTACAACAACTAAAGATTGCAATCCTACCAACCTTGTAAAAAAGAACGCGGGTCATTATCGATAATAACTTGCGAGTATTAACCAATTATTTTTGATAAAAAAAAAAACAAAAAAATCACCTTTTTCTGAAATTAGAAAAGCAGTTGAGTTTGACAGCATGTCACGCGCACAATTAGCAATAGTTTAACTTAATTTTTTAGCTACATTAATTTGGATATATTAGCTACAAAATTGCTTTAAAATTATAAAAAATTCGTGACAAATAAATTTGACTTTTGGCCAATGAAATCAAAATTTCAGCCACAGTGCGTTGGTTATGTGGATTGGGGCATACCCACAAAATGTGAATCCCTCATAATGACTTATGTAAAAGCTGCCAGGAAGTAAAAGAGGGTGAAACGGCATCACACTTTATCTTTTAATGATCAGCATATACCCGTTGGAGATCCGAACACTTTAGCGCTCCGGTACTGGCAGCTGTGATATGCCTACATAACATGAATATCAACAGGATAAACTCGTTCATCTTGGATTTAAACTGGCTCAGAGTGACTCCAATAGGGCTAACTAAATAATACCAGCCACAGGTATCACAACGGGATCACGTTTGAAAAACCCGTGAGTTTGCTGATAGGCGTGTATTTTTATAAATAAATTGAAAACATATAAAATCTTATGGCCGAAATTACTAAACTTAACTCATATGATTTGGACAAATAAAAGTTCTATTAATGTACTACTACGAAAGGTATGATATTAGGGATGGAGGGCATGGATGGCGAAATACATTGTTGTCCTAAAAAATGTTAAATAATAATAAATTAACTCTTCGAGCATAATAAATAACCGACAAAATATATGTATATATATATTTTTCTATATATGTATGTTACATTATTATACAGAATCATTTGCACTTGAAATTATGGAAACAACTTGGAATCTTGGCTACAAAAGGCTTCAAAAATTGTGTGAAAATTATTTTGTAGAGAAATATATTTAGAAATTGTACTTGCTGCCCGGCTCAGATAACTGTTGAAAATATTTGAAACGATCTAAAAATAAATTTTTACGACATCTATAATATTAATAGGCTATGCGATTTTTTGTGACCGATGTTTTGTTCTACCGTTTTATCCCGATTTTGACAAAATGTATATTATTTGAAAGGCATTGAATTTTAGCCGTTTTGCAGATTTGTAAATTTAAGGTATTTTCCTTTATTTTTCCTTAAATTTGTTAATGTGTTTGTTAATGAATTTATTATCTTCATTCACAATAATAATAAACCATAAAAGTGTTGGTTTGTGAATTTGCTAGGTTGAAAAATAAAGCTGCCTAGAAGTTGCACTCAAATTTCGAGCACTGGAATCTGCTAGTAATTTTAATATGCATACCGCATACGAAAATTTGACGCCAAATATCAGTGAACAGTATGAACATGTAAATAATGGAACAATATACGAGTATTAACGCAGTACCAACATATACTGTAAATAATAATTACCCAATAGCAATAAATTTAGTTACGTTCTCACTTCGTACAATGTTGTATACAGTTATTTCTTGAAATTCTATATATATGACCTTCTCAGAGAAAAGGGACCTTGTGTGTCAAAAACGGTTTGTGTCAAAATCGGTGGATTCTGGTACCTAAAGGGGTGTAGAAACTTTAAATGCGTTTTTTTCTCAAAACTTCATTTACACACACTAGGTCCATTTTCTCGGAGATGGTCACATATACTTAGAAGTAGTTATATTTCAAATATATCTATTTAAGAATTATTTAATTGGCCAATAATTATGTCCCATATATGGTATATAGTCATGTCTTTATAACTCCTAATTTCGAGGGAAATATTTCATTTACAAAGAAAAGATAATAGGCAATGCGTAGATAACAAACGTACTTATGTAAGGGACATTTCTTATGACACTCCAGAGGCCAAATCCAAACAATGTATTTCATTACAATATTTCTGTATAACAAATGAGTTCTTATCTCTAAATACAAACACTGTAAAGAATCTTATCTTATGCAAAGTAAAGAAAACAAGAATTTATTTTCATATTTACAACAAGTGTCCATACAAGTATGTTAAGCAAGATACTCAATTATAAATTATTTAAAGGAGTTTAAACAAGTGTTCAAAAGAAGTAACGAGAAAACATGTGATAGGGATTTATTTACTTTTCCAAATATTGTGTTTGAATTTTAATGATTTATTGATATTGTTTTGAGCTCAAATGTTATATCTATCACCATATCTATCGGATTTTCAATTCTGAAGATTAAAATGTATTATAGGTAATTGGAGCGGAGTAAAAACAAATGACCGAGTAAAAGCAATTATCATGTCAGATTTACTTAAACTTGGCTCCAATCGCCGAATCGGTAATCGAGTGAGCTTTCCTATCGAATCGAATTTTGTAACGTATCGAATATCCGAATATCGATTATTATCAAACGATTACTAATAAAAAACAAAAGCACATGCTTAATGAAAATTAATTTATATTTAAAAAAAGAAGATTAAATAGGGAGATTTTGCATGAATTATACGGTAAAAATTTGAAGGAACAAAAATTCAAAATGATCATTTTGTAAGTTATCGATACAAATATTGAAAAATAAGATTACTCTCATTGACACAATTCTCCACCTTCAAATAAACTTCCGAAAAATTTAAATAACTTCAATGTTTAAGTTTTCATAAATTTGAAATAACAATAGAAACTTTTACCATACCAAAATTAAAAACGTTACATCATTTAAGATGTTCAAAATTTTGTTTGGTACATTTTCACTAAGATTTTTGGATTTTATTTTAAAATAGACTTTTAAGACTTTTATACTTATCACTTTTATTTAAAAATTGGTTGTGATGTAACAAACTATATATTTCGGATGAAGACGTTCAATTGATAGCACGTTATCAAGTTGATCAGTAGTCATAAAGCCGAGATTTCAATTGAAAAATTTTGATAAATTTGATTGCGAAAGCGACGATTACACTCATGGTTGATTGAAGGGGGTAAGGTTTTAAAAGCGAAAAAAGGCATATTTTCATGAAAAACTTTGATAAATTTGATTGCGAAAGCGACGATTACACTCATGGTTGATTGAAGGGGGTAAGGTTTTAAAAGCGAAAAAAGGCATATTTTCATATTTTTTTTTAAGATATCAATAATGTTGGATTATTTATTTCATATACACTTTATACCATAACATTTGAAGAATCTTTAAAAAAAATTTCAATTTAAAATTTTAATAAAATAAGTCCGTGACAGCGAATCTCCGGAGGCATTGTTGTTTTTCGGTGAACATCATAACTCGTAAAAAATCTAAATGCGCTTAAAAGCTGATATGTTTCCCGAGGTAATCACGAATAGTTTTTTAATTATACCCTATACCACTATGTGGTTTGGGTATAATGACTTTGTGCTGCTGTTTGTAACTACCAAAAATATTTGACCTAGACACATCTTTAATTTTACCGATCGAATCAGAATCACTAACTGATTCGATTTAACGATGTCCGTCCGTGTGTCCGTCCATCCGTCCGTCTGTGTGTCCATGTAAACTTTGTAATCAAACTGCAGGTGGCAAATATGAATATGCTTTAATCAAATTTGGTATGTAAGCTTTTATTGGCCATAGGATGAACGCTGTTGAAATTGGTGAGAATTGGTATATGTTCAGATCTAGCCCCCATACAAATGACTCCTATGAAATCGACATAAATTGCCATAAGATCCAAATTGTCATATAGATCTTACTCAAATTGGGTTTGTATGCATTTGTTACATCCATTAATGAGTAGTCTAAAAATGATCCCTGGGACAACTCTTAGTCATAGGCCCTATTATAGAGCTGATTCCCGTTCTTAACTTAAATCTATCAAAAAACAAAAATATTGCACTGATTCTTCTCAAATTTTGTTTGTATATATTTTTGCAAAATACAAGAGACTTTACCAAACATAGTCAGGATCGTTCCATTTTTGGGCCTAGGCCCCATATAGATATAGCATCCGATATGAACTTTTTCATATCTGTAGCCAAAAAAATTAATAAAAATCCCACTCAAATTTGGTTTATGCTTATTTTCTATTTCCAGTTAGTTGGACCTATGAGATAAGGTCTCTAAACGCATGGTATAGGGTATCATATAGTCGGTCTCGACCGACTATAATTTTCTTACTTGTTTTTGTTTGTTTTTATCTTTGGCAGCATTTTGAAGTGAAAAACACCATTTTTGCTTTAAAATTTCGGTGAATTCGTTGTTAAAATATGGGAAAGAAAATGGAAAATAAAAAACTCTACGTGGTTATCTGGTGATTTATGTGTAGAAATAATGTGCAAAATATCTAAAGAATCGGTCAAGCAGATTTTGAGTTATGATGTTCACGGACAAGAAAATCGATTTAAAGTTTTTTAAAAACTGATTTAGATACGATATACCGTATGAGGCCGGTCGCTGGAAACGCCGTATCTTCTTTAGTTTTCCTCCGATTTACTTGACATTTTGAAACAACACTCTCGACGTGTTTTACATTCAGAAAATGAAATGCAAAAAAATGTTTTTAAGCCTTACCCCCCGTTAAATCAGACATGAAAGTATACATACAGGCATATATTCTGAGATTAAAACACTTTTTAAAATACAGAGCGTTTGTGTTTAATGGTTTATATAAATATTTAAAACTCGAAAAACTGTTAAGTTTATACTATGACCAGTCATATAGACTTACTAGTAGTTTTGTTTTAATAACAATATTTAATAATAAGGGTTACAGATATAAGATTTTAATTAATAATCTCAATCTAGGTTAAATCGATTATCATATCATGGGGATTGTAACAATTAAGCCTTCTTGTTAGACCCGTAGTATTAAATGACTCAGGAATTTCATTATTGGGATGACTACGAGCTTTCACATAACGCCATATTTCTTCATTTATCATGCTTAGTGTTAAGTCACGATGAATATCAGCATTTCTAACATAAATTTTGAACTACTCAAGATGAAATATTTTTACTTTAAATTAAAGTAAAAGCTATTGGCACGTTTGTTTCAAAAAATTGATCTATATTCTGTATGCCAGGTTATGCAGGCGTTTCGGGTCGAGCTACCAACCTTCATCAGTAACCAAAATCTGTAGATGGTTTGTTTGGTAAAAAGTTAAATTCATACACCTTTGCTGTGAAACCAATGCAATGAGAATCCAAGCAAAGAGCTATACTATCAAACCTTCTCCAATATAACAAACTAATGCCGTTTTCTTTTCTGACAAAAAATATCGCCCTTTTTTTGCCCTTTTTTCGAAAAGTGTATTTTTTTATATATTCTGAATTAAGAGCAACCTTATCTTATATATCAATCGAAAGGTCTCAAAGTCGAGCCCTCAAAAAATTCGAGCCATTGACTTCTTTCAGGTCATAGTGGGAGAATATTTCCCCATTGTTCCCCTTTTTTGAATATATTCACCCTATGACTTCCAAGAGGATAATAATCAAATTTTTTTTGTATTTATGAAGACAGCACTTTGAGACGTTTCGATTGATATATAATACAAGGTTGCTCTTAATTCAGAATATATAAAAAAATACACTTTTCCAAAAGGGGGCAAAAAAGGGTGACATTTTTTGTCAGAAAAGAAAACGGCATAAAATATAATAAACCAATTTTAAAACAAACGTTTGAGTATATGTGTACAACAATATACGTTTTGTTTTTTTTAGTTTATTTTAAAGTAAAAACATTTGATCTTGAGTCTGGAAAAATCAAACTCAATCATTAATATGATAAAGATCAAAACAAAATTTTTTTTATTTGTGAAAGTAGAAAAAACAAACTTTAAACGTTAAAGCTTTATTTTGGAATTTTTGTATTTGTTGTATAATGTATTTTTTCCACATCGCAGATTTCCATAGGCGCAGACTGGTTTCGGTGCTTGTACAGCATAATTTTCTTGTGTACAGATAGCTTAAGTTTCACCCTTTAAGCCAACTTAGTTCTCTACATTTCTCTATATTTGAATTCTAGTTCATCGTTTACCTTTTCGACGCGTTCCTTCCAATTAAGATTTGCATCTATCGTCATACCAAGATGTTTAGTAGAGTTCACAAATGGAACTTTTATGTTGTCAATATCAAGTGGTATGTATGTTGTTTGCTTTTTTGTGAAGTCAATGTATGATGATTTGGAGCTATTCAATTTAATAACCCAACTTTCTTTGTAGTTGTTCGGTTGCAATTAAGTTCTACCGTGCTGTTGTTAATATAACAGTGTCATCAGCAAAAGTACCGCACATAGAATCCCTATTGACTGTTATGTCATAGATGTATAAAAGGTACAAAGTAGGGCCCAGTATACTACCCTGTGGTACACCCGATCTTAAAGGGTGAAGATTGGAATACATCTTCATGCCTTACTCGAAGGAATCTGTCTCTTAAATACGGTTCCAGAAGTTAACCGTAGTGTTTAGGCAACAGCATATTTTGCTTGTAAATAAGTCCATCATGTCATACACCAGCGAATGCTTTTGCAATATCTAAGAACACGGCTGACCATACCTCTTTCTTTCCAGAGTGATTTCTATCGAATGGGTTATTTTACTTATTTTTTCGACTCTCGATTATGTCTCACAGTCCTTTACTAAGAATTATAGATTTTACTCTTTTATATATTAATTTTTCGAGCAGTTTACCCATTAATGGCAATAACGAAATTGGTCTATAGAAGCTTACTTCACCTGGACGTTTTTCCTGGTTTCAATACCATAATGAATTCAGCCACCTTCCATGTACTTGAAAATAGCTAAGTACTACAAAACCACCTGAAAAACATCCATTGCTCAAAAAGTATAAGCCTATATTTCGTACTTTTCTAATTGAATTCAACTACTTTATGGAAGAAAAATACTTGGGTTAAACAAAAAATATATGCAATATATACATATATACAATTTTTTAATTTTGTTATACACAACCAATACACATCCAATAAATTGTAATAAAAAAAAAAAAACGCAGCCAAATATTAATAAGCTAATAATTACAAATCAAAAAAACAGTAGAACATATTCTTCAATATAAAGCAAATAATTTGGAAATTGGATAAAACCACACCATTTCAAAAAAGAAAAAAGCTTTTAAAGACTTAGAAGGACTTATAGAAATCTACGAAAATTCGGTTGAAAGAAATTAGGTTTAATTACACAGATCAACAGCAAAAATGTCGATCAATAACCACTATATAGATTCGATGCATCATGGCTCCCTTAGTACAAAAATGGTCAAATTTTTCAATTCTATGGAAAATTTTTTTAAAAATAATTATACCCTCCACTCCAGTGTGCAGAGGGTATAAGTTTGTCATTCCGTTTGTAATAATTAGAAAAAGAATTTTGGACCCCATAAAATATATATATTTGTAATCCTTATAACAACCGGAGTTGATATAGCGATGTCCGTCTGTCCGTCTGTGGAAATCACGATGACGGCATCAGTCGGGCAGCTAGGATGCTCGTTGCCATAAAAAATGATTCACTGACATCCTGAGAAGTTTGCTGTTTAAAATCGTTCAAATCGGTCAATTAGGGCCCGAGATTTGAATGAAGAACTAAAAAAAGGCTTGAAAAAATATAATTTTCTATGTTGCTCTTGTCACGATCGCGCCCTCAATAGTACAGCTACAGTGATCATTTCTAATGAGAATGATTCACCAAATTCATGGGAAGATTTCTATTTCAAAAATCATTACAATCGGTGGAACAGGTCCAGGGAAATCTCTGAAAAAGTAAAAAAAAAAATTAAAAATATGATGTTTCTATATTGTTCTTGTTGTTATTCTAAATATTGTGTTGTTGTCATAGATGGAATTGTTGTTTTTGTGGTCGTTGTGGTAATAATATAATAAAAACTAACCCTTTGTACATTTTTTTATTAACTCTGGTAGAAAAATTTTAAAGTTTCCATTGTTTTGGCATCACTAAAAAAATTTGTTAGATCATTTCTGTTATTACCACGAGCCTCCCTGCAAAATTTCAGATCGAATGGGTCACGCGAAAGGGGCAAAAATCGATACAAAATTTTTTCGCCAAGCAGACACTACGAGTTAATATAAACGGAGTAAAAATTCACCAACGTCTAAAGCAAATAATGCTAAAATATGTACCTAGTTGTTAATAAAAAAAAAACAATGTAAATTTAGCAAAAAAAAATTTTATGTATAAATTTATTTAAAGAGAAAAACACAAAAATAACGTTTGATGTTGTATTTTTTGTGTGTAATATTTACATAAACATACATAAACATATTAAATAATACAAATAATATACATATATTCTATATATGTATATACATATATTCTATATATGTATATCCATAACAACTGCATGTTAGAAATAAATCGGTATATTATTTTATTAACATAAAATTCTGCAATATTTTGTTGTGGGGAAAATACATTTCTTTTGCATTAACAGAGTGTCACCTCATTTTGCTCAGCGTGACTATGCCACAGTAGATGGCGCCACAATTTTTGTTTGTTCTAATTAGCTTTGCAATAGTTATTTCTATTTTAACATGAATGTTAATATTTTCAACTAGATATCATACAGAACAATGTTAAGAGTATACACGGGCTGGTCTTTTATTTCATACGTTTTTTCATTATTCTTTTACAAATATGAACATAAGTTTGGCATGTTAACTTTACCGAGTTCATCAATGAGTTTTTTGCTTTCAAAACAGTTCTACATAGTTATATAGACCTTTTATTCTGCTTTACCTACAAAATATCTGATTGCGATTACATCTAATTTTTAAAAATTGTTTATAATTACTAAAGCATTATTATTCACATAAATACAAAATTGCACTTTTTAAATTTTCCATTCAAATTTAAGAAAATATCAATTCTAAAAACTGGAATTAAAAATTTCCAATTATAAACTACAATTAAGTGAATTTCAGAAAATCATATCAAAACGTCGGAAATTATAATTTTAAATTTAGAAGACATCAATTGCATCTTTAATATACATATAAATTTTATTCGTTAAACACAAATCGAAATTCCAAAAAAAAAACACCAAATATCTATGTTTACATTTAAAAAATTTTCACATTTAAAAAAAATATTGACATTCGGGAGAAATTAGTAGCTTTTCAGTACCGCGATTCAGTAACTTCTTTTAACGATAGTCGAATCGTTAAAAAAAGAAAATAGCAAAATTATCAGTAAAATTTTTAAACGATATTCGCTATTGTTAAAGTCAGCTGTTGTTGTTATCTAAACGACAACCATTTTTGTGTTGTTTATTCAATCGATGAAAACTTAAATTTTTAGGTTGAAATGTCGTCATACATAAATAAAAATCATAAATATTTTGCTTTTATTAAAAAAGTTTTTATATAAATAAAAAATCAAATAGCATATTCAATTCATTATTTTATTTTCAAATAAATAAACAGCCAATATTAGAAAACAAAATAAAGATATTAAACATAAACATAAAATCATCCTGTCAAACACGAAGTAATGTGTTTTTTTGTATTCTTCTTTGTGTTTTTCGCTTATTTTGACAGAGATGCCACTCGTTTACAATTTAAATAAATAGAAAAATAGATTTGTCGACTGTCGTTAAGATGTATGTACTTAGTGAATCACTTAATCCTTAGTGCAAACAACAATAGCTGTCGATATATTTTGCGATTGTCGGATCGTTGAAATTTACAGAATCACACTACAGAAAACATTAATTTAAATTCAATGAATTTTAGAAAACGTGAAATGAAATTTAAGAATTGCGAACATAAAAACTGTTACATAAATAAACGCAATTTGATGAGAATGTTATTTATATAGAAATTTTCACAATTTTTTTTGGACAAAAATTTGAAGTTTTTCAGAAAATAAAGATAACAAATTATTTTATTTAAAATGTTTGGGACATTTGGTTTTTTGCGTTTGGCATCCCTAATTTGAATATTTATTATTATAAATTTATTCTCTATGTTTTCCAAATATGGCAATGTTTTAATAAAAAAGTTGAGAAAGCTTTTTTTGGTTATTATTTTGTTACTCCATCCGACCTATATGGCCGCAATGAAGAAATATTTCGCCAGTTAAAAGAAACTATACAGCCATCTCCAATTAGCACGATTTAGTGCATATAGCCACCCTACACAACCATTACGTGTGCAATGGAAGTTAGGGCGAGCTATTTAATTAGCAAAAACTAAATTAATCGAGAAGTTATGTCATATAACCGGAAACGCATGCATATAGGTATATAACCTAAGTGCATGGCGATCAGCAACCACGATGACCAAAAAGCAAACACCGAAATAAATCCGAAATAATAGAAAAGACGAAAACCAACCCAAAGAATTTGCTTAAATAATTTGGTATTAAGTTTAACAAATTGTTTACTTTTTCCAATATTTTGTTTACATTTATTATCAATACTCAAACCGAGGTGGAGGGTATCAAAGATTCGGCACAGCCGAATTTAACACTCATACTTGTTTTAAATTAAATTTAAAAAAATTAAGATTTACAATATCTTTAAATCATGTATGTTGTTGTTTTTAATCTGATCAATAGTTTAAAAGTAAAAAAAAAAATCTGGAAAAAAATCGAAAACTGCAAAAAGTATTAATTGTGAATTAACGAGTGAATTACCATGTGAATTAAACGAGATATCGATCATGAAAATCGATAAATGCTTTAGGTTTTTATTCACAATTAATCGAAGGTATCACATTTTTACAAGCACTGTCATTAGTTCTTTAGGTTACATAGTAATGACTAAATAATATTTTTTTATTGAATGAATTTAAAAACTTAAGTAAGAATAGGTTAATATATTTTGAATATTTTATACTTACAGTAATTCTTAATTATATTTTGGATTCTTCTTATTCCTTATTTAAATTTTTTTTCATTTTACAGACGACACTTGGAAATTTCGATGCCTATGGTATGGAGAGAAACAGCGAGCCACGAATCCGATTGTTATACCCTATACCACTATGTGGTTTGGGTATAATGACTTTGTGCTGCTGTTTGTAACTACCAAAAATATTTGAGCTAGACCCATCTTTTATTATACCGATCGAATCATAATCACAAACTGATTCGATTTAACGATATCCGGCCGGCCGTCCGTCCGTCTGTGTGTCCATGTAAACCTTTTAATCAAACTATAGGTCGCAAATATGAATATGTTTTGATGAAATTTGGTACATAAGCTTCTATGGGCCGTTGGATGAAAACTGCTGAAATTGGTGAATATCGGTCATTGTTCAGACCTAGTCCCCATACAAATGACCCCTATGAAATCGACATAAATTGCCATACGATTCAAATTACCATATAGATCTTAGTAAAATTGGGTTTGTATGTGTTTATTGTATCCATTAATCAGTAGTCCAAAAATAATCCCTATTGGGCAATTCTTAGTCATAGGCCCTAGTTCACATATAAATATACCACCCGATATGAACTTTGGTTTTTGCCACTCAAATTTGGTTTTTGCTTATTTTCTATATCCAGTTAGTTGGACCAAAGAGATACGGTTTCTAAACCATGGTATAGGGTATCGCATGGTCGGTCTAGACCGACTATAGTTTTTTACTTGTTTTCATTTTCCAAAAGGTGCCATAGGCGCGTTACAACCAACTAGTTCTTAAAAACAATTTTTTGAGCAAACTATTTGCCCTCTAAGTTTGTAAGGGCTTGTTTATTCAAAACTATTAATTTTTAGAAGGAAATTCGATTTTAAATGTATCGCTGTTTAAAATTCATATGTATATTAGGGTGGCCCTTAATAAAAAAGTGTTCAAACTCTCGGTCTCACCCCCTAGAAGTAATCGCAAAAAACCTGAGAAATACAAAGTTTTGCGTCAATCAAAAAAAAGTTTAGAGGTGCCTCAACGCTACTGAAATTTTCAAGTGTGTTTATATGGGGAATATATGACTTTTTCAGATTTTACGAAAATTTCGTTCTATAGTTTGATTTTTTCTACAAATTGTTATGCTAATCGATTTCAGTACTAAATTATCTCTTTATCTATACTAATATAATAAAGAGGTAATGTGTGTTTGTTTGTTTGTTTGTTTGTTTGTAGGGGGTAATCTCCGTAACTAGCCATCTGATATTCCTGAAATTTTCACAGAGTCTTACTGCGGATATGGGAAGTGCTATAGGCTATAATTTTTTTTAATATTTTTAGTGGGCGTGGCACCTCCCACACAAAGTAAATTTTTAATATCATATACATATATTGAGTATTATGATAGGGAGAGCTTTGCAAATTTGTGTGAGGTCACCTATTGTTAATATTAGTAGCCACGCCGGAAATGGGCCGGATCGGCGAAATGGGCGTGGTACCTCCCATACAAGTAATAATTCAATGTTATATATCTCGAGTACTATGATAGAGAGAGTTTTTCAAATTTGTCTGATGTCACCTATTATTAATGTGAGCAGTCGGACAAAAAATGGGCAGTATCGGACCAATAGGCGTGGTACCTGCCATACAAATAAAATATATAATGCCATATATCTGGAGTACTGTTATAGTGAGAGTCTTGGGACTTTGTGTGAGTCCATAGGTTATGCATGCGATTAGTTGGACAAAAAAATGGGCGTGCTCGGAGCAGTGGGCGTGGCACCGCCCGTACAAAGTATATATATGATATCATATAACTGGTGTACTAACAAAGGGAAGCTCTGACACTTTGCAGGACACCATCAGATCTTAGTATGAGTAGTCGGACAACAAATTGGCGGGTTCACACCAATAGGCGTGGCACTCCCCATGGAAAGTAACTATTTAATTTCATATATTTGGAGTACTGTAAAAGAGAGAGCTTTGTGGCTTTGCGTGAGCCCATAGGTTCTTTGTGTGATTAGTCGAACAAAAATATGGGCGTGATCGAAGCAGTGGGCGTAGCACCGCCCATGTAAAGTAGATATCTAATATCATATAATTGGGAAAGGCTCGACATTTTGCACGAGTCCATCAGATATTAATGTGAGTAGTCCAATAAAAGTTGGGCGGGATGGGATAAGTGGGCGTGGCACCTCCTACGAGGGCAGCTACATGTACCTCCAGGGCAGGAACGCCGAAAAATCTGATAATTGTTGTACCGAATTAAAAAAAACAAAGAACATTTTATATCATCAAGTATCAAAATAAATGAATCTATATTAATGATCTATACTTAGTATAATAAAGAGGTAATGTGTTTGTTTGTTTGTAGGAGGTAATCTTCGTAACGACTTATCTGATCTTCCTGAAATTTTAACTGATTCTTACTGCGAATATCGGAAGTGCTACAGGCTGTATTTTTTTTAATATTTTTAGTGGACGTGGCACCTCCCATACAAAGTAATTTTTTAATATCATATATATTAAGTACTATGATAGAGAGAGCTTTGACAATTTATCTCAGGTTATCTATTATTAACGTGAGTAGTCAGACAAAAAAACGGGCGGGATTGGACAAATGAGCATGGCACCCTTTACAAACTTAATATTAAATGTGATATATCTGAATAACTGTGTTAGTGAGAGCCTTGGGACTTTGCGTGAGTCTTTTCATAACAATTGGGAAGGGCGGGGGAGGGGGAGGATGTAGCGAAGCACACCGGGTTACATCTAGTATACTATAAAACTTCAAAATCGAATAAAACCTCGCCAAGAAATAGCAAATAGAAATAGAAATAGCGCCAGACCACGTTTGTGCCAAAAAAAAATAGGTCGTGAAATTTGACGGAAATTTTTTAAACTTTAAGAATTTAATTAAAGCCATTATTTTTTTTTGCCTCTATACCTATGAGCACTGAGACCAAAGATGGAAAATTTTTTGATAAAATTCTTAAAACTCCTTTTTTTAAGTTTTAAAAAATTTTCTTAAACAAAATTTAAAAAATTCAAATATTTTATAAGTGCTGTTGAATTTTTAGATGTGACGCTTAAAATATAATAACCACAGGTGCAAGTCTTCCGTGCTAATAATTTGAAAGAAATCGAACAAAGCTAACCCATTTCTTGCCGAGGCCGAACTTTGAATTTTGGCATATTTAAAAAAATTAATTGTTTCAGTAGACTAGATGAAACCTGTACTATGGGTTGGGAAATAAAATTGTGAAAGTAGAAAACTGATAAATTTTTGATACAAAGTATTTAGAAAAAGTACATTTACTGAATTTATTTATTTTTTTTTTATTTAATTTAATTCTTTATTTAATGGAAAAATTACAAATTTATTTATTAACTAAAACTTATTGCATAGATGTGGGTAAGCCTTTTATATAAAGTATGATAATTATGTGAGGTAAGATATTATAATTTTTTAGACAAAATTTAGTTTCTGAAAGAAAGTTGTTAGTAAAAACCTTCAATATGACAAACATTTACTGAATATTTCACAAAAAATGAATTTTTCTCGAAATCCGCAAAAAAAATTGCTTATAAAAAAATTCTGGCAGAGGAATTTACTTAAAATTCACAAAGTTAATCTCTACATATATTATATAAAATTTAAAAGTGCGAGATCCATTTTTCAAATTTTGGTTAAGAAAACTTTTTAAAACTTAAAAAAGGAGTTTTAAAAATTTTATCAAGAAAATTTTCCGTCTTTGGCCTCATTGCGCAATAGGTTAAAAACGTGGTAATAAAACAATACTTCATGTCTTAGTGCTAATAGGTATAGAGAGCAAAAAAATAATGGCTTTAATTAATTTCTTAAAGTTGAAAAAATTTCCGTCAAATTTCACGACCTAGTGGTCTGGGGCATTTGCCATTTCTTGGCGAGTTTTTATTCGACTTTGAAGTTATATAGCGTTTTGAACAGATAATTTAATACTGAAATCGATTCATATAACAACTTGTCGAAAAAATTGAACTATAGAACGAAATTTTCGTGAAATCTGAAAAAAAAGTCATATTTTCCCCATATAAACACACTTGAAATTGTCAGTCTCGTTGAGGCACCTCTAAAATTTTTTTGATTGACCCAAAACTTTGTATTTCTCAGTATTTTGCTACTCGCATATATCTAGGGGGTGAGACTTTAAATTCGAACACTTTTTTTTCTTCACATAATGAAGGGCCACCCTAATGTATGTATATACATAGATCTTTTATAGACATATTACTAATGGTATCGCATACGCATACTTACGGTAATAACACGTAAAATTCTTCAAGAAGAAACTAAGAGAACCGAAAATAAATCATTTTGTTTTTGTGAAATTTTTCATATATTGTATTACTTAGTTCATACTCTTATCCCTGTTGTTTATCCCTTTTCTTGCAGCAACAACAAACTATTGTATACTTAGACAGAATAGAAGACATTCACTGCATTGGTGGTCGTTTTAATATGACCAGTACAAAAATTATGAATGTGTTTTCTCATAAACTGAATCATTGAATTCATTTAGTTTTCAAAAATGACAAGAACCTTTTTCTCTGTTTTTACTTCTTTCTTATTTGTCTTCTACTACAATGTATGTTGCTGTTGCTGTTGTTGTCGATGTTGATATGAAATTGTAGAAAATGCACGTGTTCATCGAATGTCAGAATGTGTTGTAAATTCAATGTTGACATTCTTGGAACGAAGGTCTTTGTATTGAACCGCCTGACGACGACGGACAACAGATCAACCAAAAACCTAAATGATAGTGGACAGAGCAATATAAGTACTAAATACAGCAGAGCCCAACCAAATTAAACAAAAACAATAAAAACAGCAGAAACTTTAAAAAATAAGCTTCAACAAAACTGATGACAATAAATCCTCAAATAAATGTTTACTATATTGATAACGACGATGATGACGAATAAATGTTATTATCTATTTAAGCCCCTTCTCTGTATTGGAGCTGCAGATATAACAAAGTTTTTATTGATGTGTGTAGCCTCCAAGAACAAAGTGACATAGCTTTGATGAGGGGCAACAGAGGTAGCAGGCAATACCTTTCAAGTGAATAACGAACGCCTTGACTAATATTTAATCAACATAAGATGACTCGAGTGGAGATAAATTCATATTATTATTAAGAGTTATAAGTTTAAAACATAATTGCCTTGTTGGTTTTCTTAATTATGTTATTACGAAGAATACCGCAGTTACTAGTGCTGTTACAACCGGTACTTAAATCGATAAACTTACAAGGAATGTTTTCCAGCAGGTAAATGTAATAAAAATAAAAAACAATCGATTTTTTTATGTCACCTATCTTTTCACCAAAAAGATTGAATATAATATTAACTTTTTGAAGATGCAATATCTAAACATACATAACACTTTAGACTTCGGTTGAATAATTCGCCAATTCTTAAAAAACATTTTAGCTTTCATTGTTTAATCATTACCGTATTTTTCTGTAACATATCTCTGCAGCTGAAAACGCCTTTCAAAATGAAGGTGCTGAATACTTAAGCCCCAATGAACAAATGCCACAAAATAGTGAACAAATGCCCCCAAAAATTGGGACATAAGTTCCTATGAACAAATGCCCCAAAATTTAAAAAAGGTACGAAAACAAATGAACAAATGCCCCAATTTATCAAAAAACTAAATAAAAAAATAACTTACACCCCAAATTTAATGAATTTTGCGTAAAAAGTGAAAATTTTACATACTGCTTGCTCTCTCTGTACAAATATTCTCTTTTGTCGTCCTGTGCAATAAACGCACTTAAAAGTCAGTATTTGAAAAAATATTTCGGCGAAAATATATGTGTGTTTTCCTCCGGTGATTAAAATAAGTTGACGACAACGGAACAGAACTGGGGTGTGGCAACACCACACACACACACACACACACACACACACACACACACATATATATGGGGGGTTTCATGTCAAGTGCACCAACTTTTGAAACCGATGTCTTCCGATCGGGATGAAATTTGCACCAAGGTTAGTCCTATTGGATAGTAGTTTAGACACAATTTTTCAATAAGATCGGTCCGGACCTCTCTGAGTTAGAGGGGATTAAAATTTGACATTTTGGCCAAACAGGTGTTTTTTCTCATCCATGTAACTTTTTACCTATTGTTCTTAGAAAATTTTCTCCCAAATAGTTTAGATAGCTATTTCTTCAATATTTCGGAAAAAAATACAAAAAAAAAAACAAAAAATTTTAGACTTTTTTTTTGCTAAATTAAAGCATTTTTTGCCTTTTTTTTCAAAAAGGGCATTTTTTTTTTTTTCATAAGAAAGCTTAGAATTTTTCCTTTAAGAGCTTTTTGGTCGCTTAGTGGGATGGGAGTGGGATATCTATCAAAATAAATGTTTTGTAACTCAAGACAACGGTTTTTCAATTTTTCACAAATGCACTATTTTGAATTTTTTCCTATTTGTGTAAAAAACCTTACAAATAAAACTTATACTGAGAAACTAGACAAATTAACCTTTCCGAAGGTATGTAACATACCTTCATAACATAACAGAAGAAAATGGTTCTCTGTAACCTGAAAGAGTTATTTGCAATATTTCAATCTGAACACGAGGATGTTAGAATTGGCTTCACGAAATTAACCCAAATGAGGCCAAAACATTGCGTTTTGGCAGAAAGCAGCGGAACTCACACAGTACGCGTTTGCATTTACCATGAAAATGTTAAACTGATGTTAAAGGAAATCAACGTAATGTATTTAACAGATGATTCGGAAGAAGATTTACACGATTACCGCGATTGCCTTAAATTGACTATGTGTCCTAATGCCACAACTTCTTGCCACTTAGGTGAATGTACCAATTGCCCGAAAACCACATTCATCAAAGAAAATTTAATCAACTCTTTAGACCGAGAATATATAGAGGAGGTCAAATTTGATTCTTGGATTCAGACTGACAGATGCACATTGAAAACAATCATTTTAAATGTGGATGATTGTGTGGAAGAAATGTGTACAGGATTGCTAAACTTGAGAACCCATGACTTTTTAGTCAAAGAGCAATGGTCATTCTTCAAGGAATGATTTCGCAAAAAACTATAAATATGTTCTTCAGGATGCCATACAAGCATTCCACTTCAATAACGACCAAGCAACTATATTCACAGTAGTTATTTACTACATGAAAGATGAAAAACTGGAACACAAAAGTATGGCAATCATATCCGACGATTTAAAACATGATACCGTTGCAGTTTATGAGTACTAGAAGAGAATACTAAAATTTCTAAAATCTAAATTTACAGTAAAGAAGGTATACTACGTTTCGGGCGGAGCTCGTCAACATTTTAAAAACAAAAGTACCTTGGCAAATCTTATGGCCCATGAAAAAGATTTTGAAATGCCAGCTGAGTGGCATTTTCATCCTACTGCTCATGGTAAAGGAGCATGTGATGGTATTGGAGCAAACCTTAAAAGAAATGCAGCGAAGTATGGCCTCCAGTGCTCTCACCAAGATCGCATCTTAGATGCGACTGCTTTATTCCATTGGGCACAGAGTTATTGTAAAGAAACTAAAATAGTTTTTAGTAGCAAAGAGGATCATCAGGAAACATTGAAAACACTGAAGAGCAGATTCGATGCTGCGGTAACAATCGATGGCACCGCTCAATACCATGCTTTTATACCGCTTGTCGATGGAAGACTCAAGTTGAAAAAGTTTTCTGCCTCTATTCAATGCGATTTCTTTCCAAAGACAACAAATAAACCAGCAGCGAAATCAACAACTGAACCTAGTAACGCCAAGAAAGGATTGACAAAAAAAAACGCAGTAAGGCAACAAAAAAGCTGGATGAAAGACTGGGTATTTAAAAATTTACAAGACAATTACAATTAAGTATAAAAATAGTTATAATATAAATGGATCTAATGCAATTAAGATTAAATTTTAATAAATTATTTATCTTTTAATTTTTAATATTATTATTATTATACATTAATTTAATTATTATTAAAAATAAATAAAAAATAATAATTTTTCAACATTTCTATAGAAAAAAAGCGATTTTTTTTCCTGAGGTTAACATATTCTGGGTATTACAGTATTCTGGGTATTCAGAAAGTTTACTTTGTCTAGTTTCTCAGTATAAGTTTTATTTGTCAGGTTTTAGACACAAATAGGAAAAATTCAAAATAGTGCATTTGTGAAAAATTGAAAAACCGTTGTCTTGAGTTACAAAACATTTATTTTGATAGATATCCCACTCCCATCCCACTAAGCGACCAAAAAGCTCTTAAAGGAAAAATCCTAAGCTTTCTTATGAAAAAAAAAAATGCCCTTTTTGGAAAAAAAGGCAAAAAATGGTTTAATTTAGCAAAAAAAAAGCCTACAATTTTTTTTTTTTTTTTAAGTATTTTTTTCCGAAAAATTTAAGAAATAGCTATATAAACTCTTTGGGAGAAAATTTTCTAAGAACAATAGGTAATAAGTTACATGGATTAGAATAGACACCTGTTTGGCCAAAATGTCAAATTTTGATCCCCTCTAACTCAGACAGATCCGGACCGATATTGTTGAAAAATTGTGTCTAAACTACTATCCAATAGGACTAACCTTGGTGTAAATTTCATCCCGATCGGTAGACATCGGTTTCAAAAGTTGGTGCACTTGACATGAAATCCCCCATATATATATGCTCAAAGCAACGTTGCGGAACAATTTTTAGATTTTTAGTCGCTGTCGCATCCATCAAATACTTTGCGTTCGTTCAACGCAGGTTCACTGAGTGTAAGTTCTGATTCCTTCGATTTGCAAAGCGATTTCGTTACTTTTTGCAAAGTTTACAAAAGTAAGTGACAACACAGAAAAAATAACCCAAAACGGTTTTCGTATAGCTTACTTTTTTGGAGGAGGATGATGTTTGCTGTTGCGTCTTGTAAAAGAAAAAAAAATGAATTTAGGTCCCAACCGTACAAATTAAAAATGAACAAATGACCTAAAATATTTCAAATTGGAATAAGAAATTAACTTGTGCCCCAAAAATCGTAGAAATTGTTCGTGATGAAAAAATGCCCCAATCCCATAGAAATTTTTGGGGCGTAAGTGCATTTCTTTGGGGCATTTGTTCATTGGGGCCTAAGTACTCAGCGCCCAGAATGAGCACTTGATGGTTGTACGGATTCTAAGTATTTACCAGAGCTCCCAATTATTCGGGCTTCGAGCTACTCGAGCTGCGCGAGCTACTCGATATTAAGCATAACAAATGTACAGTTCTTGGAATCGTGCAAGTACCAGGAGTATATTCTTTAAATTTCACTTGAATCGGAGTGTACTACTGGCGCACAGTGGCTGAAATTTTGATTTCATTGGCCAAAAGTCCAATTTTTTTTGTATCTAATACATCCAAATTAAGGCAGCCAAAAAATAGGTTAAACTATTGCTAATTGTGGGCGTGGCATAATGTAAAACTCAACTGTTTTTCAATTTCAGAAAAATGTGATTTTTTTTTGTTTTTTATCAAAAATAAATGGTTACTAATCGCAAGTTGTCATCGACAATGACCTACAGTCCTTTTTAGAAGGTTGGTAGGGTTATAGTCTTTAGTTGTTGTAAGTAGGCACAGCCCTACCGTTTAGTGCTAGGGGCGTTCTGAAATATAATTGCTGGCTTTCCGACACGGGAATATGCCACATATAGTTGCCCGTGGGAACTGTTTTCGAGGTCCAAACCACATATTTGCAATGATTGTCCTTGACATTTATTAAATTATAAATTTATTATTATCATAGGAATTCTTGGCAGCAAAACATGTTCTCTTTTGAATTTTCCTTTGAGAATTGTGGCCTCAATAACATTGGGAATTATTCTCTCAACAATTAACCTGGTTCCATTACATAGTCTCGGAGCGTTGAGACTTTTAATTTTAATAAATGTGGGGGTATACCGGATACATAAAGTGAATTCAAAAATTCTGTTGGATAATTGACTGCTTCATTTTCTGCAACAACACTATCCATGGATTTGAAAGAAAACGTTGCGGAATCAAACATGTCCTGAATAACAACATTAATATTATCGACATCGACATTTTTTGCGGCTAAAATAGATCTTTCACTCAACCAATCAGGTTTACGATATTGATTTTGAATGTCGGGGAATACATTTTAAATTATTTCATCGCGTGACGATATAAATTGACAAAAATCTTGTGGATATTTTAATAGCTTGGCTGGTTGGGTTAATATTGATTTCACCATTACCCAGATCAAGTAGTTGTTTTGAAGTTTGGTCAGCCGTTGGATCATTTTGTAATCGTAGTCGCATGTTTGTTGTTAATTTGATAGTTTGAAAGCTACTCCATAATGTTGATGATTTTCAGTAGGCATTAATTTCGTCAGCATAGGTTGATTTTGGTACGACTGGCAGTGTTTGACGAAAATCTCCGGATAATAATATGAGAGCTCAACCAAAAAGTCTTTCATTGCCTTTGAAATCTTTTTAAGTTCTATGTAATGCTTCTAAGGAATGTTTGTGAGCCATGGTATATTAATTCCAAATACTAATATTGCATTTTTGCAGAATATTGCATTTTTGCCATACCGGAATGTTTTTTGATATTACATGCGACATTCTCATATGTTTGTACCAGTGTTGCCATAATTTGAAATTGAAAAGATGCTAAATTGCAAAAAAAATAAGCTAAAACGTACTGGAGTTGAAATAAAAGATGCTACATTTTTTTTTTTTTTTAATTTCATTACCTTTTGATTGAAAAATTAAGTACTTATTAATAAATACTTTGGTTTTTAAATGGAAAAATGAATATAAAGTTTCGATTTATATTTTTTAAATTTTAAATAACATAATTTTGAATTTCATCTGTAATATTTTTAAATATCAAATTGAGCTTTTTTAATTTTAAATTAATTATTTTTAATTTTAGAGATATTTTTTTTTTTAATATCAAATATAACAGAATTTACATAATCAAAAAATACGAGTATATTACCATAATTGGTTTATGGAAACTAATATTTCTGTGATGTGTTCATCCTCAAGTTCTTCTTGGCTCTGATATTTTTCTGACGATCGACTTTTATCAACGACATCGTTCCTTTTATACGTATTACACAACATAACAACTCGGATTTTATTCTGTTGCAAAGTTTGCTTTTAACTAAAGCCATTAAACTAAACGAAGGCTCAACTCCGGCTTTTGAGAAAGACAAAACTAATAAAGACAATACAAATGTGGATAACTCTTTAAGTGGACTTTTGCATTTAGAATTGTTGTTAACTTCAATCCATAAAGAGGTTGTATCCAGTGCTGTATCCCAATATTGTTCTGTGATATAACTCAATTGGATTTGAATTTTTTCTGTTTCAGAAGATCTAAATTTAAACTCTTCTAATATATTGGTTATCGGTTTTTTACCCGGTCTAATGTGTTTTGTATTGAAAATATTGGCATTTTTTTAAATGCATTTATATTTTTTGGCAATCGACTTTTTAATTCATTAAAAACTGTTGTTGCTTTACATTCTTCTATTTCAAACTGTTTTATCATATTTGTTGAAAGAAACGAGCAGAGTGGTGAAAAGAGTAGTACACAAATTTCTCGTATTACACTTTGAGGAATTAAAACATATCAATACCATTAAAATTAAGATTATATATTCAAAAATAATAAAAAAAAAAATCAAAAAAAACATGGTAAAAGCAACTTTTTATTAATAAAAGATGCTTAGTTAGCATCCAGCATCTTTTCATATATTTTGGATTCTAAGCGACAAAAAAAGTTGCTAAATCTAGCAACTAAAATGCTAAAATGACAACACTGGTTTGTACGTTTAACGGTGATTTCAGTGCTGAATGAGCTGTATGACGAACATGCAATAATTTTGCTGCTATTCCGGACGAAGTAATAACCAATGCAATTTTTCCTGCCTTTTTGGTTAGAATATTTATAGATAAACACATTTATGAATTTTGAAACATATAGAATTTAAATAAATTTAACAGCTCATTATTTTTCGAACGCCAGCGCCATATACGGGGTCCAACAAAAATTTTTTTGGCATTATCTAACATACATATGTGTACATTCTTAGTTTCAGTAAAATCGCACCGTCAATAAGAATATTCCAAATAATTTTACCCCAGCGCCACCTGTCGGGTCCATTTATACAAAAAAAAATTTCTTATGACGAAACATACATACATTCTGAATTGCAGTCAAATCGCACTCACAATAAGAATTTTGTTTATAACTTGACCCCAACGCCAGCTAGAGGGTTAAAGTTAAAACAAGTAAGAGTGTTAAATTCGGCTGTGCCGAATCTTTGATACCCTCCACCTCGGTTTGAGTATTGATAATAAATGTAAACAAAATATTGGAAAAATAGGCATGCGTTGCCTATATGCATGCGTTTCCGGTTATATGACATAACTTCTCGTTTAATTTAAATTTGCTAATTAAATAGCTCGCCCTAACTTCCATTGCACACGTAATGGTTGTGTAGGGTGGCTATATGCACTAAATCGTGCTAATTGGAGATGGCTGTATAGTTTCTTTTAACTGGAGAAATATTTTTTCATTGCGGCCATATAGGTCAGATGGAGTAACAAAATAATAACCAAAAAAAGCTTTCTCAACTTTTTTATTAAAACATTGCCATATTTGGAAAACATAGAGAATAAATTTATAATAATAAATATTCAAATTAGGGATGCCAAACGCAAAAAACCAAATGTCCCAAACATTTTAAATAAAATAATTTGTTATCTTTATTTTCTGAAAAACTTCAAATATTCATCCAAAAAAAATTGTGAAAATTTATATATAAATAACATTCTCATCAAATTGCGTTTATTTATGTAACAATTTTTACGTTCGCAATTCTTAAATATCATTTGAGGTTTTATAAAATTCATTGAATTTAAATTAATATTTTCTGTAGTCCGATTCTGTAAATTTCAACGATCCGACAATCGCAAAATATATCGACAGCTATTGTTGTTTGCACTAAGGATTAAGTGATTCACTAAGTACATACATATTCTCAACAGTCGACAAATCTATTTTTCTATTTATTTAAATTGTAAACGAGTGGCATCTCTTTCAAAATAAGCGAAAAATACAAAGAATAGAAAAAAAAACAAATTACTTCGTGTTTGACAGGATGATTTTATGTTTATGTTTAATATCTTTATTTTGTTTTCTAATATTGGCTGTTTATTTATTTGAAAATAAAATAATGAATTGAATATGCTATTTGATTTTTTATTTATATAAAAACTTTTTTAATAAAAGCAAAATATTTATGATTGTTATTTATGTATGACGACATTTCAACCTAAAAATTTAAATTTTTATCGATTGAATAAACAACACAAAAATGGTTGTCGTTTAGATATCAACAACAGCTGACTTTAACAATAGCGAATATCGTTTAAAAATTTTTCTGATAATTTTGTAATTTTTTTTGTTTAACGATTCGACTATCGTTAAAAGAAGTTACTGAATCGCGGTACTAAAAAGCTATTAATTTCTCCTGAATGGCAATATTTTTTTTAAATGTAAACATATTTGGTGTTTTTTTTTTTGGAATTTCAATTTGTGTTTAACGAATAAATTTTATATATTAAAGATGCAATTGATGTCTTCTAAATTTAAAATTATTATTTCCGATGTTTTGATATGACTTTCTGAAATTCAATTAATATTTTCTAATTTATAATTGGAAATATTAATTGCAATTTTTAGAATTGATATTTTCTTAAATTTGAATGGAAAATTTAAAAAGTGCAATTTTGTATTTTTGTGAATAATAATGCTTTAGTAATTATAAACAATTTTTAAAAATTAGATGTAATCGCAATCAGATATTTTGTAGGTAAAGCAGAATAATAGTTCTATATCACTATGTAGACTGTTTTGAAAGCAAAAAACTCATTGATGAACTCGGTAACTCTATTTTGTAAAGACAACAAAAAGTTAATATGCCAAACTTATATTCATATTTTTAAAAAAATAATGAAAAAACGTATGAAATAAAAGACCAGCCCGTGTATACTCTTAACATTGTTATGTATAATATCTATTTGAAAATATTGATATTCATGTTAAAATAGAAATAACTATGTATGGCAAAGCTAATTAGAACAAAAATTGTGGCGCTATCTACTGTGGCATAGTCACGCTGAGCAAAATGAAGTGACACTCTGTTAATGCAAAAGAAATGTATTTTCCCCACAACAAAATGTTGCAGAAATTTATGTAAATAAAATAATATACCGAGTTATTTCTAACATGCAGTTATTATGGATATACATATATAGAATATATATATATTATTTGCGTTATTTAATATGTGTATGTATGTATATGTAAATAAAACACACAAAAAATACAACATCAAACGTTATTTTTGTGTTTTTCTCTTTAAATAAATTAATATATAAAATTTTTTTTTGCTAAATTTATATTGTTTTTTTTTTATTAACAACTAGGTACATATTTTAACATTATTTGCTTTAGATGCTGGTGAATTTTTACTCCCTTTATATTAACTCGTAGTGTCTGCTTGTCGAAAAAATTTTGGATCGATTTTAACCCCCTTTCCCGTAACCCAATCGATCTGAAACTTTGCAGGCAGGCTCGTGGCAATGACAGAAATGATCTAGTAAATTTTTTTAGTGATGCCAAACCAATGGAAACTTTTAAATTTTTCTACCAGAGTTGATAAAAAAAATGTACAAAGGGTTAGTTTTTATTATATTATTACCACAACGACCACAAAAACAACAAGTCCAGCTATGAAAACAATACAACATTTAGAATAACAACAAGAACAATATAGAAACATCATATTTTTAATTTTTTTTTAATTTTTCAGAGATTTCCCTGGACCTGTTCCAGCGATTTTAATCATTTTTGAAATAGAAATCTTCCCATGAATTTGCTGAATCATTCTCACTAGAAATGATCGCCTTAGCTATGCTATTGAGGGCGATATCGTGACAAGAACAACATAGAAAATTATATTTTTTCAAGACTTTTTTTAGTTCCTTATTCAAATCTCGGGCCCTAATTGATCGATTTGGACGATTTCAAACAGCAAACTTTTCAGGATGTTATTGAATCATTTTTTATGTCAACGAGCACCCTAGCTGCCCGATTGATGCCGTCATCGTGATTTCCACAGACGGACAGACGGACAGACGGACATCGCTATAAGGATCACAAATATATATATATTTTATGGGGTCCAAAATTTTTTTTCTAATTATTACAAACGGAATGACAAACTTATATATACCCTCTGCACACTGGAGTGGAGGGTATAATAATAATAAACAGAACCTCCCATTATTACAAATGCTACTAAAATCTATTGCAGTTTTTGTTTTTAAAACGTTTCTTTACCGACATATGTATGAAATGTTTTAATAAATAAGAGATTAAAATAATAAAAACCCATATTTTCATATCAAAATTTAAAAAAAAAAAAATCAGAATCACAGCGATAATGTATAGCGGATTTATTTTGCTAAAATTAACAAATTTGACAGCAAAAAATGATAAATTTTTCTGTAGTAAAAGCAAGATTTTTAGATAATATTACTAACGTTTTTTTAAGTGTGTATATTCTATGAGTGTATTTAAATTTGCAAATTTGACAGCAAAAAATTTTGAATACTTCAGTAATACTAGCAAAATTTCGAGTTGATTTAACTTTTTTTTTAAGCCTAAACATTAAAAAAAAAATCCATATTGACAAAAAATGTTTATAATTATTATTAAAATCCAGATATGACATTTTTTTAAAAAAAACTAGCTCTTTTTTTTAAGATATCAATAATTTCATTTTTTTCTTAATTTATCTTTCATTCTCCCTCTCTTCTTAAAACTATATAGCCAGCTCATTAATTAATTTTATCATTTTGTTAATTTATTGTTATTGTCTTTTATTTTTCTATAGAAAAAACTATTTATTTATTCATTTATTCTTAATAATGACTTTACTTATGTAATTCCAATTGAACCACAAAATAATTATATTCTTAGGGTTGTAATAATGAAAAAACTAATAAATAAAATCTAAATCTAAAAAAATCTAAATCTAAAAAATAAAAAAACACATATTTCACGCTAAAAGTTAAAAAAAAATAAGAGGTCGAAATGTCGCATCCGTTATCGAAATTTCTCGATCGAAATTATTTTGTTATTTTCCAAAATAAAATATTAAGAGAAATTTTGCTCTGTCACAGCGAACGAGTTATGGTTCATAGATAATAGTAAAAGTGAAACGAGGTCTGACGATTGTCCATCTTCTTTAAATAGTAAACCAAAATATGATATTTCGACTGATTTTCCTCGATATCGAATGAGACGATTCGCTCAAAATATATAGTTTTGAGATATTATGCTTTAAAGTTTTATCGTTCAGTATAATTGGTTCAGTATAGTATAAGAATATGTGTTGTAGTTTCACTGAAAACAGTAAAATTTTGAGATCTTATAATATTCCTCTGATTCTTTGAGTCTATTCTAGCCCAATAGAGCAGTTTACGGAAAACAGTAACATATTGAGTTGCTACAATATTGCACTGGTAAGACGATATCTATCCACTAAAACAAAAATACTAAAATATTTTGATCGGTTCAAATGTTACAGAATTTTGGCCAATGAAAAACGATTTTCAGCCACTGTGCGACGCACAGTGGGATTTCTTCATACATCTAACTGCAAAAAGTAGAAGGAGTGATCCTACAACGACGAAATTTTGCACACTTGTTTAGATTTAAGTAGAAAAGAAAAATACAAAAAATTTTTAAAATCCCTCGACTCCTTGGGGTACCTCCCTTGGACCCCCATTTTTCCTAGAATTTTTGTCCTTAATGTATAGGTCGCAATTTTACGAAATTTGGCATACGTCTATAAGTTGATCTAAGAAAAAGCACTACAAATTTTGGTTGATATCCGTTGACTCCTTGGGGTACCTCCCTTGGACCCCCATTATTTCACGTAATTTTCTTTTCAATGTGTAGGCCGGAATTGTTAATAGAATTTGATTAAATTTGACACACGCCTATTAATTGATAAAAGCGAAAACTAACAATTTTCGTTGAAATGCGTCGTCTTTTATGTAACCTGAATGAACAAATTTCGTATAAATATAATTCTCATTGAAAATACTAGTAATATTTAATTAAAGAAATGCTAAAAATTGGTTATTCCCTCCCAACTCGAATAAAAAATATTCATATAGGTAAACAATATGTAAGCATTTTATTCATCAACTATCATATCTTTAACTACATCATCCAATTCTAAAATATTCTTATGAGGTTGACGTCTTAAGCTACTAATATATGGATCGGACGACTCAAGCAAACGATGAAAAACATCGATATTCGTTGCAGTTCTACTGCACTTTCTAGAAAACATTAATCTATAGTTCCTGTAATCTTTATTACGCGCTTCTTCTGCTTCCTCCGAGAGCATACCAATTGGGAGTACTGCTGCATCTATTATGTCCTTTCCATGAATAAGAATTTTGTGGACAGTAACAGGCATGAAATACCATTTATAATTTTTAACAAATAGTTCAGCTGTTGCCCACGCAAATTTCTTAAACTTCATGGTATCAGTTTTCTGCCCACACGTTATTATTTGAAGAATTATACGAAAACGATCCACTAGTTCTTCATTTACCCCAGTTATATCTGCAACAAGTGCAGGGTTGGAAAAAAAACGCCTTGAGGTATTTCCATCATTTGATGTCCCAGATCCTTGCTTTACAGCATCTACGCGTAAGCTCATACGTTCCCTAAATTCAGTCTGAATTCGTTGCTTGTTCTCTTGTTTTAAAATTTTATTGCGTGCATCGATTGCAGACCACTTTTCGAAGGGTTTATTGTATGGTATGCTATATGAAGTATGCACTCCATAAACTAAATCCTAGCGTGTAATGAAGAAAGTCCTAATTTACAAGCTTCATTATCGATGTTTTTTCTTGAAACCGCTTCCAAATCATTCATTTCTGAGGGTTTAGCTTTACAAATGTAACACACAACTGCTGAACTAGTATTTGTAACGGTCTGAGCCGTTTTACCATCAATCATCGTAAACACTAAATTATGTTTTACGTTGAAATGTTTGTCATTAACTGAAACATTAGTTTTTTCTAAAGCATCTATATTTATCCTCATGTTTTCTACAACTGTCAGGACTTTTTCTTTTGTCTCCTTAGTAAATTCGAAAAAAATTGGACGACAGTACCTTGTTGACGATGGGCTTTTATTACACCAAAATTCCGCGCCAGTGTCTGTTTTTAGACTTAGAGGCACCATCGATGCTAAAAATAGACTCCTGTCATTTATATCACTTGGCAAGCTTTGATTGTATTCTGAATGTACAGATGACCCATCACAGCCCCACTTCGACGTAAGAGTAAATTCAAAATTTGCTGCATTTATTCGTTCCTGCGAAAAACTTTCAAAAAGGCGCTTTGTCGTATGGTCCATCAGACTTTGTAAGCTAACAGTGGCTTCTTTTTCTGACACTTGGATTTTATCCGGATAACATTTCTTCTTTTCATCAAGAACTTTTTTATAAGGAGGCAAAATATCATATCCTTCTCTTTGCAAAACGTACTTTATTGTTTCGTACTGATGTTTTGATAATTCAGCATCCAGCATTAAGGCAAGTGCAGTTGTTGAAGGAATATATGATTGTGGTGTTATTTTTGTATCTGGTGAAGTTCCACTTGCCATTATTAATTGCTTTTGTGGGTACTGAGATGCTAAATCAGCTGCTTTGTACCTTTTACTACGATACTTGCAGTCATCGAATTCCTTAACTGGTCTTCCTTTTTTCTTTGAACAGCTAGGTTGGTCATCAGCAAGTGATACTTCGAACATATCTTAAAAAAATTTCATAATATTCAAAATAAATTATTATTATTATATTAATTCTTTAAAGATGTATGTATTTACTTTCTAACCAAGTCGCATTTTTCCGAAAGAAATAAGATTTGATTTTGTGCGATTCTCTCCAACGATTTAAAAAATGACCAAAAAACCTCTTTTGAACTGCCTTTTCCACTATTTCAATTTCATCAATAGTAAGCACCGAATTTTTCTGTTTTATAAAATTTGTTAACAAATTAACATTGCTACCATAATCAATAAGTTCATGGCACAATTCACTATATGAAACAGAAAATAAAATCATTTTTAGAATTATATTTTAAATTTTATTACAATATTTATTAACGTTAACTATTTACTTGTTGCGAATTTTGTTTTCAATTTAAGCGGTTTTCTTTTTACATTTTCTTTTTTAAAACATATGATTTTGTTTATTTTTTTTTAATCTTATTCACATCTGTCAACAATTTATTAACAAATTGTTGTTATAATTAATAACTTAAATTACTTTAAAACGTTAAGCCTAAAGGTATGCAAAACTTTTTTATTAAAAATACTAGGGTGCAATATTCGTGAATTTTTTACTAAATTTTGATTTTTTTAAAAGATTGACAAAAGTTGGTGAATTTTTTTGACTAATTCGAAAGAAGGGCCTTTTACCTTTCATTTCGTTATACTGTGAGCACGGAGGTAAACCGAGCTAACTGACTTTTTCTCCAACGAAAACAGCCAATGCTGAATTTTTAAGGACAATTTTGATGCACTCATATCTCCCAAACTATGTACGCAATAACTTTTTTTTTTCCTTTAAATAAAAAACAAGGCTTCGGATTTAAATAAAATCGACACTCAGATTTTTCCGCTCGAAACATCTTCGATATATAAATCTCTGA
Source organism: Cordilura impudica (assembly GCA_963682025.1). NCBI lineage: Eukaryota > Metazoa > Arthropoda > Insecta > Diptera > Scathophagidae > Cordilura > Cordilura impudica. The sequence goes on from OY821519.1 coordinate 140,002,079, forward strand.
ATTTGAACAAAATTACCATATATTTCCCTTTCACAACTTTAACCAGATTTCAACCGATCTTTTCCAAGAATATATATACATATATCTTAAAAGAAATGCAGATTTTTGTTTGCCAGACTCTTCTCTATAAAATAGCATCATTAGATTTTTTAAAAGTAATAGTCAAAAAATGCCTTTTTTGCAGCAGAAATCCCATAGTGCGACGTCATACCATATCCATGGCGGAAGGCAAACTGTTATTCAGGAACTATCGAAATATGCCTGAGATCATCAGGTCTGTGAATAGCCTTAATTTTCGGTATAGGTACTATACGTGCAGACTTTCATGTCACAGTAAAAGTAGTAGCTTTAACTAAATTCAAAATGAATTTAGAAACATAAGAAAAACTTGTCCTACAAACGTAATTGAAATATTATCAACAACAATCGATAGAGATTTAACATTACTAGAATTTAATTTTATGTCATTTCAAATTTTCCCTTTGCACATACTGCTTTCTGATTTCTAAATTAAATTATTCTCATAGGAATAATTTATTCAAATACCAATCAAAATATCTTGCAAACCAATATTTAACAATGTGAAATGTATAGCATCAAAATCACAATATTTAAAATTAAGTTATTTTAAAGATAAGTTATTAGAAAATTTAATGTAGTTATAAAATTCTAATTATAATATTACATCACTCATAAATCAAATACATTTAACCAGACTGAACAAATATAAGATCCAAAACGTTATTTTGTTTAAAAATTTTGCAAAAAATTTGCAAGCTTTTTCGTCCAAATGCTTTTTAGTTGTCTCGTTTGTTTTGGCGATCACGGTTACCAATAATTTTGTGTAAATTAAACCAGTATACTATATGTCTTTAGATAAACGCAAAAAATGGGAGGAGTCACCGGTTTAATTTTAGAAGAAAAATCAAAGATTGAAGCTTACTATGATTCTGGACTATCCCTCTATAAAATTGCTGATTAAACTGGAAGGCCAGTTTTCTTCAAAACGAGGAAAATTATGGAAAAAAAATTTCAAGGGCGGCAATAATCGAGCGATCTCCTAAGCAGACGACTCGTCTACGAAAATCGAAGAAAAACAATGGTTGTAAAGCGAGGTTCAAAAAGTGATTAGGAAGGGTTCACACCTATAGTGACAAAACAAATTAAAAAAAAATATTTGTGATTCCGATTACAAGGGAGATGTGTAAACATCTAGTAATTTAAGATTTTTTAAGGTAGAAGTACTTGTGCTTTCAGTATATTTTTTTCAATTTAGAGCTGTTATACATTTAGCCTAGTTTAATTAGTTGTTATACTTCTATATTATTATATATGTGATTGTGTTATACATACTTTCTGGTTGTTGAATTAGTTTATATTGTCAAATTTTTAACGTTTATACTTGAGGGTTGTTGAATTGGCTGCAATAATCTCTACACCAATATACTCATACCTCACACCGTTTTCGTCTTACTCTGTTTTTGTGATTGCATTGTGAAATAGATTTTTACCCCCCTAAGCGTATAGATGTTTACACATCAAAAACACCACTTATACGTAGAAAGACTATGCGCTTAATTTTTGTTCAAAAGCATGTCTTTTCTTGACCTACGTCATGGATTCAGAGCTAAAATGTTGAAATCTTGGAATGGGCATCTTACTCGCCCGATCTAAATATCGTCGAGAACGTCTTGGGTTGGTTGACGAGGAAAGTGTACGTGTCCGGAAAACAATACAACAGAAACGCCAAAATAACATTAAATATGCTTGATCCACCATTTCATTGAATTACATTAACAATTTTGCAATTCAATTCCCAATCGAATTTTCGAAGTGATTTCTAATAAAGTTGGCACAAAGGATTACTAATTATTTTTAAAATTGTTTGAAATGTAATATTTAAGTATTAAAAAGCTATAGTTGCTCAAAATACTAATTAAACTGAAATTATGGCGCTATTCTGTTGACCAATTTTTTGCTGTATTTTTTATATCCTATACCAACTATGTAGTCAGTATAATGTCAGTATAATGACTGTGTGCTGATGTTTATAACCATCAAATATATTTGACCTAAAACCGTCTTTTATTATACCTATCGGTCAAATTGGGTTTGTGTGTGTTCATTACATCCATTAATCAGTAGTCTAATGATAAACCTTTCAGGAAAATTTTTAGTCATACCCCCCTCATAAAGCTGTTCCCGATCTTCAGTTAGATCTATCAAAAACAAATTTATTGCACAGATTTTCTCATATTTGGTTTGCATATGTTTTTGCAAACAATAGGTGATTTTACCAAATATGTTCAGGATCGGAAAATTTTTCGACTTAGTTCGCATATATAGTTTGGTGCAAAAGTGAGGCAATGTTTGAAATAAAAGGATCAACTATATTTTTTTTTTATTTACATAAATAAAAATATCAATCCTTAAAAAATAAAAAACAATAAAAAAAAATTAATTTACAACTTAAGTATCTAACAAATTAACAATTGCCAACCCACATTCCGACGATGTTCCAATGAATCAATAGAGTTGGATACCCTACTGTCATTGATGAGCGCCAACGCCCTCCTTTGTACACGGTCCGGTAGCTCCAAAATAGACTGTGAAGCTATATATGGGAGTTGTATTCCATTTTCGGTGGAATGTAAGTGGTATAGATTTTAAGGAGATCAGAAGGAGTGAAGTAATTTTTAAACCGTTTTAGAAAACCAAGACACTTGAATGCTTCTTTCGACACTTGAAAAACATGCTCGTTCCAACGAACATCACATTGAATTCTCATGCCTAGAACATCAAGAGTATCCGATTCCTCAATACCTATACCACCCATATATACAGATGGTATTGTTGATTCCATGGCCCTGTGGGTCAACATACAACATTGAGTCTTCAGTGCATCAAAATCAACCCTATTCGCTTTACCCCACTCGGAGATTGTTAACAGGTCTTGATTGAGTGTGTCATTTATTGTCTGCCTTCTGCCCCCAACCTCCAAGAGGCTTGGCCTACAATTAAAGGAAAATGAATGACAAATGCTGCTGTCATCTGCGAAAGAGTAAATAAAATTAAAAGTTTGACCAAGAAGGTCGTTCAGAAAGATAAGGAAAAGAGAAGGAGAAGGAACGGAACCTTGGGGTACCCCTGAATTAAGGTAAAACTCTTTAGATGAGACCCCATCAATAACAACACGTAATGTTCGGTCTCTGAGAAAACTCGATATAAATCGAGAGAAGTCATTACCGACCCCAAATGCAATAAGCTTTGATATCAATGCATCTTACCACACACGAACGAATGCCTTGGAAATATCTAGAGCAACCACTTTACTTTCGCCAAAATTGCGAATGGATCGACTCCAGCGCTCAGAAAGTAGAGCTAACAGGTTTCCCGTGGAACGATTTCTACGAAAGCCATACTGTCGATCATTAAGAAGTGAATTGGCCTCTAAGTAGTTTACAAGATGGAAATTGATAATGCTCTCCATCACCTTTGAGAGCGTAGAGCAGATTGCAATTGGACGGTAATTTTTAGGGTTAGTAGCCGCACCCCTTTTAGGGATTGGTTGTACATTAGCAACTTTCCAGCAAGAGGGAAAGACTCCCGCACGGTACGAAAGGCTGAAAAGGTTGGCCAATAGACTGGCTAGCGTCGAAGAGCACTGTTTTAGTACCAGTGCTGGTATACCATCCGGTCCCGAATACTTATTAATGTTGAGATTAGAAAGAATCTTTTTAACTGCACGTGCTCGAAAGAATATTTTAGGTATAGTACAATATACACTTTCAAGTTCGGGCAGCGGTTGATCGCTATCCGGCAAAAACGAGTTTTTTGCAAAAAGTTCAGCTAAGAGGTTAGCCTTATCAATCGGTTCAGTGAATATTTGGTCATTCATTAAAAGAGTTGGGATAGCAGAACTAGCATTGTTCCTTACCCTTTTAACAAATGACCAAAAGCTCTTACTGCCCCGAGGAGCAGAGAGAACTTTAGCACGAAGACGCTGATCGTAAAGAAACTTTTGGCGCCTTAGTGTTTTGGCACATTCAGTTCTCGCCTGTTTGCGTTGCAGTTCAGTGGCGGAATTTTAATTTTCACGCCAATATCTGAATGCTTCCTCTCTGGATCTGAATGCATCTCTGCAGGTCTGGTTAAACCACAAATTTTGATTTGGTTTAGCCGAAATGTACTTTGATGGAATGAATAATCGCATACCAAGCACTATAATTTTTTCCACCATTTTCGCAGCAGTATCAACATTTGTATCCAGGAAAAAAAGTTTCCAGTTGAAATGCTTGAAAAAATCGTTGAGCTCAGCCCAACGAGCCTTTTCGTAAATAAAAACTAAGCTCTTCATAGCTGGTGCTGAAACACTTTGAAGTACAGAGTACGGAAAGGATGCGGAATTGGTGCAGTGATCCGAATTACCGAGAGGTGCAAATATTTTCACTTCATACTTATCAGGGTGTGAAGTGAGAAAAAGGTGGAGAGTATTTTGTCGTTGCCCGTTCAATGCACGGAATGTGTGTTGGTTGATTTACTAGTTGCGCAAGATGGTTATGCGCCGCTAAAAGCTCAACGTAACGGCCTTCGGGAGTTGTTTGACTCGAATGGTGAAGCCATATAGAGTTATGGATATTAAAATCGCCAGCAACAACGATTTCACTATTCGGGCAACTCTCTATGATTCTAGAAATGGATTCAGAAAGGGCGTCGAAGCCATTATAGGTATGCTCCCTTTCTGCATTTGGGCTTCTATATAGAAACCCGAAGTGCACAATGTGTGACCTGATTTTGAACTTAACCCAAAGTGAGTTAAATTCTGTATCATTACAGTTCAGATGTTGCCATTCCTTGACGATTTTCGCTGAATGTTTAGGGTCGTTGTCATGATGTCAGGTCTATCTGAAATTTGGGTGATAGCTAAAGGCAAATTCTCTTGCAAAATACGATTACAGTTTTCCCTTCTCATTATGCTATCCATCCGTATAAGTCGGCCCACACCAGATGGTGTTATACATCACCAAACCAAAAGAGAACCACCTCCGTGATTTATAGTTTGAGTTACATGTGCTGGGTTTGGTGTGGTCAATGGTTTGTCCCAATACCAAACTTTTCCATCTGATTGGTATCAGTCTATTTTATTCAGATGAGATCAAACCCAGCCCTATATACGATTTCAGCTCTCTTTTGACCACTCCGTCTTTAACGTAGACAGTTTTCTCAAAACATCTACAATACACATTATAAAGCCTTGGATAAAAAAATTAATTGTCACCGAAATCTTTAACCATGTTTCTACAATAACAAACGCATCATAATCATTTTGCGATTAGAATTCATGTGCGGCCCTTGTAGCTCTTTGAGATATATAGTCGATAGCTTTTGTATTGCTCGGTGAAGTTTTTCTTTTATTAATAACTAGCAGAGCCTAGCACTTGAAATTCGTGTGCAAATTCTGGAAAATTTTATTTTTTCATTAAATTTTTTTCTTTCAGTGTTTTCTTATTCTATATATATAAAAAATTTATGAATATTTAAATAAAATTTATTAAATTATGAATTTTCAAATAAAATTCATTATTTGATGAACACATCGAAGATATATAAATGGGATTGTTAATTAATAATAATCAGTTTTAGGCAATTCACAATTGAACACAGGGCGCTTAAAATGTACTCTTTTTTGAAACCATCAATAATAAATGTGAATTGGTTAAAATTGATTAGCTAACCTTTAGGCTCTTATAAAATTATTTATTATAAATATTTTATTTTATTTATTTTGATATATTTTTAACACGTATTATACATAAATTTTATCATTCGGCACTTCTCTTCCATATTCTCCTTTGCCTACTCTAATTAATTTTATGGGAACCATAACATACTATGGTTTCCCTATAATTTGCTGGTGCTAGCTTAATTTAATGGGAACAATAACTCGCTTTGTTCCCATGATTTCTCAATAGCCATACGTGCGCAAAAGAATGCAGGTGTCACAATGCACATGGTATGTTGGTAGGCAAAGTGGAGGTGCGTGGTGTGTTATCTGCGCGGTGTGTTAACGCGATATCTTTGGTACTCACCGAGTCAAGACATCGGGCATGGCTTCATCAACAGATTTATTTGATGGAGGAGCGGACGGGTTTAACACCAAGTCGAAATTTAAAAATGTTTCAATGGTGTCAATGGTGTCAAACCGTTTATAAAGGTTCTTTACCAGTGTGCATAAAAATACGTCTTTTCCTTTCTGGAAACTATTTTGTGATTGTTATTGGAAGAAAAGTTTATGTCCCTGTAGTAAACATTCTTTCTGTCATCTCATCCCAAACTGCTGTTAAATATTTTCCAGGCTCTTTGCCCATTTTCTCTAATCTTTGCACAAAAGAACCAGTCTAGAGATAAGAATCGCGCATGCGTACTAGCTAGGAAAAAGACCACGATGAATCATTACTAGACGGCTTTGGGTAAAAGGACACTGAGATTATTGAAGTATCGGCGATTAATCGGAGTTTGAATTGATTTTTGAAAATTTAATGATGATGTGTCGATGCGTGAAAATTCATGCATGAGGGTAATTCTGAGAGGTGAATGTACAAGGTGTTAACTTATATAACAATGCCAAATTTCACAGTTCTCTGTACATGCATTTTGCTTAAAAACCCGTTGAAAGATTTACATTCGCGCATTAATATATAGATTACTAGATGCAACCCGGTGTGCTTCGCTACCCTACTAGCCCTCCCCCAAAGTCCCAAGGCTCTCACTATTATAGGACTCCAGATATATGACATTTAACATTTTTTGTATGGGGATGCCACGCCCCTTTGTCCGATCCCGCGTATTTAAGACTGTGAAAATTTCAGGAAGATCAGATGAGTAGTTACGGAGATTACCTTCTAGAAACTAACAAACACACATTAGTTCTTTATCATATTAATGTAGATAACATCAGGCCGAGTAGTGTATGAAATCACCAAGACTGCTTCTTTAATATCATCTATATTTTCAACAAAGAGTTCATCATACACCACCAATTTTACAATAACTTTACTCATTGAAGTTTTATTTTTTATCCTTCGTTCCATGCAAAGTAGTCACGCGGATTATTGAAATATCGGGGAGCATCTGCAAAATTTATTCTTCATTATTTGATACGTAAAATCAGTTCTGATTTAAAATCAGTACTTAAACGGCTGTTTTGTTGAGGCAATTCATACAGCATAAAGTAAAGTCTTCACTTAAATCATTCGAGTTATATATTCGTCGCGTTTTGAGATCATTATTATAAATTGGGTACAAAATTTGTTATAAATTTGCGATGAAGTTCAGAGTTTCTGAGACATTATCTTGCAACAATTTCAATAAATCAGTTTCATAGAACGTGTTGCTATTTATCGAATTTATCGAAAATATTTAGATGATTTATCGATCATTTTAATATTATAATTTTGTTTATTGGTTTTTCGATTATCGATATTGCATTCACTAATCCATGACTCCAGACAATAAGATTTCTTATTTCCTGAAAGCCCAAACTAAAAGTCATGACGTATTCATCATATGCCATAGCAATCTAAGAACTTAAATCAAATATTGGCTTCCAGTTTACCGAGATGCTTTTGTAGATTATCGAGTTTATCGAGATATTAACTCAGTGTTCAAGTGCACTTAAATGAAATACTTATACTTACAGACTAGCCAAAGTGTAGCCATCAGCAGATGGAAAAATATAAACCTTCCACACCTGAATAAGGGAAACTGTATCATAGGCAGAATAACTATACAACCTTTCCTAGCTATTACTTATTACTATTAATGTTGTCATAGATTATAATCTTCGATCGATGCTCATTTATGAAAATTATGACAAGCAAGCTATGAAAAAAAATTGTACTGAAAATTTTTGTCCTTCCTCATTTTGTATCTATCGAGACAATAGTTTTGAAGTTTTTTTTTTTAGCAAATCAACTATATCAAGTTGTGTACATTTTGCTTTCAACTTAAGTATCTTTAAGTACTAGATACACTCCTTTATTATTGTTAATTTGTTTTTAATTTTAAGACAAACGGTAAAATATTTCAAAACATGACCTCTTTGGATGACCCCTTACTCAAAATTTAGTGGTCGTTGCTTTGATTAAACTACGAATATTAAAAAATTTTACATTTACAAGAAAAAATCCAAATATTATTTGTAAAAGCCTATTTTAATGGTGTAACCAGGTATTGGAACAAAATTCCTTCTTTAACGTAAATTTTTGTTAACAACATATTTTTAGCACAGCTGCCGAAACCATAAGTCACGATTTGCTTTTGTTAATTCATCAACATAACAAACAATTTGCATTTACATACTTACCAACTTACAGTAGGTATTTGACTCTTTCCAGAGACTGACTATTTTTTTTTTCTTATTTTATTTTATTATAATTTTGTTTACAATACCCCAACTCAAATGCGGTAGTTACATGGTGTCACTTCGAGAAACCCTAACAAAGCATTGTAGAATGAGACATAGACGGCGGAGACGGCGCCCAAGTTCTTTTTTGAGTGTGTATTTTTGGAGCTTGTTGTGTTGTTGTTGTTTTCATTTTGCAGTGCTGTGAAGCCCACGCTTTAATCATGTTTCTAAATTTCACAAACAATCTTTAATTAGCATTCGATGTTAAGCCCTGCTTACCTCATGTTCAGATTAAAAGTTGAACGTTACAATGTTTGTAACTGGTAATTAAAGTATTGTTGTTATCAAGAGCAATACCTACAAATGAGTGTATAATGATGTGTGAACATCATGGGCAGCGTTATCTCATATTAAAGTTTTTCATCGATGAAGTAAAGTATTAGAAACGTGTATAGGAATCCCCAATGAGTTTCCTGAAAGAAGTATTGGTTAAATGTTGTCAGTTTACAAAAGTATCCGGTAATGTTGTAAATGGAAGTAGAAACGTACGTAAGTTCTCATGTATAAACGATTTATTGATATAAAAAACACACACACACACACAAAATTTAGCCAAAATATAAGCATTTTATGTTAGCTCTTGTTTGGAATCCGCCAGGGTCCGGACCATGATGCTTACGCGGTGTTCGCGACCACACCCTCCCTGTCGGCAAGGGCGCGTAAGTGACCAGTTTTGGATCTACGACAGTTCCCATTTACCCCACTCATGGTATAGGGGAAATAAAGTAGGCCTCTACCCACTATAATTTTTTCATTGTTTATATCTTCTCCATAACAATATCAATTGGAGTTTTCTGAATATCAATTTGGAAGTTCATAATTTAAATTTTTAATTATTCAACTTTTCATTTCCGAATAAATATTACAATTTTATCAAAATCAAATATTCATATGCAATAACAATTTAAATTTTCACATTAGGTCTGTTTCTTTACTTTTTGTGTAAAGTTTGTGCAAATGAGAGTAAGGGCTAAAATATCTCTCAAATGCTAAAAATTACTCTCATTTACACAAAAGTAAAGAAACGCAAAAAACCACATTTCTTACTCAAAAACAACTGTCAAAACAAAAAACATATGTTTGACAACAAGTGCATGTAAAACAAATTTTAATCTTTATACTATACCTAGGTATATTACTGCCTACTTATACATATATTTGGAAATGAAATTGTTTACAAAAACTCAATATTGAATATATATATAAATATAAAATTACCCTGCGCTTTACTTAATTTCTTTTCTTTAGAATCTCATTACAAATAGCATTTCTAACAGCGTTCCCCTTTGACGTTTCACCGTACTGCTCATTGTCAAGAATGTCGTCTTCAACTTCGCTTGTTGAAAACTGTAAATCATCTTCATTTGCTAGGTTGTGGAGAACGCAGCAACTTCTTATAAAGTGACAAAGCTTTATATTTCCTCTGAGCTTGCAGTAGTATAGCTGCCTGAAACGTTGCTTCAGTATCCCAAAAGTATGCTCAATTCCCACGCGTGCAGAGATTAGCTTAATATTAAAATTTATTTGGTCCCTTGATAAACGGCCGTTATCTTTATATGGAGTCAATAAATATTGGGTACAACCATAAGCAGAATCACCCAACAAGTAGTAATCTATTGTAGAAAGTAAAAAATAAATATATATGAATGCCTATTTTATTAAATGATCACATACCTCCACAAGCCGATGCCATCCTCTGACATAACGATGAATTTTGAAAAATCCAGCTATCATGGGATGATCCTGGATGCCCAATGAATACATCTATGAATTTTTTCTGTTCATTGCACACACCTTGCATGCAAACAGTAACATTGCCCTTGTGGTCAATGTAGTCATCCTTCCTATGTTTTGGAGGATCAATAACAATATGAGTTCCATCAATGCATCCTGTGTTAAAATTAAATTAGAATTGTTTTAACTGTTTTCATAAGACACCACTTACTATAGCTTTTGGAAATCCACATTTGTTAAAAAAGAATTTTGCAGATTCCATTTTTTTCTCTTCGTTAGGCCATTTTATGACATCTGGACTCAAACTGCTGATGAACATCGTCACCTTTTCAATAATACGACTGATAGTCGCAATGCATATGTCGAAGCGATCGGCTAGATCCCGAAAACTGCACGCCTCGTGCCCAGCAAACCATAAGAAAACTGCCAAATATGTTGTTGCTGGCAGCCTCTTGTCGCTACGAAGTTTTTGATAAAACTCAGCGTCGTTGATACGTTTAGACATGTTTTTAAACAACACTTTGGATATCCGAAAATGTTGCTTAAATCAATATCCGTGTATGTTGGCACAACGTCATCAATATAATTTTTAATGCTGTTCCTTTTTTTTGGCTTTAACGCCTCGTAGCTCGATAGTAAGAGCTCATTTTCCTCGCTGCTTGACTCTTCGGCAATGAATTCCAACAGCTCATCATCACTTGATGAACTTGAGGAATCCATCAGTTCAGCTATTAAGTTACCAATCTCTTCAACCGCTGCCGGGCCATAAAGATCCGCCTGTTAAAAAAGCAAATGTTATTTACATTTTTACTAACTCATGCACATTCACTTACTTCCATAAGAGTATCAGCAACTTAGCACCACCAAATATTTTCAAATTTGAAAAATTTTAAATTCACAAACAAAACGTTTGTTTTCGATCAGCTGATTGATTGTTTGACACTTTAACCAAAGTTACTCAAAGAAAAAGTCTGTGTAAATTTGTGTAAAAGAGAAACGCATTTTGACGTTTAGAGAAAAAAAATTCTCTCTCTTCTACACAATTTAAAAGTAAAGAAACGCGTTTGAGTAACTTTGAGTAAGTTTGGGTAACTTTGGGTAAGTAAAGAAACAGACTTATTATCAATTATAAATTCTAAATTTCAATTGTCATTTCTCAATATCAATTTTTATTTTTCAAGATTAATTTGTATTTTCTCAATAACGAGTTCAAATACTAACAATTTCTGAATCATTTCTGCAGAGAATCAAAGCTAATGCTAGACTAAATTTATAATGTATATAAAAATTGAAGACGATTTTTATAAAACAAACATTTGCTGTAAAGTCTATTCGCATCTCCCGGGTCGAAATAAATATAAGGTTTGATGCACAAGGTAAAGTATTTGGAGTTGCAGTAAAAGAAGAAAAACATTTGACATCAGGCTCTATAAGAACAAAAAATTCTAGTAAAAAAATTGGATGCCTTTCTAGAGACAACACAGATCGTCTAAATTTGTTTTGTATCACGGAAGGTAAATCAAACTATGAACTTTAGCAGCTGCAAAGATATTGGGCTCTTAAATTAAAAGAGAGTAACACAGGACGACTTGAAGCGTAAATGCTCCAAAAAAGTTACTTATCTATACCAATATAATAAAGAAGTAATGTGTGTTTGTTTGTTTGTTTGTTTGTTTGTAGGAGGTAATCTCCGTAACTATCCATTTGATCTTCCTGAAATTTTTAAAGAGTCTTACTGCGGATATGGGAAGTGCTATAGGCTATAATTTTTTTTAATATTTTTAGTGGGCGTGGCACCTCCCACACAAAGTAAATTTTTAATATCATATATATTGAGTGCTATGACAAGGAGAGCTTTGCAAATTTGTGTGAGGTCACCTATTATTAATATTAGAAGCTAAGTAGGAAATGGGCGGGATAGGTTAAGTGGGCGTGTACCTCCCATACAAAGCAATAATTCAATATTATATATCTCGAGTACTGTGAGACAGATAGCTTTTCAAATTTGTCTAGTGTCACCTATTATTAATGTGAATCGTCTTGCAAAAAATGGGTAGTATCGGACCAATAGGCGTGGCACCTGCCATACAAAGTAAATATAAAATGCCATATATCTAGAGTACTGTAATAGTGAGAGCCTTGGGGCTTTGTGTGAGCACATAAGTTACTCATGTGATTATTTAAACAAAAATGGGCGTGATCGGAGCAGTGGGCGTGGCATCGCCCATACAAAGTAAATATATAATATCATATAGCTGATGTACTAAAGAAGGGAAAGCATTGACACTTTGCACGAGCCCATCGGATATTAGTATGAGTAGTCGGACAAAATATTAGCGGGATCACACCAATGGGCGTGGCAGTCCCCATGCAAAGTAACTATTTAATGGCATATGTTTGGAGTACTGTTAAGGAGAGAGCTTTGTGGCTTTGCATGGGCCTATAGGTTATTTGTGTGATTAGTCGAACAAAAAATGTGCGTGATCGGAGCAGTGGGCGTAGCACTGCCCATTAAAAGTAAATATCTAATATCATATAACTGGTGTACTATATAAGAGAAAGACTCGATATTTTGCTCGAGTCTATTAGATATTAATGTGAGTAGTCCAATAAATATTGGGCAGGAAGGGATTAGTGGACGTGGCACCTCCTATAAAAAAAAATGTGAAGTACTATGAAAGCGAAAATCGCGAAAAATAAAAATCGCCCAAAAACAAAAATTGTCAAAATCAATAATTGCTGAAAAGAAATAAAAAAAAAACAATACTAATAATCTTTAATAATAATCTGATCTTCCTGAAATTTTCACAGAGTCTTACTACGGATATGGGAAGTGCTATAGGCTGTATTTTCTAATATTTTTAGTGGACGTGGCACCTCCCATATAAAGTACATTTTTAATATCATATATATTAAGTTCTATGAAGAGAGAGCTTTACAAATTTGTCTTGGGTCATCTATTAATTACACGAGTAATCAGACAAAAAATGGGCGGGATCAGACAAATGCTCGTGGTACCCAATACAAACGTAATATTAAATGCCAGATATCTGAATTACTGTAGTAGTGAGAGCCTTGGAACTTTGCAGGAGCCCTTTCATTATGATGCGGGGGGTGGTGGGAGGGGGTAGCGAAGCACACCGGGTTACATCTAGTATAATTATAAAATCCTTAAAGACTGTTTGAACCAATATTGATCTCTAGTATTTAAATGTTCAAGTGTTTTATACCCTACACCACTATGTGATCAGGGTATAATGAGTTGTGCTGATGTTTGTAACTACCAACAATGTTTGAACTACACCCATCTTTTATTATACCAATCTGACCCAGAATTACTTTCTGAGTCGATTTAGCAACATCCGTCCGTCCATTCGTCCATCTGTCCCTCCATCTGTGTGTCCACGTAAACCTCGTAATCAAACTACAGGTCGTAAATATGAATATATTTTGATGAAATTTTGTATATAAGATTACATCGGTCATAGGACGAACGTTATTGAAATCTCTGTTCAGACGTAGTCCCCATGCAAATAACTTCTATGAGATCGATTTAAATAGTCATAAAATCCAAATTATGATATACATAGATCTAAAATGAGGTTGTGTATGTTCATTACATGTATTTATCAGTAGCCCAAAAATAAAACCTATAGGACAATTCTTAGTCATAGCCCCCATATGAAGATGATTCCCGATCTTCACTTAAGCCTATAAAAAGCAACAACATTGTATAGATTTGTCTCAAATTTTGTTTGAATATGGTTAGGATTGGTTCATTTTTCTACCTAGTCCCCATATAAATGTTGCAACCGAAATGAACTTTTTCAGATCTGCAGGCAAAAAAATTATTAAAAGTTCCACTCAGATTTGGTTCGTGATTATTTTTTATACCCAACTAGTCGGACCTAAGACCAATTCTCTAAACGCTTGGTATATGGTATCGCATACTCGATCTTAACCGACTATAAGTTTCTCTTTTTGTTAAATCTTAATGCCCCTAATAAATTTTTAAATATGTCTATGCTTACTATTGAGTTCAACCGACATTGGCATTTTAATCTCCATGCCTTATCATCTATTCTGGAGCTGGATGATAATTTTATAGGGTTAGTTTAGTAAAACCGCCAAAAGGTTTAGCGATGTATGGGTAAAAAGTATATTTTTATGTTTGGATATCAGCAATAAAATTTCACGAGAAATTTTTTCTTAGAACATTTAATGTAACAAGTATTTAATGGTTTTAAAAGATTATTATATATTCATTGAAAGATAGTCTTTAATAAGGAAAACACTTTGACTCCAAGAATGCCAACTGTTTAATGATATTTTATACAATACTAAATATTTTACATTTAAAATAATAAAATGCAGCTTCAAAGATGATGTCACACAATTTAAAGTACTTAAAAAATGGATCGTTTTTATTTGATCCCAACCATGGGCTGTGGTTTATAACAACAAAAGGAAACATGGTTTTTTCAGGCATACTTAAGTGGAACAATGGCTTAAAGAAATATTTACAATTTAACATACTAAAGCTGTTTATAACACAAACGCCCCTACTTTTTTGAAGTTGTATATTCGCAGTTCGTTGAGTTTTTGTTAACTTTAGTACAACCATCGTTATTCATATGAAAAACTTAAGAGAATTTAATTTGTGTTATGGAGGAATTTGTGAAGCTTTAGCTCAAAGGCGGAGGAGAGTCTGTGTTTAAAAGACTGTATTGAATATACAACAATTTGAACACCTGCATATAACTACACCATTTCTACTTTTATTACAGAATTGTCCAAATGTATTTCCAAATTGTCTAAATGTATGTAAAATGTTCTACTTTAAATTTATAATTATCGAAATATATTTATATATATATATATATATATATTCCCTTCGATCCTATAAGGAGCATAGGGCCTCAACAAACTTCCTCCACTCAGATCTATCGCTATGTTTTTTACTTCGCTCCAGCTTTTACGCATTTTTCTTATCTCGGAGTCGATTTGTCTTCGCCACGTGTGAGCTGGTCGCCCTGTTCTACGACTTCCCTGAGGGTTCCATTCAATAGCATTTCGGGCAATATCGGACGGTTGTTTGCGGAGTGTATGTCCGATCCAATTCCACTTTCTTCTCTGTATTTCTACGCGCAGCGGTGTTTGCATTGTTTCGCGCCACAGGTTGATGTTCGAAATAGTTCGTGGCCAGAAGATTCGTAGAATTCTTCGAAGACATTTGTTAACGAAAACTTGCAAGGATTTAATGTCTCGGGAGGCAGCGTTCCAAGTTTCGCATCCATATAACAACGTTGATTTTACGTTGGAGTTGAATATATTAATTTTAATACGACGTGATATTGTGGACGATTTCCACACTTTATTGAGCAGACCAAAGGATTGTGTGCCCTTTTTTATTCGACTAGCAATATCTTCGCTAGATCCTCCAGTTCGATTGATAATGGCTCCAAGATAGCAGAATGTATCGACTTCTTCTAAAGTTTCATTATTTACCAGGAAGGAATTTACGTTTTCGGCGTTAATACGCATGACTTTTGTCTTTTTTATATTTATCTTGAGCCCCGCCTTCTCTGATATGTCTATAAGTCGTTTCAATTTTGTGGACATATCAGTGTGGCTGTGAGAAAGGAGGCATATGTCATCTGCGTATTCGAGGTCCTCTAATCGCTCATTTAAACCCCATACGATTCCTCGGTTGCCCACCATTGCGTGCTGCATCACAATATCTAGCACAATATTAAAGAGCAGTGGTGACATTACACACCCTTGACGAACGCCTGTACCAACCTCAATCTTACGGCTAAGCATGCCATCGTGTAGGATTCGGCAACTTGCTCCTGTGTATAGGCATTTTATAAGTTGGATAAGTTTACGTGGGACGCCTTTACACTCTAGAGCATTCCAAATCACATCATGTGCCAGGGTGTCAAATGCCTTTTCAAAATCGATAAATATAAGGTAAAGAGGAGATCGCCATTCAACTGACTGCTCTACTATTACTCTTAGTGAGTTAATGTAATCAACGCATGACTTTTTGGGGCAAAAAACCAGCCTGTTGTCTTCTTAAATCTGGCATTAAAGAGTCCGATAACCTCTTAGTTATAACGCGGGCTAAAACTTTATTGATCATACTTAATAGTGTGATGCCCCGCCAGTTGTTACGATTTGTTAAGTCGCCCTTCTTGGGGATCTTCACTATAATACCTTCTTTTAGCTCGTCTGGAATTATCTCTGATAACCAGATTTCCTCAATAATGGGAAAAATAAGTTCTGCGCTCGTTCTGGAGTTTAACTTAAGGAGCTCTGGAGATATGTTGTCGTTGCCGGGACTTTCGTTGTTTTTAAGCGCTTTTACGGCTTGTACAATCTCAGATATTACTAGAGGGGTAATACTGATATTTGATCGTGTGTTGTGATTGATGCAGCTACATATAGGTGCAGTTTCTTGTGGGCGTGGGGTGAACATTTCAGAGAAGTGTGTAGCCCAAAGTTCAAGCTGTTCATCTTTGGACGTGATTAGTGTGCCAGAGTTGTCTTTCACTGGTTTACCTGTGACTGAATAGTTGTTACTTGATAACTTCTTGATGAGTCGGTACAAGTCACTGGTGCGGTTCGTCTCTGCCGCTGCTTGAGCCTCTTCGGCTATGGCATTCGTCCATGCGCGTTTGTCTTTGCGGGCACTGCGTTTTACTTTACGATCTAGACTTGCATGTTGGTTTTGAAGAGTCGACTTTTCACTTCGCGTTTTTGCAGAGTTAAGTGCAGCTTTAAGTTTCTTTCTTTCATTAATTATTGTCCATGTCTCTTCAGATAGCCGTTCTTTACGTTTATTTTCTTTGAGACCTATATGTTCTGTGGCAGCATTCACTAGTATATTTTTTGTAACTTTCCAATCCCTTCGTTGATCTTGAGGTGTTGACGTCAACGTTCATTTATGGCATTAGAAAAGTTCGATGCGACGGATGGGATTTTCAGTCTACTAACATCGAATCTCTTAGATATGCGTGGGTCGTTCTTTTTTATAGCCGCTATCTTTATGCCCACACTTGCGATGAGTAGATGATGGTCACTGGCTACATCAGCACCTCTTTTATTTCGCACATCCAACAAAGAACCACGCCATTTTCTAGATATAGCTATATGGTCTATTTGGTTCTCTGTAACATATTTAGATCTATATTATTAATAGGCTAGACGATTTCTTGTGACCGATGTTTTGTTCTACCGTTTTATCCCGATTATAACTAAACATATATTATTTGAAAGGTATTTCTTTTTAGCGGTTACAGATTTTTTAATTTTTTCCTTTATTTTGAGTAAATTGCTTTTAAATTTGCTACTAACACATACATAAAATTATACAATGCTATGAGTGTGTTTATTAAATTTGTTAATGTGTTTGTTTTTTTGTGTTGATTTGCGCATTGGCTATAATTGATTAGCATATCTTTAGGGTCTTTGGGAATTTGCACTCGAATTTCGAGTGTTATATAAATAATGTATTTTTATAATTTTTTTTTTTTTTTTGTATTTTTAAGTTGTCCAACAGTATTTCTAGTATTATCATATGTATTTAAAAAAAAATGTGATTTGTATTTCAAAATTGTCCAAATATATTGCAGAATATTCAGTTTGTATTTTAGAATTGTCCATTTTTCTTTCCAAATTAAAATATACACTCGCTAGAAAAAGAATCCGTATACCTGAAGATGAAAATTTTTAAATATTAAACAAATTAATTAGTTATTTATTGATCGATTTAAGATCATGTATATATTTCTCTAATCTTAAACCGAACAATAAATTACTAATTATTCCAATACAGATCAACAATACATAACAATAATATACAACACATTAGGTACAATGCATTTGTGTAATCTGTTAAGATTTCATATGCCATTACAGTTCCATCTAGAGAACAATGGCAAAAACAAACAGCTGTTCACATTACAAGACTTGTAATTGATCTGGCTATCTTAATGTAGAGAAAGCTAAACATTGGAAAAGCTCTGCTTGTTCGTACAAACTCTCGTATATAAAAAAGAAAAAACATTTCTCATGTTCTTTTCTTTCAAATGTTGAGTTAAATAGTTGATTAAGCATGAGTTGAAGTAATAGGCAGAAGGATGCTGAATATGAACAAGTCGCTTTGTTCGAATTTCTTCAATTTTTTTCCAATATTTATCTTACATTACAAAAATTATTATCTTTCTTTCATTAGAAAAATATATACATAATCTTAAACCGAATAATAAATAACTAATTATTCCAATACAGATCAACAATACATAACAATAACATTAAACAAATTTTAATAAATAATTTTGAATTACGAACTTTTTACCATTGGCATTTTGGTACTTTTATTTGTTTTTCAAAAACTTACGGAACGTTTCCACGTTTTGGCTTACAACGTAAAACACGCAGTATGGCAACTATAAGTGCTAGAAAAAGTATTCATACAATTACAATTAAGAGAATTATGCCACGATTTTAGAAGAAGATTTTATTTTAATATAAGACAAACTTGTTTTGAGATGAGTCCCAAAATCAAATCAATCGGTGTTGACGAGAGTTAAATTCTCCAAAAGCTTAGAAGGGAGAGTAAATCTTTCCTTAGTGCAGTTTGTCATTCAAAACAACAAATCCAGCAATTAAATTTTGTAAGAACTTCGTTCTGGTCGCCTCTCCGAACTAGGTGAGAGCGAAAAGCGAATTATTTTAGCATCAATAAAATAGAATCCCAAATTACTACTTCCCAAATTAGTTCAAAAATCAAAGAATCCTTCGTTAGAGATATACTTGAAAATACTATATGAAAAATATTTACAAAATCTGACTATCGCGGATGTGTAGCACATAGAAGGCCATTCATTTCCGATGTCAACAGAAAAAATCGCATGGACTTTGCAAAAGAGTTTGTAAGCAAGGCTCCAGAATTTTTGGAACGTGTTTTATTTTCAGATGAAAGCTAGTTTTGCATTGTCAGCATTAAAGGAAAAAAGTTATTTTGGCAAAAAGGTGGAACTGCATTAAATAAAGACAATCTTTTGCCAACGTTTAAGCATGGTGGAGGTGGCATTTTGGTTTGGGATTGTGTGACAGGCAACAGGGTTCGTAAACTCTATAATGGATCATGTTTAAATAAAAAAATCTAACACATACGTCCAAAATGTCCAGCTGATGTGGTTCTATAATACTAAAATCAATTTAAATGTCCACCCCAATCATCCGCTCATAATCCTATGGAGCATTTGTAGGATTTTCTAGAGCGCGGAAACCGTAAGCATATAACAACTTAAAATTTAAATTTTTTAAAAGTTCATTATTGATGAGTGAGGTAAAAATGTAAAGAGGATGAATTAGTAAAGTCGATGCCAAATCGACTTACAGAAGTCCTAAAGCGCAATGCAATGTAATTAATATAATTTTCTCTTTATTAATGTCAAATGCATGTATACATTTTCTTATGCATTTTTTTCTGCACACAATTTTTAAGGACTCTACAAACCTTAAATAAATTTTCAAAATAAATAATAAAAACAAATCATGTGAGTCCGATCACAGGGGAGATGTGTAAACATCTGGGAATAAATAAAATGCAGAAAACAGCGACAAAAGGTTATTTCATATAATAATTTTTTCAACAAACAATCATAAGTCATACAGATTTGTCTTAATGGTCACATCTTACGCGTAAGATGTGACTCTCACATGTACGCTGTTTTTGTGATTGTATTGTGAAATAAAAATTTACCCCCCTGCGCGTATAGATGTTTACACATCAATAAATGGTGCTTTTTTGAGGTTCACAAATTTGAGTTGGTAGCACTGACTTATTTAACAATACATTTAACAGCTGATAGTTGCTTTCTGTTAACTTTGGTTTGCCATTTCATCATGTGATTTATTTATTTTTTTTTGGGATTATGTAAAGTCACTCATCTACGCCGCACTGTGGCTGAAATTTTGATTTCATTGACCATTTTGTAGCTAATTCGTCCAATTTAAGGTAGCCAAAAAATAGGTTAAACTATTGCTAATTGTGGGCGTGGCATGCTGTAAAACTCTGTTTATTTAACTTCAGAAAAACGTGACTTTTTTGTTTTTATTTTATCAAAAATATATGGTTACTACCCGCAAGTTATCATCAATAATGACCTGCGGTCCTTTTAACAATGTTGGCAGTATTGTAGTCTTTAGATGTTGTAAGTGGTCACAGCCCTACCATTCAATATTAGGGTGTTCTGAAATATTTACTAAACTGCTATATTTAAAAATTTTAGTGGAATAGAACTTTTAAGGAAGAAAAGGGAATAGGAAACGTGTACCACCAGGGGAAAGGTGACAATGTCCTCTTTAACACTATATATATGTACGTTTGCAGCAAATCGCAAATTTGGATTGATTATAGATCAGACGAAACAAGTGTCAGGCAAATGATGACAATGCCGCAAGAAGATTCTTATCAGATCCAGAAACAGCATTTGAAACAACAGTGGTGGATTTAAACCTTATTTTCGGATTTCAAATAATATTAGAAGTACTTACGTGGAATGAAGACATTGAAAATTTGGAGATTATGCTAAGTAAGTTCAGGAAATAGGAATAAGGAATACAAATTTTATAGAAAAATTTCACGAAATTCCACAAATGAGGATCTATTTAATTTATAATTGGCAACATAAGATCTCATCTGTAGTATTCGAAATCAATGGAAAGTGGAATATATTTGAATCAAATGAATAATACTTATAATTGCCATAAAAAGTAGTTTCCTTACGGGCTAATGATGGTCAGATTTGGTGTAAATAAAAATATCAATTTATTTTCATTTTTCACCCAACGTTTCGTTTGCTTTTTTCAGACTTCTTCAGGAGTGTATATTTTTATTTAAATTGATTCTGTATTACATCCTTTTAATTGTTGTCACTTATTTATCTAAAAAAAAACTGGACTTCACGACACAGAAATTGTAAATAAATAAATAAATGATGACTACATAGTACACAGATATCACAAATTGATCTTAACGCTAGTATTACAGAACTTTACTCTCTATCAAATAAAGTCAGTTTAATTGAAATTATAAATATTTTTTTCTTTATATTAATTTCAAGTTTTGTAACTTTATTGTTATTGTTTTCATTATTATCTATTATATTAATAGGCTAGGCGATTCACTGTGACCGATGTTTTGTTCTACAGTTTTATGCCGATTATGACCAAACATATATACATATATACAGGGTTAGGCGATTGCAGTGTTAACTATTCAAACGACCATATTTTTTTTGTGTGCAATTATTTTTTTATTTATTCAAATTACAAAAATGTGTGGAAATAACCAAAATTTCAGAATCCATTCACTTTAGCTCGATGTGACCACCTTTTGCCTTGACTATGGCCTTCAAACGGTTAAAAAATGAGTTGCATGCTGCACGAATGTGATTTTGCGGCATTTTGGCCCATTCCCGTACAATGGCTTTCTTCAGCGCATCCATACTGGCATATTTTTTAGTCCTTACTTTACTCTCCAAAATGGCCCAGATGGAATAGTCCATCGGATTTGCATCTGGCGAATTCGAAAGCCATTCTCTTGACGAAATGAAGTGTGGAACATGGCTTTTTAACCATTCTTGGTTCACACGAGCTTTATGGGACGGTGCCGAGTCTTGTTGGAACGTCCATGGTTTACGACTGAAATGTTTGCGTGCCCACGGCTCTAAAGCAGCTTCCAAAACATTGTCTCGATAATAAGTAGCATTGACTTTGACACCAGGCTCGATAAAAAGGATTGGACAGCGTCCATCGGCGGTCACAGCTGCCCACACCATTACTTGCGATGGAAAATTACTTCTGGTGGCCGTTCGTAGGCTCAAAATTTCGTAATTTCGTTCCGTTAAGTAAACTCGATCATTTTGAGAGTTTATGAACTGCTCAATAGGGAAATTTTTCTCATCAGAGATCACAATGTTTGGTAAATCGCAACGTTCGTGCAAGCGTATCAACTCCTTTGCTCTTTCGAGTCTAACTTTTTTTTGCTTCGGAGTTAGATCGTGTGCCTTCTGGAACTTGTAAGGCTTTACCTTGAGCTCCTTTTGGAGTATACGTCTGATACTTCGCTGGGATATTTCCAGTTCTTTGGCCATTTGATTACCACTGCGACGTGGATTTCGTTGAAGTCGAGCTTTAACTTTTCGAACCATTTCAGCCGATGTTGCCGTTTTTTTTCACCCACCACCATAGCGTTTGGCAATGCTGCCGGTATCGTTATAATGTTTTATGGTGCGATACACAAACATTTTATTTACCTTGAGGTGGCTGAGCTCTCTAACAATAGCTGGTGGTGATTTTCCAGCCAAATGTAATGCAATCACATGATTTCTTTTTTTTTCTGGAAGAAATATGCTTAGTATATCTATAATATTAATAGGCTAAGCGATTTCTTGTGACCGATGTTTTATTCTACCGTTTTATCCCGATTTTGACCAAACGTATATTATTTGAAAGGTATTTCTTTTTAGCGGTTTTGCAGATTTAGAGATTTTTTTTTTTTTTTTTATTTAGAGTAAATTGCATATAATGTTGCTACTAATACATACATAAAATAAAATTATACAATGCTTATGTGTGTGTTTATTAAATTTGTTAATGTGTTTGTAATAAAAATGGGTTTGTTTTTTGTGTTGATTTGTGAATTGGCTATAATTGATTAGCATACCTTTAGGGTCTTTATTTAATGAAAAAATAAAATTTCCTAGAATGTGCACTCGAATTTCGAGGGCTGGAATCTGCTAGTTATTATTATTATTCCTTTAAATTCCTAAGCGGAACATAGGACTTTAACTAATGAATTCCATTGATTTCTTGTTTTACTTGCCAGTCTAAGCACTTTGTCAAGTTATCGCCTCCAGGTGCTTTTTGGACGTCCTCTGCCTCTGCTACCTTGCTGGTTTTCTGAGAGTGTGTCCGAGCCAATTATAGTGGCGCCTTTGGATTTCGTTGAGCTCGGTGCTTCTGATGGTACGTGGCCAGAATATTCGAAGAATGCTAGAATGCATTCACTAATGAAGACTTGAATCTTGCAATCAGTACCATTAAGTAATTTAAATAATTTATTAAAAAAATTTTAAATGAACCGTCTTCTGTACCTTAAAAGATTTTGGCATACGAAAAAATTTGAAAATTAATTGTAATTGATTTTGATACTTAAGCCATTACGTTCGCGGCTGCCATAATTAGGCCCCAGCCTAATATTATTAAATTATACGATGCGATAGGTACAAAACAAGGTTCGCCTACCGATATGATTATGAATTCTCTGTTGTATAAACAATTCAAACAAAACAAATTAGATAAAATATATTTTTTGAAACTAGAAAATGTGTAACTCCAGAAAAGTATATCTTAGTAAATCAACAAATTATTTGATTGATCGAGAAGTTGTTAAAATCTGTTGAAGATTCATAAAAAAAAACTTCATACGAATTAATTGAACTTCAACATTAAAAAGCATGCAAATTAAAATTAGATAACGAAAGGAGACATTTATTATATTTTAGTTTTTGTAAGGCATAAAACTGTTTCATATCTCGAAATACATTTGGACAAATTGAATATAAATTTGGCAATTTATAAAATAATATTAGACAATTTTGAAACGCATTTGAGAATATTTGATAAGGATAGTATAAAAGGAAAATATTTGAAATACAGTTTGATAATTTGAAATTAAAGTAGACAATTCTGAGATACATTTGACATTTTCTTAAACACAATTAAAATTTTTTTAAATACAAACGAAATTTTCTGAAATTCGTTTAAATAGTTTCTCAATAAATTAGAAAATATTTGAAATATATCTTGTAATATTTGAAATACAATTGTTAGTTTTTAAAATCCATTTGAACAATTCTGAAATAAAAATGGAACTGGTATAAAATACAGTTTTATACGATTATTCTTTCTTGTTGTTGTGTCCCTCATAATGAACAAAAGAGTTAACAATATGAATGTTAAGGAAATAATCTAAACGTTTTTTTTCTGCCAAAGATGCTTTTAACGTTACATTAACTGATTTTTTTGTGTGGCATTCGCAGACGTAAAACCGAAAAAAAGTTATGCGTAGCAGGTAAAGATTTGTAAAATGATTGTTAATATTATTGTTATATTTAATAAAGTGTGCTGTATGGATTATTGGAATTTAAGCCTTGAATAAAAAACAAGGTTAAAGTGTGAATGTGGCCTCAGTAAAAAATGTACAATAAAAATTTGCTTGTAAAAACTTAATTTCAATAAGAAAAGAAAAAAAACTTTTGTTTTATATGTATTCGATATTCCGATTTATTTATATCCTTATTTAATACATTATGAGTAATGGTTGAGGTGTGACTTTTTATTTTAATGATCTTCATATCACATCTAGTCCTGATATATCTTTCAAACATAAACTTAAAAAAAATTATTACGTTTTACGTGGAATTAAATTCTTAGTTTCGGCTAGAGGCATTTCTGTAAAAATTGTATTCTGTTTCTTTATCTGTCAACCAATAACAATTACAAAAAGTTCTAAGGTTAGACCATACTTGGTAAGCTAATTAAAAACAAGTAAGAAAATTATAGTCGGTCTAGACCGACCCTAGAGAGAGACCCTATCTCTCAGGGCCAACTAACTGGTTATAGAAAATAAGCATAAACCAAATATGAGTGGGATTTTTATAAATTTTTTCGGCTGCAGATATGAAAAAGTTCATATCGGGTGCTATATCTATATGGGGACTATGCCCAAAAATGGACCGATCCTGTCCATATTTGGTAAAGTCTCTTGTATTTTGCAAAAATATATACAAACAAAATTTGAGAAAAATCAATGCAATATTTTTCTTTTTTGATATATTTAAGTGAAGATCGGGAAGCAGCTCTATATGGGGCCTATGACTAAGAGTTGGCACATAGGGATAATTTTTGGACTACTGATTAATGGATGTAATATATACATACAAACCCAATTTGACTAAGATCTGTATGATAATTTGGATCTTATGGCAACATATGTTGATTTCATAGGGGTCATTTGTATGGGGGCTAGGTCTGAACATGGACCGATTCTCACCAATTTCAATAGCGTTCATCCTATGGCCGATAAAAGATTAAATACCAAATTTCATCAAAATATATTCATATTTGCGACCTGCTGTTTGATTACAAGCTTTACATGGACACACAGACCGACGGACGGACGGACATCGTTAAATCGAATCAGATAGTGATTCTGATTCGATCGGTATAATTAAAGATGGATGTAGGTCAAATATTTTTGGTTGTTACAAACAGCAGCACAAAGTCATTATACCCAAACTACATAGTAGTATATTGTATAAAAATATATAAAAACCATATAAATGTAAGTGAGATTTTAATTTACCTTTTGCTTGCAAATACAAGCGAATTCGATTATCCGCGATTCGGTCAACTGGATAATCGATTATCCGGGAATGATAATTTTCTAGATTTCAATTATATATACACTTGTTAACAAAAACTCTTACTACGCAAAAATAAGAAAATTAACTAAGCTGAATTATTCTTATTATTTTTTTTTTCAATAAATTTTTCAGCTAATTATTAAAACTAGCAGATTCCAGCACTCGAAATTCGAGTGCAAATTCTAGGAAATTTTATTTTTTCATTTAATAAAGACCCTAAAGGTATGCTTCACAATTCAACTCATTTTAAATGAAGAAAACAAACTCAACATTAACACAAACACATTAACAAATTTAATAAACACACACATAGCATTGTATAATTTTATGTATGTGTTAGTAACAATTTTAAACGATTATAACTCCAAAAATATATTCCAGACGATGAAAATTTGTAAATCTGGGTAACAGCTAAAAAGAAATACCTATTAAATGATATTTTTTTTGTTAAAATCGGGATAAAACTGTGAAACTTACATCGGTCACAAGAAATTGCTTTGCCTATTAATTCAGACACTTAAAATATTTATACAAAAAACAACTAAATTTTCATTAGTTATTGCTTAAGTTACGTACTTATAACAACTCGAGACGATATAGCGATGTCCGTCTCTCCATCTGTCCGTTTGCTTATTAAAATCACTCTCATTTGCAAAATAAACCGTTTACCTGAGTAAGGTATGATAATATTGTTTGTCATTATTTCGAGCAGGTTGACGTTGGAAGTGGAGTAAATCGAGCGTAATTGTGCCGAAAAGACACCTCTAACAAATTTTAAAAATTTAATGGTTTATTGTAATAATTCTTAAGTTTATAAAATTATCAAATTGTTGATTTTTGTAAGTCCCGATATTAATGTAAACATACCAAAGATTCGGCACTGCTGAATTTAACATTCTTACGTGTTTCCCTTAATGCTGAAAATGCAAAACTTGCTTTCGTTTGAAAATAAAAGAAGTTCCCAAAACCCTGGAGCCTTATTTATAGTACATGCTTATTGGCATAGTTGATAAGGTTTTCTATATCTTCCGGAGACACCATAACTAATATATATTCTTGAACCGAGGAGTGGCTTCAGTCTATGATTTACCATCATTTCTAAGCTTCAGGATAATTTTCTTTCTCCTCAGCACCGATTTCTTTGATTTTAAAGCTCATCTCAAAATACACTTTTCAAAAGATATATTAATTAAGTCAAATCAATTTTGTGCAAACAAATTTGTATCCTACTAAAATAAAATCGTTTCACGGAAGGCGGTCAAAAATCCGTAACTGTTGATTGGATTGGAGTTTTCATATGCGGTTTTTTTAGTAGAAGGGATTTTACCTTTAATTTTTGCTATAAAACGTAAATACCGACCGATAATAAAAATAGTTGAATTTTGGTACAAAAGTGAAGTGAAGGTTAACAAAGGTTTTTTTTTTTATATAATGTCTTATATTTTCATTTGATTTTACAACTAATGCTCTTTAGAAATTTTGTAAGTTAAATTTTATCAGAAAATGCCAAGCTTTGGCCACCGTAAACTTTTTAGTCCTAATGTTCACAATGGATAAAGGTTGGCTTTTTTGAAAGAGCCCGAATTAAATTATAATTTATTAAGTCGGGGGTCACACAAGGCAATTTTTATTGCGCAACTTTTTGGCAATTCTCTTTTGAAATTGCTTTTATGTCCACACACGACAATTTCTTCGGCAATGTTTTGTTTTGTTTTGTTTTTATTTTCTTGTAATTTGACATTTGTGCTCTAGTCGTAAAGAACAATAATAAAATTAAATACATACATACATAAATTAATTTAATTGGTTTTGTTGAAAAATGATTATTAATTTTTCAATTAAGTCCCGATTCCATATAAAGGCCATTTTAATAAAGTAAACAATAATTACGAATTATTCACACCAAGAAGCGAAACACCGAATGGAAAGAAATGTCAAATATTCAAGAAAAAAAAAAGCGAATGATAGAATTGCTTGAAATAGCCGAGAACCGGCAATTATTTTTCCCTTTTTATTCCCCTCACCGCAAACATCTACAAACTCAAGAATTGCGCAACAAAAATTGCCTTGTGTGAACTCGGACTAAGCAGCGAACGTAAAAGTTACCTGAAATTGGTTCAAGAGAGAGAAGTTCCATTGAAAAAGTCGTATGTTTTTACTTTAGTTAAAAAATCTTTTATTGTTTTTTAAATATTTCTACATCGATCTTTATTGTAAATTTATTAAATACATAAATTTTTATATCAAGAAAAATTGTCAACTATATAAAAAAGAGTATAAGTTATTGTTAATGTACTGAAAAATTACTTTTAATCAAACAATTTTAGTAAATATTTCTTCTAAATAGCCTTGGTTTTCATCTTCCAGAAGTTGTTTAGCTTCTCCGTTTGATTCAATAGAGGCAGTTTTCCACTTTTGTCGAATGTTGGATCCGAAGTGCATAACAAAGTAGTGATAAGGTCTTCATTAATGCAACATCTGGAAATTTTTCTTGTGTTGTGCTCGCGTAGGAATATGTAGTCTTTGTTCCTTTTTTTGCGCTTCTTCAGATATATCTATTATTAGTAGCATATTGTTTTGACTTATTTATTCCCTATGGAACAAAATTTTATGAACTGTGAATGGCATATATCTCCACGAGTATTTTTCGTCATAAAGTATAGCTGTTTTACTGGCGTACTCTCCAGATTTTTATACCCTATACCACTATGTGGTTTGGGTATAATGACTTTGTGCTGCTGTTTGTAACTACCAAAAATATTTAACCTACACCCATCTTTAATTATACCGATCGAATCAGAATCACTATCCGATTCGATTTAACGATGTCCGTCCGTCCGTCCGTCTTTGTGTCCATGTAAAGCTTGTAATCAAACTGCAGGTCGCAAACAAGAATATATTTTGATGAAATTTGGTATTTAATCTTTTATCGGCCATGGGATGAACGCTATTGAAATTGGTGAGAACCGGTCCATGTTCAAACCTAGCCACCATACAAATGACCCCTATGAAATCAACATATATTGCCATAAGATCCAAATTATCATACAAATCTTAGTCAAATTGGGTTTGTATGTATATATTACATCCATTAATCAGTAGTTCAAAAATGATCCCTATTGGACAACTCTTGGTCATAAGCCCCATATAGAGCTGCTTCCCGATCTTCACTTAAATCTATCAAAAAACTAAAATATTGCACTGATTCTTCTCAAATTTTGTTTGTATATATTTTTGCAAAATACAAGAGACTTTACCAAACATGATCAGGATCGGTCCATTTTTGGGCCTAGTCCCCATATAGATATAGCATCCGATATGAAATTTTTCATATCTGCAGCCAAAAAAATTAAGAAAAATCCCACTCAAATTTGGTTTATGCTTATTTTCTATATCCAGTTAGTTGGGTCTGAGAGATAGGGTCTCTAAACGAACGGTATAGGGTATCATATAGTTGGCCTGGACCGACTATAATTTTCTTACTTGTTTGCATTTATCTTTCTGCTGCATGCTAGAACTTGTAATAAGATTTTGAATCGTCTTATTAATTCATGATCTATACCTGTAATAGATGCTGCAGTTTCTGGATTGGAAAAAAATCTCCGTGCAGTATTTCCATCATTTGAGTTTCCTTCTCCTTGTTTTGGTTAATTGATTATGAGGCCTAGCTGTAAATATTTTTCTTGAATATGTTTTTTGCTTTCTTTCTTTCTTTCTTTCTTTCTTAATTTTCTTTGTATTTTCTCATTGTTTCGCCTAACGGGCCAAATTCCAAATCATAACCCAATTTATGAATACGCTCCATAAAACGTATGAAGAATGGACATTCCAAATGCGTAGGCTTCCTTAAAACTATCGTCTTGTCGTGGGAGTTGGCTTAATTGACTTGATGTCAATTCATTTTATTGATTTTTAGTCAACTTCCAATCCAAAATGTTAGAATTATTTAAATTAAATGTTTAAATTAAAAAACACAATTCAATAAGAAAAAAATAAAACTATTTATTTGAAAATAAACTATCGAATGAAATTAATTTCTTGATTTCAACATTCCCTGCGACTTAGTTTGTTTTGTAGTAAGGTTCA
The DNA here is from genome assembly GCA_963682025.1 of Cordilura impudica. NCBI lineage: Eukaryota > Metazoa > Arthropoda > Insecta > Diptera > Scathophagidae > Cordilura > Cordilura impudica. The sequence goes on from OY821519.1 coordinate 140,031,872, forward strand.
AACCGAACTGTTTTCTTTTTAAACCGTTCAGAACGACGCAATTGTAAGTTGATTTCTGGCATCTCCACACCACAAGCATTGCTAGTTGTTTGACGCGAAAAACCACTTGAATCTGAGCCGGGTAATGATACTTCTGAATTCTGTACTGGATTGTTGATTGTGGGGTGTGGATTTCTTTGATCGGGAATGTTGCAGTTCTGTTCAAGGTCTATATCGATATCATCATTACCATTTACATTTGATGGCTGGAATTGACTTGATGTAGAGATCTCCATTTTAGGTCGTAGCTGATTTTGATGTCTTCGTATAATTCTATGTCCAGTTTCAATTCTATACATTAAACGACCATCTACCTGTTTGATTACTCCGCTAACCCATTTTTTGCTTCCAATATAGTTTTGAGCGAGTACATGCTGACCAACTACAAACTTTGTGTTGTGTTGTTCCTTTTGTGGTCTAGATGGAAATAATGCAGATAAAATTGTTCGAGGTTGCCGACCATGTATGATTTCAGAAGGAGATTTTCCTGTCAATGGGTTTGGTGTTACTCTAAAAGTGGTTAAGTACTTATTCAAAGCTCGGTGTCTATTATCGTTATCCTGTATAATTTTTTTAAAAGAATCTTTAAATGTTCTTACTGTCCTTTCAGCTAACCCATTGGATGCTGGGTGGAAAGATGCAATTGTGAGATGTTCAATGGAGTTTAGCTTGCAGAAAATTTGGAATTCCGTTGAAGTAAATTGAGCTCCATTATCACTGACGATTGTGCTCGGAAGCCCCTCCACGGAAAATATTTCTTGTAAAGCATGGATTGTGGTTGACGAAGTTGCTGTTGACAATTCTACTACATATGGAAACTTTGAAAACGAATCCACAACAATGAGCCACATACGGGAGAAAAAAGGACCAGCAAAATCAATATGGATCCTTTCCCATGGTTGTTTAGCTTCTGGCCATGTCGAGAAAATACGTTTAGGACTCCTAGCAGTTTCTTGGCATACCGAGCATGTACTGCATAACTTTTCGATCGCTTCGTCTATCTTTGGAAACCATACGTACCGACGAGCCATTTGTTTCATCCTACTTGTTCCCCAGTGACTTTCATGAAGCATTTGTAATACTTTTTCCCGAAGTTTGAACGGTATAACGACCCGTGTGTATTCGGTGTGGAGAAGAAGAACTCCGCTATGGAATGATAATGAGAGTTTTCGATTGAAATATGGTATTAAATCATCTTCAGATTTTGACATATAAACTGGCCATCCATTAACAACATTCCGAATTACCACTTTAAGAATGTTATCTTGCATTGTATGCTCAGCAACAATAGAAGAGTTGATTGGAAATTCAATGATGGTTGCTTGATACGTGTCTTCAATATTGAGCATATGCTGTTCCTTCTCATCGAATTCGTGATCTTCTCCAATTGGAAGTCTAGAAAGTGCATCAGCGTTAGCGTGTTGTGTAGTATTTTTATATTTTATCTTATAATCGTAAGCTTGAAGAATAATGGCCCGCCGCTGTAACCGATGTAGAGTCATGACTGGTAGCTTCTTATATGGATGAAATAATATCGTAAGAGCTTGGTGAAAACGTGTTACTCCAAATATGATCGATAGAGCTTCCTTTTCAATTTGCGAATAATTTACTTGACTTTCGGTAAGAGTTTTTGAAGCGAATGCGATTGGCTTTTCGGAACCATCAGGGTAGCGATCGGACAATACTGCTCCAATACCAAGCTTAGAAGCATCAGTTGCTAAGATGATTGGAAATTTGTCGTTATAATGTACAAGACGTACTACCTGTACAATGGCATCCTTCAGAGATTGAAATGCTTTTTCTTGTTGATCACCCCAATCGAAGTTAGCATTGGTTCTTCTTAGTTGATTAAGAGCTGCAGCTTTTTCTGAAAAGTTTGGTATGAACTTGTTGTAATAGTTCAACTTATCAATGAAAGCTTCAAGCTCTTTGATATTTTGTGGCCTGGGCATTAGATTTATTGCATCTAGTCGTTTTTCCGATGGCATAACTCCTTTTGCGTCAATAATATGTCCGACATATTCGACACGTTTTTTCGCAAAGAAACTTTTTTCTTTATTGCATCTAAGTCCATGTTGTTTAAGATTTTGGAAAATTTTGCTGACATTTTGAATGTGTTCTTCGTGATTTCGTCCAGTTACAATAATATCATCTAAATAAACCGCACAACCAGGTACATCTGATACGACTGTTTCTATAAATCTTTGAAAAATACCAGGTGCACTGGAAATTCCGAACGGCATCCTTTGATATTGAAATAATTCAAAGGGAGTGTTGATAACCATTAGTTTTTTTGAAGATTCGTATAGCTCAATTTGAAGATATGCATCACTTAGACCGATTTTTGTGAAATATTGACCGCCTTGTAGCTTATGGAACAATTCCTCTATTCGGGGAATTGGATACCAATCAATTTCTATCTGTGCATTTAGAGTTACCTTAAAATCCGCACAGATTCGCAATCTCCCATCTGGTTTCTTCACAACAACGATGGGAGCAGCCCACTCACTTGATTTTACAGCTTTAAGTATTTTCAGCGCAATCAAGCGATCAAGCTCAAATCGTACAGCGTTATATTGTGCAAATGGTATGTTATATGGTTTATAATACTTTGGGCGGGCGTCTGACTTGAGTACGATTTCTGCTTTGAAAGTTGTACAATGTCCAAGAGTAGATGAAAAAAGTGAATCGTTATTTTCACAGAGAGTCCTAAGTGAATCAGAAAGTGATTGTTGAGTTGCTGAATTTGAAGAAGATGAATGGCATTGATCAATGCCGGATTTGACAAAAGGAATATTGATTTCAAAATTTAACTTCCGGAACCAGTCTAAACCAAGCATGTTTGATGCTTTCTCGCTTTCAACGACTAGCAGTGGTAAGCTTTGTGTGTTACCATTCCATAAGACATCGACATTAGTGATTCCTTTTAATGGAAGTACACTTCCACCATACGTTCTTAATACTTTATCAGTGGTCATGCATTCCGGTTGTCCCAGATGCTGGTATCCTGAAAGTCCAACAAGCGAGCAAGTTGCACCTGTATCGACTTGGAAACTTAAGATCTGTTTGTTGATTTGCATGTCGACGAAGATTTTCTGCACTTTGTTGACAGTGCTCGACGACTGCTCCACATTTTCAAAAAATTTTCCAACAACTTCTGCCAGTTCAATTGTCTCGAACGATTCGTCATGGACAGCGTTTACGTTATTTGGTGATTGGGTCTTGGAGCTCTGTTCCAATGTGTAGAGTTCGAGCGGTTATGGTTAGTAGATGATAATGACTGACAAACGCTCGAAATATGACCCGGTTTCGAACAGGTGTTGCATATGGATTTATTTTTATAATGAAAACATTGATTTCGCTGATGTGACTTTCCACAACCAGGACAAGATTTTCGAAATTCTTTTGATGAGCTCTGATCTTGATATCGACTTCTATGGGATGGTTGAAAATTTGACTTCTGATAAACAGCGTTTACTTCAGATGGGCTTTTTCCTTCGCCTTTTATTTCCAAACAAGTATTCGTGGTCGCTTCATAAATTGTTGCAATCTGAAGAACATCTTCCAGCGATGGATTCGATTTTTGTAGTGCTGAAGTACGCACCTTATCATGCGGGGTGTGAATTACAATCATATCACGAATTTTGTTGTCAACATAAGATTCTGCACAATCATCTTTCTCACATTGAAACATGCAGTCTTTTGCTGCGCCACGTAGTTCAGCTACCGAATCAGTATAAAAATGATTTGATTTCATAGTTGTTTTATAAAACTTGAATCTAGCAGCAAGGATGTGCTGCTTCTTAACAAAATGGTCATTGAGCGCAGAAGTCAATTCTCCAAAACTTTTGATTTCAGCTTGACCATTGAAGATTTTCTGGAGGAGTTCGAGCGACTCACTGCCAATCCAACTAAGTAAGCATGCACGCTTTGTATCGTCTTCGTGAACACAGTTGGCCAAAAAATGTTGCTCTAACTGTAGAACGTATGTTGACCATTTGTCAACATCCTTATTAAAACTTCTGAATGATGATATTGCAGATGGTTGCTTAATCTGTTGAAATGCATTGGCTAGCAGCTGCTGGTTCTCGTGCAGCATTTGCGCCATGAATTGTTGATTTGATACTTGCAATTGTTGCAATATTTTAGAAAACGCTTGAATATCCATTATTGTAAGAAAATTTAAATTCCTCGTCGCCAAAAATGTTAGAAATATTTAAATTAAATGTTTAAATTAAAAAACACAATTCAATAAGAAAAAAATAAAATTATTTATTTGAAAATAAACTATCGAATGAAATTAATTTCTTGATTTCAACACAAAAATAGGGCGATGGCTTCTTCTGGAGTAAATTTCTTATCTTCAATAGGTGTAGAAATGCTTTTCAAAATCCTCTTTGTGCGCCTTGAGCTCGCTTCCCTCTTTCTTCAATTATTTAAATTTTATTTTTCTTATTTTGTGTTGGTTCGATTTGGTGCAAAAATGAATCCTTAATAATTCGTTGAGAAATTTCTTCATTGATTTTCTCCAGTTTGCGCATTTTATCAAAATTATATCATCTACATCTTTTTGTTGAAAATATATATCAGGAGATCTCTATAACAGTACTTAGCCATTGTTCAAATGAATGATAATTGTGGAAACATAATTATAAATACTCTTTCCTGAAATTATGTGAAATACAATTTTTATCTCTTATTACCACTTTTTAAAGCATAAAAAAACCCAGACCCTACAAAATAATAAAAAATTTATTTTACTTTAAAATCTTTTAAAGAAAAAAGTTACAGTCATTTAAAGATTAAAATTTACGAAGAAATTTTTAATATTAGCAAAATACTGAGAAAGTCCATTTTCGAAGACCCTGTTCACTGTGATATAGTTGAAACAGAGTCGCAATTTTTTGGCTCCCGAGCTTCACTGGTATTTACTTTCCAATGAATAATATAACTTTAAAATCGGTAACCGTAAAAGAAATGGTTTTTGGCCGCCTTCTCAAAATATGGTCCACAGTGCGTCGTTGCATAAATCGTTGTATTCCCCTAATTGTAAGTGGGGGAATACTTTTTCTGGCACTTATACTTGCCATACTGCATCTTTTGCGTTGTAAAAACAATGAAGTAGATATCGTCCTTAAAGTTTTTTGAAAAACATGTAAAATTCTCTACGGGCCAATGGTAAAAAGTTCGTAATTCAAAATAGATAGCACTTATTCTAGCAAGTGTATATTTTTTAAAAAGATATGAGACGTGTCAAATAAACTTATTCTCAAAATATAGTTACTTGCATTCAAAATTTACAATTAGTTTTACAATTAATTTGACAAAACCCATTATATCCCCAGAAATTCTTCTAACAAAAGTACTAATATTACTTTTTGGTAATTTTCGTGAAAATAGGTACAATAGTTCACAGCTTTCCGAGAGTGAATAATTCATTGTCATTTTTTCAAAATGTGACGCATTACATTTACTTATATAATTTATACAAAAACATTTAACCGGGTTAATCGAGGTTAAACTGTATGTTAAAATTCATGACATACTTATTTTATTATTTTCTATAAAAATAAAAAATCTTATTTTCGATCTTTTTTATTTTTAATGTTTTTACTTCAAATACAGCAAAAAAAATGTGCAAATTTGTTTCAAAAATTGATCTATATTCTGCAAGACAGGTTATACAGCTCTCTCGGGTCGAGTCATCAACCCCATCAGTAACCAAAAGCAGTAGATAGTTCGGTAAAAGTTGAACTCATATACGTTTGCTGAAAACAACCAAATGAGAATCCAAGCAAATAGTTATACTATTTAAGGCTCTTCCAATATGACAAACTAAAATATAAAACAAATTTGAAACAAATATGTTTGTGTATGAGTGCACATTGCGAACTACAATATATGAGTTTGTTTTTGTCAATAATTTTGTCAATCATATACAAACCAAATTTGAGAATATCTGTGCAATATTTTTGTTTTTTGATAGATTTAAGCTAAGATCGAGAAAAAGCTTTATTTTTTGACCAATGTTCAATGGATGTAATAAACACCGGATTTGTATAATAATTTTCCAATTTAAGTCGATCGCATAGGGGTCGTTTGTATGGGGACCAGGTCTGAACATGCACTGATTTTCAACAATTTCAATTTCAACCTGTGGGCGATGAAGACTTATACATATACGTAATTTTATTAAAAAGTGATTATGAGTCGATCGGTGTAATAGAAGAAGGGACTAAGTCAAATGTTTTTGGTAGTTACAAACATCAGCACAAACTCATTTTACCCTTAGCATGTAGTGGTGGTATAGGGTATAAAAGTAATAATTGTTCCCTGACACCAGATACTTAATATCTTATTTTACTCAAGTGCGTTGAATTTGACCACAGAATTGGTCGATCACTTAATTTTTTCGAGTAATAACTACTAAACTTAATATTAAAATAAAGAAATATGAGGGAAAATAATTTCTTTTTAATTTTTAAGTATAAGACCAATGTGATGGAGTAATTTTGAAGCCTCATTCGAATATCTCACGTTTAGAACTTGTTTTGACTTCTTTATTTTTATAAAAGATTGAAACGAATGCATCATAAGTAGTTTCTATGCACGGTTCCAAATAATATAAGTATCTAAATTCAAAATGTACTTTCAAGGCGAAGAGTACCGCTTTCAGATGATTAAAATTGGATTTATGGAGACATGATACAAATTTTAGTAAAATCTTTGTAATTATCTGAATGTTCGATTATTGGCGTTAGGTGTGAACATTAGGGGTATAACTTTTTTAAATTTTTCGCGAATCTCAAAAGGTACTTATCATAGCTGTATAGACCATGGAAAATTATGATAAACTGCGTCATTACTTTTTCGCTGACGTTAAAAAAGTTCCCGCCACCAACGCGATGAAGTTTGTAGTTTAAACTTTTTTATTATTTAGAATTATATATTAACCTTAGACCAGAATAACTTAATTTTTATACGCCAGGAGCGCAAATCAACACACAGGGGATGCCCCCTTACAGATGCAGTGCATTGTGTTGATCTCGGAAAATAGGTTAAGGAGGAAAGATGGAGTAGTTTTTTTTTTTTTTTTTTTTTGCAGCGACATACCAAAGCCTCTGGTGGGAATCGAACCCACGACCCCCGCATAATAGGCGAGCACGCTACCTACTCACCTACTGGGGCTTATTGTTAAAGTTCGATAATTGAAGTAGTTTTTAAGATGAGGGGATTTAAAGATAAAGACTGCAAATCATACATAATAAATTTAAAAAAAAATTTTTTTTCAAAATTTTAAATTATTATTTTTTTAATAAAAATCAAATTGAAGGAGGCCCTGTAATTAATGATAGTTAATAATTCATATAATTAATATTTTATTTAAAACTTTTTGATTTCGTTTGCGTTATTTTTCGCTCTTCATAAAATGTCTAACAAGTAAGAAAATTATAGTCGGTCTAGACCGACTATACGATACCCTATACCATGAGTTTAGAAACCCTATCTCATAGGCCCAACTAACTGGACATAGAAAACAAGCAAAAACCAAATTTGAGTGGGATTTTTATTAATTTTTTTGGCTGCAGATATGAAAAAGTTCATATCGGATGCTATATCTATATGGCGACTAGGTCCAAAAATGGACCAATCCTGATCATGTTTGGTAAAATCTCTTGTATTTTGCAAAAATATATACAAACAAAATTTGAGAAGAATCAGTGCATTATTTTTGTTTTAAATAGATTTAAGTGAAGATCGGGAAGCAGTCTATATGGGGCCAAAGGGATCATTTTTGGACTACTCATTAATGGATGTAATGAACGCAAACAAACCCAATTTGAGTAAGATCTATATGACAATTTGGATCTTATGGCAATTTATGTCGATTTCATAGGGGTAATTTGTATGGGGGCTAGGTCTGAACATGGACCGATTCTCACCAATTTCAAAAATTGGACGCTGCATTAATGAAGTACCGCAGCATATATGCAAAACGGTCATTGAAAATTTCATTAAAAGATTGCGTGCATGCCAGCAAAGCCGCGGCGGCCATCCGCACGATATATTGTTCCATACATAACCTCATTCTGTCTACTTTACGATACAATAAAGTTTCACGATTTTTTTTAAAATATCTGTGTTTTATTTAAAATTTAAAAATTGCGTTCTTGTTGGGACACCTTTTAGCTGTGATGAAATCCGCTGAACGACAAGAAATTTTTTATTTAGAAACTTTGCAAAATGAATTTTGGTGTATTCACTTTGATGGGGAAAAATGGATGATAAAGAAATTCAGGTGATAGTTTTAAAAAATGAATGCAAAGAAATAAAATTAGCCGTACTTGTTTTGGACAATGGTAAAGCCTTAACCTTATTTAATGGTATTAAAGAAGTTTTGAATAAATTCAATTTATGGAATTCAATAAAAATGATCGTCTGCGATGCGACCAGCGTAAACACTGGGAAAAAAAAATGGAGTTGTAACTCTTTTCCAGAATCAATGTGTATCAATGGGTTTAGCTCCACCACAATATATTGGCTGCCAGCATCATATTCTTGATCTTGTATTAAGACATATAATGGACGAATGCTTGGAAGAAAAGCCTTCCTCGCCTAATATTTGTTATGATTTTGTTCACGAATTGATAAATAATTACGAAGATCTTAAGAAAAGTTACAAACAGAATGAAGAACGAATCAAAGTTGAACACATAAATTGGCGTGATGATATGCAGTACTTATATGAACTTGGTAAAGCTTTTACATACTATTAGAAAAATAAAAAATTTTCATACGTTAACTTTAAAGCAATACCATTTTAGCAATATTGACCTTTATACTTATTCCAAAATATCGCCAAAAATTATATAACATTTGTGAGTTCGTATGTGGTCCGTGGTACGATGTTTGGTTTTCCGATCATTGTTTTAAAGAAAATAATTTTGAGGCTCTAAAAAATCTTTATTAACATATAAGGGTGCTCGTGAATGTTTTTTTAGACATTGGGTTCAGGAACCATCAGCGATACCGGGGCAGCAACGAAGCAACATATGTGCTGAAAGAGCAATCAAAACGGTACAGGATATTTATCCGCTATGTAAATCTTCACGCACATTAAATTTGAAATTCATTTCATATAACAAATAGTGATGTAAAAGTGTAAATGTTTGTTCAACTTTAATTTATGTACTTGTAATAAATGAAGAAAATTAATTTAAAAAAAAATTAAATATTTTTTTTTCTTCTTGAGGACTTTTAGAAATTTGCTTGGTGGCGGGAACTTTTTTGCGCAAATGACCTCGGAATATGATTTTTATGGTCAAAACATAATGGGCTACAACGTAGTTATGGGTACTAATAATGCAAAAAAATCGTTATATCCCTAGTGAACATGGGTCGATTTTTGGAAATTTAATTGAATAAAATTTTTTACAAATATGTGTATAATTGAGACCTGTAGCTTCCGTATTAGTTTTACACACAAAGAAAACAAAATCGGCAACTGAATTGTTCCAAAGTTTAACAACTGTATTTTCGATTGTGTCAATACAAATTTAATAGCAGCTAACTGTTTTCTATTGTGAACAAATATTTACTGTAAAGGCAACAAAACTGTTATTGTTATGAAGCCGAAATTCGTTCATTGACTGCATTACAATTCGCTTGGCAATAAATTCGGTAACCACAATGAATCCGTTTTCTGTGTGCATAGAAACACAGATGAAAGGACAGCTCAGAATTTGACGCGATAAGTATAAAGAATATGGATCTACGAGTATGTTATATAAGCAAATATCTGTTCAAACTCATTATACTTCGACCACAGCATGGTATAATATATAATTATTTACATATGCTCTCATAGAAGAGACTCAGAGGTTAATATTTCTTATAACTCTCTGAATTTATAATTCTTTGGTATTTTTGCAATAAATAAAAAAGAAGCACCTTATACTTACTAAACAAGGAGGCATCGGCTGAAAAACGTGCAGTAACTAATTGAATGAAGTGGATATGATAAAAGATATAAATGTGAATATTTTTTTATTATTTCCTCAAACGATATCAAATTTTAATAAATGACTGCTACGCAGATTTTGGTTTGGTCAGTTTAAATCCTACCCAAATTTATTATTATTGAATTTTTATTTTTTTTTTTTGTGAATTTTAACTGTGTTTCAATTTTAACAGAAGCCTTTTAAGATATTTCGTTTAATGACCCAACATACCATCACCTTAAAATATGTAAAATTAAGTTTAAATAAAATTGGAGAAAAGTTTCTGTTAAGAAAAGCTATAAAAGTTCAAAACAACAGAAATGGTAGTTATAAAAATCAAGAAAAATACATGACAGTGAAAGAGGTCGTGGCCATAATTACTTTTTATTATTCGTTTTTTGCATGTAGAAGTTACAAAAGAACCGTGATGTTATTTTACGTTTAAAAGCCATGAAGTGAAGCAAAATATTTAACACGTGCATTTTCGGTTTTTTGTGTACAGATTGTGCTGCTAGAATCAAAATTGAAATTAAAGGCAGGGTATGGAGATAAGACGGGCAGAGGTTGGAATCCAACATGGTAGGGTATGAAGTTGCAGACTTAAAAATCCAACAATCACAAATATCAACATCGCATTTTAATGTGATAAATATTTAAGATTCTGAGAATAAATCCATCCAGATTGCATGAGTTCTTTAATTCGGTAGATTTCAAAAAAATAATTTCTATGCGGAAAATTGGTTTTCAAATTTTGACGGGTACAAACTTTTTTTTTAAAGAAAAGTATAATAACTTTTTATACAATAAAATATTTAAACTTTTGGAAATATGTACCACTGTGTTCAAACGAGAACTTGATTCTTGTTATAATATCAAAAATATGTCAAGTTTTTATTCATTTCATTATACCCTATACCACTATATGGTTTGGCTGTCTGCAACTACCAAAAATATTTGACCTAGACCAATATTTCATTATACCGATCGATTCAGAATCACTTTCTGAGTCGATTTAGCGATGTCCGTCCGCCCGTTTCTGTGTCCATGTAAACCTTGTAATCAAACTACAGGTCGCAAGTATGAATATATTTTGATGAAATTTGGTATGTAAGCTTTTATCGGCCATGGGATGAACGCTACTGAAATTGGTGAAATTCGGTCCATGTTGAGACCTAGTCTCCATACAAATGTAGGGGTCATAAATTGCCATAAAATCCAAATTATCATATAGATCTCAATCAAATTGGGTTTGTATGTGTTTATTATATCCACTAATCAGTAGTCCAAAAATAATCCCTATAGGACAATTCTTAGTCATAGGCCCCATATAGAGCTGCTTCCCGATCTTCACTTAAATCTATCAAAAAATTTGTTAAATCTCAAATTTGCTTCGCATATACATATTTTTTCAAAATATAAGTGACTTTACCAAATATGGTGAGGATCGGTTCATTTTACGACCTAGTCCCCATATAAATATAGCATCCGATATGTACTTTTTAATATCTGCAGCCAAAAAAAATAATCAATTAATTATTTTCTATATCCAATTAGTTGGACCGAAGAGATAGGATCTCTAAACCGTGGTATAGGGTATCGTATATACCCTATACCACTATGTGGTTTGGGTATAATGACTTTGTGCTGCTGTTTGTAACTACCAAAAATATTTGATCCGTCCGTCCGTCTGTGTGTCCATGTAAACCTTGTAATCAAATTGCAGGTCGCAAATAGGAATATATTTTGATGAAATTTAGCATATAAGCTTTTCTCGGGCATAGGATGGACGCTATTGAAATGGGTGAGAATCGGTCCATGTTCAGACCCCTATGAAATCGACATAAATTGCCATAAGATCCAAATTGATCTTCACTTAAATCTATCAAAAAACAAAAATATTGCACTGATTCTTCTCAAATTTTGTTTGTATATATTTTTGCAAAATACAAGAGACTTTACCAAACATAGTCAGGACCGGTCCATTTTTGGACCTAGTCCCCATATAGATATAGCATCCGATATGAACTTTTTCATATCTGCAGCCAAAAAAATTAATAAAAATCACACTCATATTTAGTTTATGCTTATTTTCTATGTCCAGTTAGTTGGACGCAAGAGAAATAAGGTCTCTTAACCATGGTATAGGGTATCGTATAGTCGGGCTAGACCGACTTTAATTTCTTACTTGTTTTAGAATGTTTTATCCAAGATTCGTTTATATAATGCAATTTATTTATATACAATAATTTTTTTTAAAATTTATTTGAAATTGAACTCGGCTTGCTGCTACTGCTCTCTTTGACTTTTGAGTCGTTTTCTATTTTAAATTCATTACTTCCAGTCAATTCTACTCAAGCTTTGATATAAGTATCGCCGCTTGCCGTTTTATATTATGAACATTATCAGTACTCCGATCCGTCCATTCTGTCATTTCGCACGTCCTCGAGCGACTCGTCTGAAAAATATATTCTGACCAGAATAGAATTTTAATTCGCAGAACAAAATTTTTATCAGTTTTCCACCTCATACACAATTAGACAACAAATTAATATTTATTACAATTTCATATTTCATCAAAAGAATCAACAACAGTCACATTTTATAACAAGGTTCATTATCCAAATGTGATATGTCATGTCTCATAGAGTAATATAAAAATCAATTTGAAAAATAATTACATACTTAAAAATAAAAAAAGTAAAAAAAATCGCATCTATCCAACCTCCTACCACCTCTATCCGATAATTTAACTTTAACACCAATAATGACCAAAACAATGCGTAACATCACAAAATTTTAATTATCTCTTCCTTATCAGACATTCGCCTCATACGATCGTCTGCATATTTATACGTCTGATTATTTCATAAACATTTAACTACAAATCAGTCACCATCCAAAACTTCCGGCACTTTAAATGTACGCTTATACTGTGGGTCTAGCTTTTTTCTTTTGATGGCGTTCTTCATTTTGTAATAAAATCACAAATTTGTTCAGTCTGGCTTTAGTACTATCAAACCCATAGCAAGCAGTTTCTTTTTCATATTACAAATGGCCTCATTTCGAGCCTCATCAAGGTTTAGTGATGATTGATTTGCGTCGAACATCAAGAAATAACTATGTTGAGTATAGAATTCAGTTCAGCTAGAATTTTTTCGGAGTGAGATTTGGAAATTTTATATGTCACACAATTCTGTGGTTTTCTGGAAAAACCGCGTATGTCCATTTTTGTCAGTTTTGAATTGACGATGCCAATTATATTAATTTTTAACGGTCTTTACATGTGTTCAATTTTTTTTTTCAAATATTGACCATTTCTGAGTTTTTTCTTTAAATAACGACGTAACTTAAATGTTTATTAAATTAATATGCAGCACTAACGACGTATGTCAACCTACGTTTGATCGCTGACAAATTATTTTCTCTGAAAACAACACATAGCGACATACGTTGATATTAATGAAAAAAAATGAAAAATAATTTTGGATTAGTTTTCAGTTTATAACCACTTATAAAAACTTGTGTGTTTATTTCTGTTATTTTTTGTCACTATTATTCTTGATACGTTGTTATATTCTCATCCTAAATCCCGTTAACTTTTTGTTGACCAACAAAAAAATCCATTTTTCAAGCAACAACAACTTATGTCTACATGGGTGGTAGCATTGGTAGTTTTCTTTTCAAAGAAAACGACGTTTGCCGACATAAGTTATTTTATCTGCTCACACTTTAAGTGTAATTTACATATTGCTTTTTCGTCCTTCTCCAGGATCCATTCCTCTGAAGATTTTTGACTCAAAATTTCATATAAAGTATTTATTGCCCATACGTAAAGGACTGTTAAATAAAAAGCTCTAAAATCTTTATATCGAGCCCATAATTTCAAATATAACGTTTTTTGGCTCCCCTGAACATTTTGATTTTATGACATACGCGGTTATTCTAGAAAACCACAGAATAATCTACAAATTTCTTCACAAACTTTGACATATTTTCCAGCCAATAATGCTCGTAGACTTTTCATAATGTTTTGTCATAGCTCAAATGTATCAATGTTTCGTGGGTGTTATTAATAACTGACCATCTTAGAGACCTGGGAACTATTGGCATACATTGTAATCTACCATTATATTTTACCTTTCGATAAAGAACTCCTGACGAATGCCATAAGTCTGAAAAATATTATCTTTACTTAGACTTGTAGCTCCGTTTGATCCGCTACTAGCAAGTCATTTTAAACATGCCACAGAAACTCAAAAACCATCTCGTATTTGTCACCACAAATTCAAAATAAATTCATTCATCTTCTGGAATCTGCAGTTCGAAATTAACTAATAAACTATATTAAAAGAAATAAATATTATGGACTTTTGTTTGAATCAACGCCTGATGTATCTCATCGAGAACAAATGTCCTAAGTCGTTAGGTAGGTATATGTTGATTTTACCAATAAAAAAGTTTCCATCAAAGAATTCTTTTTGGATTTTATTGAAATACATGCTCTGTAGCCTCGATCAAAAATACAATTTTATATCTATTTCTCGTTCAACGTTACGATGGGAATTATTAAAAAATGTTTTAACAAAAACTTGTAAACGTGAATCTGAAACACGATTGAGCACCAGAATACAAGCGGTTAGCGTTACCGTCAATGGGCTAGAGAATATAGTGGAATTATTAGAAAAATTAGCAGAGGACGCTACCACTACAAGTGACACCAGAAGTGAAGCTACAATTCTGTTGCAAAATATACTAACTTTTAGTTTCATAAATATAGTTAATTTCTGGTAAGAATGAACTTTAGAGAAGCGTTGCATGATCTTGAATCATTAGCGACTGAACTAGCCGAAATTTGAGACAGGCTCTGTGAAGGGGCACTAGATAAAGCGAAGTATCTTTGTGAAAATTGATATTTTGATACAATGCGTATAAGAAGACGCCGCAAAATTGGCTAGAAATGTTGGTCTTTCCGTTGGTGTTTCTCGCGTTGTGAAAAGCGTCCTTCATCTTCACCAATAAGAAATATGTATACGATTTACACTAGTAAGTGACCTTAATTTCAAATTAATATTTCTAATAGACGTTGAAAATTTATTAAACAAGTATAATGTGGATAACGACCTTAAAAAAAATTTGAAAAATTTAGGTGAATTTTATAATGATTTCAATGGAAGAGAACTCTTTATCGAAATATTTGACTGCAAAATGTTACTCCGTAGTGGAAAAGAAATTGAACCTAAAACTCCATTTGAATTTCTTACATTTATAATATCATATGTAGAAGATGTTCTTCCAAACCTAAAAGTGGCACTTCAAATACTCCTGACTATCTCAGTATCAATTGCTAGCTGCGAACGTTCATTCACCAAATTAAATTCAATTTTGACACATGTACGATCAACGATGGGACAATATCGCCTAAGTGACCTAGCACTTTTAAGTGTAGAAAGAGAAAAATTTTAAATGATCAAAATCGATATTATTAATAAATTTGCTTCATCAAAAACAAGGAAAATTTATATATAATAATTAGTTTCATTAATGTATTACAATCATATTTTAATAATAAAATATATGTATCTCCTTAAAGATAATATTGTAAGGTATTGTACACTGGGCGCGAGTTAAGCTCGCTACGCCATTGAGCCTTCAGTTCTTGTTCAAGCAGATTTCTCGTACTAATATCCATGCTAAAACTAAGACGATACACTCGTTGGTATGTTTTTCCATAGAGTCTTCAAAGATATTATCATGGTTGCAGCATATGTGGATAAAAACTCGGGGCAAGCGTATCGTGCAGAAAAAATAACGGTAAATTCTGTCCAGGTCATTTCTGCATACGAAACTGACCAGACATATGCTTGTTCTATGGGAGCTCGACTTAGGATATTCTCCAGAGATGCTTTTTGCGACCACTTTTCAGAAATAAAGGCAGTCTCAACTTGCTGCTGGTGCTACCTTTGACTTTTGAATCTCCTTGTGTAGCTGCTTTTTTTTTAATTCAGAAGTACCAGTTGATGCTACCCAAGCTTTGACAAAAGTGTCGCCACTTGCCGTTTTATATTATGAACATGATCAATATCCCAACAAGTTTATATTTACCTTTATTAATTTTATTTATTCCGATTATCCATGCTACAAGATTAAAAATCTTATTAAGAGCAATTTGAAAGCAATATAAAGATATTATTACTTATTCGTTCTAATTAATTTCATCGCCTTCAAAGTAATCCCCCTCCGATACAGTACACTTATACCAATATTTTCTCCTATTCTCCAAACAGTGGTTAAAGTCGATTTTCTATTGATTTTCCAGAGATCAAACCCTGCTAAATCCTTAAAGATAATATTGTAATGTATTGTACCCTGGGCGCAAGTTAAGCTCGCTTCGCCATTTAGCCTCAGTTCTTGTTCTAGCAGATTTCTCGTACTAATATCCATGGTAAAACTAAGACGATGCACTCGTGGTATGTTTTCCCATAGACTCTTCAAAGGTATTATCATGGTTGCAGCATATGTGGATAAAGACTCGGGACAATCGTATCGTGCAGAAAAAATAACGGTAAATTCTGTCCATGTCATTTATGCATACGAAACTAACCAAACATATGCTTGTTCTTTGGGAGCTCGACTTAGGATATTCATCAAACATGCTTTTTGCGACCACTTTTCAGAAATAAAGGCAGTCTCAACTTGCTGCTGGTGCTACCTTAGACTTTTGAATCTGCTTATGTTGCTGCTTTTTTTAATTCAGAAGTTCCAGTCGATTCTACCCTAGCTTTGACATAAGTGCCGCCGCTTGCCGTTTTATATTATGATCCTAATCAATATTCCAACAAGTTTATATTTACCTTTATTAATTTTATTTATTCCGATTATCCGTGCTGCAAGATTAAAAATTTTATTAAGAGCAATTTGAAAGCAATATAAAGATATTATTACTAATATCTAATCAATTTCATCGCCTTCAAAGTAATCCCCCTCCGATACAATACATACGAATATTTTCTCCGATTCTCCATCCAGTGGTTAAAGTCGATTTTTCTATTGATTTTCCAGAAATCAAACCCTGCTAAATCAGGAAAATACGGTAGCTGCAATGGTTTCGAAGAACCAATGCAAAAAGTTTCATGACCATATATTTGACCTCTTTTTGAGAATAGCTTCACGCAAACTACTCACAACATTTAATAATATTTCTTATTAACAGTTTTGCCTGATGAAAAGAATTCATAATGTTTAACACCTCTAAAATCGGGGATAACATGACATCTATTTTTGAACGAATTTGGCGTAATCCTTTCGGTCACCTTTTGCACAATATTCATTTGATTGTTTCGGTGTCGCAAGTTTAGGTCCGTTGATGCGTTGCATTTCGTCTGGCAATCAAAAAAAATTTTTTCACAAATATTAATGCGACGCAATTTTTCAAAAAATTGCTTGCTTTTGCAACCATTCGAGGTTTGACGCTTTTGATGCCTAAAATATCTTCTAACATGGTGTTGACTGATCTCTTTGATTTCCTTTCATCAGTTGGCGTTTTTTCTCATCCCGGGCACTCTTTGTGCTCAACATTTTATGGAGATACCATCCTGGAACTATTTACACAACTTTTGAAAATTTTTTTCTATACAGCCGAAGGCCTTGTTAAACATTCTTAATGTTTCTCCAACAAAAATTTTAAACAACAAATAAAATTTATTGAATCTACTTTGGTCAACAAAATCAGACTTTGTTAAAATCAGCAAATTCCCTCCTTAGCGCTTTTCTTTTCTGACAAAAAATGTCGCCCTTTTTCTGCCCTTTTTTTGGAAAAGTGTAATTTTTTATATATTCTGAATTAAGAGCAACCTTATATTATATATCAATCGAAAGGTCTCAAAGTGCTGTGTTCATAAATGCAAAAAACATTGTATTATTATCCTCTTGGAAGTCATAGGGTGAAAATATTCAAAAAAGGAGAACAATGTGGAAATATTCTCACACTATGACCTGAAAGAAGTCAATGGCTGGAATTTTTTCTGATTTACGAGGGTTCGACTTTGAGACCTTTCGATTGATGTATAAGATAAGCTTGCTCTTAATTCAGAATATATAAAAAAATACACTATTCGAAAAAATGGCAAAAAAGGGGCGACATTTTTTGTCAGAAAAGAAAACGGCATAAGATTCGTTTTAATGCCTGGGGACGGGTAGCTATCCCCTCAGCATAACAAGCTGGGCTCCTTATGAAACTTATGATAGATCCATATTTGGGTGATTGCAGAGATAATGAAGTGTACACAAACTTAAGATAACTCAAAACATAATCATTTGTCATTTAGCAAAAGATTCTTGAGATATAATTAAAATAATGTCTCAGAAAGAAATTGCTAACTCACGTAAGTAACTCCCTGCATCTCCATTATCCAAACCCTGATACTTAGCTGTGTTCATACTGTAATGCAAAAAAAAAAAAGAACGAATGCTTGTCAAGTGAAATGTATGTCAGAGAACATGATAATTGCGTGCCGAAGAGCATCTAAATAAATGACCATTAAAGTAGTTAACATCAACAGCAACATCTTTCAACTGCAGGAGCAACATACACCGAAGAAAATCAACGAATTAATGCAATTTGATAGCTAAACAAGGCAAAAATCAGGGTAAGAAGAACTACCGCGATCAACGCCAAAGTGAATGCAACACAAAGTGGCAGCTGCAATTTTAAGAAATTGACAGCCTTCCAAGCAATGAAAAAACATAGAGAACCTAACAAATGTACAACATAAATACATGTAATGAACAAGGGATAAATTAAATTTTAACCAGAAGCCACCAGAAGTAGTAGCAACCGAAAAACAAAACAAAATCAGACTAACTGAAGTAAAGTAGTTTAAAATTTAAGCCACTGTTTTTGCCCCGAAAAAAAATTTAACCAAAAGAATGTAATTTTTTGTATCATTATTCGCTGTGTTTTTGGGAAGAAAAACAATAAAACTTTTTTCACGTTCTGGAGAACGTGCATATTAAACAAGGCAGAAGACTACACATTTCAAATTTACTACGTTTTACCTGTCACTTCGTAACAACATTGAAATGAGAATTCAAATAATTTGCGTTTAATTTATAGGGACATACCGCATTTTGAAGATAACAACTAAAGTAGCAGCAACAGCAACAGCAGAAAATGATTTGGACAATGAAAAATGGATATTCATTTTTTAAAAGATGCAGCACTGATTGCTCATCAACAGTGCTATGCTTCGTACACTTAGGTGGGGATTTTGCGGCAAATTTATATATTTCCCCAAAAAAAAAATAAGTCCTTTAAGTGAAATTAGTTGGGTGATCAATTGGTCGCTTCTTTTTTGCGTAATTTATTAGTTCTGTATCAACACAACTTCCAGCATATGACCATTCATCTTGAGGCATATGTGCATGTAAACTCAGGCCTAAAAGGTTTCATTAAATTATGATGAATTGCATGCGATAGCATGATTACGATATAAGACAACACGACAACGAAATATGTAGCATGTATGTATGAATTTTCCTTTTAATACAAAACATTATTGCAATTGCAACCGTAAAATTTTAAAGATAACAACTACAAAAAATAAAATTTGCTTTAAACACTTCTTCAAGTATGAAAATTAATCAACTAAATTAGTCATTACATTCGTAACTTTTCAACTACATACAGAGTAGAACATATAAGGTTTGCATTTTATTTTGCTATAAACACGGGTAAAACCTCAAATTTTTTATTTTTGTTCAAAAGTATGTTCATTGCAGTAGCCCATAGTACATTTGCGACAGTATGCAGCTCTATTTTACCGATGATTGGATTCATTTCACTTTGTAGTGTCTTAATCGACGCTGGGTGATTAGCATGACACTAGTGCAATAATAGTCCAAGGTGTCAAATTGCAACTGCTCGGTGGCCAAAATGGCTAATAACTCGATTTTCGAACTTCCCACGCAAAAGATGGATTTTTTCACAAATATGTGCCACGGCGCGTTATCGTATTGAAACCAAATGTTGTCCAGATCCATATCTTCGAAAATGGGCCACAAATACTCAGTTATCATTGCACAGTAGAGCTCCCCGTAAACCACAAAATGCAAACACTAAAGGGACCACCATATACATAAATAAAGTTGCTCGCTCTAATTATACTTCATAAAAGTTTTCACACATTATTTTTTTACCACTTTTAAAATTTTTTCAAATTAAGTTTTTATTCATTATAATATATATATTTGTTCCACAGTTTTCTCCCAATGTTGACCAACGCGTATCTCATGTGAAAGGTATTTCTTTTTAGCTGTCCACCAGATATACAAATTTTTATATTTTTAAATTTTTTTGAAGTAAAATGCATTTGAAGTTGCTACTAACACATACATAAAATTAAACAATGCTGTGTTTGTGTTTATTAAACTTGTTGATGTGTTTGCAAAACAAATGGGTTTGTTTTCTTAATTCACAATAATAAATGTGTTGAAAAAATTTAAAAATAATTTTGGAAATAAACCAATCGATATATAAAAAGTGTTGAACTAAAAAACAATTTATTAAATGAAAAAATAAAATTTTCTAGAATTTTCACTCGAATTTTGAGGGCTGGGATCTGCTAGTATTCACTAATATTATAAGAAAACACAATTTAAGAAACTTTCATATTTATAAAAATTATAAAAAAAACATAAAATAGCGTTTATTAAGACTTAAAGAAGTAAGTTCTCGTTATAAATTTCTCTTAAAAATTCGAAAACTTAACTTTATTTATTTTATTTTCTCATTTAATAAAGACCCTAAAGGTATGCTTCACAATTCAACTTCTTTTAAATGAAGAAAACAAACTCAACTCCTTAACACAAACACATTAACAAATTTAATATACACACACATAGCATTGTATAATTTTATGTATGTGTTAGTAGCAACTTTAAACGATCATAACTCCAAAAAAATATTCCAGAAGATGAAAATCTGTAAATCTGGGTAACAGCTCAAATGAAATACCTTTCAAATGAAAATTTTTTTGTCAAAATCGGGGTAAAACTGTGAAACTGTGAAAACTGTGTGTGAAACTGTGAAATGTGAAAAACTGGGAATACATTTTGTAGAAAACTTTTTTATTTATTTTTTGCGAATTTTGATGTTTCGAATTTGGTTTTTGTAATTCTAGATTTTGGCGATCATTGGTTTTCGCGATTGTCGGTTTTGGCGATTATTGCTTTTGGTGTGTTATGTTTTTTACGGTTTTTGTTATTCGCGATTTTCGGTTTTTACAATTTTTGATTTAGGCGATTTTCGATTTTGGAGGTTCTTATTACTCCCAGTTTTTGACTTCGACGTTTGTTTCGCTATTTTGCTGTTGGCGGTTGCTGTTTTTTATGTTCTTTGATTTTGGCGATTCTTGGCTTTAGTGATTTTTGTTTTCTGCGATTTTTGACTTTTGTTATTCACGATTTTCGGTTCTTGAAATTTTTGCTTTGGCGATTTTTGTTTTCGGCAATTTTTGTTATTTGCGATTTTCGGTTTTGGCGATTTTTGTAATATTTGATTTTCACGATTTCTGTTTTTTGGGATTTTTGATGTTGGCGATTTTAGATTTTTGAGGTTTTTATTATTCGCAATTTTTGACTTCGGGGTTTTTTCGCTAATTTGCTTTTGGCGGTTTTTGTTTTTTGTGATTTTTGATTTTGGCGATTTTCGACTTCAGTGATTTTTGTTTTTTGCGATATTTGATTTTTGTGATTTGTGTTATTCGCGACTTTCGGTTCTTGAAATTTTTGTTTTGGCGATTTTTCTCTTTGGCAATTTTTGTTATTTGAGATTTTCGGTTTTGGGCGATTTTTGATTTTTACGATTTTTATTTTTTGCGATTATTGATTTCGGCCCAAATTTCCCACGGCTACTCAAATTGGTAATTAATGCACTTGTCAAAAGTTTGAAGACTTGCATTTGCATAGTCCGTCATACTTTCTTATAGGACGTGGAACGCCCTTTGGTCCTATCCCACCCCCCAGACTGCTCACATTAATAACTCATGAACTCGGACAAACTTCCAAGGCCTTCACTGTCACAGTACTTCAGATATATGACTTTATATATTTACTTTGTGTAGGGGGGACAACGCCCACTGTTCTCATCCCATTTTTCTTCCGAGTACTAACGTTGATAATTTATGAACTTATACAAAGTTCCAAGGCTTTACGTATTATAGTACCATAGGTATATGACACTAAATATTCGCTTTGTATGATGGGTAGCACACCCATTGGTCCGCTCCCGCCCATTTTTTCAATTTAGTCTATTATGTACATGTAAATAGTTTCAAAGCCCTTGCTGTCGAGTACTCCAAATATTATATGTTGAAAAGTCCAAATAATATATAGCCTATTTTTCCTTCCGGATAAGTAGTTACCTACTGTAAAAATTTCAAGACGATCGGTCCGATGGTATAGTCTACTATAAACCACACGCAAACAAACATACAAGACTCCACTTTCACATATAAGATATGATCCCCTACCCCTAATTATTGCTTCTAGTCTTCTATGAATAGAAGAAACCAAATTTTGAGTCACCTGTGGTGGAATATGGTACCAGTTTTCCTGGAGGGCTTTAAGAAAACCTTCTTTAGGTTCTTATTTCTCTTTTTCTATCTCCTGTGTCCAAATGATCGCAGCGAATCTATATTCGATCAATGTCCGGGGTATTGGAAGGAGTTTCCAACAATTGTGGGATTTGCTTAAGAAGCCATTAATAAGTATTTGCTTCGAATCGTTGTTCTGGGCGAAGATATTGTTGTTTTGTTATCCCATTTTTTGCACCGTGGACAAGGGATTAGTTTTCAACATTTCAATACATTTAATATGGAGATATATGCCATCATTAACACATAAGCTTACGACACCGACAGCGCTCATTAAGCATTGCTTAGAAAAAATAATCTTACCCCTTTTCTAAAAAGCTGGCTGGCTGCCATTGCAGTAAAAGGGTTTTGGAAAGGTATAAAGCCAAAACATCAACTCTATACATGAGGAATTAATACTCCAAATTGTCCAAAAATTCGCCAAATTGAACGATTTTGGGTAGTTATCAAAGATTTTACAGCGTTTTAAAAATTACAAAATCAGTTCAGACCATGATTTAGAAGCTAAGAACAAGCAGCGATTGTTCCATAAATTTTCGACAAAAGCGCATATCGAATAGATTAATTTTTTATAAAAACTCGTAAGTAACAAAATTTTTCATATAGAAACAGTTCATTCAATTGTAGCATGACAATTATCACAATGTTCAATAAAATCATTGATGAAGGTTGAAATGCTAGAAACTAGTCTGATTAAAAATACAGTGTAGTTATGAATTTTCTCTTCTTCTCTATCACGCACCATTGAAAAAAAAAATGTATTAGTACTTGGAAAATTTAAAGAAGTTTCGGACGTTTTAATAACACCAATTTTAAAACACAGAGTTGACTAAATGCCTGAATTTATGTATGGTATTTCAAACTCGACGCAAACTAATACATTTACTTCTCTATTTCTTTCTTTAATAGCCGTATACATTCACGTAAATCATCAAACCAATAACTGTAATTAAGGGACCTAAACACTTAAAATTCGCAAATGTCACGAAGTCTCATACAATCTTATTGCATCTTGAAAATAAAACTGGTTGCCAACGGGGAAAGCAAACGTGTTATATATTTTAATGACGTGTGTATACAGAATGGGAATAGTGGACTAAATGTATCCTAATTTGAAACCTTGTTGTACATATTTGCATTCGATTAAGTTTGATTTTTTTTTTCTTTTGTTTGGTTATTCAAAATCAAGTGTTTTTATATGTTCGCTGAAATTTGCATTATGCTGGTTTATTTATGTTTTGTCCCATTAACACCTTATATGCAAAGAGTGTGCAAAACTTAAAATGAACATTGTTGTTAAGTACCTACCAGCCCAAAATTGAAGAGGCTATTTTGAAACAATGTTGAATTTAATATTTTTTTGTTTTACATATAAACTACATTGTAGCGAATTTAATTTTCAATGACATTTAAAAAAGGAAACGACAGGCTTTTTAAAAAGTTTGCAAAGCATACAACGTACGTAAACTATTCATGTTATCGATACTAAGGTCTCATTATTCGTATTCGAAATACCTTAATTTAGTTATGCGAAACATTTATGGTGCAATTTCTTTTTGACGACATACATATGTACTTACTTATACGCTGTATACACTAGCAAGGAACATATCCCAGGTGGAACTTGCAAACCATATCAATATTTTAATTTACATATTATTAGAGGAGAACCTTTTTTAATGTATTTATCCATATCATATTTGAATTACAGTTCTACGTTTCTATAGACATATTGCATAAACCTTACTAACTACAAACTGTGTACTACGTACTAGAGACGTCACCAAAAGTCTGTTCGTCATTTTGCCGAAAATCTAACAATCGTCACTGGAGAAAACATGGGAATAAGTATGTTTGCAAATGTTTGTGAAATAATAAACATAAGTCTCCCTCCTGGAAATTATTAAAATATGTGCGGATTATCCCGAATACTGAATTGGGACAGAATATTCGTGACATCTTGATTATGTACTCAGGTATATATGTATATGTATATACAAAATGTACAACAATGCTCAATATTGTGTATATAAATAATAACTACCTCTTCTTTTTTCAATTTACTCAAATGATCTTCCCAACCAGTTGTTGCATAGCAAGATTCGCTTGTATGCTGACGATGCACAATTAAATATAAGCAACAGAAATGAAGGTGTTGAGTGAGGATCTTAACAAAGCCTCAGCAAATGGATTAAGTTTAAATCCACGAAAATCTAAATGTATTGTTATATGCAAAAGGAGTAGCAAAATTATAATTAGGCCAAACATACATATAAATAATCAGCCGATTGAAATTGTTGAAAGCGCAAAGAATTTAGGAATTATCTTCAATAATACGCTTACTTGGTCTGATCATGTAAATGCAGCATGTGGCAGAACTTATTCTATGCTTAGAACACTCTGGCCCACACAATGCTATACACCTATAAAAAAGAATTTTACTCGCGAAAACATATTTGTTACCGATTCTGATGTATGGATGTGAGATTATCTCCTGTTGCGACTCAGAAAGTAAACGAAGATTAAACGTTGTTTACAATAACATTACTAGATATGTATTTGGACTGCGAAGATTTGATAGCATTTCATCGTATTCGAAGAAACTATATGGTGTACAAATTCAGGACCTATTGAAAATACGTATTTTAATCTTTTTACATAAAATTATATTCGCTCGAGAGCCTGACTATCTATTTAATAGATTAAAATTCAGTAGAATTAAAAAGCTCTCTCAACTTACATATTTATAAAAATATTGTCATATTTGGAAAACATAGAGAATAAATTTGTAATAATAAACAATCAAATTAGGGATGCCAAACGCAAAAAACCAAATGTCCCAAACATTTTAAATAAAATAATTTGTTATCTTTATTTTCTAAAAAACTTAATATATGTATAAATAACATCCTCATCAAATTGCGTTTATTTATGTAACAATTTTTATGTTCGCAATTCTTAAATATCATTTGAGGTTTTATAAAATTCATTGAATTTAAATTAATGTTTTCTGTAGTGCGAATTCTACGATCCGACAGAATTTCAACGATGCGACAATCGCAAAATATATCGACAGCTATTGTTGTTTGCACTGAGGATTAAGTGATTCACTAACTACACACATCTTAACGACAGTCGACAAATCTATTTTTCTATTTATTAAAATTGTAAACATATATGTATGTTTTACTAATATTTCTGTTTATTTATTTGAAAATTAAATAATTAATTGAATATGATATTTAATTTTTTTTATTTATATAAAAAAGTTTTTTAATAGAAGCAAAATATTTTCACTATTTTATGATTTTTATTTATGTATGACGACATTTCAATCTAAAAATTTAAGTTTTTATCGATTGAATAAACAACACAAAAATGGTTTTCGTTTAGATAACAACAACAGCTGACTTTAACAATAGCGAATATCGTTTAAAAATTTTACTGATAATTTTGCTTTTCTTTTTTAACGATTCGACAATCGTTAAAAGAAGTTACTGAAAAGCTATTAATTTCTCTTGAATGCCAATATTTTTTATACCCTCCACATCTCAGTGGCAGAGGGTATATATAGGTTTGTCATTCCGTTTGTAACGCATCGAAAAACTAATTTCCGACCCAATAAAGTATATATATTCTTGATCCTTATCACAGCTCGAGTCGATATAGCGATGTCCGTCTGTCCGTCTGTCCGTCTGTCCGTCTGTCCGTCTGTCCGTGTGTCTGTTGAAATCACGCTCATTCAAAAAAAAAAGCATTTACTTAGGTCAGGTTACGAAAAAATTATTTGCCATAATTCCCACCAGGTTGGTATTGAAATCGGAGTAAATCGGGAGCCTCTGCGCTGAGAAATGAACAAAAGTTTATAGATACCTCTAAAAAAAACATGAAACCTAGTGTTTTCTTGTAATAGTTTAGTGGTTGAACATACAACAACATAAAAAAAGCCACAAAAAAAATGTGATTCATACATATTAACAATAACAAGAACACAACTACCATGAGCTATGTTAATAGTATTGCCACAAACCGAGGTGGAGGGTATCAAAGATTCGGCACAGCCGAATTTAACACTCTTACTTGTTTTTAATGTAAACATTTTTTAAATGTAAACATATTTGGTGTTTTTTTTTTGGAATTTGATGCAATTGATGTCTTCTAAATTTAAAGTTATTATTTCCGACGTTTTGATATGATTTTCTGAAATTCAATTAATATTTTCTAATTAATGATTGGAAATTTTAGTTCCAGTTTTTAGAATTGTTATTTTCATAAATTTGAATGGAAAATTTAAAAATGGCAATTTTGTATTTATGTGAATAATAATGCTTTAGTAATTATAAACAATTTTTAAAAATTAGATGTAATCGCAATCAGATATTTTGTAGGTAAGGCAGAATAATAATTCTATATAACTATGTAGAACTTCTTTGAAAGCAAAAAACTCATTGATAACTCGGTAACTCTATTTTGTAAAGACAACAAAAAGTTAAAATGCAAACTTTTGTTCATATTTGTAAAAGAATAATGAAAAAACGTATGAAATAAAAGACCAGCCCGTGTATACTCTTAACATTGTTATGTATAATATCTAGTTGAAAATATTGACATTCATGTTAAAATAGAAATAACTATTGCAAAGCTAATTAGAACAAAAATTGTGGCGCCATCACGCAGAGCAAAATGAAGTGACACTCTGTTAATGCAAAAGAAATGTATTTTACCCACAACAAAATATTGCAGAATTTTATGTAAATAAAATAATATACCGATTTATTTCTAACATGCAGTTATTATGGATATACATATATAGAATACATGTATATTGTTTGTATTATTTAATATGTGTATGTATGTATGTATATGTAAACATTACACACAAAAAAATACAACATCAAACGTTATTTTTGTGTTTTTCTCTTTAAATAAATTTATACATAAAATTTTTTTTTGCTAAATTTACATTGTTTTTTTTAATTAATAACTAGGTATTTTAGCATTATTTGCTTTAGATGTTGGTGAATTTTACTCCTTTTATATTAACTCGTAGTGTCTGCTTGTCGAAAAAATTTTGGATCGATTTTAACCCCTTTCCCGTGACCCAATCGATCTGATTGCAGGCAGGCTCGCGGCAATGACAGAAATGATCCAGTAAATTTTTTTAGTAATGCCAAAACAATGGAAACTTTTAAATTTTTCTACCAGAGTTGATATAAAAATGTACAAAGGGTTAGTTTTTATTCTATTATTACCACAATGACCACAAAAATAACAAGTCCAGCTATGACAACAATACAGCATTTAGAATAACAACAAGAACAATATAGAAACATCATATTTTTTATTTTTTTTTTAATTTTTCGGAGATTTCCCCGGACCTGTTCCACCGATTTTAATGATTTTTTAAATAGAAATCTTCCCATGAATTTGCAGAATCATTCTCACTAAAAACGATCACCTTAGCTATCCTATTGAGGGCGTGATCGTGACAAGAAAAACATAGAAAATTATATTTTTTCAAGACTTTTTTAGTTCTTCATTCAAATCTCGGGCCCTAATCGACCGATTTGGCCGATTTTAAACAGCAAACTTTTCACGATGCTAGTGAATCATTTTTTATGTCAACGAGCACCCTAGCTGCCCGATTGATGCCGCCATCGTGATTTCCACAGACGGACAGACGGACATCTCTATATCAACTCCGGTTGTTATAAGGATCACAAATATATATATTTTATGGGGTCCAAAATTTTTTTTCTAATTATTACAAACGGAATGACAAACTTATATATACCCTCTGCACACTGGAGTGGAGGGTATAAAAATTATTTGAGCTATACTCGTAAAAGTAATATACATATGTATTGTTTTTCTTTTTTTTTCTATTTTTATACCCTATACCACTATGTGGTTTGGGTATAATGACTTTGTGCTGCTGTTTGTAACAACCAAAAATATTTGACCTAGACCCATCTTTAATTATACCGATCGAATCAGAATCACTTTCTGAGTTGATTTAACAATGTCCGTCCGTCCGTCCGTCCGTCCGTCCGTCCGTCCGTCCGTCCGTCCGTCCGTCTGTGTGTCCATGTAAAGCTTGTAATCAAACTGCAGGTCGCAAATATGAATATATTTTGATGAAATTTGGTATATAAGCTTTAATCGGTCATGGGATGAACGCTATTGAAATTGGTGAGAATCGGTCCATGTTCAGACCTAGCCCCCATACAAATTACCCATATGAAATCGACATAAATTGCCATAAGATCCAAATTGTCATATAGATCTTACTCAAATTGGGTTTGTATGCGTTCATTACATCCTCTAATGAGTAGTCCAAAAATGATCCCTTTGACCCCATATGGAGCTGCTTCCCGATCTTCACTTAAATCTATTAAAAAAACAAAAATATTGCACTGATTCTTCTCAAATTTTGTTTGTATATATTTTTGCAAAATACAAGAGACTTTACCAAACATGATCAGGATCGGTCCATTTTTGGACCTAGTCCCCATATATATATAGCATCCGATATGAACTTTTCCATATCTGCAGCCAAAAAAATTAATAAAAATACCACTCAAATTTGGTTTTTGCTTATTTTCTATGTCCAGTTAGTTGGGCCTAAGAGATAGGGTTTCCAAACGCTTGGTATAGGGTATCGTATAGTCGGTCTAGACCGACTATAATTTTCTTACTTGTTGGTATTATTAAAATATTTATTATTATTATTTAAAATTTCAATACCGTTTTTGTTCATTTAACTAAACTTATTGATATAAATTTTAATTAATGCATTTTATATTATATTTTTTATTTTTAATTCTTAATTATTAATTTTTAATTTTTGATTTTTAACTTTTATATTAATTTTTAATCTTTAACTTTTGCTTTTTAGTTTTTGATTTTTAATTTTTTAATTTCTGATTTTTTAATTTTAATTTTTAATTTTAATTTTTAAATTTTTAATATTTAATTGTTACTTTTTATTTTTTTATATATTTATTTTTAATTTTTATTATTTTAATGTATTAATTTCTTCTGAGACTCTTATTAACAGTTTTGATATTATTTTCATCAAAAGCAATGTCAAATTATCATATTTGTCCTCAATGTACCCCTGTGTTGTTTTAAGACTTCAGTACTGTTACACAGGCTAACAAATAAATAAATGAAATGTAAATAAGTATATAGTGTACTCTCTATTCTCTCTTAAGCGGACACTTAAGGGACTGACGAATCTGTCCGCAAATAATAATTTGCAATGTATTTATCTTAAATCAATTTCACTGCCAAAAGAACATCCACTAAAACCTCGATCTACGTCGTTAATTGGGACCCAAAATAGACGACGCAAATCGAAACGACGCAAATCGAAATTAATTTTCCTATACATATAAATTTTGTTAATTAGTACTAAAATAAAACATTTCCCTCCATTTCTACAGAATTAAATGGCAAATTTCCTTTATATAAAATTTAAGCAACGCAAATAAAAAATTTTACGATGCAAATAAAAATTTTAAGGACGCAACTCTGAAATCACGAAAATTCAAGAACGACGCAACTTCGAAAACGACGCAAATCGAGGTTTTAGTGGATTAGACAAAGTAAACAGAATTTTCATTAACATTTTTTCGAAAAATTAAAAAAAAAACAAGTAAGAAAATTATAGTCGGTCTACACCGACTATACGATACCCTATGCCATAGTTTAGAGACCCTATCTCTTCGGCCCAACCAATTGGATGTAGAAAATAAGCATAAACCAAATACGAGTGACATTGTTATTAATTTTTTTGGCTGCAGATATGAAAAAGTTCATATCGGGTGCTATATTTATATGGGGACTAGGTCGAAAAATGGACCGATCCAGACTATATTTGGTAAAGTCAATTACATTTTGAAAAACTATACCACAATCCAAATTTGAGAAAAATCTGCGCAATATTTTTGTTTTTATACCCTATACCACTACGTGGTTTGGGTATAATGACTTTGTGCTGCTGTTTGTAACAAGCAAAAATATTTGACCTAGACCCATCTTTAATTATACCGATCGAATCAGAATCACTTTCTGAGTTGATTTAACAATGTCCGTCCGTCCGTCCGTCCGTCCGTCCGTCTGTGTGTCCATGTAAAGCTTGTAATCAAACTGCAGGTCGCAAATATGAATATATTTTGATGAAATTTGGTATATAAGCTTTTATCGGCCATGGGATGAACGCTGTTGAAATTGGTGAGAATCGGTTCATGTTCAGACCTAGCCCCCATACAAATTACCCATATGAAATCGACATAAATTTCCATAAGATCCAAATTGTCATACAGATCTTACTCAAATTGGGTTTGTATGCGTTCATTACATCCACTAATGAGTAGTCCAAAAATGATCCCTTTGACCCCATATAGAGCTGCTTCCCGATCTTCACTTAAATCTATTAAAAAACAAAAATATTGCACTGATTCTTCTCAAATTTTGTTTTTACATATTTTTGCAAAATACAAGAGACTTTACCAAACATGATCAGGATCGGTCCATTTTTGGACCTAGTCCCTTTATAGATATAGCATCCGATAAGAACTTTTTCATATCTGCATCCAAAAAAATTAATAAAAATCCCACTCAAATTTGGTTTTTGCTTATTTTCAATGTCCAGTTAGTTGGGCCTAAGAGATAGGGTTTCTAAACGCATGGTATAGGGTATCGTATAGTCGGTCTAGACCGACTATAATTTTCTTACTTGTTTGATATATTTAAGTGAAGATCGGGAAGCAGCTCTTATTGGGCCTATGACTAAGAATTGTCCTATTTATTATTTTTGGACTACTGATTAATGAATACAGTGAACACATACAAACCCAATTTGAATAAGATCTATGCGATAATTTGGATCTTATGGCAATCTATGTCGATTTCATAGGGGTCATTTGTATGGGGACTAGCTTTCAACATGCACCAATTCTCACCAATTTCAATAGCGTTCATCCCATGCCCGATAAAAGTTTATATACCAAATTTGATGAAAATATATTCATATTTGCGATCTGTAGTTTGATTACAAGCTTTACATGGACACACAGACGGACGGACGGACGGACATCGCTAAAACGCCTCAGAAAGTTATTCTGAGCTGATCGGTATAATAAAATATGGGTCCAGGTCAAATATTTTTGGTAGTTACAAACAGCAGCACAAAGTCATTATACCCAAACCACATAGTGGTATAGGGTATAAAAATAGTTATGTAAGGTATTAATTTATATATATTGAAGATGCATTTGAAGGTCAGTAAGATATTAATGTCGCTGTGATGTAAAGAAAAAGGTTTTTGTTTTCTTATAGCTAAATAAGCTTCTTTATAAGAAGTTAACTTGTCGTTAATTTCACTTTCTCGTTCATTTTCAGACGAGATGGTTAGCGTTTCTTGGGAAGCAATTAACATTTCAGTACTAATGTTTTCCACATCTTCATAATTAATGAAGACTTCATTATCTAAATTGATTGGTATAGTCTTCGATGTACTCTTGGATTTGGCTCTGAACTCGATTAACAACATTGGTGAACTGAGCAAGTGCTGATAGTGGAAGCTCATCTTCTGCGGTCCAACCGCTATTATCATCAGGGATATCTATTTTTCGCAAAACCAGCTAGCTCCCACGCTTTGTGTATCAAATAAACAACATCTAACAAATTTATTGATTTTGATAAATCCGAACCAGAATTTGTATCTTTCATCTGCAAAAAAATATTTTTTTAAAAAAATGATTTGTACAAGAACTTAAACTATTTTATCCAGGGTCTGAAACATGCTGTTGGGAGAAAAATAACTTCAACATTTTTCAAATTGAGATCGCGAAGATGAGAAGCCGCATTGTCTAAAAATAAATGAACTTTTCGTTCCTTAAGCTGCATTTTTCTATTGAACTGCACTAGAAAATCAGCCATCAAATCAGATGTCATCCAAGGCTTCTTGTTTGATCGCCACGTAATTGGTAAATTGTTTAAATTAATGTTGCGAAATGCCCGAGGCTTTGCAGCTTTCCCCATAACAAAAAAACGTTCCTTTTCTCCAGCCATATTGACGCAGTGCAATATCGTGAGCCTGACCTTGGCCATTTTTCTGCCAGTGAATTTCTCACCTTTTAATGAAAATGTTTTATCGGGTAATGCACGAAAAACAAGCCAGTTTCATCTGCATTATAAATATCACGCGAATCGTATCCTTCAACCAAAGATGGCACTTTTTCGGTAAAACTTTTGACATCATATTGGTTTGCACTAGCGGCTTCTACAGAAATTGCACGAAAGATTATGTTATGCCATTTTTTGAACCTTTCCAGGCAACCAGATGATTCAGTAAAATCGACGTAATTCAGTTTCTCTGCAATTTCTTTAGCCTTGCTTCTTAGAACTATGCCCGACAGAGAGGTGCCTTTATTTCGAGCCATCACAAACCATTCGTAGCATAATTTATCAATGTTAAGGCCTTTGGGCTTTAGCATACTCCTTTTTCTCTGCGGATTGATATTAGTGTCCCACAATTTTAAAATTTGATCTTTGTTTTTGATAATGCAGGCAGCGTGAGTTTTGCTGATCTTACATTATTACTTTGCTAACTCGCGTACACTTAGTTTTTAATTTTTATGAATTTCAATGACATTAACTTTGTCTTTAATAGTCAACACTACCTTAGGCATAGCGATTCAAGTATGCAATATGAAAATATAAATGTATGTATTCATTCAAGACTTGTTGTTGACTGTTTAGGGATTCCCCTTTATACAAGCAACAGATGTAAAGATATGGACAAGAGTAAACAGAAAAACAATGTTACCTTAAAGTGTTGTAAGCTGTCTGGTTATGGGAAACTAAAATGCCATTTGGTGTGGGCAAAAAATGTCCGCGCCCGGTTATGGGAGGGTTGTCCGCTAAAGAGGGAAAAAATTAAAAAAAATCGCAAGGATTTTTTTGGTACTGAAAAAAGTGTCTGTTTATGGGAGGTGTCCGTTTAAGAGAGGTGTCCGTAAGGAGAGAGTACACTGTATATGTATAAAATCGAAATTGTTTTGGTTTGTTTTTGTATGGAGACTACACCTTTGAACAAATCTTCTGGAAATTTTCACAGGTATATATCAAGTGGGCGTTGCATGATTATTTGTGTCCGTAGGTTATTAGTCATGCTAAAAATGGGTGGGATTTAAAGTACTATGAAAGTTAGAGTCTTTAAAATTTGTATTGGGGCTACATATACACATACATATTGATGGGCGTGATTAACCAAGTGGTCTCGGCACCTCCTATACAAAGTAAATATTTGTCATAATTTGTCTGCAGTATTTTGGTAGTTAGGGCTTTGAAACTTTGTGTGGCTTAATAAGTTAATAATTTAAGCAGTCGATCGAAATACGTGTGGAATCGAACCACTCTTGCTGGCACCCACACTATAAACTAAAAATTTATCATCATATTTCAGGAGTGAGAGCCTTGAAATTTTGCAGTGGGTGTGGCATATCGAACACAAAATAAAATATCTGGAGTGCTGTGATACTGAGAGCCTTGAAACTTGATGTGAGTTCGTAACTTATGGCGTGGTATAAATATGTGGGATCTGACAATTTCCCTGTAATTCAAAGGAGCTAGATACATATGTACTGTGAACGGCAAAATTAATTGTACACCTTACACTTTTCTGATTTCCACCGTACTTTACTAATTTGCTTTATCATTGTTTTAAATATGTTATGTTCTTTAAATATATATTTTATGGTTTTTATACCATATACCACTATGTGGTTTGGGTATAATGACTTTGTGCTGCTGTTTGTAACAACCAAAAATATTTGACATACACCCATCTTTAATTATACCGATCGAATCAGAATCACTATCTGATTCGATTTAACGATGTCCGTCCGTCCGTCCGTCCGTCTGTGTGTCCATGTAAAACTTTTAATCAAACTGCAGGTCGCAAATATGAATATATTTTGATAAAATTTAGTATATAAGCTTTCATCGGGAATGGAATGAACGCTATTGAAATTGGTGAGAATCGGTCCATGTTCAGACCTAGCCCCCATACAAATGACCCCTATGAAATCAACATATATTGCCATAAGACCCAAATTATCATACAAATCTTAGTCAAATTGGGTTTGTATGTATATATTACATCCATTAATCAGTAGTCCAAAAATGATCCCTATTGGACAACTCTTAGTCATAGGCCCCATATAGAGCTGCTTCAAATTTCCTTTCAAATTTGGCTTGTAACGGGTGATTTTTTAAGAGCTTGATAACTTTTTTTTAAAAAAAAACGCATAAAATTTGCAAAATCTCATCGGTTCTTTATTTGAAACGTTAGATTGATCCATGACATTTACTTTTTGAAGATAA
Organism: Cordilura impudica; assembly: GCA_963682025.1. Lineage (NCBI taxonomy): Eukaryota > Metazoa > Arthropoda > Insecta > Diptera > Scathophagidae > Cordilura > Cordilura impudica. The sequence continues at coordinate 140,066,958 of OY821519.1, forward strand.
TTTCATTTAAATGTTGACCGCGGCTGCGTCTTAGGTGGTCCATTCGGAAAGTCCAATTTTGGGCAACTTTTTCGAGCATTTCGGCCGGAATAGCCCGAATTTCTTCGGAAATGTTGTCTTCCAAAGCTGGAATAGTTGCTGGCTTATTTCTGTAGACTTTAGACTTGACGTAGCCCCACAAAAAATAGTCTAAAGGCGTCAAATCGCATGATCTTGGTGGCCAACTTACCGGTCCATTTCTTGAGATGAATTGTTCTCCGAAGTTTTCCCTCAAAATGGCCATAGAATCGCGAGCTGTGTGGCATGTAGCGCCATCTTGTTGAAACCACATGTCAACCAAGTTCAGTTCTTCCATTTTTGGCAACAAAAAGTTTGTTAGCATCGAACGATAGCGATCGCCATTCACCGTAACGTTGCGTCCAACAGCATCTTTGAAAAAATACGGTCCAATGATTCCACCAGCGTACAAACCACACCAAACAGTGCATTTTTCGGGATGCATGGGCAGTTCTTGAACGGCTTCTGGTTGCTCTTCACTCCAAATACGGCAATTTTGCTTATTTACGAAGCCATTCAACCAGAAATGAGCCTCATCGCTGAACAAAATTTGTCGATAAAAAAGCGGATTTTCTGCCAACTTTTCTAGGGCCCATTCACTGAAAATTAGACGTTGTGGCAGATCGTTCGGCTTCAGTTCTTGCACGAGCTGTATTTTATACGGTTTTACACCAAGATCTTTGCGTAAAATCTTCCATGTGGTCGAATAACACAAACCCAATTGCTGCGAACGGCGACGAATCGACATTTCACGGTCTTCAGTAACACTCTCAGAAACAGACGCAATATTCTCTTCTGTACGCACTGTACGCATTCGTGTGGTTGGTTTAATGTCCAATAAAGTAAACTGAGTGCGAAACTTGGTCACAATCGCATTAATTGTTTGCTCACTTGGTCGATTATGTAGACCATAAATCGGACGTAAAGCGCGAAACACATTTCGAACCGAACACTGATTTTGGTAATAAAATTCAATGATTTGCAAGCGTTGCTCGTTAGTAAGTCTATTCATGATGAAATGTCAAAGCATACTGAGCATCTTTCTCTTTGACACCATGTCTGAAATCCCACGTGATCTGTCAAATACTAATGCATGAAAATCCTAACCTCAAAAAAATCACCCGTTATATATTTTTTCAAAGTATAAGTGACTTACCGATCGACTCAGAATCACTTTTTGAGTCGAAATAGCAATTTCCGTCCGTCCGTTCGTCCGTCTGTGTGTCCATGTAAAGCTTGTAATCAAACTGCAGGTCGCAAATACGAATATGTTTTGATGAAATTTGGTATATAAGCTTTCATCGGCCATGGGATGAACGCTATTGAAATTGGTGAGAATCGGTCCATGTTCAGACCTAGCCCCCATACAAGTGACCCCTATGAAATCGACATAAATTGCCATAAGTTCCAAATTATCATATAGATCTCAGTCAAATTGGGTTTGTATGTGTTTATTACATCCATTAATCAGTAGTTCAAAAATACTCCCTACAGGAAAATTCTTACTCATAGGCCCCATAGAGAGCTGATTCCCGATCTTCACTTAAATCTATCAAAAAACAAAAATATTGCACAGATTTTTCTCAAATTTGTTTTGTATATACTTTTTCAAAATATAAGTGGCTTTACCAAATATGGTCAGGATCGGTCCATTTTTCGACCTAGTCCTCATTTAAATATAGTATCCGATATAAACTTTTTCATATCTGCAGGGAAAAAAATTAATAAAAATGCCACTCAAATTTGGTTTATGCATATTTGCTATATCCAGTTAGTTGGACTGAAGAGATAGGGTCTCTTAACCATGGTATAGGGTATCGTATAGTCGGGCTAGACCGACTATAATTTTCTTACTTGTTATATATATATTTTCTCTTTTCTCATTAAAAAAAAAAACAATAAGAAAAATCTTACAATACAGCAAATCCTGGTTACGGTTATGACACAAAGTATTCCTTTACTGGGTGGTTGCACCGACTTTGTCTTATGAAAACATTATGAAAAATTTTTGGGGTTTAGCATTCACCTAAGGGTACAATTATAGAAATTTCACTTAGTCAAATTTACTATTGTACTTATTGCAAAAAATTAGTTTGCAGTTGTTACGGTTGTGACACAATTGGTGACACATTTTTTCCCCTTAATGATCATTTCACGTTTTTGCCCCCTTAAGAAAAATACAGAAATGAAAAAAATTTAATTGTCACAACAGATATATATTTAACTATTTAGAGTTATATTCAAAAATTTTTCTCCCTTGGTCCCTTAGAAAAAAAAGTTAAAAATTTGCTACGGTTGTGATAGGTGCGTTACGGTTGTGATATTGTACAGAAATAAATAGAAATCAAGTCGGCCATTTTGGATTGCATCACTTGGAGAAAAACATGTTACCAGATTGCAACTAATATTATGATTTAAAAATGTTGAGAACAGTCATGACAGATGTGGCTATAGTAGTAATATTTCTTAAAATAAATAATTTATTGATGTGTAAACATTTATGCGCTCAGGGGGGTAAAAATATATTTCACAATACAATCACAAAAACAGCGTAAGGGAAATCGGTGTGAGGTATATGTAAGTCTATTGGTGCAATGATCATGATTTAAATTTACTTAGCTGATTCAACAACCAACAGAAAGCGCCATGAATGTATAGCAAACAACTGCAACTATAAAGTATAACAACCATAGCAGTTGCTTGCTATTCATAGATCGCGCTTACTGTTTGAATTTAATTGATTGTAAATAGATGTTCACACATCTCCCCTGTGATCGGACTCACATAGTTTTTTTTCTTAGATTACTGAAGCAGAGATCTTGTGCTTTAATTTGATGTATGACATGTGCATATTAAAAAAAAAATTTTTTGCTTTGTTTTCACCACTTCTCAATAACAAAAAATATGAAAAAAAAATAAACAAAAAATAGTTATAGCGCCATGAGAAACTGTACAATTTTAGTAATTTATTTTATTCACATTGCAGGTAATATAAACTAATAATAATTATTAATTGATTTTATGTCATTTTGATCTGTTCAAATCGGAAGATTTCTGTATAATAAACTTTATTTTGAAAATGTGTAAACAAACATCCCACGATGTTCGTGAATTTGTGGTAAAATATTATAAAAAAGAAAAACCGTTGCGTGAATTTGGTTCAATGATTTAATCGATGTGAAATCTAACTGCAAGCGCTGTTAAAATATCGGATAACACTTCAGAATGTTGGCGCCAGCACTACATGCAAAATGGACTGCATTGACGAGTGCCAAGAAGAAACCCGTATATATCGCAAATCAATCAACTGCGACCTCGCGAGTTTGCTAAAAAAGTATCAAAATAAACCCAGTGCATTCTGGAATAATGTGGTCTTCAGCGACGAGAGCAAATTTTAAATTTTTGGTTAAAAAAAAACAGTTAAAATTTGGAGAAGTGGTCGATTTGTTATGGTATGAGGGTGTATGGCGTAAAGTGGTGTAGGTAACTGGGTTTTCATAGAGATCACTGTGAATAAGAAGGACTACCTCACCATATCAAAAAATAGTTTTCCAGCCAGTGCCGAAAAATTTGGCTTGGATCAAACTTGGGTTTTTCAAAAAGACAATGACCCCAAGCACACCGCAAAAATTGTAAAGGAATGCCAGCTTTACCATACTACCAAACAGCTGGATCAGCCCCCTCAATCACCTGACCACAACCCCATTGAGCAGTTGTGGGACCATCTGGAATGGCAAATAAGAAAAAGAGCAATTTCTGTTGAAACCTTATGGAATCCATGCCCACAATATTGCAAGCTGTAACAAGTAAGAAAATTATAGTCGGTTCTAGACCGACTATATGATACCCTATACCATGCGTTTAGAGACCCTATCCCTCAGGACCAACTAACTGGATATAGAAAATAAGCATAAACCAAATTTGAGTGGGATTTTTATTAATTTTTTCGGCTGCAGATATGAAAAAGTCCATATCGGATGCTATATCTATATGGGGACTAGGCCCAAAAATAGACCGATCCTGACCATGTTTGGTAAAGTCTCTTGCATTTTGCAAAAATATATACAAACAAAATTTGAGAAGAATCAGTGCAATATTTTTGTTTTTTGATAGATTTAAGTAAAGATCGGAAAGCAGCTCTATATGGGGCCTATGACTAAGAGTTATCCAATAGGGATTTTTGGACTACTGATTAGTGGATGCAATATATACATACAAACCCAATTTGACTAAGATTTGTATGATAATTTGGATCTTATGGCAATATATCTTGATTTCATAGGGGTCATTTGTATGGGGGCTAGGTCTGAACAAAGACCGATTCTCACCAATTTCAATAGCGTTCATCCCATGGCCGATAAAAGATCAAATACCAAATTTCATCAAAATATATTCATATTTGCGACCTGCAGTTTGATTACAAGCTTTACATGGACACACAGACGGACGGACGGACGGACGGACATCGTTAAATTGAATCAGATAGTGATTCTGATTCGATCGGTATAATTAAAGATGGGTGTAGGTCAAATATTTTTGGTTGTTACAAACAGCAGCACAAAGTCATAATACCCAGACCACATAGTGGTATAGGGTATAATAAAGTCAAAGGGAAAACAAACAAAATACTAATTATACCCTATACCACTATGTGGTTTGGGTATAATGACTTTGTGCTGCTGTTTGTAACACCCAAAAATATTTGACCTAGACCCATCTTTAATTATACCGATCGAATCAGAATCACTTTCTGAGTTGATTTAACAATGTCCGTCCGTCCGTCCGTCCGTCCGTCCGTCCGTCCGTCCGTCCGTCCGTCTGTGTGTCCATGTAAAGCTTGTAATCAAACTGCAGGTCGCAAATATGAATATATTTTGATGAAATTTGGTATATAAGCTTTTATCGGCCATGGGATGAACGCTATTGAAATTGGTGAGAATCGGTCCATGTTCAGACCTAGCCCCCATACAAATTACCCATATGAAATCGACATAAATTGCCATAAGATCCAAATTGTCATATAAATCTTACGCAAATTGGGTTTGTATGCATTCATTACATCCACTAATGAGTAATCCAAAAATGATCCCTTTGACCCCATATAGATCTGCTTCCCGATCTTCAGTTAAATCTATTAAAAAACAAAAATATTGCACTGATTCTTCTCAAATTTTGTTTGTACATATTTTTGCAAAATACTAGAGACTTTACCAAACATGATCAGGATCGGTCCATTTTTGGACCTAGCCCCTTTATAGATATAGCATCCGATATGAACTTTATTATATCTGCAGCCAAAAAAATTAATAAAAATCCCACTCAAATTTGGTTTTTGCTTATTTTCTATGTCCAGTTAGTTGGGACTAAGAGATAGGGTTTCTAAACGCATGGTATAGGGTATCGTATAGTCGGTCTAGACCGACTATAATTTTCTTACTTGTTTTTTTTTATTATACATTTGCTTTTGTTTTTGTTGATTTGTTTTTTTTTTTTTTTTGTTATTTTAAGATTGTTGTTATAGGTTTTTTATTAAATGGGAAAAAGGGAAATTTATTTTTCAAAAAACATAAAATGATGAAATCACTATTAATGCAAATTAGTAAAGTAAAGTTCTAAACATAAAAGGCTAGCGTGTACAAATTCTTTTAACGCTCGCAGTAAATACAAAAATATCGAATACTAATTAATGGCCAGCAGTAATGTCGGTCATGAAATAAAACCAAATTAGAATGGAATATCGATACAAAATAATGGTCCCAAACGGTTGTGAACAAAAAGAAAATTTGAATTATCTATTTTCTGTAGCTGATATTACTTTTAAGGAAACAAAAATAGATATGGTAGGAATGTTATAAATACACAATTTATGGCAATTCAGTAAATATAGTTAATGCATTTGAAATATTGATGCAATATTATATGTAACTTAAAAATTTTAAAAAATTCTATAAATTATATTAAATTCTGTGTTTTTCATAATTCATGAATTTCTAAAAAATAATTTAAAATTATTTAATGTGTTTTGAATATAAAGTCGGAGTATTTTGTTTCGAATTAGTTGATGTGATTTACGGAAGCTTTTGGCGAAATTTCTGTGATTTTCCAGTAGAATATATTTTTTTTTACATCTTTTTTATATTTGGGCACTCGGGGTTTTGAATCGAATTTTCCAGTAAACTGATTTTTTTATTTTATATATCGATACTTTTTATTTTAAATCCATTCAGGAAATTTTATAAGAGCAGCTTTTTTTTTAATTAAGTTAATAAATAAGCAAAAATGGATAAAAAGTTAAATTTTTTATAAATCGACAGCACGTGAAAGCTTTTATTTTTAAGCAAAAAAATAATTGTTTTGGTTTTTATTATAGTATTCGAAAATTCATTATAAAATTTCCCTACAGGAAGCCTGGGGTCAAGTGTCCCCAAGTCACCACTTTGTCTACATTTTGTTGACATTGTCAACTAAGCGTCTACACTATTTACTTTTCTGTATCTGTCAAAAAAATTTTCCATAGTCAAGTTGGAAGTTCTGTTTCTTCTTGATTTCTACAGTTTTGTTTGAAAAACACGTGGTTGGACGAAAAACTAAAGTTTTAAAACAAGATATAGAACAATTGAATATAAATGTAAATAAAAATATATTTTATCATAAATCAAATAAAAAACATAAAGTAAACGAAGTTATAAAAGAAAAGTGAAAGAACAATCAAATTTGTACAAGAATATCCATGAGAACTACCTAGTCACTAGTAAATCTCTGGTTCCAATGTCTACATATGGTCCCATGAGGACCACCTAGTCACTACCTAATATCAATGTAACTAGTGATTTTCAATGACACGTACATGTTAAATGTCTATAGAAAATTGCTTTGTTTGGGGTATAGTTGGTCAGTAGTACTGGTGACAAAGTCAATAGTGAATCAGTTTCACTATTGACATTTCTTGCAGGGTTGGTATTCACATTTAAAAGTATAAACAAAACACATTTTTATTGCTTGAAGGAGAAAATAACTCCTTCATTAGTATTGGAAAGTAAACTTTTAAATATTATATTTGAAAGCAAATTGTTTTTCACCTACATCAAGTCCAAAAACTAAAAAATATTATCTTGGCATATCAAAAACACCGAAAATGACAAAAATTCATGCAAAGTTTTTCACTTCGCTTACTTTGAGAATGTCCTAGAGCCATGCAGCTCAGGGCCCATATAAACTTACAATCAGATGCTAAATTTTCTTTTCTATCTAAAATTCATGTTTTACTAACATGGTACGTATCCTGGCTAATCGTAGACAGGTTTTCAGTATTTGTCATTTAAATGCACAAAGTTTATGTAATAAACTTGATGAGTTTCGTCTTTTATTTGAAAATTCGGGTGTTGACGCTATATGTGTTTCTGAGACATGGTTCTGTGATAATGTTAGCGACAATATCTATGAGCTGAAGGGGTAGTGTGTCTTTCGTTCCGACAGAAGTAGTCATGCTGGTGGTGTCGCAATTTATATAAAAAATAATATTTTAAGTCAATTAAATTGTACACATAATATAGCTAATGACGTGGAATATGTTTTTGTAGACTTAAATTTTCGTGGTGATAAACTTCTTCTTGGATGTGTATACAGTCCACATAAACGGATAAAGTTTGACAGTCTTATCACGAAGCTGGAGCTTTCATCAATGTCATACTCCGAAGTCATTATATCAGGTGATTTTAATAACAATCTTTTCGATGACTCAAATCTTACCACTATAATGTCGATGTTTAACTTTTCAGCTCTCAACACAACGAGACCTACACACTTCACGTCAACAAATAGCACTTTGCTTGATCATTTCTTTACCAGTAATGGAAGTAAAGTCCTTCATTATGATCAATTAGCAGCACCAGCATTTTCGAAGCACGATCTACTCTTCTTATCATATGATTTTGCAGTAGAAACCCAGCCCCAAACATTTACTTATCGTGATTTTAATAAAATTGATATCTTGGCTTTGGGATATGATCTTTGCTCTACTCCATGGGATCAAATTTTTTATTTTCCGACTGTTGGAGAACAACTGTCATTTCTTAATGGTAAAATTTTAGGAATTTACAACAAGCATGTTCTCAACAAAACTAAAACTATTAAAAATAGAGATAGACCTTGGTTCACAATGGAAACCAAGATGCTAATAGAACACCGTGATAATCTGTATCAGAAGTGGAAACGTTACAGGATATCAGAATATCACGACAAATGGCTAGGAAAGCGGTTGTTTCCAAAATAAGGCATGATAAGTCTTCCTATTATTTTAATAAATTTAATACCGCTATTGGAAGTAAAAAAACCTGGAAACAAATACGCGAAATTGGAATAAATAAGACAATTAATCAATCAATGAATTTGACATTAATGCGCGAAATGAAGCTTTTGTAAATATTTCTCTACCAGCCGTAAATAACGAATTTTATGATGATTTTCTCTGTAATAATTTAAACATTCCCAAATTTAACTTTCATGTGTAACACTAACAAAGGTAGTTGAAAGTTTCAATGCTATTAAATCGAATGCAGTGGCCCTTGATAATATACACCCCAGATTTATAAAAATGATTTTACCATGGATTGTCCGTTTCATAATGTATTTGTTTAACTCCATAATCACTACCAGCATCTTTCCAATGCAGTGGAAACATGCCAAAATTATACCAATACCAAAAACTGGTAACGAATACCGCCCGATTGCAATTCTTCTATATCTCTCAAAAGTTTTCGAGCACCTTTTACACAGACAAATCTTTAGGTATTTAAACGACGACAACTTACTTACAGAGTGGCAATCTGGTTTCAGGCCACAACATAGCTGTATAACAGCTTTATCCATGTAATTGAGGAGTTAAGGATGATAAAAAATATCTTTTTTGGTTTTATTGGATCGCTCAAAGGCATTTGACACGGTGCACCACTCAATTTTATGCCTCAAACTGAAGGGGTTTTTTAAATTTTCTACATTAGCAGTTAGACTCATGTTTTCATATCACACAAACAGATCCGAATCTGTTGGTAATGGTAGCTCCATCTCACTGCAAGTTATAAGAGGGGTACCACAGAGTTCAATCCTTGGACCACTACTTTATTCGATATATTTCAATGATCTTCCACAACAAATTACATTCTCTAAGGTTCAGATGTACGCTGATGACATTCAGCTATATTTAAGTGATACCAAGGATTCAATTATTTCCAAAACTCAAGAACTAAATTATGATCTCAAACGTATTCTGAATTGGGCAACGGCAAATGGTCTACGACTTAATCCAAAGTGTATTATAATAAAGAAGAAAGTGATGCATTTGGAGAATGAGATTAATGTCTTCCTTGGGGGCTCTAAAATTGACATCGTGGAATCTGTACGAAATCTCGGAGTTGTGTTTAATGGAACTCTGACTTGGTCAGATCATATTAATCAAGCCTGTGGCAGAATTTATAGTATGATAAGAAGTTTATGGTTAACACAGCACTTTACTCCACTGAAAATAAGATTGCTACTTGCTAAAACATATCTTTTACCAACATTACTATATGCATCTGAGGTTTTCACAGGTTGCAACTCTAGGTATAATAGAAAACTTACTGCAACTTTCAACAACATTATTCGCTATATCTTTGGATTAAGAAAATTTGATCATGTATCCCAATACTCTTGTCATGTCTTACACATGTCATTTGACAACTATATTAAATTCAAGAACATTATATTTCTACATAAAATTATTACAACAAAGGCTCCAAAATATCTTTTTGAACGATTAAAGTTCGCAAGATCTTCCAGAGGGAATCGAATAATTCAATTTAAATTCCGGGACCATGCCTCTGAATGTCAATTTTTATACCCTATACCACTATGTGGTTTGGGTATAATGACTTTGTGCTGCTGTTTGTAACAACCAAAAATATTTGACCTAGACCCATCTTTAATTATACCGATCGAATCAGAATCATTTTCTGAGTTGATTTAACAATGTCCGTCCGTCCGTCCGTCCGTCTGTGTGTCCATGTAAAGCTTGTAATCAAACTGCAGGTCGCAAATATGAATATATTTTGATGAAATTTGGTATATAAGCTTTTATCGGCCATGGGATGAACGCTGTTGAAATTGGTGAGAATCGGTCCATGTTCAGACCTAGCCCCCATACAAATTACCCATATGAAATCGACATAAATTGACATAAGATCCAAATTGTCATATAGATCTTACTCAAATTGGGTTTGTATGCGTTCATTACATCCACTAATGAGTAGTTCAAAAATGATCCCTTTGACCCCATATAGAGCTGCTTCCCGATCTTCACTTAAATCTATTAAAAAACAAAAATATTGCACTGATTCTTCTCAAATTTTGTTTGTACATATTTTTGCAAAATACAAGAGACTTTACCAAACATGATCAGGATCGGTCCATTTTTGGACCTAGTCCATTTATAGATATAGCATCCGATATGAACTTTTTCATATCTGCAGCCAAAAAAATTAATAAAAATCCCACTCAAATTTGGTTTTTGCTTATTTTCGATGTCCAGTTAGTTGGGCCTAAGAGATAGGGTTTCTAAACGCATGGTATAGGGTATCGTATAGTCGGTCTAGACCGACTATAATTTTCTTACTTGTTTATTCTAACTATTCGTCTTTGGAATCAGCTTCCTAATGTAATGCAAAATACAAGCAACGCAATAGGGTTTAGAAAATTACTATACCACTACTTTAATTGATTTTATTTAATTTTTTTTAATGTTTTTTAATTGTAATTTATAATATTTGAAATTTAGATTAAGAGTTCTGATATTAAATATATAGTGAATAACTTATCTGATTCCATTACTGTAATTTATAAGATACTGTTTCTTGTAATGGAAAATCGCATTTAATAAATAAATACAAATACAAATACAACAATTAGTAAAAGTTGCATTATAATATAAAAATAACTCAATATATTACCAGATATAGTTAGAGATAAATTACACTTCTAAGACTGCCTACATAAATACGTAGATACAATTGTTTTCACTTGTTTTATTGGCGTCCAATAATAAATGTTTCTGACAGCAAATCTACCTGTTAATTATCATGAATCATAAAATCTAATTAGTTTCCCCCCTACACAAACGAAGGATCAAATTTGACAGTGATAAACATTTAAATTATTTACAGAAAACTAATTCGACTAAAATGCTTAATAAACAAAACATTTGTTTTCTAAATATCAAATTGAATGGAAGAAGAGAAAATCAAGGGTCTATGTTGCACATGCGCACAACATACACTCTATGCCTACAAATCCCCTGATTTAAATGTTAAGCCGAACACAAGACACATCCAAATTATTCGTAGAAAGGTCGACGCGTCGTTGTTGTTTTTATCATCGGCAACAGGCAGCAGGCAGCATAACAATCATTAATAATGATGATCATCCTGTTTTAGTGTGATTTGTAATGCCTGTTCGGGGATCGGTGTTTGCTGTGGTGGTGCACTGCGTGTGAGTGTGTTAAACAAATGATGTTTATTGTGGTGGAGACCTTGCGTTCGTGAATGAGTGACTGAATGAAAGACTATTTTGAAAACACATTAACAAGTGTATGCATAACTTAGTTTAACAGTAAACAGCCAAAAAATTATGAACGTTTGGACCTTTTTTGAAATTTATTACGTACATAAAAAAATTGTTAGATTAAATAGATTTGCTTCGTTTAACACAAGTAAGAAAATTATAATTATAAACTATTGTCATGAGTTCCGTACTAGTGTTAGGTCCAAAAATAGGCAACAGAAATAAAATTATCATATCTTTTGTACCTGTTCCAAGGTAAAATATTATAACGGATAATTTTTTTGTATGAGAACCATTAAGTATTCGTTTTTAAATTTAGTGATATTATCTTAGTTAACTAATTAAACATCTGAACTTGTACATCATCAACATCCGCATGTCCTTAGGATGATCTAATTGGAGACCAGGTATAAAAAGAACCGATTCCTTTCATATATGAACCGATTCCTTTGTGGGACAATTGTTTATAAAAATACTATTTACCGTAGTGAGTTCGTTTCGACCCTAAGCCGTTAGAAGCTCATGTTCCAACATCAGTCAAATAACCAAAAGTGGACACACAATCTTACGAACATTTGTCACAAATTGTGCGATGAAAGACATTCTGCTCGGTAATTCTTTACTCGCTTTAATGGTGTACATAAGCACATACTTTTTTAGTTTTAATGTCAACCATACCATGAATATATCATCCACCGTCATAGTGATTTGGCTTAACAGTGTTTTTGAAAGCCTCATGGGTTTGTGACGCTTGTTATTGGTTCTGTTTTTGTGTACTTGTGCCTGACAATGTGCCCTCCGCATGCCTGCATGCGGAGATTAAATTAATTTCAACTTTTTTTTATTGGTTGTTTAAGCGTTTAGTTTCAGTTGTTGTTGGACGTTTCCTTTTTTTATTTCTTTTTATTATTATTATTATTATTAATATTCATTTGTTAACGATTTGTGTTGTTTCTTTGTCGTTGCTTGGTTGGTTTGTTCATGTGTTTTTTAATCATTCCAATTTAAATGCAAACACTTGTTGATTTGAAGAAGAATTTTTGTTTAGTTTTGTTTTTAAAAGATTTTATTTTACATGGTTTCATATTTGAATATTTTTATTGTATAAAAATGAGTGTATATAAATGTATGTGGGCGCATATTTTATGCTTCATTAAGATAATTCCAAGAAATTTTACATTTCAGATTGTAAAAGTTGAAGTTGAATATTGAAAAATGTCATTGAACTCCTCAAAATATGTGATGGAAATTTTAAACGGATGATTAAAATTAAAAAGAGTATTTAATAGATTACCAAGAAATATTTCTTTCTTTTGAAAAAATTTTTACTTCTAAGTTGAAATTATATTAACTAAAACTTTAATTGGCGTAAACATATTTATAATCATCGAACGGATTTGCCTTATTCCCTCTGAATTTAAAGAAACTTTTCTACAAATAATAAACTTTACCAAACTAAGTTGCGGATAATCGATAACATGGTTAAGTCTCCAATCCGATATGCTTACTTAAAGAAACGCTCACTCGAAACTGGTTTCATGTGGTAGTTTACTACATCGAAAGATCTTTTGATCTAAAAATCTTCACCCGAGCTACACTTATTGCTATAGAAAGAGCTTTTAAGAGTGTGTCGACTAATACGCTACTCCAATCGCTAAAACAATTCGAAATAGGCCCGGACATTAAAGTATGGATCATTCATATGATAGGGAATAGGTGGATAAGTTGCTAAGTTGGTGGCATTAGAATAAGAAATTATATTCCCTCTTCTTTCAGTGACCATTATAAATAGTCTGTTGAAGATTTTAGCCAATAAGAGTTTCCAGCCTATCAGATGATGTAGTGATAGTGTTAAAGAAGAAAGATCCTGGATATCTGTGAAGGAGGGCATCGTATGCATTCGAAATAGCACATAATTGGGCACAACCGAGGGTATTTAATGTGAACCCAGAGGAAACTGAAATATGCCTTTCTCCTCTGAAGACGAGGATAACCGATTTTGATCAACCCCGCTTCCAGAGCAAAACGGTAAAATAACTTGGGGTGATTCTTGACAAAAAGCTCACTTGGAGAAACCATATTGAGAGCAGGGTTGCGAAAGCTCACCGTATATGGGGCGCTTGCAGGAGAGCTATAGGAGGCTGCACATAAGCGCCATCAGACCTATTCTACTTACGCTTCTGTAGCCATATGGAGATCAGTGTAAAGGAAGTGCTACATTAGCACTTAGTGGTGATATAGGGTGGTGCAATACGGACTACATCTACGAGCGCTTCAGAAACTATTCTATCTATACACCCAATCTAGATTAGAATTAAATATGAGGCAGCTCGGATCATGCTACGCTTAAGGGTAACAGGGGAATATACAGCCTCCCACATGAGCAGACACCAAAAAAATTTTGGACCAGGTACTGGAGATCAACAGAGTGGATATTAGCTGTGATAGAATCATGGAATTCTCGACGAACATACTCTCAGTATAAGAATACCAGACAGAAAAAGCTGGATAAATGGGAACATTCTGCAAAACCTACGTCTTCCATAACAAAACCCTGGAACACTACCTTTGTTACTGTCCTACATTTGCAGGAACAAGGGTCAGACTTCTATCTAACAACATCATACCCAGCCTGATAGGTCTTAGGGCGATAAGTTGGAAAACACTCCGGATATTTGTCGAAGAATCCGAATTTCTAAGTTAATATAGGGGTAGGAACCAGATGAATGTGTGAATGTAGGACGCACAACTTCTGACTTAATTGTATATCCGGGTAAAGCGGATATGACAAAAAAAAAATTTTTCTTTTGCATTATGAATTTGATTAAATTAATTTATTTATTTATTTATTTTTTATTTATTTATTTATTTATTAATATCAATACAAAGAAAGCCTTCATGGTCAATTATTTATGTATTGAAGATAACCTACTATGTACAGTAAATTTATACTTAAAAATAACTTAAGATTAAATATAAAATAAAACAAAATGACAGTTCCAGTCTGTAGGTGGCTCCCCAGCCATATGAATATTGGAGTAAAAAAAAAGCATTTATAAAAAGAACCCATGGCAAGAGACACACAGAAAGACAAAAACATTTAAAAAATACAGTTGAAGTAATCAAGCAGTTTACGTTTATCTGTTAATGAGGAATATGAAAATAGTTTAAGACAGTTTGGCAAATATTTCCAAATTTGATAGACACGTACAACGAAAGAGCGATCATATATTGAAAGATGTCTAATAGGCACATTAATCTGAACGTTCCGAGTTGAATTTATAAAAGAAAAGTCGTTAACTAATAGCTCAGGTTGCTGGAATTTCATAATTTTATAAAAATGGAGCAAAGTACGTAATTTCAAATAATCATCAAAACTACATTTCAAAAATACGGGATCAAGATCCCTAACGCGATCATGAATTCTTACAATAAACACATAGCGAACTACTTATCTGATAATTATATTAAGAATATTCAAATTATACTGCCAAGAACCAGAGAAAACCTCAAGGCCATAATTGAACTGGGACATAATCAGGGAATGAGCTAAGTGGTATCTTACAATCCTGGGAGTATATGGTCTAAGAGAGTATAATCTTCTTAACGTTAAACAAATTTTACTGGAAAGAGAATTTATATGGTTATCAAAATTAAGTTTCGAATCCAAAATAACTCCAAGGCATCTAAGAGAGTCCACATAGTCAATCAACTGTCCGTTTAAATATAAAGTAGGAAGAAACAAATTTTGGTTCAGAGAATGAACGGCGATCGCCTTAGTCTTAGTAGAATTATTCTCGAGACAGTTAAGAGACATCCAGTTAGATAAAGAATTCAGATGGTTACTTAAACAGGTATCAAAACAGTCAACAAGTTGAGAGTCAGCAGTATAGAGAAGGAATATATCATCAGCAAAAGCAAATGACTTGCAGAAGTTGTTGTTCATAAGGAAGACGCAATCATTTAGGTAAAAAAGAAACAGAATAGGACCAAGTAAAGAACCCTGAGGAACACCTGAGGTTACTGTACCAATGGAATAATTTAACCCAATGAGAGAAACAAACTGCGATCGGTCAAAAAGGTAAAAACGAACCAACTTACAAGCAGTCTTAGAGAAAATGAAATTCTCCTGAAGCTTTTTCACAAGGAGATTATGGTTGATTCGATCAAACGCTTTAGAAAGATCCAGAGAAACCATAATGCAGTGATGATGATAATCGAGCTGCCTCCTTATATTATCCGTAAGATAAAGCAGCAACGATGTTGTGTTATGATTACGCCTGAATGCATATTGACTCGGATGAAGCAAAGAGAAATTTTCGCAATGGGATAAGATTTGTGTTCATTAAATATTCAACAATTTTTGACATTGCAGGTAAAATAGTTATCGGTCTCAAGTTGTCATTATTTGCATGACCACTTTTAACGATTGAAACAACTCGACCCAACTTCCATGCGGTGGGAAATTTTGACGTTGTAAATATAGAATTTACAAGATGAAGAACTAGTCCTTTAATAAAAGTGAAAATCAATTTTAAGAATTTAATGGGTACTTTATTATAACCAGTAGCATTAGATTTAATGGAATTAACAGCAAGCAAAAGATCAGATTCAGTGGTGGGAAAAACAGAAAATGAATTTGAGTTATCAATAAAATTATCAAAGTTAATTTCCAAAGGGATGTTGGGAATAAGATTATTTAAGAAACCAGCGGCAATCGATTCAATATTCGATGCATCAAGTTCAGATTCTTCACGGCCAACACAGCCTAGTCGGCGAATTCTCTTCCACATTTTTTCTAATAACAGATTTGCTTTTGTTTCTCAACCTGCAATAGACTCTCCAATTAGCATCCGTACGATCTCTAAGGTAAGCCCCATAAGCTAGATCCCTTAATGACCTAGCCTCAACAATCTTCCTGGATTTAAGCCAGCCAGAATCATTAGAACTTAGCCTAACCCTAGAAGTAAGAACAAGGTTATGGAGACTATCCACTAAATCATTTAAAGAGGACAGTTGTACATCAACTTCATTTGACCCAAAAATAGGTGATACATCAAAGGAATTAGAATGTCGATAAAAATCGTCATAATCAATCCTGCTATAATCCTTATATTCAACATAATCATTGCATGCTTGATATGAAAAATTGATTGAGATAAAGATAAAGCTGTGGTGAGAAGAAAAAAATGGGTACTGAAGTTGGCTACTAAAAGCCACAATCGAAGGTTGACTTAAAAGAAAGTAATCAATCAAGGAGGTAGTAAAAGTTGGCAGATGAAGGTGTGTTGGCAAACAGTTATTACTAACGGCAAGACCACATCTTGATATTAAGGAACGAAAATTGTTTGATTTAGTAGTATCAAAGAGGTTATAATTGAAGTCTCCCAAAATAACAATATTAGAATAACAATCGAATAGATCACCATGAAGGTTTTCTACATCACCATTAGGCAAATATACCATACCAACTACCACCGAAATATCATTGCCAAAAATTTCAACAAACAATGATGCACAAACTCCATACCTTTTGCCATAAAAAATAATCTTAAAAGGCAATTTATTCGATATGAATAGGCATACACCCCCAACTCTACCAGGATGTTGACTATCACTAACATTACTCAACCTAGGACGATCATTTCTGACAATTTTGTAACCAGATAGACTAAGAGATTGGGATAAAATATCGGGTTTGAACCAGGTTTCCGATGCTCCGATTATGTCGAGACTAGACTCATCAAATATGCTTTTAAATTCTTCAAGCTTGAGCATTAATATGCCCAATGTTTAAATTCTCAGAAACAAAAGAAAGAGATGATCTCAAATCAGTGCTATTCCCACTATAGGTCCAAGATTATGATTATGGATCATAAGAATAAAACCAACACTCATATATGGGGGGGAGCCAAAAACCAACCAGTACAATTAACATTGATGAGCAAAAAAGTTTATATATATCCAACATGAAGCAATAATTCATATTCAAAAAAACAAAATTACCCACTTGATTGAAAATTAAGTACCGTAACAAAAGTGTGTTGTAAAAATAAAGATCAAATAGGAATGATTATTAAGGGAAAAAACAAATATTTTGTAAAAAAAATCATTGATCTCTGAACAAATTTATGATTATATACATTAATGAATATTTATATAAAAAATATCAGCAAGTTCCAACAAGTTTACATACTTAACCACATCATTCAGCATAATTATTTTAGCTTTCAGAATATCACGATTTACAATGTTATAACTCATAATCTTCCTGTCAACTTCTTAGCAGTTTGTTAGCCAATGATGAATAATTGTCATTCAGATAAACACGATATTTACTGTTTAGACAATAGAATTGTAATCATAGTGAACCCGAAATTCGGTTATTAGTATTACCGCAATTCAGTTGGCAATAAATTCGGTAGGCACAATGAATCTGTTTCCTGTGTGTAGGTGAAGGGTAGCAAAGATTCAAATTATAATAATAATAATTATAGGATACCAACTTTTTAAGAGTTTTTAAAGATAGTTTCACTTAACGGGTTCACTATATTATAGGAACTGTTAAGATTATGGTTAGTGCCAACCACATTCATAGAGGGTGAGGCTTAGAAAGCTTCCTGACATTTCTAATTAATCATTTGGTATGCAAAATCATAATGTCTGAGTCAAAAGTGGTTTATTCTATTCAAAAACCATCACTTTAATATTGATAATATTATTAATTATTATAACAAACTTTTTGTCAGTTGAGTTAGTTCATTTGAATAATCTAACCGCGCTTTACCGAGATAGGCCCATGTTTGGAAGAGTCGTTATATTTTAATCTGATATGAACTTTAACGTATGTTTGTATCTAACTGGTACCAAATCTAAGATAATCAAAAGATCCTCCCAATTTTTTTTTTATATCAGCCTAAAAATATACAAATCAGATTAATGTCACTGAAAACATTAAAATGTTTTTAGAATCTATATGTAAACGCATTTAATATGGTCATAATTACTTGAAAACCAAATCCGTAACAAAAATCGCCTTCAAAAGAAACAGCCGTACGTTCAACCAGGGCATGGGACGCATACGCTATTTGAACCATGGGCGTTCCGATTTTTTTTTTCAGAGGTATTTTATAAGCGGTCTAATGACGATTATAACTGCAACAAATACCTGTCCTTTCAATACCGTATTTTACAATATACTCCTAGTATTGACGTAAAATGCTCCTAACTGTGATTGATGATTATGAAAGCTAATTTGTTGTGTCAATAAGAGTTACCATTACTAACCTCTATTTTGTGTCAATCATACAACTTGACTTAAAGACACAATGATTGTATGGCATTTTAAAGGCAGTCATTGATTACCGTCCTTAATAAATACTTCAGTAACAACACACAGTGATTCCTCTTTAAATAAAAGTATTCTTTTGTATGGAACTTCTCAGTAATATTATCGGCCTGTTCCCAATGTATGGGGAGTTAAGAGAGAGCAATTATGAGCAAAACTTGTAAACATTTCATTTAATGTAGAAGATTACAACACACAAAAAAAAAATTTGTTGGATATCAGTTTCAATATTTTTAATATTTAAGAATAAACTACATTTTCTAAATTAACATAATTTTTTTTTTTAAATGAAGATATCTATAAAAACGAAATTGGTTCGTTGACCAATCAAAGTCTTTATACTAATTATAATATTATTTTATTGAGCCAACTTAATTAATCCTAACTGTTGCTGATTGCCAGCGACGCAATATTCATTTAAGCAAAAAGCGCAAAACAGTGTCTCAAAAAGCTCTCAGCCATAAAGAATCGAAAAGCATTAGGTGTTACATTTCATGAAGTGTATTGTAACGAGTGTTTTGTCTTCGGCTGAGATAGACAGTCGTGTACTCAAAGACCCTCCAAACCTTAATCAATAAGAAGACAATTATTTTACCCTTTCTCGGGGTCACTTACAAAACTGAGTTTATTCTTCTGTTTAATTAATATAAATCTATAATTCAAATAATGACACAATCGGCAGAAATTCTTCGTCTCCAATCGAATCCCTTTCGGCTTTTTCTTGATGGTCGGTTGATGTGTATAAATCAATAATCAGTAGTTCGGTACTATGGTAGTTAGTCCGCTGATCTCGGTAGTTCTGGTACGGTGATCGTCAGACTTCGGTGATTTGGTTACGTTGCTCTCTAGGCGTCGGTAGGCGTCGGTAGTATTGGTAGTTCGGTTATATTGATCGGTACTCGTTGGTAATATTGTAATTCGGTGCTGTTGATAGGCAGTCATCGGCTGATCTCGGTAGTTGCTCGGCAGACTTCGGTGATATTGGTTGACCTCGGTATTATCGGTAGTTAATATGCAGATTTCGGTGATTTGGCTACGTTGATCGGTAGGTGTCGGCAATATCGCAGTTTGGTGATGTTGATAGGTAGTCGTCGGCTGATCTTGGTTGTTGATCGGCAGACTTCGGTGATATCGGTTGGTGTCGGTAATATCGGTACTACAGTGATGTTGATCGGTAGGTTCGGAAATATCGGAAGATGTCGGCTGAACTCGGTAGTTGATCGGCAGACTTCGGTGATATCGGTGGTTCGGCTATTTGATTTGTAGGCGTGGAAAATTTCGTCGATCGGTAGGCGTCGGCAATATCGGTAGTCGTCGGCTGATCTCGGTAGTTGATTGGCAGATTTTTTTTAGAACTGCTCATTTGCCATTAATAACGTATAATTTTCTTCCTCATATATTGTTTTATATACTCTACACCACTGTGCAAAAGGCATTATAGGTTTGTCATTCCGATTGTAATCCGCGGACCATTGATTGATTCAGGGATGAACGTCTGTCCGTCTGTTTGTGGAAAGCACGAGCACACCCTCAACTAATCTAGACTCTTCGTACTAACATCCCATAGGAGTTTAATGAATGAAAATGTGAAAAAACTCTTTGAAAAATTAAAAATCTTCAATGTGTTTGTTGTTTATCTTAAGATATGTATATTTTGTTTGTTAAATGTAAAAAAGCGCTTTTTGAGGCATCAACCACATGCAACCACAAAATTTATGAAACGGAGAATATTTTAACAGAAATTGTAACAATATATTGGTTAAAATAGAAGACATAAATTTTGTATTTAGAATTATTTTTCGGTTATATTAGTAAAAGAAACCTAATTTTTAAATTCTATTGCATGAATCTATTACTATTATAAAGACCAATAAAAGAGAAAGAAATGGTTAATCAGATCGAATTTTATTTTTTATTTCACTTCTTCAAAACAAAATAAACCTTAAAACTAAAATTTAATATTATAAATCAAATCCATATATGTAATTCAGTACACGGACGTTGTAATTGAGTCCACCTGGCATGAAGTTTTTGCTGGGCTTTAATGGTCATGGTTAAGACAAATAAAACCAAATTGAGAAGTGGTAGAGATGCTCAGAAATCAATCGACTACTGGTAAAAGTTCTCGATTATCATATTATAACAAATTATTCCATTCGTATCTGTCAGGACTCGATTTTCGCCAATAGACTTGGAAACACAAATTCTATGCTTTTTATAGGACTCGGCGAGTGTACGGATTCATTCATTCCCATGCGTGCTTTCGCAAAACAAATAAGGAAGCATGTAACCAAGCAGCTGCTTGTAACATTGTGTTCAATACACCCAGACGTGTATACTCGTAGATACGATTAACCGCAAGTTCAAATCATGAATAATATACTATTTATTATTTTGGGCGATGAAATGTCTCACAGTTTCAATAAACAGATCCACGCGATGTATTGGAAGCCTTTCGTTGTTTCATATATGGAACGGTTAGTTCTCTAGTATTTTTTGCGTTTGTATTTTTGCTATTGTGGTCAGATTCTTATGATTTTGTGCCGATGTTCATAACTACAAAATATACCTAATATGATCTGGACACACCTTTTATTAAACCGTTCAATTACGGAATCAATTTCTGAGTACGTGTGTTTCTATGTAAACTCAAACATTAAATTCATATTATTTTAAGCAATGTTACTTCAAAATACAAACTAACAATATTTTTGCATTCACAGAAGTTACATTGATTGAAATATTGTTGAAAAATTGGTAAATACGAATATGTAACAATATGAATACTTATGATTTTAGAAATATTTGCAGACAATATGTGCGGATATAGCATAATACTAGGTTGGAGAAACAACAAAATATTTTTACTTAAAACTGTTAAATTTTAAAGCTAAATTGTAAAGTATGTATCATATGGTATTTTATAATTTAATTTTCTCACATAATGTACTAATTCCTTTAAGTTAATGTAAAATAATTAAATTTTTAATAAAGAAATAAATTTTAACAAAAAAAATTATTTTCGACTGAGTTAGTTAATTTCTATATTTTATATCAGTAAAAACCCTTGTTACAATCAATAAATACAACTAGCAGATTCCAGCCCTCGAAATTCGAGCGCAAATTCTAGGAAATATTATTTTTTCATTAAATAAAGACCCTAAAAGTATTATAATCAATTATAGCCAATTCACATATCAACACAAAAAACAAACTCATTTTATTACAAACACAGTAACAAATTTATTAAACATACACATAGAATTGTATAATTTTATGTATGTGTTAGTAGCAAATTTAAATGCAATTTACTCAAAATAAAAGAAAAAATTTAAAAATCTGTAAATCTGCAAAACAGCTAAAAAGAAATACATTTCAAATAATATAGGTTTGATCAAAATTGGGATAAAACGGTAGAACAAAAAATCAGTCACAAGAAATCGCCTAGCCTATTAATATTATAGATTAGTATTTCCATTGTATGATTTGCACAATTGCCTTTACCAAATTATGATAATATACTCTAGTTGATATAATTCACTAATCACAACAGAATAATATGATAGTGCAAGGAACTGCCAAGATTCGGTTGGTAACAAATTCGGTTGCAACAATGAATCCGTCCTCTGTGTATATAAGCTAAAAGGTTAATATCTTTCCAGTCATATAAAACTTTGAAATTCGGGTAGGTTAAGCAATCTAACTGACCACATCTGTTACAAAACCCATACACCCACATAAGAAATCGATTAGAATGAGGTTGCCTCAAACAAAAAATCGGTTAATCCGTTGCCACTACTGAAACTCGGTTATTGCACCAAAATTTGTTACCAATTTAGTTGTTATTACAAATATTCGGTTCACGAATCAGACTTTAATTCGAATAACGCAAACAAATTGATCATAAATACGATTAAAGGAACTTAGTTTTTGATTAATTCGGTCAATGGAACCATATTCTTCATTAATTTGGTTAAAGCAAACGAATTTTTCTCTAATTCGTTAGCTTCAACCGGATGTATTTATAATTTGGTTACCACTACTGAAACTCGGTTATTGCACCAAAATTTGTTACCAATTTAGTTGTTATTACAAATATTCGGTTCACGAATCAGACTTTAATTCGAATAACGCAAACAAATTGATCATAAATACGATTAAAGGAACTTAGTTTTTGATTAATTCGGTCAATGAAACCATATTCTTCATTAATTTGGTTAAAGCAAACGAATTTTTCTCTAATTCGTTAGCTTCAACCGGATGTATTTATAATTTGGTTACCATAACTGAATTGCTTTATAATTCGGTTGTCTAATCCAAATTAGTCAATATTTGTCAATCAAGCTTTAAAATGTCAAAAATATTTTTTAAACAAATAACCAAATAAATGAACAAAAAAATATTTTCAAAAGTTTGTTGCACTATGTTTGCAAAAATAAAAAAGAGATGGAAGTAAAAATAAAGTATGTCGACATAAATATGATAAGGCGTTTAATGATTGAGTTATTCTAATTGTTACTTCAACAGAAAATTTATAAATATTTTAACATCAAAATATAGTACAGTTTGCAAGAAGATCAAAAGGAAGCGTATATAAAATCTGGGAAGTTGAATAAATAATTAAAATAATTACCTCTATTTTTTTTAAATCCTATACTTTATTCACCCTATTATTATCTACATTCGTCGTATGCATGGCTTATTCTGGATTCCAGAAATTAAATTGAATTATGTTATTGTCAAAAAAAACATTTATTGCAGCCTAGATAAAATATGAGCCAAGCGGTAAAGTGGTTTAATTGTGATACGGCTTCACAAATCGATACAAAGGATTTTTTATATAAAGATTTTATTCTTAGACTTAAGTACCATAAGAATAAAATTCATTTTAGCTTCTTTGTAGCTTAAAACTCCTAAGCAGATGACACTATTATAAAAAATCATGTGAGTTCGATCACAGGAGAGATGTGTAAACATCTAGTAATTAAAGATTTTTTATGTTACTTTTTTAAAATTAAACAGAAAGTGTCATCTATGTATCACTTATAGCAAACAACTGCAGGGACTCTGGTTATACTTATGGGGTTGTTGAATTATGTATATGTTATATGTTTATATTGTGAAATTTTTTGTCGTTTTACAGCAAAGTGTTGTTGAATTAGCTGAAACAATTTTATATCATTATTTTTTCACCAATACAATCATAAGTCACACCGATTTGTCTTACGGTTACGCTATTTTAGTGAAATAGAAATTTACCCCCCTGCGCGTATAGATGTTTACACATCAAAATATTTAGCCTTTGAAACTAATGAGTGGTTTGAACTAAATAAATTGATTATTACAACTTAAAATGTAACTCTAAAATATTCACATTTTAAGCCTGAAAGCCGAGCATAATTATATTTATAATATTTTGTGGTTTTTAACTAAACATTAAGTCATCCACAGAAAAATATTACTTATATAACTTACAAATTTATTTTAGAATAGCTCATTAGACTATTTCAACGATTGGTTTGGGCAACCTCGTTTCAAATATAATGCGGTTACCACAAACAAATTAATGAGGTTGCAACAATCGACTCAATTCGCCTAAGTCAAGGGAATTTTCATGAGAGTGTAGTCATTTACTTTTTCTTCAAAAGGCTCCACTGTGCATATCTAGTAATTGAAAATTTTGACTTTAAAACAATGCGTTGTTGCTAGTAAGACTAAAAACAACACTCCTTCGAAAAAACACATTTACTAGTGTACCCTGAAGTTAAGTTACGAGAAAAAAATTCAAAATAATTTTCTTAATATGATGGTTGCGTGTGAATAAAGTATCAGTCTATTTGGTTTATTTAGGTTAATTGAAACTAAATTGATTTTAATGAAATAGAAAAAACAAAACAAATTCAATAAAAGTTACATAAAGTTACAACAATATCACCCTTGTTTTGAATAGGAATGAACGAATGATTGATTGTAAGACATTTATAGGAAATACTTAGAAATATTTAATAATAAAGAGGCAATCTAACAAAAGAATTCGTTCAAAGAGTGGAATGTTGTTTCATGTGTTGTATAGAAATGACATGGAAACAGTTTATTAGGAACCCCTATATGTGCACGTGCAAGATATTTAAATTGTTCCATGATGGGATGCTGGACTTAAGATAAATACCCGTATTTAAATTTGTATGTGTTTGTTTCATATTCGACTAAATTAAATGTTATTTTTCAGTTGTTAACATGTTTGCGCACGAAAAAAATTTAACATATATATTGACTATTAATAATAAATTAATTAACATTATTACATTTTTAATCACATTAGCTTCGCGAGAGTATATCTCGAGAAGTCTGCCTTGCAAGTACTATCTAAATCAACATCTTCTTATCCATCCGTATCGCTATCAAAATCTGTCATTTCCAAAATTAAAACTATCACAGAAAATTTTAAGTATTTTTACATATTGTCCCCAGATCGCCTCTAGAAGTTATGGCTTTCTGAATAGGTAAAAAGCTTACTGACTTTTACAACTGAAAAGAATTTTGGTAACTTAATGTTAGCAGTAATACACTAGTAATTATTTTTAACTACGAGCACTTATTATATTTTATTTAATACACCGAAGCACATGGCTCTACACATCAAGTAACGGTTTATAATCAATTCGGTTACTGTTATTGATTGGTCCTCATGTAGTGTTGATCTCAATCCGATTGTGATTTTATAGCAAGTTGCAATTAATTTTGATAATCTCTACTCCGAAAAAAAAAAAAACTAGAGAACCCAACCCAAACAGCGTATGTGAGAATTTGGTGGCTTCAATGCCTCGCAGAAGCCAACAAAATATTAATTTTTGTTTCAATAAATATTTGCTTTTTTATAAAAGTTATGATGTGTTCTTAATTATGTGCACGACTGATATAAATCATATTAGAAACTTTAATTTATTTGATAAAATTAGCATTTATTATCCAGGAGAAATTAATTTAACTAAACAAGGACTGATTGTACCAAAATCATAGTACGTTTTGTTTAATTTGCTTGAAGCTCCCATATTATCAATGTGTTCCTAATTAATTCCAAGGAGCTGTATTTGTGATAATATTAGTGCAGTTTTTGTGATAACTTAATTTATTAGAATTAGTACATAAAATTCGATTAGTACTCTTTTATAAGACTCAGTTATTAGTAGAAAAATAGAGAAAGAAACAATATCGAACATCAGTCATATAAAATAACATATGTGTATAATTTAAAGGTCTATCGCATAATCATGAATACTGAAGCTGCAAAACTAATAAGGAAATAATTACAAATATTAAAAAAAAGAGTCAGTACAACTTAATCATCAATTTGTAATTCCTAAGCTCTTACTTTGCTGTGCAGCAATAAAACATAGGATATTTCCAAACTAACATAATATAAACAAGTAAGAAAATTATAGTCGGTCTAGACCGACTATACGATACCCTATACCAGCGGTCACCAACTACTTTCATTTGGGGTATGTTTATATACTGTATCAATGGGTTTCGGTGCATTATTTTATTAAATAATAAACAAATGCTTTGAGTAAAAAGAAGTAAGTACTAAGGGTTTTTACAAATTAATGAGAAAAATTAAATTTTTTGTCTTGGACTATCCGTCTGAAATTTGAAGTAAAGCTTGTGCAGGCTATTGTCATTAAATCTTGGAGACGTTTATCGGCAAGTCTGTTCCGGAATTTATTTTTAATGAAGTTCATCTTAGAAAATGCTGCTTCACACACATATGTTGACCCAAACAAAGTGAGAAATTTCAAGGCTATTTTTTTTAATTCTGGGTATTTATTAGCACAAACAAATTTTATCCAAAACTCTTGACAAGAAACGTCCTGTTTTTGGTGTTTTAAAACTGTATTTTCTTGGAAATCGATCGTTTCCATCTGGCGGGAAGCTTTATTACTCCCGAAAATATTTGCAGCTTCATTACTCCATTAATCCCCAGGATTCAGAGAGTAAATGTTACTGAGGATATCGACAACATTCCCAATTTTCTTAAAATCTGTGAATCTGTTTTCAAATTCCGATTTTAGATCCTCAATGAGCGTCTTGTATTGGCTGACGTTAAGCTCGTTGTCATTGCAGTTTTTTTTTAAATTAGTGAAGTGCAGGCGCTCATATCCAGATCAATGTCGAAAAGATCGAATTTCCGCAAAAAGCTTTTTACTTCTGTCAGGAGCTCCCATACAAGCTTTCCTTTGCCTTGATGTTTAAGGTTCAGATAATTGATGTGTTTAAAAATATCTGATAAGAAACAAATGAAAGTTACGTTTTCTTTATCGCTGAGAAAACTCAAGTAATCGTTTGTTGACGTTTGATCAATTTTGAAAAGAAATATCTTCAAGTCTTTTAAAATGGTGAAGAATCGTTGTAAAACGCAGCCTTTGCTTAACCATCTCACATTATTATGCAATAACAGATCGTCATATTGAGCATCCACTTCATCAAGAAATATTTTCAATTCAATTTGCCCGAAGAAAATTTATTATTTTCATCACTTCTTTCCTTATTCTCTCGATATTAAGATTGGGTTTGCAGCAAAGCACAGTTTGATGAATGATACAATGGTAAGAAATCAAATTTTCATTATATTTTGCAATAGGCGAACTAGTCCTTTTTTTAGCCCCAACCATCGCTGGTGCACCGTCGGTAATTACTGATAAGAGCTTTTTTATGTCTAACTCATTTTTAACGAAATAATCCATCACCTCGTCCATCATGTCTTCTCCTCGGGTTCTTCCTATTAACGGCAAAATAATTAATAGCTCCTCAACAAAAGTTTGTCTTATTTTATCCAAGAAACGTACAAAAATAACCAATTGTGCTTTATCAGTGATGTCACATGATTCATCCATAGCGAAGGTGTATTAATCGAAATTATTTAACTGCCGTTTCACATCACAATGATTTTCTTCTGCCAGAACGTGTGTGTTTCTTGTGTTAGTACTCGCAGATAACGGAATCCGTCGAATAGTTTTAACAACATCTTTTCTGTTCTCAAACAAAACATTGCCTGCCTCGAGCATACATTCCTTGACTATGTCAGCATCAGTGAATGGTTTCATAGGCTTAGCAAGAATGCAAGAAATACGTAAAGAAGCTTAACCACATTTCTCCTGCTCAGTCAATGAATGACTCATGATTTGAGTCGTCGATGCTTGACAATAAATTTGCTATTTTAGATTTACGCAGATTACTGCCAAGTAGAAAATTGTCTGCAAATGATTTGTGTTTAGTCTCGTAATGTCGTTTTATATTCGAGCTTTTAATTAAAGGAACTGTTTGTTGACAAATCAAGCCCATCGGTACTGCTCCAGCACAATTTGGCAGCGTGAAACAATACAAATCGGTCCATTCTGGCAAAAACTGTCTCTTTTCGACTTCTACCTTTCTTTTTTTCGTTTCCACTATAAAAAAAATAACTTGCAAATTTAAGCAGGTACCTTTACTCTTAGCGTAGCTAGGTAATCGTATTTAGAGCACTCCGTGTTGGCGTCCGTCACTCAATTAAAAACAAAACACTGAACCCATAAGCGAACGAAAGCCTCAAATCATCAATTCATTCAAAAATACCAACAACCTTTGGTGATGATCCGTTAACTAACAAGTAATAGGGAAACCTATGCAAAAAAACAAGTAAGAAAATTATAGTCGGTCTAGACCGACTATACGATAACCTATACCATGGTTTAGAGACCCTATCTTTCGGTCCAACTAATTCGATATAGAAAATAAGCATAAACCAAATTTGAGTGGCCTTGTTATTAATCTTGTTGGCTGCAGATATGAAACAGTTCATATCGGATGCTATATTTATATGGGGACTAGGTCGAAAAATGTACCGATCTTGACCATATTTGGTAAAGTCAGTTATATATGTGAAAAAAATATACACAAACCAAATTTGAGAAAAATCTGTGCTCTATTTTTGCTTTTTGATAGATTTAAGTGAATAAAAATAAGAATTGTCCTATAGGGATTATGTTTGGACTACTGCTTAATGGATATAATAAACACATAAAAACCCAATTTGACTTAGCTCTATATGAAAATTTGGATCTAACGACAATTTTAATATGGGTTATTCATATGGGAACTAGGTCTGAACATGGACCGAATTTCACTAATTTCAATAGCATTAATCCTATGGCTGACAAAAGCTTATTTACCAAATTTTATCAAAATATTCTTATATTTGCAACGTATAGTTTGGTTACAAGGTTTACATGGACACACAGACGGACAGACGGTCGGTCGGACGGACATCGCTAAATCGACTCAGAAAGTGATTCTGAGTCGATCGGTATAATAAAAGATCGGTCTTGGTCAAAGATTTTTGGTAGTTACAAACAGCAGCACAAAGTCATTATACCCAAACCACATAGTGGGGTATAGGGTATAAAAACAATCGATGAAAATCTGCGGAAATCTATATTGGTTACTCTGACTATATCCTTAATTAAATAATTTTTGATTGTATATTATTTCAATTATTTTCAAATGGCATAAACTTTTGATCTCATCATTTTTCAATTATTCAAGCATTGTTTTGAACAAATATAAAATAAAATTAATTAATGACAATATTATCAATTGATATTTGAAGAGACAAAGGTTAATTCAAAAAAAAATATTAAAATGGTCAAAACAAATTCTACCATACGAGTACTTACTAGCCAGTCATATCAGAAATGCCAACTGAAGACTAATGACAGCATTGTGGATCATGCTAAGACATGCTTGAACCTCAACAAACAACTTCAAATTAATTAATAATGTTGTTTGTACATAATTAAATACATGTCTAAAACACTGTGATCACAAAATATTTTAAATTTAAAACTAAACAAGAAAAGTTAAACCTTTTCAAATAAATTGTATATTATACATATTGGTAACATCGGTATGGAAATCGCAATTAGAGACTAGCATCATTGATCGAAAATTGATCAAATGATTTTGAAATTATTAGACATTCTAGAACATTGGCAATGTTAGATTATAAGAATGGATTTATATATACAAATTTGCTATTTTTATCGGCATATAATTATACGAGTTCAGCTGTATTCTCATTAAACACTGGACAATTAAAATTTTTCACTTTAAATTTTAAAACGGAGAAAATTTTAAAAACTCGGTATGTTTTCTCTTTCTCTCTAGGATATTTCCAATTTATTTTTATTTTAAATAAATATTTAAAAAAACCTTAGATTATGTTGTAAGCTTTTAGTCTCAATACGACGAGGAGTGACTGCATACTCCTGGTAGGAATGTGAACGTAAGAACGATAGATAGTTGTTGGTGCCAAAAGAGCAGGACGCCTGACAAACAACTTCAGGTCAATATGTGATGTAGCTGGGGATAAAAAGACTGTGAGCAAACTAGATTTACAATCGGTTTATCATTAGTATGTGGTAACACTAAGGACATATCTGAGCAGTCAGATATTTAAGGACTGTAATATCTATTTTACGAGGGCGGATCAATAAGTCCGTGACTTTTCGAACTTCCCTCGTAGTTATATGAAATGCAACACTGCTCCCATCAAGTACCACCTGTTAGTAGACTACTGTAAAATTTTGAGCAAGTTCCGTCATTTACTTTGCGTTTAACAGCTGTTCAAAACATACAATCTCGTGGTTTTTTTTTAAACTGGGGTCGAATCGTCGCATTCGTTATCGAAATTTTTCGATCGAAATTATTTTGTTATTTTCCAAAATAAAATATTAAGAGTAATTTTACTCTGTCACAGCTAACGAGTTATGGTCCATAATTAATAGTAAAAGTGAAACGAGGTCTGACGATGGTCCGTCTTCTTTAAATAATAAACAAAAATATGGAATTTCGATTGATTTTACTCGATATCGAATGCGACGATTTCACCCCTTGAAAAAAGTATATTTCGGTGCTCATTAAACATTATTATTTGCGAAAAAAAAACCGTCAAGCAAACCAAGGAAAAGCTTGATAAATACTATGGGGACTCTGCACCATTGTTATCAATGGTAAAAAAGTTGTTTACTGACTATCGTTGTGGTCGCACAAATACAAATGACGCTGAACGTTCTGGACGGCCAATTGAGGTCAGTACATCTGAAAATGTCGAAAAAAATCCACGATATGCCATATTCTCTGGATTTAGCCCCTAGTGACTATTTCCTATTTCTAAACCTAAGGAAATGTCTCGGTGGAAAGAGATTTAGCTCCAATGATGAAAATATTGATCAAAAATGCCTATTTTATGGAAAAATCGAAAAATCCTATTTTTGGAAGGGATACAAAAATTGGAGAAACGTTGGACTAAGTGTATTGAGCTAAAAAGAGATTATGTTGAAAAATAAATTGCTTTTTTTTGCAAAAAAAACTGTGTTTCATTCTAAAAGTCACGGACTTATTGATCCGCCCTCGTACATGTGGGAAAGTCCTGGTTTATTATTCATGTCCCCCATTGATCTTTCATGTTAATGTTCAAGTTTCAATTGTTTATGAAGCTCCGAAAATTTATTAAACATAGTGTGCCTAATCTAGTCACTCAATCACAACATGCAGGTAACTACGAAGATATTTGATTAGAGATCAATAAACTTTTTTGCCTTTAAACCGCAATAAAATACAAATTACTCTTTACGTTCAACACACAACATGCATGCATGTCATCCAACAACCCTCCCTGGCTGCCTGCTAACCAAGTGGTCTTGTCTATAGTTTAAGATTTCAGTAGAAAGAAATAACAAAAATAGTATTAGCAGCCAAAGGTTACCAATGCCAGAGTATATGATATTGTAAATGATTGTAAAGCCGTTAAGAAGCTCCAACAGCAACAGCGTTATTGTTACTGCTTTAAGTTCCTGAATGATTCTACTGTATAAGTAGACAAAATCATTAATGATGGCTTTGTTAGCAATACGAATTAAGAAAACCGGCAACAACAATAAAATATATATTGCAGACCATGGGTTTGCAAATGATCAGAGATTTGTTGCTGTTAAACATAACTAAATATGTACAACAACATATAATGTCGCCACTAGGATGCAACAGAAACGTTCAACAGTAAGATAACACCATTAGCATCATCATCATCATCATCATCTTCGGCAGCTGCTTACACATATTATTGTTGTGGGTCTTCCTCTTCGTATTTCTTTACACAGAGCTTAAGTTATTCTTTTTTTTTTTTTTGTTGGCAGTTGTTTGGGGTCAAAAGTTCAGGTTGCTAGTTTAGTCATGTTAAAGAATCTCTAAAGAAATCATTATTTCTAAGATGGCAGTGGCTACTACAAGTTGTCTGCTTCATTAGTGCTTGACATGTAACTCTTAATCACCGCCATCGGTTTGGTTTTTTTTTGTCTTTTTTGCGATGTTTAAAGGCGTGGTTGGAATTAGATGTTAATGAATTATGTACTCATGCCTACAAAAAGTACCAATTTTTTATGTTATGGGTGTTTGTGTTGATTGCAAATATACAATGTTGAAGAAATCCTTAGAAATATTTACGGAGGTGAGCTTTGTGGTGTCACTGTTTGCAACAATAGACAAATTAGTCACACTTAATAAAACGAAATGTTTATTACGTGCAGCTCCATCTTTCTTAATTTGTAATAGAATTTTGTTCAGACACGAAAAATGATTCATTTGGTTTTTTTCAATTCTATTGTGATTGCCGAAAATTTGATCATTTTAAATCACAATCAAGTGGATATGTTTTATAGCTATCGACGTCTTTCAATTACGTGAAATCCAAACTACACAAACTTTGAAAAACTAGTAGTAAACAGATAAGTAACAGAGCTTCAATACGACCAACACAAAAATCTACGATTTTTGCAAAAAAAAATATCTATCTTGTTCGACTTTACCGCAATTTTGTAGCGTCCTATGAGTCCATCCATAAGATCGACCCCACCCATATGGCTATTGTATTCATGTATTATGTTTGGGCACGGAATATCAATATATATTTTTTTTCTGATCGGACAAAACGTGGAACGGTGGATTTTGAATCTGTTTGGTTTTGAAAAGGCTTTACCTATATATGTTGATGCTAGTCGTACAGCTTTGTTGTCTTTCCAAACTGTTGTAGAGATATCAACACCGAAAGCAGATCCACAGAATTCAGAGGAATATCCTCGTGATTGCTTTTTTAGTTCGTTTTCCGTTGGTAGCTTACAATTCGCGATTCGATTACTTCGAATAGTTCCCAAAGCAAAAATGCCTCGCGAACGGAGGTAAACTAGTAGCGGTAGTGACGTATAATAATTGTCGAAGTACATGATATGGTTTTTAAACTCTGGAACAGTACGTGACAGTCGAACAACCACATTTGATGACGCCCCAAGATCCGGTGCACCTGGTTCCACGACGTTATCTCCAGCACCACAATAAACCTCAAAACGGTAGCAAAAACCAAAAGAATCGGGCAAAACGAAAAGTTTGATTCCCCACTTATGAGGTTTGTCAGGCATATATTGCCGAAGGAAAGTCTTCATTTTCGTTGAACACATTTGCTCATCCACACAAATGCGTTGTGTCATCGGGACAGATTTAAACTTTTCGTTGAAATGTTCTACAATCGGCCGTATTTTGTATAATGGGTCATGGTCTGGTGAGTTCTTTGGGGCCATGTTACTATTGTCGTTGAAGTGTATGTTGCTACGTATTTGCTCGAAACGATTTCTAGACATAGTGTTCTGAATCATTTGGAATGCATATTCGCTCCAATACGATCGTACGTTTGGATAACAGTATACTGACATAAAAATTAGAATCCCTATATATTGCTTTATTTCTAAATTTGTTGTAGAGAAATAAGTGGCAATATTTTTTTGAGCGGCATAGATGTTTGTTTGTTCAACAATGTGCTCTATTATGGTGTCATCCAAGAAGTATTTGAAGCATTTGTATGGAGTATCTAGCTTTTTAAAATCTTCGCCGAGTTCGGAGTCACAAAACTCAATCTCAGATTTATCAACCACTATGTTTTTTTGAAGATATCTGATTTTGGATCTATATCCACTGCAAATCCATCAAATTCTTCTACGCTATTCAATATATTGTCTTCGTGTTGAAGACGTTTACGCTTCTGTGGTCGAGGCATAGTAGAAACAACTGAAGATGAGGTACATGGAGACAATAATGATGCACTTTCACTTTCACCAATCTCCGCAACAAGATCAGACTCTGACATACCTACCCTGCGATCAATCGCCATGTTTACATCTTCGTTCAGTAGAAAGTCTGGATCATCAACACCATCATCGTTATCAAGATCATCATCTTCATCTGCCTCCCCATCAGTTTCGCCGTCAAAGTCCACCGTTTCTAACATCATTCGAATCTCTTCATCAGAAAGCGATGATAATTTATTTTTTTGTTGGCGTTCCATTGCTAACCTATAACCGCCTCTAGACGGGGTGTCTTCTAAGTCAAAAGGAAAGCTTAGAAGAACTTTTTTTTCTTAAACTTGAACTTTTTTCGTAAATTTAACACTCACAGCAACACACTTATAATTTTTTTGTTGAGTTTTGACAACAAATAATACTTTATTTAATAGCTTGTTTTTTGCGTATCACACGAAATAATTATTTTTACCGTTTTGCACAAAATTTCAACTTTGACTGTCTCTATCAACAAACATACGCATCAGAATTCGTTGCAAATGCTACCAATCGAAAGTGTGTGATTCCCCAAAATATACAAAAGCAAAAAAAAAGAGAAAGGCAGTTAATGCAAAAAATTACGCATTTAAGAGGTATTGCCCGTCTAGAGGCGGGCATGGGCACTAGAGGGTTAAAATAAAATAACCATGCTAAAAATTTGGAATAAATCGAACAACGTTAATCCACTATTTACCAAGACCAAATTTGCATTTTAATATATTTTTAAATAAAGATTGCCGAAAACGAGTTTTTCTATTTAACTCGATGAAACTACTAGTTAGAATGTAAGAAATATAATTCGGTTATTTTTTTTTTATTTAACGCTTCGTAGCTCCTGGGATCAAAATAGTCCATTGTGATATATCTTTGGGGATATATCTTAAAATTTTCAATCAATTTCCGGTGCGACTTTTGTCGTTTGTCCCCAAGCTTAACATATGTTAATTTTATATTGCAAGGAAACAAGCTGGACTGCTACACTCCCCAAAATTGCCATTAAAAAAATATCCATAAAACATAGGACCACGCTATGTGTACTGTTTTGTTATGATAATAACACTGCTCTGCAAAACACCATTTTTTTTTAGAGCACCGGCATTATTCCTGCTGATTCCAATGTAAAATGACCTCCTGAATCCGAATATCACACCCATTTTTCCCCATTTCATACCGTTTTCGCGGCACGCCCTCTCCCTCTTTTGTTATCTTATAGTTGTGTAAACCAAGGTGAAGTTCTAGAAAGCATCTTAGCAATAAAATCGAATGCTGGTGGTTTAGATAAAACGAATCCTTTATTTATGAATGCCCTAATCCCAAAGCTCTTGCCTTTTCTTACTCATCTATTCAACACTATCTTTACAAAATCCGTATTTCCTGAAGGATGGAAACTCTCAAAAATTATTTCTATTCCCTAACAGAACAATGATTTCCGGCCTATTGCAATTCTCCCCTTTTTATCTAAAGTAATGGAAAATCTCATGTGCAGACAAATGAATGATTATCTTGGTAAGAATAATATTTTGTCCGATTTCCAGTCTGGATTTGTGAAGGAAAGAAGCTGTGTTACAGCATTAACAGACGTGATTGAAGAGCTGAACCTGATAACAATATGGTTTCATATTAGTACTACTGGATCATAGTAAAGCTTTCGACACAGTAGACCATTACATATTAACGAAAAAAAATTGAAAAATTGTATTACTTTTCTCAATCAGCGTGCAAGCTTGTCAATTCATATCTCACTGGGAGATCATAAGTTGTAAGTTTGAATGGTAAAACATCAAATGCCCTTAATGTAAACAAGGGAGTTCCGCAAGGATTCGTACTAGGACCTCTTTTATTCTGTTTGTATAATAATGACTTACCAGATATAATAACTCACAGCAAGGTTCAAATGTAGGCTGATGACGTTGAAATTTATAACCGTGCAGCTTTGAACAACATTCATTCGTGTGTGAATAATATTAATTATGATTTAGCCAACATATACAACTGGGCTTCAGCCAATGGATTATGCATAATTCCTTTAAAGTCCAAATGTATTTTTCTCTTAAAAAGTAATATATCTTTAAATGATGATATTCAACTTTTCATGTATAAACAACGAAACTATTGAATTCGTAGATTCTTCGAAAAATCTGGGAGTGATATTCAATAATAAATTAACTTGTGTAACCATATCAATTCCTTCGTAGCACGCATATACATATGGAATGCTTCGAAATCTTTGGGTCATAAAATCCTCCACACCTTTCAATATACGTATGTTGTTAGCTAAAATGTATCTCATCCCCGTTTTATTATATGGCTGCGAACTGCGATAGTAATGACTTTAGAAAAGTCAAAGTTGCTTTCAACAATATTGCTAGATATATTCACAACAAAGGACGCGGTGAATCGCTATTCATTTATTCATATCAGATAGTCAAATGAGTTTTGAAGATCTCTTTAAATTTAAAAGCCTTATTTTTTACACAAAACTATTACATCAACGTTACCTATCTCCCTTTATAGAAGGATACAATTTGCTAGATCTATTCCGCGTCCGCACGCCGCTTCTGCGCACCGAAATGATGCTGTTGAAAAGAATACAGATTTTAAGTATGTTCACTGCAGGACAGATATTGAGAGCAGTATGGGGAATTTATTCATTTCTTTTGGGGACCTTTTTTAAAAAATTTGGGTATTTGTTTATCATGAAGTTATTCCCCAATTTTTTGTGGAATAAGTTTATTTTTTTGGGAATTTGTTCATTGGGGACTAAGTACTCAGCGCCTGCTTACCATTACAATTAACTTTGTTTATGCATGGATTATCTTGCGTGTATGATGTCTAAAAGTTACGAATTTTAATTATTCTAGAGCCTTGGGATATACAAAATTTCTGGTTTTTCGTTCTGGTGCATATATGAAAAGATTGTGCTGGCTCCCAACTCTGGACACGGCCACATGTAATTGTCTATGAGAAAAACATGGAGATTCTAAGTTGATACCTGCAAACGTAAGAGATTGTCCGCTGGATTTCTAGATGCACTAGAGTTGATTCAGGCATTTCCGCTTCTCTTAATAAAGCTTGTCTTGATTTTTGGGCTTCAAGACTTTATTGAGTTTACTTAGATGTTTCAGCATTTCTCGACTCAGACTGTCTAACTCGTTGAGACTCGATTTGAATTTGGATCTGATCGGGTTCTCTAGAATTCTGTTTAATCTAAGCTTTTTGCATTTGAGGTAGTACGGCCTATATGCTACGCTTTCATGTGCAAGTCACAATTGAAAATAGTTCTTTTTCCACCATTTTGTCTTCCAATATAGTTAAAAAGGCGAGATGGAAATATTTGTACAAATTAACCTCATCGGAGTAATCCTACGATGGTACTCAACCTGTATCTGTTCACCCACGAAATAAATCTGCACTAATTTTGGGGTGTTACAACTCATATATTAAAAAGGCAAGAGGGGAATATCTATAATAGGTTGATTTACAATATTTATTTCATAATCGTGTTAACTCAAGAGAAGTAAGTAAGGAGATTTGTGCACTAAGTTTTAGGGAAAAATTAAAAATTAAAATTGAAAAATTCAAATATGTTAACAAACACTAAAAGCGTATATAGAAATTTAAAAAAAGTGGGCGTGGCCGATAAAAATATATGATGACCTTGCCTGGGATATGAGAATAATGTGCATAAAATTCGAGTGAAATCCGTAAAAAATTCAAAAAAATGTGGGCGCAAAAATAGGCGTGGCCGGTAAAACAATCTCTGGGGTATAGATCGTGTGTACCAAATTTCAGAGAAATACGTTGAAAAGTTAAAATTTGTGTAGGGAACAAATATATCCAAAAACAGAAAATGAATTGTATATAAAAAGTGGTCGTAAAAGTAGGCGTGGCTGAAAGGAAGCATATACTGACCTTACCTGGAGCACAGAGATCGTGTGTACCAAATTTCAGAGAAATCCGTCGACAAATAAAAATTTGTATTGCGAAAAAATACACAAAAAAACAGAATATGATTTGTATATAAAGAGTGGGCGTAAAAGTAGGCGTGGCCAGAGATCGTGGTACAGAGATCGTGCGTACCAGATTTTAGAGAAATCGGTTAACAAATAAAAATTTGTATAGCGGTCAAACAAACAAACAGAAAATAAATTTTTTATATATAGAAGTGGGCGAAAAAGTGGGCGTGGTCGGCAAGAAACATGTGGTGACCATCCGTGGAATCCAGAGATTGTATCTACCAAATTTCAGAGAAATCCGTTAACCAATAAAAATTTGTATAGCGAACAAATATACCAAAAATAGAAAACGAATTGTATACAAAAAGTGGGCGTAAAAAAGGCGTGGCCGATAAGAAGTATATGGCGACCTTTCATGGGGTACAGATATAGTGTGTACCAAAATTTCAGAGAAATCCGTAGAAAATTAATTTTATATATATAGATTGATTTTTATAACAAGCGAAGCTGATATAGTGATGACCTTCTATCTGTATGCCGGTATGTAGAATTCAATAGATCAGCTGTGTGGCTCATTTCTAGTGAAAACGTTTGCGATATATCTGAGCTGTATGCTGCTTAAAATTAATTATATAGGCCTCATGGACTACGAGATATCAATAAAAATATAACAAAACTCCCAAAAAGCACGAATTTTCTATGTGGTTGTTATAATTCCAAATTTTTATTCTGTATGTGGTGCTATGTGCGTCGTTGTAGCCGTTGTTGTTGTTTTCTGAAAGAATGTAGCTAATATTTCCAAAGAGCTATATCTTAAAAAAGTACATTTTCTTAAAAAAGTAACTTTTTTTAAAAAGGCCGTTTTCTTAAAAAAGGTAAATTTTTTGGCATATTTAAAAGAGTACGTTTTCAAAAAGAGGTATTTTTTTCTAAAAAGTACCATTACTTAAAGACGTACATTCTCTTAAAAAGTACCTTTTCCTAAAGAAGTATATATTTTTTAACAAGACATTTCACAATTTTTCAACGGGCAGCAGGAGGCCATCAAAGATTTGGAACTTGGATGAATTTTACTCTACTTTTATGTAATTTTAAGGAGTGAGATCGAAAAAATATTAACATGCATAATATTCAATAATAAGGAAACCATTGAAACTGGAGTTTTGATATTTTTTTATTTTGTAAAAATTCTACAAAAAAAACACAATTCTTATTGTTCTAAGCTCTACTTATGAACTAATGAACCTTTTCCTGAAACACTTACATTATGGATTTTATAGTGGTTTCTGTTACTTTTGTGGAACAGGTAAAAAAATCTTCGGCATTTTCAAACACCCGTTTTGTGTTCTTCAACTTCCTTTTCATAAAAGCCCAATAACTTCAACTGACCTAAAACTGTTGTAAAAACCAATGTATTGTTCCTGTTTCAATCAAGAGCTTTCTTACCGTAGTAACAGGATGCCAATTAGGGACAAAAATACGCTGACACATTGTGCTGGCTTATAAAAGGAAGTATACTTCTTTGCAAACACTCCTTTATCTATATTTCGGTATTTATAGACCCCCTTGTAACAAATGACTTGCTTCTTTTGCCACAACTGTATATTTCTGTTTCCTATCAATGGTAAAACTCTTCTGATACCTTCAAATACCATTGGAGACAGTTTGAATGCAATCCTTTGATTCTTTTGCCAACTTTTTGTAGGACCAAGTAAGATTTTGTTTCAAATATTTAATAATTTCATTACTCATTCTAATCAAACGAACTTAAAAAAAAAGTTAAGACTTTGTGCTGCTGTTTGTAACTACCAAAAATTATACCGATCGACTCAGAATCACTTTCTGAGTCGATTTAGCAATGTGCGTGTCTGTGTGTCCATGCAAACCTTTTAATCAAACTACAGGTCGCAAATATGAATATATTTTGATGAAATTTAGGATGAACCCTACTAAAATTGGAGAAAATCAGTTAATGTTTAGACATAGTCCCCAAACAAATGACCCCTATGAGATCGATTTAAATTTGCATTGTATTCAAATTATCATATAGAGTATATCTCGGTCAAATTGGGTATGTGATGTTTATTACATCCATTTCTCAGTAGTCCAAATATAAAACCTATACGACAATTCTTAGTCATAGCCACATAAAACTATCAAGCACAAAAACGTTGCACAGATTTTTCTCAAATTTGGTTTGTATTTGTTTTTGCCCTAGTCCCCATATAAATATAGCATCCGATATGAACTTTTTTATATCCGAGACACTCAAATTTTTTTATGCTTATTTTCTACATCTAATTAGTTGGAACTAAGGCCAATTCCCGAAACGCATGGTATAGGGTATCGCGCAGTTGGTTTAGGCCGACTATAATTTTCTACCTTGTTTATTCTATATGCTTGTATAAGGAAATTTTCGAAATTCAATATTGACTCGTCACACCAGAATAATTAACTTTATTTGCTTAATTTAAAAAAATAATTTTTTTAAACAAAAATAATCTAGAAATTTATACCTAATTCAATAATGTTCTATAATTTTAAAATATATTAAACAATGTAATATGATTTCATATAAAATTTAAAAAAAAAAAAAATAATGAAAAAAACTCTTTCTAAAAAATCGTAAATTAGAGCTCTTGAAATGAAATAAAAGAAAAAATTCTTGATAAAAACATAATCCTTATGAGAATTTTGAACATAAACCACAAGACGTGTTGGTACAATAAGGGTCAATATGAGTGCCCTCCATGAATAAAACACCACAAGATAAGTTAGTTTATACAGAATATATTTTAATCACAAACTGTAGAAGAAAAAAACGTGACTTTTTCCACAACTTAAATACGACGCCTAAGAATGTAACTTGATGATCATAAAGTGGTTTCGGGATCTTTTGCAGTTACTATACGAACGTATGTATGTATGTATGTATATGTAAACACTCTCTGTAAAGTTGAAACTTTTTAATGTGTAATTTAATATACGAATACTAACTATGAAGTCAAACTGATTGTGTGAAACACAAACACACTTCTTGAAAAATGCTGCACTTAAACTTCTGGTCAAAATACAATGCTTGTGTTTTTATTTTTTTTCATTTCTTAGGTCACTTTTGAATTGATTATTCAAGTGTTCATTCAAAGCAGAGTTCAGTTATATGTACGTGTACATGTACATACATATGTATGTACCCTTCTTAGAGATTACAAATTTCCAAAAGTAAAATATCAAAAATCAAGTAAACAACTCGTAACTCGTACTTTTTATTCATGCTCGTACTTGCAGACACTTGTTAAAACCCCAACCTTAAGTCAAGGCGACATGTTTCTTATCATTAAAAAGAAACACTGTTTGAGTCTCCCATGACTAAGATTCCAAATATTTAATTATAAAAGTAATAAAAAAATAAATCAACACTTGTACTGATTATTTTCATTTATGACATTTCTTATGATGACCTAATCTAATGTTTCCAAGTGTAACACGTTAGTTTTGTTATACACTCAAAAAAATTGGTCTGCAGAAAAATTAATTAAACAATTTTCATTTAGGCTTCACAAAAATTAGTATTTTAATTTTTTTAACCAAGAAATGAATCCAAAATTGTTCCTTTATTTTTTTTTTAAAGAATGAGTTATGACTCGCATATATGAATTTGACAGCAATACAGTACACACAGTCAATCAAAAGAGTTAACGTACATCCCATATCAATAATAGAAAATATATATTTGTAGATGAAAATTTTAAGTATTAATAATGATTTTCATGAAGTATTTTGAATTACGAACATATTACCAGTGACAGTTTGGGAATTTTACATTTTTGTAAATTTTTTTGTTTAGAACGTAAAATATTCATACATTTACAATTAGGGGAATCCAACGAATTATGCAACGACTTACTGTTACATCGATTTTATTTTAATAAAAGACAAACTTTAGGTGTGTTTACACTATGTGTATTTTCCATATGTAAATTCAGTTTAACGATCCATACGTAATTCCGTGTGTGTGTCAAAATTGGCGTTTTACATACAATTCATAATTTTTGCGTTCAAACGTACATACATATATATGTATTTCCGTATAACATAACCTCCAAATGTAAACGACAGCTGATTTAATATGTGAATTTACACAAATTTATTGTTAAAAATAAAGTTATATATTTTATATATTTTTTTTTAATTGTTAATTAATATTAAACAATTTATTTTTCTTTCAATATTAATCTCTATAAATTAAGCACTAAACACATTCACTGTGAGTGCGAGTAAAAATAAGCTTTTTCCATGCGAGAATTTTGCTATTGTGCTTTTACAAAATCATCAAAATGGTTTTTATAAATTTTACAATTTTACAAATCTACAAGCCAAACAATTTATCATTCGCAAGTCACAATTTACAATACAATAAATACATATTGATTCTCCTGTCATATGTTCATAAATACAGCTAATTCTCCTGTCATCTGATTTTTCTCGCACAGAAAATAGAACCAATTCTATTTCCCTTGCGAGTGTCTTTACAACCTAAGTTGGCAACGCCACACAAAAAAAGCTTTACTCTCGATCTCGCTTTACTCTGTTTTTCTTTCGCCACAAGCAGTGTTGTATTTTCATATGTTTGTCATGCCAAAATAGAACCTGCTCTAATTGAAAAATTTACATATGTCTTACCAAATGTATTATACATAAACAATGTTTGAAAGAGTTCATACTATGTGTACAAATTGCACGTGCTAAAAAAATAAGAAAACCACAAGCAAAACACATAGTGTGAACGCAGCTTTAATTGATAAAGTTGTTTTAACTTAATTAAAATTCTTTTGGAAACTACATTTTGAGATGAAACCCACAAAAAGAGACACCAGTGCTGACGAGAGATAAATTATCCAAAAGCGTAGAAATTTATTTATTTATTAAAGTCTATGGAATTAATCCTTTCAGACTAATTAAAAGTCAAATGGTATAAAATACTAATAACGATAACATATAAATCATTCAAAACTGAGAATTTAAGTATAGTATGATATTCCGTTTAATAACATCTATCAGTACAAAAATCCAAAAATTTTTTTAAAACGTCGTTTTGGTCGCCCCTCTAAACTAACTGAACGCGAAATATTCGGACATCAGTAAAACAGAATTTTAGAACTCCTGCTTCCCAAATTACTTTTAAAATCAAAAAATCCTTCGGCGAAGATATCCAAGAATATACCGTTCGGAGAATAATAAAATATGTTTACTATCATGGTAGTGGAGCACGTAGAAAATCACTAATTTCCGATGCCGCATAGACTTTGCAATAAATAAAAAATCCAAATCTGTTGAGAAAATTACGTTGGAAAAATGAATACTTATCACAATATCACATGAAGATTCGTGAATGTTGGAGATGGCAAAAAACCAAAAGGAAGCCCTGAGGAGACGTATAAAATGATCTATAAAGAAGGCTGAAAATTTCATCAAAAACAAAAGTGGTTTAATGATAAATGTCACAATGCGAGGAAAGCTTCTTTTAAATGGCTGCGTAAATTGAGAAAACCGGTAAGAAATGGTGATGAATTTCCAAGAAAACGGTACCAGCAGAGGAGCTGAAATCATATTTTCAACAACTGTTGAATCCAATACAAAACGCAGTAGAGTTACAATATGCTTACCTATACCGGACAAATGATGAGGTGGATAAGGCCATAACAGTAACCGAAATAAGGCAAGTGCTGCAAAAATCTAAAGACCACAAGGCACCAGGCGAAGATCGTGTCCCATATGAATTCTACAAAAATGCTCCAGAAGAATTGTTAGAAGAGATAGCAACAGTATGTAATATAATGTATGGCAGTGGCAAAATAGACGATACTTTTCTATTAAATATAATTTACCCGATACATAAAAGAGGAGATATGGCAATACTACGTAATTATCGTGGAATTTCTTTCATGAACTGTCTACCAAAGAT
Source organism: Cordilura impudica (assembly GCA_963682025.1). Taxonomy (NCBI): domain Eukaryota; kingdom Metazoa; phylum Arthropoda; class Insecta; order Diptera; family Scathophagidae; genus Cordilura; species Cordilura impudica. The sequence continues at coordinate 140,111,076 of OY821519.1, forward strand.
AATGGTGGGTTTGTTAACAAATAAACTCTCAAAATGGGCCGAACGTTACAAAATCTTGAACGAATACCAAACTGGTTTTAGGAAGAACTAGTCAACAATTGACAACATATACATATAACCTCCTAGCTTTAGTACTTTTAAATCTAAATGCGAATAAGAAAACTTATGCATTTTTTCTGGATTTTAAAGCCGCATTCGATAAAATTTCTAGACATGAACTTATATACAAGCTACATACAATAGGTCTTTCGTCAAAAGCAGTGAAGTTTATAGAAAACATGTATAAAACTACAAGCTCGGCAGTGTGGATTGGTCAAGAATTATCAGAGGACTTTTAAACTGTATCAGGCGTAAAACAAGTTTGTATGCTATCACCACTACTCTTTGCGTTCTATCTTAATGAAATTCATGACTTTTAAGAAGGAGGTCTTAATATATTACACTTTTCACAAAACATATTGAAATAAAAACCGTCTCTGCCAAAAGCAGCATAAATCATCCTGGAACAACTTTTTGAACAAACCCTCAATATCTCTAAGATCCAAATGGAAACTGTTTCTGGTAGTTTGTAGAGCATTACAAAGTTATAGCGCACAAGTCTTAGGATTCTCTTTGTTCGATGAAAATATTGAGGATTCCTAATTTTACACCAACATACACGCTTAGACTTGAAACGGGAATAAAAAATGGTCATCTGTATACTTTGGACTTGCTCAGGACAGACTTCCCAATCAACTCTCCAAAATCCTTATTAAACGGCAAATTCTATGGGTGAATGCTATTTATTTATTTATTTATTTAATTCAGCTACAATAAAGCAACAGCTGAGCAATATTTACAAAAATATTTTACAAAAATAATACAGACTTTAGATACAGTTATAACCATAATCATTGGAGTTCAAATATGTCGTTAATCTTCTTTTAATAACATAACCATCATCGGATAAATCAATTAGACCATAGTGTCTGTTCACTTCGGTGCAAATTCTTCGGAATGGATCGGAATTAATGAAATTTGATATGTGGAAATTCAGGTAAACCGGCTCATACGATCGAAGTTGTCTGTTAGGGACATTTATACATATTTTTTCAACAAGGCATTCGGAATCAATTTTACCATGAACTAAATTGAGGAAGAATGTTAAATTAAAAATGAACCTACTACTTTTCAAAGTTGGAAGCTTTATTAGAGCCAAACGACTGCGATACGGTGGAAGACTCAATTCCGCATTCCACTCATGATGTCGAAGACAAAATAGTAAGAATTGTTTCTGAACTGATTCAAGTTTTTTGATGAAAACATTGTACTGTGGATCCCAGATTACTGATGCATATTCAAGTATCGACCTGACCAAAGACGTGAATAGATTTTTTGTTATATAAGGATCATCAAATTCCTTTGATCAACGCTTTATAAAAGATAAAACACAATTTGCCTTATTAACAGTTATTGTTAGGTAAGAATTAAAACTTAGTCTTTTATCAAAATGAAGTCCCAAATCTATGAACGAGTCAACTGAGTTTAGTTTTGTGTCATGGATGACATAGTCGTTCGAAGATGGCGAATATCTAGAGAAGGTCATAGACTGACATTTTTTAGATTTAGTTCCATTAAGTTGACATTGCAGCATTTGTAGAAGCTATATAAGTCAGACTGGAGACGTATACTGTCTTCATTGTTTATGATGGTTGAGTAGATTTTTACATCGTCGGCATACATAAGGATATTGCTATATTGAATAGACTTTGGTAGACCATTAATAAACAGTAAATATAGGAGAGGTCCAAGGTGACTCCCTTGAGGGACACCGGAAGTAACATATATATATTTCGATTTAGAGTTATTGAAAATTACACATTGCTTACGACCGAATCCACTTTAAGAAGTTCCCGGAGAATCCAATAACATCAAGTTTCGCTAGCAGTAGATCATGGCTAACCATATCAAAAGCTTTGCTAAAGTCCGTGTATAATACATCAGTTTGCAGAATCCAGAGTTTATATAGGAAGTAAATTCCATTAGATTAGTAGTCGTAGACCGTCCTTTGCAAAATCCATGTTGAGCTGGTGATAGAATTGATGACATTTCGTGTGATAATATATCAGTAATAATTTTCTCAAAAAGTTTAGGTATAGCATTAAGCTTTGCAATTGCTCTATAATTAGTAGCATCACTGCGGCTACCAGATTGATAGTGCGGAATAATAAATGAATTTTTCCAACACTTTGGAAAGAAACCGAATTTAAGAGAATAGAATAGGAGCTGATTATGGTATCTCATGGACAGAGCAAAATCCCAATCAAACACAGTGGGCTGAAAATCGTATTAATTTATTATATGCGCTTAAAACTAGCTATAACCAAGCCCTTCTAATGAAAGCAGCTAAAACTAGCAGAATATATAGAAAACTTGACCCAAGGGCAGGCAAGAAGTGACCTTATTAAACTTGATAGTAATAATTACCAGTTATATGTTTTAGACTAATGTTCACTTTGTAATTTGAAGGAAACAGAAGACATGGAACATTTAATGAGCCGTTGTAATACTCTGAAAGAGTTTAGAATTTTACATTTTGGAAAATCTGTACTTAGTACAGCGGAGTTTGATCCTTAGGAATATTTAAATTGTACAATTGTTATTTGTTTAAATATTGTTTCGACTGACGACATATTGTCAAAGTCGAATATAGATATATTCTTAATTTAATCCTTTTTATAATTATGTACATTGCTAAATTTAAAACGAAAAAAACAAAGAATAATACTACTATTTACTATATAAGAACATAGCTTTAGAATTTTAGGAACGTGTTTTATTTTTAGATGAAATCAAGTTTTGCATACTCGACATTTCAGGAAAAATTAGTGGAACCGCATTAAATAAAGAAAGTATTTTGCCAACGTTTAAACATGGTGGACGTACCATTATGATTTGAGTTTGTTATGTGGCAGGCAATCGCGTTTTTTACATCGTATTTATTAAGTATATAATGAATGAATTTGGATACGTAAAGATTTTAGAACAAAACTTGAATAAAAAGCACAACAACTGGGACAATGTCAAGCTGTGTTTGCTCCACTATACTAAAAATCCAACTGAAATCAGCACCCCAATCCCATAGAACATATGTGGAATTTGCTGGAGGGCAGAATTCGTCAGCATATAATAACTTCAAAGGAAATGTTAAAAAGCATCATTTTGAATGAGTGGGATAAAATAACTAAGGAGGATACTTTAAAGTTGGTTAACTCGAATTGTATATTATTATATTTTTACATTTTTAACCTAATAAATAGCTAAATAATTTATTAGACAAAAAAAAAATATTTCAGCTCAGTAAATTTTTTTGTAGTATGACAGTTTTAATTTCAGCTGTTTTTCCAGTATATCGCACCTTAAATACCAAACGGTCACAACTCAAAATTTTCAAATTTTCAGGAGAGGCAAAAAATTGTTTATGTAAAAATGATTGTACTCTTTAAAAAAATGTAGTTTCATTTGCGGAAAGTTTTGCTATTGTATTTATATTGTATTTGTGGAAATAAAATATAATTTTGAGTTATGACTCTCTGACTGAAATTTATTCATTTGACTAGTGATATTACCTCAAGTTGTGCCCCAGATATAACAGCATTTTTCCTGTTAAAGAAGATAGTTACGAGAAATAAATTTTTGCAGTAGATAGAAATGTGTACTGTGAATTAATTTATGGAAAAAAGTAAATTTTGGAAAATTTTGAGTTGTGACTCTTTTGTATTTAAGGTGCCATATTTTGAAGCAAAATTGAAAAAATATTGTTTAGCTCTTACGTATATTCAAAAATTTTCTATTAACACGATTATTTAAAAATCAAAATATATAAAAACAAAATTAAACAAGTACAAAAATGACAGAAATTTTCAAAATAATCATATGGATTTTAGAAAATATCAAATGAAGTTCTGAAAATATCAACTGAATTTCAGAAAAATAGTCTGAACGCTCTAAAAAAAAGCATGTGACTCCGATCACAGGGGAGATGTGTAAACATCTAGTAATTAAAGATTTTTTTATGGCATTTTTTAAAAACAAACAGAAAGCGTCATCTATGTATCATTTATGGCAAACAACTGCAGAGGCTCCGCTATTAAAAAAATCTATAATATTAATAGGCTAAGCGATGTCTTGCGACCGATGTTTTGTTTTACCGTTTTATACCGATGTTGACCAAACGTATATTATTTGAAAGGTATTTCTTTTTAGCCGATATGCAGATTTACAGATTTGTAAAGTTTTTCCGCAATTTTGAGTAAATTTCACTCAAAGTTGCTACTAAACATACATAAAATTATACAATACTATGTGTGTGTTTATTAAATTTGTTAATGTTTTTGTAATAAAAATGAGTTTGTTTTTTGTTTCAATTTGTGAATTGGCTATAATTGATTAGCATACTTTTAGGGCCTGTAATGAAAAAATAAAATTTCGTATAATTTGCACTCGAAGTTCGAGGGCTGGAATCTGCTAGTATTTATTATTATTTATTATTTCAACTGGTTAATTTTTAATTTTTTATTTTTCGTTTTTCATTTCTTATTTTTCATTTTTAATTTTTAATTTTTAATTTTTAATTTTTAATTTTTAATTTTTAATTTTTAATTTTTAATTTTTAATTTTTAATTTTTAATTTTTAATTTTTAATTTTTAATTTTTAATTTTTAATTTTTAATTTTTAATTTTTAATTTTTAATTTGTAATTTGTAATTTGTAATTTTTAATTTTTAATTTTTAATTTTTAACTTGTAATTTTTAATTTTTAATTTTTAATTTTTAATTTTTAATTTTTAATTTTTAATTTTTAATTTTTAATTTTTAATTTTTAATTTTTAATTTTTAATTTTTAATTTTTAATTTTTAATTTGTAATTTGTAATTTTTAATTTTTAATTTGTAATTTTTAATTTTTTAATTTTTAATTTTTAATTTTTAATTTTTAATTTTTAATTTTTAATTTTTAATTTTTAATTTTTCATTCTTCATTTTTCATTCTTCATTTTTTATTTTTTATTTTTTACTTTTTATTTTTCATTTTTCAAAACGTTTTATGTCCAAATACTTCCTAATGAAATCGTGCCTTCATTTTAACAACAAGTAACAACTTTTCTGTATTCTTTTTAATTTTGAAATTCAATTGGTAATTTCTGCAATATCTTAAATGTTTTCTGGAATACATACACATTTCATATCTACTGAAATATCACTGATCATTTCTAAAAATCAATTGATGTTTTCTGAAATACAATTTGGAAAGATGCGGATGTCGATTCACACTTGGTAGCAAATTTTTCTATGATATCAACGCATGACAGACCATTCATTTTAGGTAAATGCTGCAAGTTTCAGAACCTCAACTAGTCAGGAATTTTGTGAAAAATTAGTTACAAAAAATATGCCTCAGACAAATAAACTGACAAAGATAGTTAAATAAAAGCAATTAAAAATTATAATGGTTTTACTCCCTTTATTTTAACTCGTAGTATCTGCTTGTCTGTCTGTCGAAAAAACTTTGGACGGATTTTAACCCTTTTCCCGTGATCAAATCGACTGAGACTTTGCAGGCTGAAAGAGAGTATAATAAAAACTTGATTTTTAAGGGTTTTTTTATATAAATTTAAGAGTTTTTTAGTTCTCTGTGGTTATTTTCTTTTTGTTACTCCTTATTTTAACTTTTTGCCTTTACAATGTAAATCAGATCTTATAGAATTAAAATCTAAATATTAGATTGCCACTCACGTTCAGTATTTAACGGCAGAATATTTTTGTTAACTTTGACAATTTCTATAAAATAAATGAATACAGATACTCCTTCTAATAACACAATAAAATTGAAATTTGATATACAAAAGAAAAAATTAAGCTATTTCTGTTTAATTTTTTAAGTGTACCATTACAAGTAATAATGTAAACGGTTAAATTGTAGGTTCTATTCGTCTTTAAGTCATAATTTTAAATTTATTTAGTTTGCTTTCTTCATGATAAGAACTTATTTCATGAGTACTTCTTTTCTTATTGGGGTATTTTACTTCGATTGCGATAAGAGTTGATGGGAATTTTAAATAATACAAGCTGGGTCTATTTGTGTTATGTAAAAAGTAAACATGTCAGAAATCATATTCTCTATAAATCTTATCAGAAAAACTTGGTTTTCTAATTCACTTTTGGCTGATAAGTTTTGATAAACAGCGATCATAACTAAGTTGTAATTGAATTGAAATTTGTAAATTGTCGCGGCAAAGAGTGTCGTTAACGAGACACTTTTTCAATCCAATCTTATTTGAGTTCATATAGAAATTTAAGGTTCCCCTGCTAATCCCATTAAGCAATTTAAAAGCTCTGCTTTTCGATTTAAAAGAACAAAAGCAAATTGATAATTGGATAAGGGAGTCACATCTGACCTATTCTGAATTTATATTCTGTTTGACAGACTTCCCACTAGTTTTTTTTTAACGTCAAATACTAAATTTTCGATTAAAAATTTTGTATACAAAACTAATTTGAATTTACCAGCTTTTTTGGCAAGAGTCTCAAATCTAACACTAAAATAAAAGAAATGGAAAATTTATGACATGGATTTCGATGACTGATTTTTACAATTTGAAAACTAATCTACCTCATTAGCAGCGCCGCTGTAATCCTCTTTTAACATCTGGTGATGAAGTAACGTTCCTTAGAAACAAAAATCATAATATAGTCATAGGTGGGAAAACTTACTTTATAATATTGCAGAATAAGCGTTGGGTATTTTGCCTAAAGTAATAAAAAATAATAAATTTAAATTCGATTAAATAAACGGTAATAAAAAATGTTGATGATGTGTCTTGTATGTCCAAGAAACAGATGCTGGATGGGTTACAAAATGCTGGCGTAAAAATCCCAGCAAATGCTTCCCCATCTCGTATTCGTCAGCACCGCTTCTAAAGGTGGTGGGGAAGCCTCCGTAGTATTAAATGAGGTCACCGTTGCTGCTGCCGCTACCGCTGTTTTTAATTTAGAGAACCCAGCTGAAATTATTAAAGCCGCTCTTAAACCCCCTTAAGCCACTGGTGCCACCCCTAAGCTTTATGCAGAAGCTGAGTAAGAGGTCGCCGCCAAATTAAAACCCGAAGCCAAATCCGATGCTAATGTGAAGTCCAATGCTGCTGTTGTAAAGAATCTGTGCAATGCAAGCGAAGTCGTCATTGCTACCCAAAGTGTAGATAATGAGGCTGCCAAGTTGGACTATCAACTGCAAATTTTGCGAAATAAAACATGAGCTATTGAAGCTACAACACGCCATTACTGAATTGGAAAACGGTAAGTCATCGCAGCCTGAATTGTCACGAGTAACGTTGCCATTTGCAACTTCAAGCCGGTTGACCTTTCGAGACATTGAACACGCCATTGCCAAATTTTGATGTCGAAAACCGAGCGTACAGCGTTTACAATTTTTTTCAAAATTTCGAACGTATGATCCCTATGGTTGCTACAGAGGAAATACACCTCATTGTGCAACTATTTAGAAGGCACGGCAAAACTGCTTTTAAACAAAACAGATGTTTTAAGCTATACTCAGCTGAAGGCAGCACTTATTAAAGAGTTTGGGCGCGCTATAAACCGCGGCGAAATTTATAAAATTTTGGCTAGCTAGAGGTGGAACAAAAAGTACAACATCCGTCGTTATGTTTTAGAGATAGAAAATATTGCTTTTCGCTGTAGCGGTATCGACGGGTCGGAATTGATTGGCTTCATAGTTGACGGCATGCAAGGCAATACTCCAGAGGTCTATTTGCTTATGAATGCTCGCACAATGGACCAATTTAAAGAGTCCTTCTATCTCTATGAAATCGTTCTGCTTTTAATCGTGATGTGGCACCACCCAAGCCAAGAGCAAAATCAATTGAGACCAGTGCCACTTCCTCCGACAGAACTGAGATACGATGCTACAACTGTACGCAGATTATGCGAGAATTACAAAAGTTCTAAGGCAGCTAACACTGGATGAAGAATACAAACCAACGCATAAACTTTATAAGACTTTTAATGCATTGAAAGAAATTTTGTCATCCAGTCCTGTTCTCGCTATCTATGATAGCCATAGACAAACTAAATTACATTGTAATGCAAGATCATCCGGGTTTGGTGCAATACTTTTCCAACGTCAACTAGATTTAAGGTTACATCCTGTAATGTTCTTTTCTAGGGCAACGACTGCTGCTGAAATGAAATATCATAGCTTTGAGCTAGAAACATTGGCCATAATATATGCCTTGCTGCGCTTTAGAGTTTATCTGCAGGGAATTCCATTTAAAATCGTAACTGATTGTAACTCGTTGACACTAACTTTATGCAAGAAACAATTGTACGCTCGTATTGCACGTTGGGCCCTTGAGTTAAAAGACTACAATTATACCACACAGTACCGAGGTGGTGTCAATATGGGACATGTTGATGCCCTTAGTCGCTGCCCAACCGCAGGAACTGGTAATGTCATTGCGGTAGAATATACGTCGGAACATGACAAGTGCGAGTTAATTGATGCCGTAGATTCTGGAGAAATAGATTTTTATGTTCAAGTTGCTCAAAATCGTGATGGAACAATTGTTGAATTGAAAAATAGATTGAAAAAGGGGATGGTAGAGGATTTAAAATTAAGAGATGGGTTTGGTTTTAAAAGGGGCAAAGATGAATTTCTTCAGTTATTCGTACCGCCTGAAATGGAACTAAATATTATTAGGCTGATTCATGAGAAGATATGTCATTTGGGCGTGAAAAAAACTTGTGACCAATTAAAAAAAACTACTGGTTCCCGAAGATGCGACAGAAAGTCGATAACTTTGTGAAAAATTGCATTCGGTTTTAATCTCTCCGTGACTGTGCGTGACTGTACGTGACTGTGCGTAACTATGTCAAAATTAATCTTTTTCACAGCAAGTCTATCGACCAAGTTTCAGATCGATCGGATAAGGGGAATGGGTTTTAAATCACTCCGTGACTGTGTGACTAGGCGTGACTGTGCGTGACTTGTCAAAGTTAATCTTTTTTCAGCAAGTGTATGGACCAAGTTTCAGATTGATCGGATGAGGGAAAATGGCATTTGGATCACTCCGTGACTGTGCGTGACCATGCGTGACTGTGCGTGACTCAGTCAAAGGTAATCTTTTTTTCACAGCAAGTGTGTGTACCAAGTTCCTGATCGATCGGATGAGGGGAAATGAAAATTAGATCACTCCGTGACTGTGCGTGACCACGCGTGAATGTGCGTGTCTACCCTAAAATTAATCCGTAGTCACAACAAGACTATGGGCCAAGTTTCAGATTAATTGGATAGAGGGGAATGGGGTTGCCCCACGACAGACAGAGAGATTGAGTTAAAAGTTTTAAAAAATAGTTGTGCCAGGCGCATACATATGGTTCATGAAAAATATGGTAAAACGACTATTTTTTTTATTTGTTGTATGCAAAAATTTTATAGCACTATTTAATTATATAATTAACACAAATAATAAAGACAAGTAAGATGCCCTATACCATCCGTTTCGAGATTTGATTTTAGGACCAACTGATTGTTTTTGCAAACACATATACAAACCGAATTTGAGAAAATCTGTGCAATACATTTGTTTTTGATAGAATTAAGTAAAGATCTGGAAGCAGCTTTATATGGGATCTATGGCTAAGATTTATCCTATATTTTTGGACTACTTATTAATGAACGTAATAAGCACACACATACCCAATTTGTACGAGATCTATGTAATAATTTGGATCTTATGGCAAATTAAGTTGATCTCATAGCGGCGATTTGTATCGGGACTAGGTCTGAATAATCACTGATTTTCACCAATTTTAATAGCTTGTGTCCTATGACCGATAAAAGTTTTATATTAAATTTTGTTAGTTAGTTTAGTTTGATTACAAGGTTTATATGGATACACAGACGGACATACAGATAGGCGGACGGATTCATTAAGCGATTTAGAGTCGATCGGTATAGTTATATAGTTATATGTATATAGTTATAGGAAGTTAAGAACATCAACACATAATCATTATGCCCTAACCACTTAGTGGTATAGTTGATTTTTTTTTTTTTTTTTGTAACGCCCTAATAAACAATTGATACCTCTAGTTTACTTACATGGACACATACCGATGGACGCACGGGCATCGCTAAAGAAATAAAAGTAAGGTCTAGGTCAAGTGTTATTGGTAATTTCAAACATAAGCCCAAACTCATTATACCAATTTTGAAAAAATGCTGTAGTGGACGCAAATTATTTTTATTTATGTTTTTAAAGAATTTATTTTATAATGACCTTCATTAATTATAGTAAAATTTTGGAGAAGATTTAGCAAAAGAAACTAAAAATATTGAAGCACTTTTAAATCAATATTTAGTAACCATAAAAAATATGTAATCCAAGATCAGAAGTTCTACAATACCTTCCAAAATAATTATTTTAAACTTACTTCTGACGATTAACAACTACAACTTTAACCTATAAAACGAATACAAGGTTATTTATGCTGCGCAAATTCTTCAGCAACCGGCTGTTCCATTACATTCACGGATCATTTATTGAATCCAGGTTAAATCATCAGAACACGTATTAATTGTCCACAAAAATTTTTCTTTAATATTGCAATTTAAATCGGCATCACCAACCAATCTTTTTCTTAGCTTTCTTGAATTATAAGACCCATAATTCCAAAGAAAGTTTCGATTTGAATACACACTATTTTTAAAGTTTTTACAAGGCACCCAACTTACTGACAACATAATGAGATGGACGAGTGGACGTCATTTTTATTTTCATTTCAATACTATTTTATCTTAAAGTCCATAAAAACATTTATATTTCTTAAATTAATTTTAAATGTGTATAATTTATAAAAAAAAAATCTATTAAAAATCTGATACAATTTATACAACATACGAGTACAAATAATGTAAAACTTTTAAATAAAAGTTGATCAATAAATAATACCACCACACCTTGCAACATATACGATCTAAATTCAACATAGTAGCAACAGCTAGATAGACCAGCACAATGCAGATTTACGCACATAAACTACACAACAGCAAAAACAAAAAAAAATCATATATTTAAAATGTTTAAAATCTTTAAACCAACAACGGCAGTGAACCACTCATAATCCGCGTGTAATTCCAGCAGTGTAACTAGGACACACTTTAAGCCGGCATACAGATGGCGTCACCCTACATTTTTATACTCATGTTTGATCAAAAGACAAACGAAAAAGCGAACGAACGATCGTATACTCCATGTAACGATCGTTGCACTTGTGCCAGTGCAACAGCGATAGCAGCAACAACAACAACATGTATACACGTCACCAGCCATCAAATTAAATATAACGTTTTATATTGAAAATAATAGTGGCAGTTTAATTACCACTCTAAGCGCCGCAAGAGATTGCCAACTAAACATATTATTTTTTGCTTTCTTTTTTAAGCTAAAAATTGCTCATTGAGAATGTCCCCAAATACCGACGGCAATAATGTTAATATTTAGGCTGATTATAAAAAATTTGATAATGGCATTCCTAGGAGGCTTATTCCCCTAAATTATTATACAAGCTTTCGTATAAGCTATGGTAGCATAAGTTAGATTCCCGGCATGAACAAAATAATATATAATTCATAGAAAGAAAATTGTATGTCTTAACATCCTCCCTTTGGCTTGCAAAGACGAACTTCCAAAAGTTTTTAGTCCTGATAGGTGTTCTCAGCTCGCCTTTCACATTTGTCACTGAACTATGGATCCCCCACATGTTGAAATAGTACCTAATTTCTAATTATACATGAAATAAAACTATATATGTGACCTTCTCCGTGAAAAGAGACCATATGGCATATGGTCTTTTACATAAATGTCATTTTTTATCAGTTATCCAAATTTGGAAGATACTGAAATTTTCATTAGACAACATAGCATTCAAAATTGTACATGAACTTCTTTCTAAATTACATACAAAATATTTATTTCATTCAAATGCATTTTATTAATATTTTGCACTAGCTTTTTGTACACGGAGTTGTATGGGTTACTCTTAAAGATTACGTGTATTACAGTCTATCCGTAAAAAATCCGAAAAGCAAATTATATATTTCGAATTAGGGACGAAAAATAAAAAAGTCTCCTTCTCATCTAATCCCGTTGATATCGTTGCTCCAACAAATATGTTTTTTAAGAAACTCGACTGGGTATGTGGTGCAATGAAATTCATCCAAAATTAAACATTAACTGTCGGTTGACTCATCAGAAAATGTGGATTTTTCAGAGCGAACAAAGCTCTTTCACGAGGACTGATTTCATTTCCTTATTTGTTTTGAACATACTTTGACCTTTAGTTCCTGTTCTGATCAGATTAAATTACAATATCACAATTTTGTTTGTTTATATCTTAACCATTTTCAATTAAAAGAAGTTCAGTAGCATAAGTTCTATGTGTCCTCTTGGCAAGGACAATGTTTCCGAAAGTCCCCATCCAAAAGAAAGACAATTCCACCCAAAAATGGACTGCAGCTTCTGATATTTTTTTTTTAATTTTTTATACCCTATACCACTATGTGGTTTGGGTATAATGACTTTGTGCTGCTGTTTGTAACAACCAAATATATTTGACCTAGACCCATCTTTAATTATACCGATCGAATCAGAATCACTTTTTGAGTTGATTTAACAATGTCCGTCCGTCCGTCCGTCCGTCCGTCCGTCCGTCTGTGTGTCCATGTAAACCTTGTAATCAAACTGCAAGTCGCAAATCTGAATATATTTTGATGAAATTTGGTATATAAGCTTTTATCGGCCATGGGATGAACGCTATTGAAATTGGTGAGAATCGGTCCATGTTCAGACCTAGCCCCCATACAAATTACCCCTATGAAATCGACATAAATTGCAATAAGATCCAAATTGTCATATAGATATTACTCAAATTGGGTTTGTATGCGTTCATTACATCCATTAATGAGTAGTCCAAAAATGATACCTTTGGCCCCATATAGAGCTGCTTCCCGATCTTCACTTAAATCTATTAAAAAACAAAAATATTGCACTGATTCTTCTCAAATTTTGTTTGTATATATTTTTGGAAAATACAAGAGACTTTACCAAACATGATCAGGATCGGTCCATTTGTGGACCTAGTCTCCATATAGATATAGCATCCGATATGAACTTTTTCATATCTAAAAGCAAAAAAATTAATAAAAATACCACTCAAATTTGGTTTTTGCTTATTTTCTATGTCCGGTTAGTTGGGCCTAAGAGATAGGGTTTCTAAACGCATGGTATAGGGTATCGTATAGTCGGTCTAGACCGACTATAATTTTCTTACTTGTTTTTAAATAAAATATTTTTTTTTTTTCTTCAAGCCTAGTTCAGCGAAGCCGAGTGGCTTGTCTGCAGATTCTAATTTGGCTAGTTTTTTTTTTGCAGCGACAGACCAAAGCCTCTGGTGGGAATCGAACCCACGACCCCCGCATGATAGGCGAGCACGCTACCTACTCACCTACCTACTGCAATTTAATACCTCACTCGCACACGTGTATGAAAAAATAATATAATTTCTCGGCTCGTTTTTTGCTGATGTTTTAAATAGAATCTGCTGTTTACGTTAAATTAAGTGGTAGTTTTAGAACAGAATGTGCCGAAGCTAAAAAAGATTTAAGGGAAATGTTTTGAATACACCTCATGGAACATCCAAAAAATAAAGCGATTTCTACGGAAGCCATACTGTCGACCATTAAGAAGTGGGTTGGCAAGATGGAAATTGATCATGGTCTCTTGCGCAGAACAGATTGCAATTAGACGGTAATTTTCAGAATAATTAGCCTCAACCTTTTTACGGATCTGTTGCGCATGGTACGAAGAGCTGAAAAGAACACTGTTTCAGCACCAGGAATAAGATTGGAGATAGCAGAGCTAGCATTATTCTTTACTCTTTTAACAAATGACTAAAAGGTGCTGCTGACCCGAGGAGCAGAAAGAACTTTAGCATGAAGACGCTGATCGCATCTTAGTACTTTGTCACATTCAGTTATCGCCTGTTTGCGTAGGAACCAACATTCTGAAGATGCTCCAATGTGCCAATAGAGTTAGTTACCCTACTATCATAGATAAGCACCAACGCCTTTGTAAACGGTCCAGAAGGTTCAAAATAGACTGTGAAGCCCCTGCCCATATGTGGCAGTTGGATTCCATTTTTTGTGGATATAGGTGGTATTAATAGTAAGGAAATTAGATGGGGTGAAGTATTTCTTACACCAATTTAGGAAACCTAGGCAAAACTTCTTTCGACAATTGAAAATTGCGTTTTTTTCCAACGGACAGTGACGTTTCATGCTCAGAACATCAAGAGCATCTGATTCCTCAATATCACAACACCCATGGATATAGATAATAATGATGACTCCATAGCCAGTCTCTGGCTCAATAAACAATATTGGGTCTTAAGAGCATTAAATTTAACCCTGTTCACTCGAACCAACTCAGAGACAGGTTTTGATTGAGGGTGTTTTTCATATTTTGTCTCATGCCTCCAATCTCCCTAAGGCTTGGCCTTTGATCGAATGAATATGAATGAAAAATATTGCTGTCGTGCGAGTTACGAATATACTTTCTACTGTACCTTATATTGTATCATTTCACTATTTCCTATTTATCTCAAGTTACATTCTTTTAATATTCTCCTGTTAATTTGCATTTCTCTAAATACAATAACAAAACTAGTTTTAAGCATTTATGTCAGTAACCAAATTATTATCATTTATGTTATTTTAGTTTTAGTAAAAGTTTGACCTTTGAATAATAAAGAGCTTATAATTTACCTTCAAAATAAGTGTTAGTGTTTCAATTAAGAAATAACATTAAGAATTTACTTAAGTTGCGCAAAAGAGTAGATAGGATAGAAAGTTTGACATAGAATCAGAATAAAAATTATTATCTAGGAAACAAAGTTTCCAGTTGAAATAGTTGAAGAAATCTTTGAGATCAGCCCAACTAGCCGTTTTGTATATAAAAATAGGCGCTTCATAGCTGGTGCTGAAACATGAAAAGGATACGGAAATAATGCAGTGATCCGAATTGCAGAGAGGTGCTAATATTTTCACGGAATGTGCCGTTGGATCATTCACTAGTTGCGCTGGGTGGTTATGCATCGCGAAAAGCTCAACGTAAAAGCCTTCGGGTGTTGTTTGACTCGAATTATAAAACCAAGAAGACATGTGAATATTAAAATCGCCGGCAACTACGATTTCACTATTCGGAAAACTCTCAAGGAATCTAGATACAAATATCAGCACCAAGTTATTATACCCTGATCAAATTGCGGCATATGGTATAAAAAACAAAAAGACACATTTATAGGGATAATGGGCGCGTCGGATTTTTTTAAGCTTTTTCATGATTTAATCAAAATGTGTATAAGGAATTTCTATGCCATTAGATTTTGATGGTTTTACGATTCTTTTAAAGAAGAAAAGGTTTTTGACAATGTTCTCATAATCTTAAGGTTTCCTACAGAAATGCGGAGTGAGATCGAAAAATTTTAACACACGTTTTTCCTCTTAACTATTTTCGCATTATTTGATCATTTTTATTAAATTATCTTTGAAAAATACGGATCTATAAAAAGTTGTCTAATGAATCAAAACCATCCCGTTGAACTGTTTCCAATGTTATTAGAAACTACCAGGAGAATTTGACCATTTTTCCTATCAGTAATCATATTCTCCCGATAGCTTCTATAGTTCGGAAAGAAAGAAAGGTCCATATGATGTTTTGAGGTCCAAGAAAATCGGAAGCACATTGGTAAAAAAGCAACCCGGTTAGCTCAGTACTCAGACTACTTAGTGCAAAAAGCTAAAACCACTGCAGGTTTGAAAACATACAAAGTCAAAAAACGTTACAAACAGGAACAGAGCATATTTAATTTAAACTTAAATTCGAGTTCCTGGAATTTTCATCAATGTTGAAATATTTTTGAAATCCCCAAACACCTTCAAAAAATAAATCGCAATGTCTTCAACCAAAATAATGTCATAAATAAAAACTCAATATAGAATAGAAGATTTATGTAAATCATAAAAATAATTTTATTGTAAACTTGAAATAACACATGTTTATTAATAACAAGTAAGAAAATTATAGTCGGTCTAGACCGACTATACGATACCCTATACCATGAGTTTAGAGACCCTATCTCTCAGGCCCAACTAACTGGATATAGAAAATAACCATAAACCAAATTTGAGTGGGATTTTTATTAATTTTTTTGGCTGCAGATATGAAAAAGTTCATATCGGATGCTGTATCTATATGGGGACTAGGCCCAAAAATGGACCGATCCTGACCATGTTTGGTAAAGTCTCTTGTATTTTGCAAAAATATATACAAACAAAATTTGAGAAGAATCAGTGCAATATTTTTGTTTTTTGATAGATTTAAGTGAAGATCGGGAAGCAGCTGCATACGGGGCCTATGACTAAGAGTTGTCCAATATGGATCATTTTTGGACTACTGATTAATGGATGTAATATATACATATAAACCCAATTTGACTAAGATTTGCATGATAATTTGGATCTTATGGCAATATATGTTGATTTCATAGGGGTCATTTGTATGGGGGCTAGGTCTGAACATGGACCGATTCTCAATAGCATTCATCCCATGGCCGATAAAAGATCAAATACCAAATTTCGTCAAAATATATTCATATTTGCGACCTGCAGTTTGATTACAAGCTTTACATGGACACACAGACGGACGGACGGACGGACGGACGGACGGACATCGTTAAATCGAATCAGATAGTGATTTTGATTCGATCGGTATAATTAAAGATGGGTGTAGGTCAAATATTTTTGGCTGTTACAAACAGCAGCACAAAGTCATTATAGCCAAACCACATAGTGGTATAGGGTATAAATATGGACGACACCAGCAGTGGCAACATTGGAGGAAACTCATTTCATTTAAATACATGTTCATTACAAATGCTAATTCCTCATCTCTCCAAATTCTGAATCATAAAGAAGAATTACTTTTTCAGTAACACAAAAGTATTGTGTGACTTCCACATAACCTTATCAAACGACCTCTAATTTCTATACATAATGGGGTTGTCATATTTGAATATTTCCTTCAAAAAAAAAAATAACATCTGAAATTTATATATTTAAATTTGGTCTAAAATATAAACTTTATCTAATTACTATTATACATTACCTGGCAACCCTGCCAATCTATATGGCCTGTGTTCAAAGTGAAGGAGTTGAAGTTGTGTTAACATTTAAGTTGACGAAAATTAGTTGCCCGTTTATGAAGTGTATGACTTGCATTTAAATTTTGTTTCTATGAGTTACTTCTATGAATTGCTGTTTCTTTTTACTGTGGTTGTTTGTTGTTGCTGTTGTCGTTGTTGTTGCTGTTGTCGTTGTTGTTGCCACATGTTGCTAATATGTCAAAACTTGACTTAAAGATTATAAAGTCAAACACATGCATAATTAACTTGGCAAGGAGAGAGCAGCGTGGGTCAGAGAGAGGGACTTAAAGAAATCATAAAATAACTTATTGTTAATACCCCACGAATGAAAAAAAAAAAATATCGTAATGATTGACTACTATGTACTAAATCTGTACTGTTGGTGGTGGCGGCTTAAAATGGATGTTTTTTTATTTGTATGTACAAATGTTTGAGTGACTGATTGTCAGCCAAGGCTTAGGCTAGCTGTGAGTTTGAAAAATTACAAAACATAAATTAACTAAAAAAAAAAACTAGAAAATTTTAAATATTTTCTTTCACATATTTTTAAAGGTTTATATTAAAGCTTTCTCTAAGGTGTATATACCTTAATCGTAACCTTTGTCGACTTCAGTTTGCTCTTGTGAATGTATGACACTTCACCAACACCAAAAAAAAAGAGAAAAGAAATCATCAGTGCGCCAATGTATGTTACATCCATCAACCTTTTCAAATTTTACATGACACTTTGACTTGACCAAAAAAGAGCAACAAAAACTTACAACAGCAAATGTCAAAAATGTTTTGTTCCAACATCAGTTGTATTTCATAAGCACAGGTGCTTATTCACCGATGCATTTTGGTGTTTCTCTGCTACATGTCATGTCATAATTTTGCTGCTGCATCATTCATTTGTTGTGATCTTGAAAGCAAAAACAAATAAGTACATTTTTCTTTTGTCTGAAGCGACTAGAGAGTACCTTAAAATCGTGTGAGAGGTCATTGGAAATTAAATGGTACGTAATTATGGTTGAGATATTCCCGGCCTCTGTTAATGCCCTGGAATATCGGGAAATTTATAGGTATGCCGAACTATTTTTGTTTTATATTAACAATGTTTAACATGAAATAATTATGGTTTATTATGGATTTGTTAGGTTTTAAAAAAAAAAAAATATTTAAATAAAATTCTTCACTTCAGGTTAATACGTTTAAATGTTAAATTTTAAAAATATAAGTCTCAAAATACCAAAATTTAAACATAATATTAATAAGTAAGGCGATTTTTTGTGACCAATGCAACTTTGTCAGTTTCAAACCAATTTTGACCAAACATACCTCATTTGAAAGGTATTTATTTAACTGTCCACCAGATTTACAGAGTTCTTAAATTATACAATGCTGTGTGTGTGTTTATTAAATTTGTTAATGTGTTTCCAAAAATTGTATATGAAAAGCTCTATATAAATTGAAAAATAATTTTGAACATAAACCAATAACAACAATAACGCAATCGAAGTTTATTATGATAATTGCATACCACACGCCCTGTGTTGAAATGTGAATTGCTTAAACTTAGCATAACTTTAGGTGGCATACAAGGTGGTTCTACTACCTTTGGACCCTTATTTCTGCGTGTTCAGCAAATATTTATAATGAAATAAATTTTATTAATTTGTCTGAGTTCATTAATTTATCCAATAAAAATGTTAATGTTAATACAAAATGAATAAACTAAAATTGAATTTAAATAATAGTAATTGTATCTCACATTGAAGATAATACTTATCGTAAGCTGTAGCGAGTTATTAAAACCTATTGTGAATTGCATTAATTTATCTTAAAAGTATCGTAAGCTAAAATTACCCAATGTCATAAGCTGTAGTCATATCAAAAATAATTTGAATTTGTTACTTACTCTGCAGCTTTCATCCAAACCGGTGAGCAAACGCCCCTCAAGAAAACCATCTCATGGTTTATATATATTTAGAATAAATGAAATATTAATCTCTAATACTCCTCTTCTTTCTTTTTTTACCACATTGATAAACTTGCAACAAATCGTTTATAGTTCCTCCACTTCGCGAGATATTATAAATTGATGAGGCACATTTCTCAAAGGTTTAATCTTTATGTTCCCAAGAACTTACCGCCCTGTTCTGCATCTCAACCTCTCAAAACCTAATATTAAAGTTAAACCCCGGAAGAGACTGTACAAATTAAATAGATTAAAAACACATTGAAATAAATAAATTGAATGAAAAAATAAAATTTCCTATCAATATTTTAAAATCATTAATGTATTTGGGCAATTCCATAAAAATGTCAACTTTGATGAAAAAAATTTTTTTTTTCATTTATATGAAGTAAGTTTAAAAATATATTAAAATATGTTCCAAGTTACATAATGTAATTTCTTATTCCACATAATAAAATAATTATAAATAATTATTTGTTTACTCAATTTTCTTTTAATACATGTTTAAGAAACTTTAGTCATTCCGTCACGTCAAATGACAGTTAATAACTTCAAAACTATTACAGGTAAGTTGCTCTAAATTATAATTTTATATTACTTGTATATCAAATGTACAATATGCATTAGTTTAAAAACTGATTAGCTTCTTAAATCACAAAAGTTCCATGGTTTTAATACCAGGATATAACCATGGTAGAAAAAATGTCATTCCGTCACACAATGCGAAATTACTCAAAAATGAAAGAATAAAATTGTGAAAACATTGTTTCTTAGCTTTTTTTAAATCTCTTAATCATTAACAATCATTTTCAAACCGAAGCATGAATTTTCAATTGCAAATAGCTTTGTGGAATAGCCTTAACTACAACTCTACAACTCAAAATGTCATTCCGTCACATATGGAATTGCCCATTTATAATATTATTGGATGTCGATTCTTTACGATGTTGCTCATAAAAGTGAACACTAATTCACTTTCGATCGAATAGATACAATCGAAAATACAGTTGTTTCCACCAATTATGCTTTCAATAACTTTATTGCCACTGTTTGATTTTTCGAACTACACCTGCTAATCCTGAAATATCTGTGGTTTTCTGGAATAACCGCGTATGTCCATTTTTGTCAGTTTTGAGTTAACGATGCCAAATATAATAATTTTTAACGCTCTTTACATGTGTTAAAATTTTTTTAAAAAAATATTGACCATTTCTGAGGTTTTTCATTAAATAACGACGTAACTTATATGTTTATTAAATTCACTTGCAGCACTATCGACGTATGTCAACCTACGTTTGATCGCTGACATATTATTTTCTCAGAAAACGACACATAGCGACATACGTTGTTATTAATGAAAAAAAATGCAAAATAATTTTGGATTATTTTTCAGTTTATAACCACTTATAAAAACGTGTGTGTTTATTTCTGTTATTTTTCATCACTATTATTCTTGATACGTTGTTATATTCTCATCCTAAGTCCCGTTAACTTTTTGTTGACGAACAAAAAAATCCATTTTTCACCAATGCTTGTATTGGTAGTTTTCTTTTTCAAAGAAAACGACGTTTGTCGACATAAGTTGTTTTATCTGCACACACTTTAAGTGTTATTTGCCTATTGTTTTTCGTTCTTCTCTAGGATCTATTCCTCTGAAGATTTTTGACTCAAAATTTTATATAAAGTATTTATTGCCCATGTCTAGAGGACTATTAAATAAAAAGCTCTAAAAACTTTATATCGAGCCCATAATTTCAAATATAACATTTTTGGCTCCCCTGAACATTTTGATTTTATGACATACGCGGTTATTCTAGAAAACCACAGATATAGTCTATTGCATAATCTGTAAGGTATATGTATTGTTAGGCATTTTAAAAAATTAACTTTTGGACCATTTTTAAAAAAATTACCAAAAATTAAATCGAATATTAAGAAATATGGTAATAAAATGTTTTTAAAAATGGAAGATTCAAGTTCTGTGGTTTTCTAGAATAACCGCGTATGTCATAAAATGAAAATGTTCAGGGGAGCCAAAAACGTTATATTTGAAATTATGGGCTCGATATAAAGTTGTCAGCGATCAAACGTATGTTGACATACGTCGTTAGTGCTGCAAATTATTTTAATAAACATTTAAGTTTATTAACTCAGAAATGGTCAATATTTTTTTTTTTAAAAATTAAAGACATGTTAACTCGTTAACTCAAAACTCACAAATATGGACTTACGCGGTTATTCCAGAAAACCACAGAAATATGCAATAAACATCAGATGTCAGTATTTTTTTATTTTTTGCATGTTCTTTTAATTTTACCAATTTTTCGTCTAAATACAGCTCTGAAATTTTCGGAACCAATACGTAAAATTATTCAGTTATCAAAAGTTTCTTTAGGTAAATTAATTGTGTCGTGGCATGTGGCTCCGACCAATTGGAACCATATATCAGGGGGATTAATGCCAGCTAATTGAGGTTTAAAAAAACTTGTAATCATTTCTCTATATCGTTAACCGTGGACAGTAACATTCTGCTCATTATTGTTTTTGAAGACATATGGACCAATGACTCCGCCGGAACATAAAGCGCACCGAACCTAAATTTTCTGTGGATGTAATGGCGTTTGCATTTATCTTCAATCCAAATGCCATAGTTTTGCCTATGGTTGTCTGAATTATGAAAGCTCCTTATCCACCCTTGCCGACCGAGAGAACACGACTCCTTGACGGGGAGGCTGCGTAAATAATGTCGTCGTAACTTTGCTACAGAACTAAATCATCAGTTGATAATAAGCAAGACGACATACATATATGAATACAAACTACAAAAAAGAATTAACTAAGGTATTCAATTAAATCACACTTTATTCACTTTATTACAATTGAAATCAATGAAAGGAAAGGATGACAGTCCAAATAAAGCGACAAAAAATGTCTTGCTAAAGTTTAAATTGTATAAAAGAAAGTCCGGGTCAACATCACTATTAGCAAGGTTGAAAGGTAAGACACAGCACGAGTTGGGAGTCTAATAAACCTTAGCCTATTATATGATGGCTAAGGAAAAAGGCGTCTGCTGCAGTAAACTCTCAAATATCGAAAAATAATTGCAATACCTCTGATAATATCGTCGATAGTGATTCAAATAATATACCTTCTACTTCAACTCTGCTGAATTCACCTATTGCCCAATCCAAATTAACTGTAAAGCCACATATTACTATTTCATCCGATCCCACCTCTTTTTCAAATAACTCGTCAGACTCTCAACAACTAAATTCTACTACTTCTAGATCAATTACTTCAATTAGATCAATTACTACAATTACAGTAATTGTTGATGTTCCTGATTTTATGCCTGTGAATAATCCTGTTACGCTTAAGGTTATTTCACCTAAAAAATAATTTTTGCCGCTCAATTTGCACTTGAAAACTCGACTGATGCTGTAGCTCATTATATAAAACTGAAGCTCTGATATGATATTAATGTAACGGTTTTCAAACTTAAATATTCTGAACATAGGAGTAAATCATCTTTTAAATTATTGGTTCCTGACACTAAAGTTATTACTGATTTTTGGCCACCAAAAGCTATAATTCATGAATATATGTATAGAAACAATTCCCATTCGGACATTGTCTACTTACCGGTTCAAAACAATGTTTCAGATATGACAAGTAAGAAAATTATAGTCGGTCTAGACCGACTATAGGATACCCTATACCATGCGTTTAGAGACCCTATCTCTCAGGCCCAACTAACTGGATATAGAAAATAAGCATAAACCAAATTTGAGTTGAGGATTTTTATTAATTTTTTCGGCTGCAGATATGAAAATGTTCATATCGAATGCTATATCTATATTGGGAATAAGCCCATGGCCGATAAAAGATCAAATACCAAATTTCATCAAAATATATTCATATTTGCGACCTGCAGTTTGATTACAAGCTTTACATGGACACACAGACGGACGGACGGACATCGTTAAATCGAATCAGATAGTGATTCTGATTCGATCGGTATAATTAAAGATGGGTGTAGGTCAAATATTATTGGTTGTTACAAACAGCAGCACAAAGTCATTATATCCAAACCACATAGTGGTATAGGGTATAAAAATGGTGTATTAAAATGTTCGTGGACTTATTGCCATATTATTACCTTTACATAAACCATGCTAAATGATAAAAAAAAATATTCATAATGCTGAAATATTATGTCCTACATACCATTTATTTAGATATGATCGGCCTTTCAAACTTGGTGGGGGAGTTATTATTGTCGTATTAAATTTCTTTCCTTGTGAACGAATTGAATTTTTACATATTGATAATATCGCACTTGTTTATTACCTGCTCCTACATTCCTCCGAATTCTTCTTCTGATTTTAACCTTCCATATATAATTCTGACTGTATCAAATGAAGTTATTCAATCACTGCTTGGCTGTGGTCTCTTCCAAGGTGACCATATAAACAATGTTTGTGGGAAACTTTTGGACCTTGCTTTTGCTAATCAGACGATGGATTGTACGTACGAAAATTACCAGCTATTACGTATACTGAAGATTGTCACCATCTTACAACAAACCTTAAAAATTTATCCACCTTTTAATAAATCGGCACCTTCTTTAAGAAGAAACAAATTTAATCTCCAAAAAGCCTACTGCTTTCCTCGTACAAATTATACAGAACTTAATTATTTATTATCTAATGTCAATTGGAACACAATAATTTTCAGCAATAATTCTCTGATCCATATATAACGAAACAATTATTTACTTCTTTAGTTCACCTTATTCTTGAATATGGTTCAATTATATGGGCTCCTTGCTATAAACAGTATTGAATCAGTAAAAAAACAAGTTTTGATATTATGTTTACGAGTCCTTGGATGGAATTCTTATGTGCTACCGTCACCCATATGTTAATAATATTTAATTCTGAATTCTTACTTGGCAAAATTAACTTTTGCGTTCCAACTAGACCAATTCGTAACTTCCAGCTGTTAAATCTAAAATACTGAAGATCTGTTAATGCCAACAATGACTCCTTTCGGCGTATATTTGAAAATTTTAACAAATGTTATCATATTATAAATATCTCTGAGAGCAAGGATTTTGTAAAAAGAAAATTTATTTCACATTTCATTACATAATTTAATAACGGTATATTACACACTTACTTTGTAACGATGTAGTATAATCTATAGACTTAAGTAAATAAATAAATAAAGAAATAATAAGTTATCACAACTGCAACATAAAACCGCGTAGACAGAATAGCAAGAACTTTTTGCGAACAGACTGCATTTATGTGAACCTGATAATATGCATTCTGTCTTATTGATGCATATTCCAAAATAGAAGAGTCGTATTAAGTAGTTTATTAACGTATGGATCAGAAACTGCTTAGCCCATCTTTTAACGAAACCAAGATTAGATCATAGCTTACTAACAATCATACTAATACGACCAATGCAGTCAAGTTTCCTATCCATAAGAACACCAAAATTCAGAAATTTTCGAACGGTATCCAATTCTATTCCATTAATTAGTTTTCAGAAATTATCTCTCTTCTTTAAAATACCATATGGTTATGTTTCTTAAGATTCAGATCTATCTAGCTCGCCTTACATCATTCAAATATTATATCAAGTTTACATTGAGTAGTAATACATTCATTTATATAAGGATATAACAATATCACCTAAAATGTCGTTTAGCAAACATATGAAAAAAGGAATAAATCTGCTAAAAAACAATATAAACGCCACTTGGAAAGAATTTTTATCAAAAAAAGAAATCGGATTAAAGGCAAAATGGAATCTATTTCAATCAGTGTGTCGTGCAATCCAGTCATATGGTGCCCAAGTATGGGGATATTCGTTGTTTGAAGAGGTAGACAAACTTCAACGCTTTTTTTAAAAAAGATACTTAAGCTACCTGCATTTATCCCAACGTACGCATTGATGTTAGAAACTGGTATTGAAAATAACTATATATACACTCTTGATTTACATCTGAGATATATAATAAAGACCTTATTTGATTATAACGATAACCGCTTACCAAGTAAACTAACCAAACTCACAATAGAAACAAAATCGTATTGGTATAAACACATAGAAAAACTAACTTGTGATGTAACTACAATACAAATTTCCGAATGCGTTTCAAAAGAGAACTGGGAACGTCTAAGAATTGATATACTAACTGGGCTAAAAAAAAAGAAAGAGAAAACCACTTACTACAGGCAACCAGAACAAATCGTTTTTATTCAAAACTTAACTACAAGGAGCAAAGAACATATTTCGAAATCTATAATAATACGACGGCAGTAAGCTACATCTTTAAAGCCAGGTGTGACCTGATTGAGCTCAATGGAACTAGATTTCGGGAAATCCGCTATAAATATTTTAAAACAACCACAATAACTGAAAATGATTTAATAAATATCTTAAATAATGCAAAGCAAAACTTTAAAGATATATATCTTTTTGTTATAAATTAAACATAAAACACAATAATAATTTAAATTACAATCTCTATCCGACTAACGACATTGGTCAAAGTCGTATGTTCTATTTACTTTATAATTTTTTTAACTTTGTAACAAAAGAAATGAATTAAAAAATAAAGAACAATTAACTAAAAAAACTATAAGTATATAACAAATCGAAACTACAGTCAGAAGTTCAGTTAAGAGTAGTCAATAATAACGGGCCCAAATGACTGCCTTGCGGAATGCCAGAAGTATCACTTAAAATGTTAAATTCAATATTGCAAAATATAATTCTTAGAGTTCTAAATGTGAGATACGATTCAAACTGCAAAGTAATAGATACAGGTATGCCAATGAGTCTTAGTTTGAAAGGTAAAATATCATGATCCATCCTATTAAAAGCTTTACTTAAATCAGCGTATACCACATCCACGTGAGTCGAAAATTCTAGAAATTTAGTAATTATTGACCTTTATTTCAAAAAACGATGTAGAGGTGAAGTCATGGTCGACCCTAGTTGGTATGAGAGATAATCAGTAAAAAGTTTCTCCACTAACTTAGGAATAACATTTAGCTTTGCTATTCCCCCTATAGTTAAGGACATTCAACCTTCCACCTGACTTATACAAAGCTATAATAAATGGTTGTTTCCGTGAAACTAAACAATTTGCAAACGTCTGTTGAACATACACGTTTTAGGTACACTTAGAATTTGAGCACAATTCTAGCAGAAACACCATCGGGACCAGGATTACATGAAAACGTAAACTGAATTAGGGACTTAAAACAGTGCTTTAGACGTAAGATTTATTGTAATTTTAATTATAATAAATATCTAAATAAAAAAATAAATAAAATATATAAATAATTTGATATCGATGCAACTTTATCTATAATATTAATAGGCTAAGCGATTTTTTGTTACCGATGTATTGTTCTACCGTTCCCGATTTTGACCAAACGTATATTATTTGAAAGTATTTCTTTTAAGCTGTTCACCAGATTTATAGAATTTGAAAATTTTTCCTTTATTTTGAGTAAATTGCATTTAAAATTGCTACTAACACATACATATAATTATACATATGCTATGTGTGTGTTTGTTAAATTTGTTAATGTGTTTGTTAATGAGTTTGTTATCTTCATTCACAATAATAATAAACCAAAAAAGTGTTGGTTTGTGAAGTCACTAAGTTGAAAAATAAAATTGCCTAGAAATTGCACTCGAAATTCGAGCGCTGGAATCTGCTAGCTATATATAAATAGTTACCAACGGCTGAAGTATTTGCAAGAGAATTGCTATACGTGGAATGAATGAATTATCATTGCAATTTATAGTATGCGGGAACGATGAAGATTTCCGTTTAACAAGTACGAAATCAACGAAGGATTTTGGGTTATTTGCAAAGTTCGATTTAAAATTATCCAAAACCTGGTACAACAGTAGTATGGATATGTTCATAAAAGTATTCGTACACTTACAATTATGCAAATCTTGGGACGATGTCATGCATTAATTATTTAGCAAATTGTACTGAGCGCGGGCGATAGAATATTTGGCTGTTGTGGTTAGTTATCCCGCCAGTCTTAAATGGTTTCGGAATGCCAACCATTGCCTTGAATAAAATGCTAATATGTATTATCAGCATCTCAAGCACAGCAAATAATTAGTTGATAGTTAATGTTTTTATACCCTATACCACTATTTGGCTTGGGTATAATGACTTTGTGCTGCTGTTTGCAACAACCAAAAATATTTGACCTATACCCATCTTTAATAGCCCCCGAAACAAATGACCCCTATGATATCAACATATATTGCCATAAGATCCATATTATCATACAAATCTTAGTCAAATTGGGTTTGTATGTATATATTACATCCATTAATCAGTAGTCCAAAAATGATCCCTATAGGACAACTCTTAGTCATAGGCCCCATATAGAGCTGCTTCCCGATCTTCACTTAAATCTATCAAAAAACAAAAATAATGCACTGATTCTTCCCAAATTTTGTTTGTATATATTTTTGCAAAATGCAAGAGACTTTACCAAACATGGTCAGGATCGGTCCATTTTTGGGCCTAGTCCCCATATAGAAAAAACATCCGATATGAACTTTTTCATATCTGCAGCCGAAAAAATTAATAAAAATCCCACTCACATTTGGTTGATGCTTATTTTCTATATCCAGTTATTTGGGCCTGAGAGATAGGGTCTCTAAACGCATGGTATAGGGTATCGTACAGGCGGTCTAGACCGACTATAATTTTCTTACTTGTTTTTTGTTTGATGACTTGATGATTAATTTAATTTTTGAAATATCAAAATACATACGACTTATACTCAGGTTGCACCAGAATATTTAGGAGTTGAAAGACATTTCATCATACAGTTTTGATTACTACAATCTTTTTTTCAATTCCAATTGAAGTTTTTTGAATGCCTTTAAGAAAAATGTTCACTTGTGAATGTTGCAACCTACCAAACTGTTCTTTGATGGTGTAGGGCATAAAAGCGAAGAAGTTTATACATATTTTAATTCTTTGTGCCTCTCATCTACCATCATCATTTTAATGATGGTTTTTTGTATTCGTTTTTAGACATAAATCACAAAAATTAAATTTTTTGTAAAAATATTCACGGTTTAGTTGTTGCTTATTCAATACAAAACAAACAAAAAAACATTATGTTCTTAAATATGAGCTTATGATGAACTGAAGCTGTTATTATAGAAGAATGAATAGTAAATATTTACCCTAGTATATGTGGTTTGATTGGGAAAAGTAATGAATTTGCTAAAATATTGAAATGTTGAAAAATGTATAAACATTTTTGCATTTTCTCCACAACATCAGCATGTCGTTGATAAAAGTTGCCCTTGACAATATTGAAAGAAAAACAGTATACGCGAAATAAGGCCAGTGATTTGCTTATTTCTATGTTATTGGTTTTAGGAATCGAACCCCAGCTACTACATTACCAGCAATTAAAATGACGAAACTTTCTCTTCTCCAAACCAAATCCATAATTCCCCAAAAAATTCCATTGCATTCAACATTATTATTTTTATTATAAACAATCGTTTCCTGTTTTATATCCTATTAATAATAGACATACATAAAAAATCTCTAAAGAAATATACAAAATTAATCACTTTCATTTAGATAATCAAAATCTATAATTTAAATCAACTTAAATGTTTAACGATTTGTTAAGCAATTATTACAATTGCTCAATAAACTTTAAAACAACAACTAAAACCAACAATGCCGACTACAAAACTGGCTAAATAAATGAATGAACGAATGACTAAACCACACAGAGAAAGACAACAGAGGCAGGAGTACGTAATTGTTTCAATATTTATGGTATTTAGTTGAGATTGTAGTGCAGAAAATAACAACAACAAAAATGTCTGCATAAAATATACATATATTTATTTGATATCACTAGAAATGTAGATAGACATTAGATATTATTCTGCAGTGAGGGACAACCGATTTTAAAGCTATAGAAAACAAAATGTTTGTCATCCTGTAGATTTCTTTAAGAACTTCAAAAGTTTTAGAACAACTATCGATCCGCCATGAAGAAATGCCATACACTACTCCGAAATAAACTGGTGTGACAATCTGGCAGACATTCCCTTTCAATTTATCAATCGAAGACTATTGAAATTTGTGATAATTGGTCAACTATAAAAGATAATTTTAGACTTAAAGTACCATTAATTCAATGATTGATTTTTTCTATTAAATAATTTGATGAATGAGTTCAACATTCAGAACTTTCATGGCGATTAAAATCACTAGCGATACTTAAAACCGTAAATAAATGATATATTGTAAATAATTTGCAAGTCGTCCTAAATATAATTTTCACAATATTGAGCTGTACAAAAATTAACTAAATACTATGAAACTTAATTTTAGACATAAACCAAAGTCCTTTCATAAGTTTTGAAACTCTAAATCTAAATCTAATATCAATGCAATTGGTATTAAATATTTAAGTCAGGAAGTTAGTGACGATGAGGCTATTAGTGACACTTGCACAGATGGAGCATCCATGAACACTTTACAGCTCTTATCTTTAATGAGTTGCTTTCGATGGATTTCAAAAAGCTTGGAAAGAATTTTACATTATTCCTTACTTTAAATCTGGAAACATGTGAACTATTGAGGTATAGTGAAATTAACTTCATTTCCTAAACTAAACGAAACTTTTTTGTTATAAAACCTTAATGTTATCTTGCAGCATGGTTTTCAACAATGACAGATCTCCTACATCGAAGTCGTGTTTTGACTAATGATGTAAAAGCAGTTTGACAACTCCGTAACTGTTTAAACTGCCCTTGTATTTGATTAGAAATCAATACTTCTACTATCTCTTATAGGATAATATTTTGAGCAAACTACGTCATTTAGTTTGTATTTGCTAGTTATTGAAAGCAGACAACATCGAGAAGTTATGCAAACATGAAATATAGAGAATTTCGAGTGCTCATAAAACATTATTAAAAAAAAAAAATCAACCCCGCAATTATGGAAAGGCTAGTTAAATACTAGGCGATCTCTATATAATGAAATTCAAAGATAAATATATGATTTACTGAATCCCATGGGGTCGCACCAGCACAATTGACACCGAACGTTCAGGTCGTCACTCCAGAAATCGTCAATAAAATCCTGGGAATGATATTGAAAGGGCTTCAGGTGGCTGAGGCTGTAGGCATCTCAACTGTGTGAGGTAATAATAACGTGGCCATACGTCCCGTCTTGAACAGGACCGTCTCGTTTTCAGCTACTTTGTCCCATTGTCCCCGACACCAACTCGGGGACGCAAAAATGTCCCGTTTTCAGAAATTCGAAAAAAGAGATAGATGATTTGTTCAAAAATGTAAAAATTCGTCAAAGATAGTTTTTTTTAATATATGTATGTTAAAATACATCACAAGTCAGCTGAAAAATAATTTCATCTAAAAAATATTTAAAGAGATTTAACAGAATTTCTTATGAATTTGGTTGAATCAATTCATGGTACATAAACTTAAATTACGGTTCTTAAAAAGCAAAAAATAAAAAATTTAACCCCCTCTTAAAATAAAAATATGCTGCGTTTTACTTGTATGTCGCCCGTCAAACTAATAATCAAAATAAAACAAAAAAAAAACAAAAAAAGCATTGCTAAAAATAGAAATTGTAGTTCTATAAATTTGCTTGGTTAAGCTGAAATACAGCAATACTAAAATCATCTTCTCTTTTTTCTTTGTTGCAGAATATGAATAAATCTATAATATTTATAGGTTAGGCGATTTTTTGTGACCGATGTTCTGTTCTACCGTTTTATCCCGCTTTTGACCAAACGTATATTATTTGAAAGGAATTTCTTTTTAGCCATTTTGCAGATTTACAGATTTTTTAATTTTTTCCTTTATTTTGAGTAAATTGCATTTAAAGTTGCTACTAACACATACATAAAATTATAAATATGCCATGTGTGTTTTATTAAATTTGTTAATGTGTTTGTTAATGAGTTTGTTATCTTCATTCACAATAATAATAAACCATAAAAGTGTTGGTTTGTGAATTGGCTAAGTTGAAAAACAAAGCTACCTAGAAATTGCACTCGAATTTCGAGCGATGGAATCTGCTAGTATGAATAAATATATTACGAAACACAAGAGGTAAAAATAGAGTTATTTTTCTTTTTTATAATGATGTTTTTGTATTTAATCAAAGAGTTTTAATGTAGAAGAGGGCAAAGTGCAGTCCAGAACAAAAACTAACCTACCCAGGGATGGAAAATATGTTTTCTGTTATTGTATCAACCAGACAAACAAATTATACTTTTCCGATCCTCACGGTACCAAAATTTTTTCCGCCTTTTTTTAACAATTTTATCGTATTGAGTCAGATTTGCTTACACAATAAAAAGACTTAAAAAAATTTAAATTGACGGGGTGAAACAAAATTTATCCTTAAATTCTTCAGCTGCTGTAGAAACTTGTAATGTAAAAATTGCCAAAAAAAATTGAAGCAGCAAGTGAAATTAACAATTTGTTTGAGAAAGAGACAACTCACTTTCTTCGATATTCAGGCCGTGGTTTACTTGAAAAATGAAAAGAAGATGGTTACACCGATATCGACGTGAATTTCGAGAAAATTAATGCTAAAGAAAAGAATGCTAGAGCAATGGACTCTTTATAACAAAGATTTAGAAAAACTTATTGATCGAAAAAGAACATATCGATTGCAATAAAGATACGGAAATATTCGATGAATATTCACTTGTATCTAAATACGTAACATCGCAGAAAATTGATTAATGGAACCAACAAAATATTTCTATGGAAAATCGTTGGGTGGAAGTATTTAAACATTTTAAAAGCAATTACCTAAACCATGCAAATTTTCAAATTACAGTTGAATATATTTTATGTTTGCCTGGTACGAATGCGCCGGTTGAATGTGTATTTTCTTTGATGAACAAGTTGTGGACCGAAGATAAAACTCAAGGGTATAAGTACTTAACGCTATGTTACTTATTAAAGTTAATATTAAAAAATCCTGCCAAGAGTTCCACACATATTTGAAATCGTCACCTAAAATTTTGAAACAAATTTGTGCCTCTGAAAAATATAACACTGTATAAACAATTTTTTTGTAGTGTAATGTAAAATAAATAATGCCACTCACTATGGACAAATCTATTATATTAATAGGCTAGGCGATGTTTTGTTCTACTGTTTTATCCTGATTCCGACCAAACGTATATTATTTGAAAGGTATTTCTTTTTAGCCGTTTTGCAGATTTACAGGTCTTTAATTTTTTCCTTTATTTTGAGTAAATTGCATTTAAAATTGCTACTAAGACAGACATGAAATTATAAAATGCTATGTGTGTGTTTATTAAATTTGTTAATGTTTTTGTAATAAAAATTAGTGTTTTTGTGTGTTGATTTGTGAATTGGCTATAATTGATTAGCATACCTTCAGGGTCTTTATTTAATGAAAAAATAAAATTTCCTAGAAATTGCATTCGAATTTCGAGGACTGGAATCTACTATAAAATATTATTATATTATCTATGCATTTCCATTTCATATAACCGAACCCATCAGTATTATTCGATGTCCCGTTTTCAGGTAACAAATGTATGGTCACTTTATGTATATAACATCTTGTATATATGTGTATATATTTCAACAGAAAAAGTTATCAGCGGTATGGGTACTGCGATTTCTCTCACTCGATCATAAACGCAACCGTGTGATCTCTACAAAGGAGTGTGTGGCGATATCCAACCATAGTTTTTGTGCCGCTTTATAATTCACGAAATATGTATCCATCAAATAACATTCTGAGCAGTGGACTTCTATGGATCAACGTCCATGCTGTCAAAGAATAAAAAGATCAAACTTTTGATGTATATTTGAAAATGGAAAAAGAAATTTCGAGTCCATTTTTTCGGAAAATCCCATCACCGAAAACAAGGAACTCTGCAATACTATGGGAGCTCTATTAAAAATCGTCATGGATATTTGGACAAGCCATAGTTGTGGCTATTGTTCACACTCGACCATTAGCAGACCATGTGACCACTTCAAAGGAGTGTTTGGCGAAAACTGATGTAGTTTTTTCGCCGTTTCGTTACCGCGAAATGAACGTGAATCAATCATAATACACCACGGACCAGGGAACAATCAAGGAAGTGAAACTTGCAGCGAGGGAAAGTGTATCAAAAAAGGCCGAAGTAAGTCTGTGGACCAACAAGGTCATGGCGACAGGTGTTTGACTTTGACTCGATCTTCCACCATTAAAGTGCACCGGCGACTATTTACTGTTTCCAAACCTAAAGAAATAGATCGGCGGTTGTAACATTGGGTCTAGTGAAGAGGTCGTCACTGAATCACATGTCTATGTTGAGGAGCTTGCGAAAACCTGTTATTTGGAAGGAATAAAATGTATGTACAACAACGTACATAAATGTGATTACATTTATATACAACAGGATTTAAATAGTTTCAATGTTTGATACAACATAAACCTATTGGACTTTAATTTTAATAAATGCAAACACATGTATATTCGAAGATATCTGGCATTTCATCACTACTTATTTGAGGAACGGCAGTTAGAGTTAGTGGCCTTATTCCTGCATCTTGGAATATTATTAGATATTAAACTGGACTTTATTTAACACATCACTTTGAAAAGCTCTTCAAGCTCAGGGTGATCTTGGTTTCATAAAACAATGGACTAAAGAAATCACTAATCCTTCAATCACTAAACAATTACACACCTGTTTCACATATTTTACACTTTAACGAATAGCGATGCATTTATAAATCCTTAGCAAAGATAATATATATATTTTATCGTGTAAACTATTGGCTCAATAGTTTTTGTGCCAATCGTAAACTGAAGATATATTTCCTCTATTAGTCTTGTTCCATTTTTTCGAAGTTATCTATCTGTAAGATCCGAACAAAAACAAAAAGATTGTTCGTCGCTGTTTTCTTATTAAATACAATTTAAATGATTATCTATATTGCGGTGTGTACGGATGTGTGTGTGTGTTTAGTGGTACTTGGCTAAATGTAATTTTCTATAAAAACAACACTATTAATACAAAATGAATTTTAAAATATTTATTAGCTGCAACTAGCAAAACGAAGCTGATCAGTGGTTTGCAATGCGAAAAAACCAAAACTAAAACATTTATTTCCAAGATAAAATCTCGACTAATAAATTCATGCCAATAACAAAAACATAGCAAGAAAGTGGAGGAAAAAAAGTACAATGGAAAATGTAGGAGTTTCACATTTTACACTTACAACTGTGGCAAACTAAATAGCGCAAACACATTCTCGTTTCGGTTGAGTGAATTCAGAAGGAATAAAGTCCTCTTCAGTTTCAGTACCTACTATGTGAGACTGACTGCTGACTTGTTCTTCCATCTCCATACTAATAGAAAAGATCTATTTTCTGTTGTATCGATTCGATATCCCACGATATCTACAGAAAGTTGTAATTTCAATCTGTATTTGTCCTACAATCCATATTATGATGATATTTATCTTCCCAGACAGAGCCGAGAACGCACTGAATTCTTTTACAGCCAGTAACTCAGCCTGATTAATAATGGAACGGACTGATTATTTCAAAGTCAAATTAAGATATTGTTTCGAATATAATATATCGAACTGTCCCTGTTGAAACCCTCTGCGGAAAATTTCCCGAAAACAATTTCCCAAATACAATTTCCCGAAAACAATTGCCCGAAAAAACAATTCCCCGAAAAAATAATTCCCCGAAAACAATTTCCCGAAATTACAATTTCCCGAAAACAATTTCCCGAAATTACAATTTCCCGAAATTGCAATTTCCCGAGTATACGACTTCTCAAAAAAACAATTCCCCCACCCCCACCGCGCCCTTCCCTTTCCATCCCCCTCGTCATCCGGACCTATTTATTGGAGTGTCATACGCTTATTTTTTCATTGTGGCTTTGAACACTTCGGTATTCAGACCTAACGACGGATTACGCTCACCCATCTCCATCACATCCTGCCCATGCAGTAGCTGCTACGGAATCGTTACCACCTTGCATAGCGAAATTTTTTAGTTATTTGGGTTGTAATACACAGTTACTATGCTACTCGAATTCGTGGATAGCGAAAAAGGTAAACCGAGGTTGTTTTTGACTGGTTTCTTGTATCATGACAACAGTTGATAGCGTTTATTGGCGTTGTATCCATTATCGAGGAAAACATTTTACCGGTAGGATCATAACTTGCAACGATACTATAAAAAAGAGACCTCACAATCACAGTGCCGAAGCGGCTTTCGTTGCTTAAGAAAAAAATCGATAATGAGCTGAAAGATCTTGCCCGAACCACTACACCAAATGGTCATGGACTGATTGCTCGCGCTTCGGCCGGAATTTCTGATGGAATTGTTTCGGAAATGCCATCAACAAGCTATTTGCAGAAATAGTAATTGCGGGAAATTTTAATTTCGGGAAATTGTAATTTCGGGAAATTGTGTTCGGGAAATTGTAATTTCGGGAAATTGTAATTTCGGGGAATTGTGTTCCGGAAATTGTAATTTCGGGAAATTGTTTTCGGGAAATTCTTTTCGGGAAATTGTTTTCGGGAAATTGTTTTCGGAAAATTTTCCGCAAATCTGTTGAAACCTTTCGATTAGGGTATTATACTCTCGAGATTTAGAATCGCCTGAAATTGTCTAAGAATTTTACAGCACAGATTATGGTGTAACTGTTAATAGTCGGCGAGACTTCTTTCTATCGGGGCTATGACTGAAAATTGTCCTTCATTGTTTATGTTTAGACTGATAAATTATGAATAATTAGATGGTGGGCCCAATGCAATGAAAACACAAAAAATTGGAGGAAAAAAATTATCTTTATTTCTAAACAGAATCTCCTTCTAGTTCGACACACTTTTCCAAGCGCTATTCAATAGCTTCTTTAAATAGCCATCAAGCACAGATTCCACCTCTTCATTGTTGGCAAATATTTTACCACCAAGCCATTTTTCAAGTTTGGAAATAGAAAATAACCCGAGAAAGCGAAATCTAACGAATAAGGTGCTTGATAAAACCATTCTTATTTTCATCAATTAGTTAGCATAATACTCGCCGTTGATTATTTTTCCATTTTGAAGATAATTAATAAAAATTATGCTACGCGCATAACCTTGCCTGAAGATGGAATTATTTTCGACTTCTTTGGACACGATTCTCCCATTTCAGTTGACGGTTTTACTGTTCCTCTGTCTCAGGTATAAAGTGGTGGACTCGGCTTTATGGCAGTGCAACATCGCCAAAAACTAAATTAGAAACTCTTTACGATGTTGTTTTTACTCAATTATGAGCCAATGAGCACCCATTTTGCTGTCATTATATAAGATGTATACCACTTTTTGAAATGCCTATGATTTCAGCTAGCTCACGCATAATCAGCCGACAAGCATCAAACCCAATTTATGATTTTCTTAACCACTACCGTGTTCGTCTTGTCCGCAGGCAGTACCTTTTAAACTCAATATTTTATAATCGAAAACGAAGTAGTAGAATCTAGGTGGGTTTTAGTATTAGTTCGACTGCCCCTTTCAAATGAGCAATTTTTCCATGTTTACAAATTCACTGAGACAGTCTACTTTTGATGGTTCCAAAAAAATACTGAACAACATTGGCGAAATCAGTCCATAACTGAGACGAAGAAAGATCTGATAGTCATATCTTCAGACAGACAATGGTGTTAGTTTTGATGGGCGCGCGTGAAAATATTTTTGTTGATTATACGGTGAGTATTATTGGAACTTAATACAGTGTATGCAGCTTGCTAAGGAATCAAACGCTTCAGAAATGCTTAAGGAATTTTTCTGTCTACAAATTTCTGTTGTTAGAATGCAGCTTTTTAAAAAAGTAGTATTGTTGTTACTACTTTTTTTGACGCAAATTATGTTAGGCAACCCAGGCTTCGAGCAGGAATATAAAATTTTTCGTTCTTTCTGAACGGAATTTAGACAGGAGTAGTAAGCATGAACAAAATGTAATAAGCCTAAAAAATTAGAAGTTCTTTTTCAGTTTCAAACATGGTTGTTTTCAATTTCAATTTCACAATACTTAATAATTGATAGAAAACAGTTGATTGCTACTGTTGCACTGAAAGGTACTTTTGTGCTTTTTTTTCTTTAAGAAATATATGAAAATTTTCTGCTAAGATTCCTTACCAAGCTGCATACAGCTCTTCAGACACTAAAAAATATATATATATATAAAAGGACATTGATATTTTCCATATTGAAGATTTATTACAAAAAAAAACAATAAAAATTACGCTTTTACTTATCTTTTTTTTTTTTCTTCACACAAAAACAACACAAATGTCAGCTCTTTTACCGTGCGATTTTTTTAGAGTGCGCAAACTTCAACTTTTTCACATTTTGTAGTGCAAAATTTTTAGAAAAGAACACGTTACCCTTTCGCAAGGTTGAAATTTTGTAGGAAAGAACACAAAAAGAAAGAAAAAAATATTAAATGGGGAAAACGTGTAACATTTCTGCCAGAAAAGAAAACCTCATAAATATTGACAAAAGAAGCCCTACTAAGCAGATATTTCGAATCATGAATCATCCTAATATTTGCATAAAAAATTCACCATTATCGCTATAAACGAAATAATTTAAGTATCATTCTAAAATAAGTTCAGGAGGGAATATTGTCATATTTCATCGTAAGATGCTTAATATACCGCTATATTTGGAGCTCAATGTAAAAATTCAAATAAACATGCTCGTATACAAAAAGAGTTAATATCTCATATAGATGCGATAAAAAGACAACTTTTATAAGAGATCTAGAACATGTTGCACAAAATACATTAACATTAAATAAAGTAACTTTCAAGATGATCTTTAGATCAGTAAAATTATAGAAAAAAAAATTAATGGAAACCATTTGCATGCACACATATATACAGCATCTACTACCACCATTGTTGGGGTATTGTTTCCCCAAGCAGCTATGCGACAAAAAAGGCAACACTAAATATTAATATTTAAAAAAAAAAGTGGAAAACAAACGCATTGTTACTTTTAATGTGATGACCACCTGCAGCTTTTTTTATTGGCGTTAACATACGTTCAAACACAATGTCTCCTCAATATTTCGTTGCTACGGCGGTAACCAACGACCAGTGAATGAACAACCAACAAATAAAACCACCAACATCATTACCAAACTCTAATGTTATAGACTTAGTTTATGTACATAAAGAATACACTAAGCCAAGTCTAACTTGAAACAACTTGTTGTTCAAATAGTACATTTTAATACTACAACTGTTGCTGCAGCTGCACTACGGGTTAACATGCCGCAAAATAGGAGTAGGCACTTTATTCAATTTAAATACATATTTGAAAAACTCTTATGATCCAAAAAAAGGAATCTCGTTCCCATGGTGCAATTTTTTGTCCTCCATTGGATCTTTTCTACAAAGTCGTGATAAGTGAGTAGTTGGGTACAATAAATGCGTTGCCTATATTTGGTGGTTAGTTTGGCGCACTTGTGCTGTTAAAATATGTAGATCACCTTTGCATTACCAGTATGTTGGTTAATTCAGGTTTTTCTTTTATTGTTTTTCATGTGCTCTAGTAAAAAAAAAAATACATCTCAAATGCTTCCCATAGTTATGCAGAAGTTTTAACATTATTTAAATTACAATTTTTTCCTCGCCGGCTGCCTAAATACTTATTGGTCTGTCTGCCCGGTTGTGAGCAAGTATTTAGTTAGGAGTTTGTGGGTGCATATTTGTCGAAAGAAAAATGTTTAAAACATTCCAACTTTTGCAAATGTATTCAACAGGTGTTTAGTCAGATTTTAAAGAATGATTTTTCAAATGAAGAAAAAAAACTTCATGGTGATTAACACTCCTGATAAATACTGGAATTTTTAAGTGTAGATTGGGTAGGAAAAGACTCTAACTAAAGAGGTTAATTTGCTAAAAAAAAATATATATATATATATATATATTTATGCGGAAGACTTTTGTTGTATGAATTTTTGAGACAAACCATTTACAAAGTTAATATCCATTTATCTCTGTTAGAAAATAATTAATTATGAAATTTCTTAGACTGTTGCAAACAAATGATTTCTTATTTAACCAAATTCATGTGCGCTCTACAAAACATCAGATATAATCTATAAATCTGGTAAATATAAATGAAGAACCCAAGGACCATAAAGCAAAACGCATCAATATCATGTCATATTAATATAGAAACTCTGCATACGATCTGCATACGCAATCAGTTCTGCGCCGCTTTCACGATACTGTCCTTTCGCCCTTATGACAAAAAAAGTTAAATATTAAAAGTTGTTCTAATCATTTAATACTTACAGCTAAATACACTTGAAAACATAATAAATATGCAGTGAAATTTTCGCTTTATTTTATCGCAAGTTGGAAGAAATCGGGAGCCAACTTTGTCATAGTAAAAAATATACCTGTAAAGCCAGTAACTGGTCCATGATACTAATCATCTTGAGGACGTTGGTGTACCCAAATGTATCAAAGGCAACCATCTGGAGGACTTCAGAACATAACAAAAACTTACAATTTGGGAAGTAGCAATAAATTCCAAAAATCACAAAGCGCCACAATTGGAAAAGGATAGGTTAAATTTTCATCTAATTTGCAAACTTAGTTTATATTGAGTCAAACCCCTTCAGGTTATATTTTCCGAAGGAAAAAAGTGGAATTTGGATGGTCCAGAAGTTGTCGAGGCTATTGGCATGTTGTCATGAAGAAACCATTGCGTTTTACAGAACTAATAATTGCTAGTGGAAGCATAATGATGTGGGGAGCATTTTCAGCTGAGTATTTCTTGGAACTTCTAATGAACTCTTGTCGGATGAAGAGTACAGACTAAGTACAACTCCTCGAGAGAAGTCTATTGCCATTTGCAAAAAATTATGACACACAGTGGTGTTTTCAACAGAATAACGCTCGAATCCATAGTAGCCTAGAAAAAATACAGTGGTTTTTATCAAAAGAGTTTTGGATTGGCCGGCATGCTCACCTAATCTAAGCCCCATATAAAATTTGTAGGACTTCTTGACACAACGAGTGCATAGAGGTAATCGACAATTTGGATCAACTGCTATTTTAATAGACAATCCAAATGAAGAATGGCAAAAAAAAAACAATTAACAGTGTTGTTGGAAGTATGGCAAAACGAATTGGAGATGTTTACAATAAGAGACGAGAGTGTATACAGTATTATTTTTTCCATAAATATTGACATTTCTTTACTCGTCGTATATTTTTGAAAAACTTGTATTTTTGTGACCGATGATTTGTTCCACAGTTTTCTCCCGATTTTGACCAAACGTAAAAGGTATTTCTTTTTAGCTGTCCACCAAATTTACAGATTTCTAATTTTTTTGAAGTAAAATGCATTTGAAGTTGCTACTAACACATACATAAAATTATACAACGCTATCTGTGTGTTATTAAATTTGTTTGTTAGTTTGTTTTCTTCATTCACAATAATAATTGTGTTGAATTGAAAAATAATTTTCGACATAAGCCATAACCAATAACGCAGTCGACATTTAAAAAGTGTTGAATTGTGAATTGGCTAATATTGATTAGCATACGTTTAGGGTCTTTATTAACTGAAGAAATAAAATATTCTAGAATCTGCTAGTTATTAATTAAGAAATGTATTTTTTGTTATCGCTTGCATTCTGGCAAGATATTCAGTGTGTCTAGGAAGTATTCTTACGTTACAGTCCGTCGTTAGGAAGATATAGTAAAAAACTGACTGTTATAATTGTGAAACGCCCCTTAGTTTCAGCAATAACTTTTTTTAATATTATTGGAAATTAATATTTCTTTTACTGCGTCACCAAGCTCTTCCAGAAATTTTTTGAAATGGTCAAAGTTTTTGAATTCCAACTAAGTACCGGCTATGGCGGAAGAGGTAGTTTGGGATACATTTCTTAAATTTATTCAATTCGTGACATCTTCACTTTAACCCTTAAATGTATGGTTGTTTTCTTTTCTATATTTATAAGACAAGTGTTTGTGGTTGAAGTATTCAATCGATATGAATTTTCATAAAATTTCATAATATCAATACGATCTGATATTGGGCCTGTGAAGAAGTGACGTTAGATATCGATATGTGTGCTCCTTGCTATTATTCAAAATTGTTAGTTCTACGAAATTTGTTATCAAGCCATTAGAAAAAAAATTATTGAAAAAAATTCTAAGGTACCCCTGTATCTTATGTTTTTTTAACAATAAAAAATTTTATTTTTCAAAATGGTCTGCTTCTAAGTCAATACACTTTGTTCATCGTTTCTCTAATTTTGTATTCAATAATTGGACTTCCTAAGATCATCAAAATAAGCATTTATTTTATCAATAATTTTAAATCTATTTTTTCTTATCTTTTTGGGTTTGGAAAACGAAAATTGTCGCTGAAGGCTAAAGCAGGTGAATATGACAGGTGAGGTAGTCAATGTAGATTATTCCACGTACATCCCAATAAAAACTTTCGCTATGACTTGTTGGCCAGTAATTCCACTTTGGGCCGGAGAAAACATTTATTTGTAATGGATCCATGTTTCATTCACCATTATAAAACAGCGCAAAAACTTATGCGTATTGAAGTTGAACAACGCCAAGCACTTCTTTGAAGTTGTCACATGATTGTGTTTATCGTAATTTGTATGCAAACACGGCAATCATCTATTTATTCATTGAATTGTTACTACGGCCTTGCTTTTAAATTAACTACGAGGGAAGTTCAAAAAGGAGCTCTTATAGATTCGCCCACGTAAAACTAACACATACCTTATTTATATCGGAAAAAATATTAAATAAAAACAAGTAAGAAAATTATAGTCGGTCTAGACCGACTATACGATACCCTATACCATGCGTTTAGAAACCCTATCTCTTAGGCCCAACTAACTGGACATTGAAAATAAGCAAAAACCAAATTTGAGTGGGATTTTTATTAATTTTTTTGGCTGCAGATATGAAAAAGTTCATATCGGATGCTATATCTATAAAGGGACTAGGTCCAAAAATGGACCGATCCTGATCATGTTTGGTAAAGTCTCTGGTATTTTGCAAAAATATGTACAAACAATATTTCAGAAGAATCAGTTCAATATTTTTGTTTTTTAATAGATTTAAGTGAAGATCGGGAAGCAGCTCTATATGGGGTCACAGGATCGTTTTTGGACTACTCATTAGTGGATGTAATGAACGCATACGAACCCAATTTGAGTAAGATCTATATGACAATTTGGATCTTATGGCAATTTATGTCGATTTCATATGGGTAATTTGTATGGGGGCTAGGTCTGAACATGGACCGATTCTCACCAATTTCAATAGCGTTCATCCCATGGCCGATAAAAGCTTATGTACCAAATTTCGTCAAAATATATTCATATTTGCGACCTGCAGTTTGATTACAAGCTTTACATGGACACACAGACGGACGGACGGACGGACGGACATTGTTAAATCAACTCAGAAAGTGATTCTGATTCGATCGGTATAATTAAAGATGGGTCTAGGTCAAATATTTTTCGTTGTTACAAACAGCAGCACAAAGTCATTATACCCAAACCACATAGTGGTATAGGGTATAAATATAATTGTTAGCTTAGCAAACAAACAAGAACAGC
This sequence comes from Cordilura impudica, assembly GCA_963682025.1. Lineage (NCBI taxonomy): Eukaryota > Metazoa > Arthropoda > Insecta > Diptera > Scathophagidae > Cordilura > Cordilura impudica. The sequence continues at coordinate 140,154,100 of OY821519.1, forward strand.
AGTATCCAAGGTCCCTATATGCAATATTGTATCTCAAAGGTATTTTTTATTTAAAAAACAGTTTGTTGCCAACTGGCTACACATTTAAGGGTTAAAAATATTTTTTTCCAAATGATACCACTCAACCAATCATGTAAGAGTTTTGGATATAATATGTTAAGGCCATATATACAATCAAGGACTTAAGTCTTCATACACACCAAAAATTTCAGAACATCTCTTTAAAAATAACGGAATATATAAAAAAAACAGAAAATAGCGAAAGTTATTCTCGCTTTTTGGCTCACTTCTATGGTTTCTTTGGTCATCCTGACCTTGTTTTTTTTTTTTGACGGAACCAATGTTTTTATACTTTTCATACCCTATACCACTATGTGGTTTGGGTATAATGACTTTGTGCTGCTGTTTGTAACAACCAAAAATATTTGACCTAGACCCATCTTTAATTATACCGATCGAATCAGAATCACTTTCTGAGTTGATTTAACAATGTCCGTCCGTCCGTCCGTCCGTCTGTGTGTCAATGTAAAGCTTGTAATCAAACTGCAGGTCGCAAATATGAACATATTTTGACGAAATTTGGTATATAAGCTTTTACCGGCCATGGGATGAACGCTATTGAAATTGGTGAGAATCGGTCCATGTTCAGACCTAGCCCCCATACAAATTACCCATAAGAAATCGACATAAATTGCCATAAGATCCAAATTGTCATATAGATCTTACTCAAATTGGGTTTGTATGCGTTCATTACATCCACTAATGAGTAGTCCAAAAATGATCCCTTTGACCCCATATAGAGCTGCTTCCCGATCTTCACTTAAATCTATTAAAAAACAAAAATATTGCACAGATTCTTCTCAAATTTTATTTGTACATATTTTTGCAAAATACAAGAGACTTTACCAAACATGATCAGGATCGGTCCATTTTTGGACCTAGTCCCTTTATAGATATAGCATCCGATATGAACTTTTTCATATCTGCAGCCAAAAAAATTAATAAAAATCCCACTCAAATTTGGTTATTGCTTATTTTCAATGTCCAGTTAGTTGGGCCTAAGAGATAGGGTTTCTAAACGCATGGTATAGGGTATCGTATAGTCGGTCTAGACCGACTATAATTTTCTTACTTGTTAATTATATATTGGACGGTAGCAAAACGTACAATTAAAAGTTTGCTGATTTCGCAATAGGATTTGTTTTTTTTTTTTTTGTGTTCTTGAACAATTACATTTTTTATTTCAATACTATGTATTTCATTTACGCGTACTCATCTTGACACTGATCACTATTTCACCAATAAAATGTACACTGGTCATTCAAGTAACGCGCATCAAAAACAAACTTTATTTTTATTGTTGCAATGCGTATTTTATGAACAAAACAAAAAATATTACAATGTATGAATACTTCTGCCTTTCATTATATTTTGTTATACCCTATACCACTATGTGGTTTGGTTATAAATACTTTGTGCTGCTGTTTGTAACAACCAAAAATATTTTAATTATACCGATCGAATCAGAATCACTATCTGATTCGATTTAACGATGTCCGTCCGTCCGTCCGTCCGTCCGTCTGTGTGTCCATGTAAAGCTTTTAATCAAACTGCAGGTCGCAAATATAAATATATTTCGATGAAATTTGGTATTTGATCTTTTATCGGCCATGGGATGAACGCTATTGAAATTGGTGAGAATCGGTCCATGTTCAGACTAGCACCCATACAAATGACCCCTATGAAATCAACATATATTGCCATAAGATCCAAATTATCATACAAATCTTAGTCAAATTGGGTTTGTATGCATATATTACATCCATTAATCAGTAGTCCAAAAATGATCCCTATTGGACAACTCCTAGTCATAGGCCCCATATAGAGCTGCTTCCCGATCTTCACTTAAATCTATCAAAAAACAAATATTGCACTGATTCTTCTCAAATTTTGTTTGTATATATTTTTACAAAATACAGGAGACTTTACCAAACATGGTCAGGATCGGTCCATTTTTGGGCGTAGTCCCCATATAGATATAGCATCCGATATGAACTTTTTCATATCTGCTGCCGAAAAAATTAATAAAAATCCCACTCAAATTTGGTTTATGCTTATTTTCTATATCCAGTTAGTTGGGCCTGAGAGATAGGGTCTCTAAACGCATGGTATAGGGTATCGTGTAGTCGATCTAGACCGACTACAATTCTCTTACTTGTTTTTGTTTCCGTTTATTTTTTACTATAATTTTAATGATAATAATCATATAATAACATGTATTCTTCATAAAATTTTTTTTGTAATACTATTGGATTGCCATTGTTCTGAAATTTTTGGTATGTATAAAGACTTAACTCATTGACTGTAGTATTTAAAAAAAATTTCTTAAATTATGTTTACTTATTTTTTAAATTTTTCTTGCGGATTTATTGCAAACTTTACAATATGTATTCTGCCGTCAGATTCAAAAACAAAAATGCTAATATTTACAAAAAAAAATAAATTAGCATTTAGTGAAATTTTTACTGCTAACTAAAAAAAAATTATAAATTGTCAAGCAAGACTACCATGTTTTCATCGCACGTCAAGAATGATTATTAGTAGACCATGAAGGTAACTAAGGAACTATCTCCTATACGGCTTAAGAAGTAGTATACCGTGGTGTCAGAAATTTTTCATTTTTCCCTACACCAAAATATTTTTAAAATATTTTTCATTTCATTTTTCCCTACCCATATTTTTTTATCAAGCAAAACATAAATTTTATATATTTTTTAATCTGAATATAGTAATATGGATATTAGGGTGGCCCTTAATAAAAAAAAAAGTGTTCAAACTCTCGGTCGCACCGCCTAGAAATATGCGAATAGCAAAAAAACTGAAATATACAAAGTTTTGGGCCAATAAAAAAACATTTAGTCGTGCCTCAACGCGATTGAAAATTTCAAGTGTGTTTATATGGGAAAAATATGACTTTTTTGAGATTTTACGAAAAATTCGTTCTACAGTTTAATTTTTCCGAAAAATTATTATATAATTCGGGAACAGTATTAAATTATTCTTTCAAAAAGCTATAAGGCTTCAAAATCGAATAATACTTCGCCAAGAAATAGCAAATGCCCCAGACCACTTTTGTGCTAAAAAAAAAACTAGCTCATGAAATTTGAAAGCATTTTTTTCAACTTTGAGAAATTGATTAAAGCCATAACTTCTTTTTGGTCTCTATACTTATAAGTACTCAGATATGAATTATTGGTTTATTACCACGTTGCTAACCTATTGCGCATTGAAACCGAAGATGGGAAATTTTTTTGATAAAATTTTGAAAACTACTTTTTCAAGTTTTAAAAAATTTTCTTAAACAAAATTTAAAAAACCGGATCTAAAACTTTACGGTTTTGTTAAATAAATGTTACGGAATAACTGTGTGAATTTTGAAGTAAATCGCTGGCCCAAAATTTTTTGACAAGGATTTTATTTTTGCGGATTTCGAGAAAAATGGGATTTTGTAAAATATTCTGTAAATGTACTCTTTCTAAATAATTTGTATCAAAAATTAATCACTTTTCTACTTTTAAATGTTACATTTTATCTTAGTAGCCTAGGGTTTCGGAAAAAAATAATATGACCCCATAACCCTTTTGTAATTGGGAACACATATTACCTCAGCCTAATAAAAGATAATTTATTCAAAATATACAAATATTTGTAAGTGCTGTTGAATTTTTAGATGCGATGCATAAAATATAATAGCTACATGTGTAGAACTTTCGCTCCTAAAATTTGGGATAAATCCGAGAACGTTAACCCATTATTTTCCAAGGCCAGCTTTGGATTTTAAGATATTTTAAAATAAGAATGACCGAAAACGAGTTTTTCTGTTAAACTCGATGAAACCACTATCTAGAATTTAAGAAAAATAATTCGGTTAATTTTTGGGTCTTCTTATTTTATTTAGAAAAATATAGATGGTTTTTATACATAAAATAATTTTGCAACAAAATTGGTTAAAAGTTGTTTTAATTTATATTCGCGAGCAATGGGCAGATAATTGCACCAAAGATATATCACAATGGATTATTTTGATCCCAGGACCACTGAGGGGCTAAATAAATAAAAATTAACCGAATTATTTATCTTAAATTCTAAATTGTGGTTTCATCGAGTTTAATAGAAAAACTCGTGTTCATTTTTATTTTAAAATACCTTAAAATCCTTGGCAAATAATGGGTTAACGTTCTCGTATTTACCCAAATTTTAGGAGCGAAAATTCTACGCATTTAGTTGTTACATTTTAAGCATCGCATCTAAAATATTTTAATTTTTTGAATAAATTGTCTTTTATTAGCTTGGGGTAATATGTGACCCCAATTACAAAAGGGTTAATGGGGTCATATTATTTTTTTCCGAAACCCTAGGCCTTTAAGATAAAATACAAAATTTAAAAGTAGAAGAGTGATTAATTTTTGTTATAAATTATTAAGAAAGAGCACATTTACAGAATATTTTACAAAAATCCCATTTTTCTCGAAATCCGCAAAAATAAAATCTTTGTCTAAAAAATTCTGGCGTAGCGATTTACTTAAAACTTCACAAAGTTAATCTGTAACATTCCTTTAACAACACCTTAATGGTTTCGATCCAGTTTTTTAAATTTTGTTTAAGAAAATTTTTTAAAACTTGAAAATGGAGTTTTCAAAATTTTATCAAAAAAATTTCCCATTTTCGGTCTCAATGTGGTAATAAAACAATACTTCATATCTGAGTACTTATAAGCTTAGAGACAAAAAAGAAATTTTGGCTTTAATCAATTTCTCAAAGGTGAAAAAAATTCCATCAAATTTCATGAGCTAGTTTTTTTAGTACAAAAGTGGTCTGGGGCATTTGCTATTTCTTGGTGAAATACTAATCGATTTTGAAGTTTTATAGCTTTTTGAAAGGATAATTTAATACTGATCCTAAATTATAAAACCCCTTGTCGGAAAAATTAAACTATAGAACGAAGTTTTCGTAAAATCTGAAAAAAGTCATATTTTCCCATATAAACACACTTGAAATTTTCAATCGCGTTGATGCACGACTAAATGTTTTTTTATTGGCCCGAAACTTTGTATTTCTCAGTTTTTTTGCTATTCCCATATTTCTAGGGGGGTGAGACCGAGAGTTTGAACACTTTTTTTTCCCTCCATATAATGAAGGGCCACCCTAATGGATATAGTTTGAAAAAACCAATTGTATAGATTAGTTAACCAATTACATATAATTTATTTTACAAAATGACTAATTTTCACTTTAATTTTTTATATTAACAATTCATACATCCCTACCAAAAACAAAAATTTGTGAATTTTTCCCTTCCAAAAGGGATTTTCCTACACTTGCCATCCTGCAGGAAACGAATCTTGTGTTCTAATACTTCTAAAGGATTTTGTAAATAGTTGTACTTAAACAAAAGATACAAACTATATTATATTCAAGTAGTTACGTTTAAGATATATGTATGTATGTGTAATTTATGAGCAATATTTGTTTGAATTTAGTTTTTATACATCATTTAATTTTGTCTGCTTTAGAACAATGATGCGTCTATTTTTCCCCAAAAACATGACCTTTTATATATAACTCTTTAAGGATTGAGTGGTTGCTTTAGACTACACCAAAAACATTCGATATTGAGTACTCAGCACTATTTGAATCAAAGCTAGAATTTTTTCTAAGTGGATTACGAGTAATGATCGGCAGCAAAGTCGCAGTAAAGGAATGCTAGTCGATTCAGGTCATTTATCGATTCTTAGGCAAGTTTGTCTACAGTAAAAACTTTGCTACTATTTTTTCATAATTTTCTTTACTAAATGAGGATTCCAAGTTATACTTTTATATATATTAGATATCGGAAAAAAGAGTGTGTTAGGTATAGAAAGAAGTAGGATAGATAAATATTAAATTTCAATAAATAAAAAAAAAAAACAGAATTTTTAGAAATAAAAATTTTTTTAACTGCTACTTTTATAGTTATTTTGATTTAATTTTTGGTGGGGACAATATAGGCACAATAGAGCCGATAATGTTTGAACAGATAATTGTACCTGCCTAAAACTAAAATTAATATATCATTTATTATTTTCTTAAAGTAACCTTAAACGATCATATCGATTATTCGAATATCTAATATTAAATATATTTTTGCTTCTAAAATAGGATTTTATTCTACAAATTAAACTTACTGCTGCTGTTTGCAATCAATCGTTGGCTTTGAACACTTTGGACACTATTAATGTCGAGATTAAAAAAAATTAAACCTAAATTGCGCCCATTTGACTGTTATTACTATTGCTCGTATCGTTGTTATTCCTGTTGCTGGTTGTTTGTAACATTATATGTTATTCAGCACCCAGATTAATGTCCAACATTACATAAAGACAATTTAAATGATATTGATTTCCTATTATATTGTCAAACGCACCTATTTAACGCTTTTTCAAACTAAAAACAACAAAAAATCAAAATAGAAATAGAAACCAAACCCACTTGTAAGTCACCACGCAAAAATGCACATTATTCTCTTTGGAACACACATAATACAACAATTGAAACACCGGTAAAAACATTCATTTCAGGCGCGTGGGTTGGTCAACTGGAAATTATTGCTAAATCCTAAGGACTATGGATCATACAAATGTTTTAGATACCACTAAAAGGCCAGGAGATTAATACAACACACATTTATCGTCAACATAAACCCCACAGTGCGTGATGTTTGAAATGAAAATTCAACTAAAAATCTCTTTAATCGCAACTAAACACCCAACAAATTCCTTTTTTTTTTTGTTTTTTAAATTATTTGAGAACAAGAAAAAAGATTGCCAACTAAATGTTTGAATATAATTTCTGAGTTTTTTTCCAATTTCCTATAAATTTTTATTCATTAAAAAAGTGTAAGACGGAAAAGAGTCAATAATTCCAATCAGACAAATTAAAAAGCCGAATTCAATATTTGACAGTGTAGAAGATTCTTTACAATCATAAGTTAATGAAACCAATTTCATATAATCAATTATTTAGGACTTCTGCTAAGGCTGACGTCAGAGTACGGGCTACAAGCTATGCTATGCCAGAATCTATAATAGTTCATGCTATAATAATGAGTGAGATATGATTGGCCAACATCATAAGAAGGTTTCTGTTTGAAAAATTATGTAAATCAGTTTACTAGGTCCCGATAAATCACTGAGGAAGTAAAAAAAATGAAAAATATATGTTTCTGTATTGTTCTTGTTGTTATTCTAAATGTTATATTGTTGTCATAGCTGGACTTGTTGTTTTTGTAGTCGTTAAGGTAATAATATAATAAAAATTAACCCTTTCTACATTTTTTTTATAAATTCTGGTAGAAAAATTTAAAAGTTTCCATTGTTTAATTTTTGTCATCGCCACGAGCCTGCCTGCAATTTATATCGGTTGGGTCACGGTAAAGGGGATAAAAATCGATCCAAAATTTTGTCGACAAGCAGACAAGTGGACACTACGAGTTAATATAAAGGGAGTAAAAATTCACCAATATCTAAAGCAAATAATGCTAAAATATGTACCTAGTTGTTAATAAAAAAAAAACAATGTAAATTTACCAAAAAAAAAAAATTTAAGTATTAATTTATTTAAAGAAAAACACAACAATAACTTTTGATGTTGTGTTTTTTGTGTATAATAAATATTTACATATACATACATACATATACTAAATAATAAAATAATATACATATATTCTATATATTCTATATATGTATATCCATAAAAACATAAATAAATAAATCGTTATGTTATTTTATTTATATAGAACTCTGCAATATTTTGTTTTAGGGAAAATACATTTCTTTTGCATTAACAAACAGAGTGTCAATTCATTTTGCTATGCAAGATGGCACCACAATTTTTGTTCTAATTAGCTTATTTCTATTTTAACTTGAAGGTCAACATCTTCAATTAGATATCAAACACAACAATATTAAAAGTATACACAGGGCTCAGTAAAGAAGAATCAATGAGTTTTTTGCTTTCAAAACAGTTCTACATATATATATCAAATTATTATAAAATAAATAAAGTATAAAATATCTGATTGCGATTACATATAATTTTTAAAAATTGTTTCTAATTACTAAAGCATTACTATTCACCTAAATACAAAATAGTACCTAATTACAATCAAACTTTTAGTGACTTAGGTGAACTACTCACGCATCAATTACCCAATGTATGCGCCCAACGTTTTTAGTTTTAAATCTTACTAGTATTTCCATCAATTAAAATTTCACAATCAAACATTCTCAGGCTATCCACATTGGTTCGAAATTTGTTTATGGCCATGAAAAATTATTTTATACTTTTTAGTCCGTTTTAAAAACGTTGAATATTAAAAATTTGTTTTTAAAGAGTGGTAAGTTGGAGTATGCTGGGTTTGTATGTGTTGAGTTTGGGTGTGGTGAGTTGGAGTATGGTGGGTATGAATGTGCTTAGTTTGAGTGTGGCGAGTTTGAGTATGGTGAAAAATCCATTGCGACCCCAAAAAGTATTTGTATTCTTATTCCCTATAACAACTCGGGTCCATATAATGTCCACACATGCGTCGGTCTGTCTGTCTTTTGAAATTACGGTCATTCAACAAAATAAACCATTTACCTGGGTAAAGTTAAAATAATACTGTTTGTCGTTGCTATGAGCAGGTTGGCATTTAAAATGGGTTAAATTGGCCTCCACTGTGTCAAGATATGGTCTAAAATATGGCGATTCCTGCAAAAATGCTAAAAAATCAATGTATTTTCGGCAATAATTTGATAGTAAGTTTAAAAAATTGTTTACTTTTTCGAATATTTTATTTATATTTATTATCAATACTCAAACCGAGGTGGAGGATATCAAAGATTCGGCACAGCCCTGTTTATATTAACTAGCAGATCCCATCCCTCAAATTCGAGTGCAAGTTTTAGGAAATTTTATTTTTCCATCTAATAAATTATTAACCCTAAAGGTATGCTAATCAATTTTAGACAATTCATAACTCAACACTTCTATGGTTTAGTCCAAAATAATTTTTCAATTCAACACAATTATTATTGTGAATGAAGAAAACAAACCTATTTTTTTGCAAACTCATTAGCAAATTTAATAAACACACACATAGCATTGTATTATTTTATGTTTGTGTTAGTAGCAATTTTAAGTGAGCATAACAAAATTTAAAAATCTGTAAGTCTGGTGCACAGCTAAAAATAAATACCTTTCAAATAAGATACGTTTGGTCACAATCATGAGAAAACTGTTGAACAAATCATCGGTCACAAGAAATCGCCTTACCTATTAATATTATAGATATATTGTTAATAGTAAAATAACATATAATGCGCAATAAAAGAACAAAACAAAGATAAATACAAAGCTATACCTTGCTATAAACCATTTCACAACCTACTTTGTAGCTTGTACTCGCTTCTCGCTTTGCTCTCACTCTGACTTCTTTTGAGCGATCACAATAGAGCACACAAGCTGTGATTTGTAGCGCCATACCATAGCATAGCTTGTATCGCGATCTCTGACGTCAGAAGACTGTGCTACAAACTCGTAGAACGTTCGAGCTAGGAAAGTTTTGTACACACATATTTTTTTTCTGAGTTCTTGGATGAAACTGGAAAAACTGGTCTATGTCTGTAATATGATTCCTTTTAAACCTGTCGTTTGTATCCACACAAGGCGTTACCACCTAGCAATCCCTGTTTTCATCAATAGTTTTTCTCCTTCAATCTAAAAAATTTGAAAACTAAATGAGTTTCAGCAACGTGCAAGTCTGTGGCCTTAAACTTACTCGTTTCTCTCTTTCCTATAAATTCATATTTGACGAAATTAAAATTACCTTGGTAAAACTTAATGTTAAAAGTTCGACCGTTAATTTTGATTAAGATATTTGAGGAAACGACTTATCAGAAAAGTATTTGTCTCAGAAACTTTGTAGGATATAAAATTTTTTTTTCGAGCCGAGGTTAGGAGGCCACTGTATCACACATATTAAATTACATGTGTAAGTGATTTAACCCTTTACTTTCTCAAACTAATTCATCGAGTGAGTTAGAATTTTCATAAATCCCCAAAATTGTTGTTTTATTTGACTTCCTCTTAACATTTATATTCTCTTTGTCATTTAAGTTCTGGCAACTCTTTAAATGAAACTATTAGTTTTACACGTTTTATAACATCTGCAGTTTAAAATTATTTTATTCGTTCCAACGATTGCAGAGTGTTTCAGCACAGCAGGAGCTTTCATACTTTAACACTAAAACATTAAAGTTTTCAAACTCAGTCAAGACGAGAAAAAAGCCGGGTGCGGCTTACAAAAAAAAAAAAAAAATGCAAGCTCATGTTTACCATCAACCAACAACTAGGAAGCAAATCACAGTCAATTCATTGACTAGAATATAATCTAATGGTATCAGAAACTAAAAACTTACCAAAAACAAAAAACAAAAAATTAACAAACAAAAAACGATAAGAAACATATGGTTTGATAGCAAACAAAAATGCTACGTTGGCTGAGTTTTTTGTTTTGTTTCTGTTTCCAATCATCTAGACAAATTGGAGCAATCAGTCTTTAGAGCTTGGCTGGGCTGAGGCAGCAACGAACAGAGAAAAACAACAAACTCCTTTAATAGCTGTTAAATTTGGCGGCTTCTTGTCGTTAATATGGTTTGTTTTATTTTGGTTATGAAAACGCAACAACAACAAACAAGAAAATTCCTTTTGCCCAATTTTCCACATACAATTTCATTCGAACAATATTGTATGGCCTACGAAAAGCCGTCTGTTTGTTAGCTTGGCTGGCTAACTGGCTGTAGGTGGTTTTAAACACTATATATTTTTTTTTTATTTGAAAACCGTTTTCCATCTTGTATAATAAATTTTTAACCAATTAATAGCAAATTACCTCTAAGCATTTTATATCTATTCCAATATGGTCCAACATTGCGTTACATATGGTTTTAGTATGTACTCGTATAGCTTTGTTGCAGTTTTAGTTGTTGTTTGTATTGTACCATACTAAAGTAGTTTTTCCTTAAATTGATATTAATAGCAATGCTTGTTAAATTAAATTTCTAAGATAACTTTTATATAAGTTTTTTTGTTTTGTTTGCTTTTAAAACAAGATTAAGCTTGTGGAATTTTTCTCACAATAATGGGAATTAATTATGTATGCTATTTTTAATAAAGAATATAGAATAATTCAATATATATAAATATTATGTTATTTACTTCACATTTCATTTAAAACTTAAAACAAGAAAATTGTAATCAGAATAGACCGACTTATACGCGTCTTAGGTCCAACTAAATCGATATATAAAATAAGCATAAACTAAATTTTGAGTGACACTGTTATGAATTTGTGGCGCACAGATATGAAAAAGACATGAAAAAGTAGGGCTTGGGTCAAAAATGGACAGATTGTGACTATATTTAGTAAAGTTACATATTTTTATTGAATACATGTTTTAACTAAAAATTTGTGAAATATTTTTGATTTTTGGTAGATTTAAGTTCAGATCGGGAACCAGTTTTATTTGGGAACTGTGAATAAAAATTTTCCATTTTGAACCACCGTTTAATGGGTATAACAATCTGGATCTAAGGGCTCGTCAATCTCATAGGGTGATTTCTATGGGCGATAGGTCCGAACATTCAATAATTTCAGTAGCGGTCAGCAGCTTATATTCTACCTTTAAAAACGCAGTTGTTCAGTATGGCCAAAAACCCGTTTATTGTTCATATTTCCAAGAAAACAAAATTTATTAAAACCGCAATGAATATTCTTAGCTGAAAATTTTTTAAAAGAATCCATTCTTGCTCTCCGTAGGGTCCATTTGCGCCAAAACTATATTTTTTTTTTTTTCGTAAAAACCAATTTTTGGAAACAAATTCCAGAAAAATGTGAGCCTAAGTCAAAAATTCTAAAAGGAGGATCGATGGGCAAATTCAAGGCGAACATTTTATAGAAAACTTCAGTCCAAAAGTTGAACTATGTGAGATGTAGAGTAATTTGAACGGCACAGTTGCTGTTCGTTCCACTGTGCGCCGGCTACAATAGAAGGGATCATATGAAGCGGTCTTAATAGTTTTTCTACTCTAATAATAAACAAACAATGCAATATTTAGAAAACATCATTGTTTTCATAAAAAAAAATCAATGTGAGTTCAGAAAGTATCAAATATATTTCAGAAAGTATGAAATATATTTTAGAAAACATCAAATGTATTTCAGAAATTAACAAATGTATTTCAGAAAATATCAATTGAATTTCAGAAAATATATACTTAAATTCAGAATTAATAAGTAGTTTGTCCTACAATACCAAAAAGTTATTATTGTTTCTATTAGTGTTTTTTGGAGTCGCAGAAAATGTTTAGCAAAATTTGGACTTATTTGTTATGCACTGGAAAATAAACTATCAAGGGCGGCCTTTTAATCGTAAGAAGATGAGGACTTCATTTGTTAATCAGCTACAATATAAACACCGGGATAGAATTTTGACCGATTTTGAAGTCATCATTTTGAAAAAACACGTTTATATCATCACCTAAAATGCAAAAGGCCGTAACTAACAAAAAGGTTCAAAATTTACTTTTTGTGTTGTAGTTACGGCCTTTTACTTAAAAACTACTATTTTACCATAAACTTGTTTTCATCAATAAAAATCCATCTTTATTTTTCAGCTTGATTCTAAATTTTGGGTATTAAGTTCAAATTAGTTTTTGTTTTATGATGTTTTTTGCTTCTCCTGTAAAAAAAATAAAAATATTAATTACGGCCTTTTGCATTTTAGGTGACGATATGTAGTTTTCAAGAAAAATTACAAACCCAGTGTAATACTTAAAAAAAATATTTTTTATATAGCGTTCTGACTATTTTTCTGAGACTAAATTGCTATTTTCTGAAATTCAATTCATATTTTGTGAAGTAAATTTTATAATTTCTGTAATACATTTGATGTTTTCTGAAATACATTTGATATTTTCTGAATTATATTTGATAATTTCAAAAATACATTTTATGTTTTCAGAAATACATTTTATGAAATACATTTGATATTTTCTGAAATACATTAGATAATTGCTGAAATACATTTGATGTTTTCTGAAATACATTTAAAATTTTCTGAAATGCATTTGATGGTTTCTGAAACACATTTGATATTTCTGAAATATATTTGATGTTTTCTGAAATACAGTTGATATTTTCTGATATACATTTGATAATTGTTGAAATACATTTGATAATTTCGGAAATACATTTGATATTTTCTGAAACTCAATTGATATTTTCTGAAATTCAATTGATATTTTCTGAAATTCAATTGATATTTTTGAAACACAAATGATACTTTCTGAAAATCAATTGATGCTTTCTGAAATAAAATTAATTATTTCTGAAAATCAATTGATATTTTCTGAAATTCAATTGATACTTTCTGAAAATCAATTGATGTTTTCTCAAATACAATTGATACTTTCTGAAACACAATTGATATTTTCTGAATATAAATTGATGTTTTCTGAAACACAATTGATACTTTCTGAAATTCATATTGAAAATGATATTTTCTGAATATCAATGGATGTTGTCTGAAACATAATTGATACTTTTTGAAATTTATTGATGTTTTCCGAAATACAGTTAAGTATTTCTGAAAATCAATTGATGTTTTCTGAAATACAATTGATTCTTTCTGAAATACAATTGATATTTTCTGAAAATCAATTGCTGTTTTCTGAAACACAATTGATACTTTCTGAAATACAATTGATATTTTCTGAAAATCAATTGATGTTTTCTGAAACACAATTGATACTTTCTGAAATACAATAGATATTTTCTGAAAATCAATTGATATTTTCTCAAATACAATTGATACTTTCTGAAATACAATTGATATTTTCTGAAAATCAATTGATGTTTTCTGAAACACAATTGATACTTTCTCAAACACAATTGATATTTTCTGAAAATCAATTAATGTTTTCTCAAATACAATTGATACTTTCTGAAATACAATTGATATTTTCTCAAAATCAATTGAGGTTTTCTGAAACACAATTGATACTTTCAATTGATGTTTTCTGAAATACAATTGGAAGAGGTGTAGTAATTAAAAAACACTTAAGTTTCTTTCCTAGTATTTAGCTTTGTAATGTATCAGGCAGCTATTCACAATAGATAAGGGAATTTCAACTCTGTTTGTGTTAAATGTCAAGTAAAATGAAGACGACTATAAATCTATGGAAGTAGGCAAATAGAAAAGTAAAAAATACGTGGAAAGAGGAAAAGTTGACGAGAAAGGTTTATTATTCTTTTTTCTTCAAGAAATTTAAGCTCCTTTAATAAAATTATAAAGTGCAGATAATAGAGTGAGACGCAAGTCAGAAATGAAAAAAATATCATAATATACACTCACACCTCACACCGTTTTTGTGTTACTCTGTTTTTCTGATTGTATTGTGAAATAGATTTTTAACACCTTGAGCGTTAAGTTAAGCTTTTGGCTTGTTAATAAAATTTTAAATGTTCTTAAACTAGTTCTGCCAATAGCAAATATATACTTGAATATTAAAAAAAAAACAACTCTGTACGTTTGTGAACATGTTAAACTCACGGTCCTGCTTACTAAAAAAGTTCTATCAATAGCAAATATATACTTGAATATTTAAAATTAACGAAAAAGATTTGTGATGTTGCTAAACAGACAGCGAACTTGGTGGTTCTGCTTACTAAATACACCAATGCACTTACATATATATATACCTTACACCTATCTTCATTACGCTGTTTTTGTGATTGTATTGTGAAATTGGATATTACCCCAAATTATAATAAATAGTGATCAAAAAAGTAAAGAATTGACTTCAATTGTAAATTGTATAAGAATATAAATGTTAACAATCGGCTACTAAATTAAAATGGTAGTCGTACCCAACATTGGTTATAATATTGCATTTACAACACAGGTAGCGAAAAGTAGCACCCCTACTTCTTTTTCTGTTATTTATATATCAAAAGAAGTGATTACCATTCAAATAAAAATACCATTTTGAATTCTTTTGTCAAAACATATCTTGAAATCGAAGGACTAATAAATACATTAATATAAAAATATAGTATTAAGTAGTTTCTAAAATGAGCGATCGAATATTTTCACCTAATATGCATAAAAGTATTCAATTCTTGCCACAGCGCAAAATTGTCTCTTGTTAACATGAATTATTGTCTGCCTGTCTGCCGAAAAAACTTTGAATGGACTTTTGACCGTTTTGCTGTGATCCATTCGAGCAGGAACTTTGCAGGCAGACTCGTGGCGATGATGAAACAAAATATTACAAAAACAAATGTTTGACTGTAGAGTTTACAACTGCTGAGTAAGACAGAAATGATACGGTAAACTTTATTTACAAAGAAAGGGTTTTTATGGGACAGTTTTTTTTAATCTATATTTCTGAATTACAAGCTACAAAATTTTGATTTAAAATAAATAATAATCTAACCCATAAAAACAAATTTCTTATTAAAACTCTTTCTTTCCTTATGCATATGAGGTTTGAATCTCTCCGTGACAGTGCATGACTTTAAGTGACAACTTTAAAATTAATCTTTGGTCACAACAAGTCTATGGACCAAGTATCAGATTGATTGGATGAGAGAAAATGGGGTTTCAATCACTCCATGACTGTGCGTGACTATGCGTGACTGTGCGTAAATACGGCAAAGTTAATCTTTTTTCACAGCAAGTCTATGGACCAAGTTTCACATATCGGATAAGGGGAAATGACATTTAGATCACTCCGTGACTGTGCGTAACTATGCGTGACTGTGCGTGACTACCCGAAACTAATCTATAGTCACGACAAGGCTATAGGCCAAGTTTCAGATCAATTGGATAAGGGGAAATGGGGTTGACCCACGACAGACAGACAGACAGACAGAGAGTATGATTTAAAAGAAAGAGTTTAAAAAACATTTCCTTCTGTGTGTTTTAAAGTATTTCACACATCAATATCATCACAATGAATAAAATGCGGGTATAATAACAGTCTGTTTCTAAAAATTAGTTATTGAAATATGCAAAATTTCTAATTAAAATATAAATTACCCCAGACATAACCAATTGAATAAAACAACAACAAAAATGCAAATAATCTGCTTATGAAAACCTAAAAATACAAACAAGATAATTTAGGTAAATGTTTACCTTGATGACATAATGATGTCAATAAACATGCAAAATACTCGTACATACATACTCGTTGTATGGTTAATGTAATCGTACTTAAAATCAAACCAAAATACCCTCAGAGAGTGATTTGAAACGATTTAAGTAATAGTGGTGGTGATTAATATGATATTATTTACTGCACAACCCTTAGGATTTTTGAAATAGGAGATTAACACGCAACACTCAATTTTCTTGAACAACGAAAACAACAACAAGATCAAGATTATCGCATTGCGAAACGTAAAAAGTTAAAGATCTTTTATTGTCATTATCACAGTAGGCAAATAGAGAACAATGACTTCAAATGATGTTGTTTTCTAAAAGCAGAATCGATATAAAGAACTACATGGCGCCTTTAACTATAAATGTTTATTTTTCTGACTTTTTAAAGATCGTTTAAGAAATTGCGCGTTCGTTATGAAGCAGCTGTTAACATTTTTCGATTACCATTTTTGTTTGAGTTAACACATGATGTATATAAAATTTTCCTTAAAACTAAACGTGGGAAATTATTTGCGCATATTTTTTTGTGTTTTTTTCGTATTTATTTTAATAGTGACAAATGCAAAGAAAATCTAACACGCAGCTTGCATAAATTTCATATTCGCTGATATTAGAAAGAAAGGGTTGTTGTTGGGTTTTGCGCAATCGCTAATATTTTAGTAGTTTGATTTTCTTCAACAGAATTTAAGAAAAAGAAACAAGTTATTCTACTTTTAAACAATAAGAAGTTAGAATAAAATTAAGAGAGTATAAAAATTTGAAGATTTTATTACAAAATCTTTACAGTTACAATAAATCTCGCACATTTACTGAAAATATATTTTTCGGTAGAATCATCTGGAAGCAAGTTCAATTTTCGTAAAATAATATAACATTAAATTATAGTGTACAACACTAGTGTTGGATTAGACAATACTTAGCCGGACCATTGTATTAGGTTACTGTAGTAAACCATCCAAATTATTTGGCGCTACATTGATACTGTCTCCCCTTATGACATTTGGAAGTTTGTTTTTTTTTGGTACAACTCTGCTCGCCAAAAAAATAATGTAAAAACTTCAAACCTATTTTTGTATGTGTCAATAAAAACTACGATGTTAACATTTTAAAAGTGAATTAATCAATATTCATTTAAATAATTCATAATTATACCCTCCACTCCAATGTGCAGAGGGTATATATAAGTTTGTCATTCCGTTTGTAATAATTAGAAAAAAAATTTTGGACCCCATAAAATATATATATTTGTGATCCTTATAACAACCGGAGTTGATATAGCGATGTCCGTCTGTCCGTCTCTGGAAATCACGATGACGGCATCTATCGGGCAGCTAGGGTGCTTGTTGACATAAAAACTGATTCATTAACATCCTGAAAAGTTTGGTATTTAAAACCGTTCAAATCAGTCGATTAGGGTCCGAGATTTGAATGAAGAACAAAAAAAAGTCTTGAAAAAATATAATTTTCTATGTTGTTCTTGTCACGATCACGTCCTCAATAGTGCAGCTACAATGATCATTTTTAGTGAGAATGATTCACCAAATTCATGGGAAGATTTCCGTTTCAAAAATCATTAAAAACGATGGAACAGGTCCAGGGAAATCTCTGAAAAAGTAAAAAAAAAAACAAGTAAGAGTGTTAAATTCGGCTGTGCCGAATCTTTGATACCCTCCACCTCGGTTTGAGTATTGATAAAAATGTAAACAAAATATTGGAAAAATATGCATGTGTTTTCTATATGCAGGCGTTTCCGGTTATATGACATAACTTCTCGTTAAATTTAGTTTTTGCTAATTAAATAGCTCGCAAAGATAATGGTTGTGTAGGGTGGCTATATGCATTAAATCGTGCTAATTGGAGATGGCTGTATAGTTTCTTTTAACTGGCCAAATATTTCTTCATTGCGGCCATATAAGTCGGATGGAGTAACAAAATAATAACCAAAAAAAAAACTCTCTCAATTTTTTTATTAAAATATTGCCATATTTGGAAAACATAGAGAAACATTGATAATAATAAATATTCAAATTAGGGATGCCAAACGCAAAAACCAAATGTCCCAAACATTTTCAATAAAATAATTTGTTCTCTTTATTTTCTGAAAAACTTCAAATTTTCATCCAAAAAAAATTGTGAAAATTTATATATAAAAAAATAACATTCTCATCAAATTTATGTAACAGTTTTTATGTTCGCAATTCTTAAATATCATTTGACGTTTTCTAAAATTCGTTGAATTTAAATTAATGTTTTCTGTAGTATGATTCTGTAAATTTCAACGATCGACAATTGCAAAATATATCGACAGCTATTGTTGTTTGCACTAAGGATTAAGTGATTCACTAAGTACATACATCTTACCGACAGTCAACAAATCTATTTTCCTATTTATTTAAATTGTAAACGAGTGGCATCTCTGTCAAAATAAGCGAAAAATACAAAGAAGAATAGAAAAAACAAATTACTTCGTGTTTGACAGGATGATTTTATGTTTATGTTTAATATCTTTATTTTTTTTTACTAATATTTCTGTTTATTTATTTGAAAATAAAATAATGAATTGAATATGTTATTTAAGTTTTTTATTTATATAAAAAAGTTTTTTAATTAAAGCAAAATATTTTCACTATTTTATGATTTTTATTTATGTATGACGACATTTCAACCTAACAATTTAAGTTTTTATCGATTGAATAAACAACACAAAAATGGTTGTCGTTTAGATAACAACAACAGCTGACTTTAACAATAGCGAATGTCGTTTAAACATTTTACTGGTAATTTTGCTATTTTCTTTTTTTTAACGATTCGACTATCGTTAAAAGAAGTTACTGAATCGCGGTACTGAAAAGCTATTAATTTCTCCTGAATGTTAATATTTTTTTTAAATGTAAAAATTTTTTAAATGTAAACATAGGTATTTGGTGTTTTTTTTTGGAATTTCAATTTGTGTTTAACGAATAAAATTTATATATTAAAGATGCAATTGATGTCTTCTGAATTTAAAATTATAATTTCCGACGTTTTGATATGATTTTCTGAAATTCAATTAATTGTAATTTATAATTGGAAATTTTTAATTCCAGTTTTTAGAATTGATATTTTCTTAAATTTGAATGGAAAATTTTAAAAGTGCAATTTTGTATTTATGTGAATAATAATGCTTTAGTAATTATAAACAATTTTTAAAAATTAGATGTAATCGCAATCAGATATTTTGTAGGTAAAGCAGAATAATAATTCTATATAACTATGTAGAACTGTTTTGAAAGCAAAAAACTCATTGATTAACTCGGTAACTCTATTTTGTAAAAGAATAATATGAAATAAAAGACCAGCCCGCGTATACTCTTAACATTGTTCTGTATGATATCTAGTCGAAAATATTGACATTCATGTTAAAATAGAAATAACTATTGCAAAGTTAATTAGAACAAAAATTGTGGCGCCATCTACTGTGGCATAGTCACGCTGAGCAAAATGAGTGACACTCTGTTAATGCAAAAGAAATGTATTTTCCCCACAACAAAATATTGCAGAATTTTATGTAAATAAAATAATATACCGATTTATTTCTAACATGCAGTTGTTTGTAATATTTAATATATGTATGTATGTATATGTAAATATTACACACAAAAAATACAATATCAAACGTTATTTATGTGTTTTTCTCTTTAAATAAATAAATACTTAAATTTTTTTTTGTTAAATTTACATTGTTTTTTTTTATAACAACTATGTATTTTAGCATTATTTGCTTTAGGTGCTGGTGAATTTTTACTCTCTTTGTAGCTATTAACACGTAGTGTCTGCTTGTCGAAAAAACTTTGGGTCGATTTTAACCCCTTTCCCGTGACCCAATCGATCTCAAACTTTGCAGGCAGGCTCGTGGCAATGACAGAAATGATCTGTTAATTTTTTTAGTGATGTCAAAACAATGGACTCTTTTAAATTTTTCTACCAGAGTTGATAAAAAAAATGTACAAAGGGTTAGTTTTAATTATATTATTACCACAAATAATAAACAAGTAATATGCAAAAATAACAAGCGGTTCACAACGGAACATTGTGCGCCGTAATCAACAGAGATGAAGCCACTTTAGTTTATTTCAGATTTAAATTTGTGCTATTTATATGCTGTATCATATCTCAATTTTTAGAAATTTTGAATAACTATTATACAAATATTATAGCAAAAAATTAATTTTTAACGTGAATAATATTACAAGATCGTCAAGCAGATTTTAATCAAAAAGATTTATTCGCATTGGATATTGCATAAATTAACAAGCGCTCAAAAAAGGGTCGTTTCAGTTTATAGAGAGAAATTCGAAAAAATCCATCGCTGTGCTTTAAAAGGCGTGCATAGAATCTAGACAGGCGAACGTATCATGGATCCATGTATATAAGCCCGAAACCGTATGGATCATCAGAGACAAGCAAAATCTAACAAAAGTTGTGTTTTTCTTTAAATTAATCTAATATGGCCTAAAGTTATAAATGTAATGAGAACAGGGGTCGAATCGTCGTAATCGTTATCGAAATTTTTCGATAGAAATTAAAAATAACAACAACATAAATTTTGCATACAAACCCAACCGAAGACTGAGTGAAATATTTACAAACGTCAAGGTGCCAATAGAATAGCAACGTACAAAACAACGTCGTGTATGAAATAGGATGTAAGGGAAATGACAAACAGAGATGTGATCTAATTTATATAGAGCTCTAGCTACACGAATGGGAGAACATCAATTGGATATCGCCAAAAGAAAAGAGACAACGGCATTAGCACAGCTCATATTAAAAACCGGACACACAGCTGATTTCGATAAAATCAAGATACTAGACAAGGAAAACGTTGAAACAAAAAGGTACACTAAATAATGCTTATACATTCAGCAGAAAATTTAACCCACCATGAATTTGAAAGAGCACACCAACAATATAAATAATGTGCGTTTAAAAGTTTATGTTCATATATGTTTTATGTTAAATGTAACTACTACACTTTAAATGTAAAACCATATTGTAAGATGTAATGAAATATTATTTTGTAAAATATTGTATTTGCATAATTTTAATTAATAGATGATCCCCAGAAGATGTCGACAAAAAATCGACGAAACGTCGTGAAAAAACTGTAATAAACATGGTTTCATTACATTTATAACTTTAGACCATATTAACTTAATTTAAAGAAAAACACAATTAATAACAAAAGTTGTTAGCACACAAAGCACTTAGAAGCGAATAGTCGTCTGCTTTTAAGAACCGGACATGTTCTGAAATTAAAGTAACATGAAACGGTCAATTCGATTTGACACGCAATGACTACATTTGACTCCCGCGCATCAAAATTAAATTATGGAGTCAACGTTTTTGATGTCTGAGAAGCCATTAATTTGTTTAAAATTAATGTCTTTGAGTTACCTCGTTCGGATTTAGTAATGTGCTTTGAAAATAAATTCAAAAGTAAGTAAAAATATATTGATGTTAATAAAAAGTATTTTGAAAAACAAAAATATTTGTTTTTACATGTTTTTCTTAAAATTTAAATAGTAGACGTCGTATAAACAACAATTCGTTATAAGACGCCTAAGCCGCCCAATGGTATTTGATGGTATTATTTTTTATATAGTTTATAAACCCATTATTTTGTTTTATTGAATTCATAAACCATACATAAAGACGTTTATTCACCATTAAACAGTCAGTCAGTGCATCAGTAAATAATGAGCATAAATATATAAAGAATAGTTTACCTTTTTGAAACATTAAATATCTTTTATTTATTTTCTTCAAAAGCTGTAAAATATTAAAAAACAAATGTTCCGAGTTAAAAGTTTCGATCATAAATTCCCATTATTCGCTGGATTCTATTTGCTCTTGGCACATTTCCGCATTTGAATAAAGCTTAAGTTATGTAGAAATTACTCCAAATCTATGCAAAAAGCAACAACATAAATGAAGATTATCGATAATTGCGATCACTTTAAAAGCAACATCATCAAAATAAGCACAAACCACAATACAAACATTTAATGATTTCAATAATCACCATTGTATTTTTTGACTGTTAGTTCATTTGAATGATGAATGCTGATCTCTATACAAACATCCAATTTGTGCGCAATGTCACCTCGTACACAATAAGAGAGTTAAGGACATGTATGAAAACATGATGATTGCTGATAGTATTGTTTGAGTTAGAACGTAAATCTTGTGAAGAATCAGTGTTATGAAGGAATCAATTGAGAAAAAAAAAATCTTCATTCTCAAAAGACATTTTTCATTGAATTAAATAAAAAAATGTCGTTGAGTTTACGGCAGAGCTGTAAGATAATTATTCCATAAAACAATACATAAATAAATATTATTGACTCACTGGCCAGAACACATTTTATTATACCCTATACCACTATGTGGTTTGGGTATAATGACTTTGTGCTGCTGTTTGTAACTACCAAAAATATTTGACTTAGACCCATCTTTTATTATAATCACTTTCTGAGTCGATTTAGCGATGTCCGTCCGTCCGTCTGTCCGTCTGTGTGTCCCTGTAAACCTTTTAATCAAACTACAGGTCGCAAATATAAATATATTTTGATGAAATTTGGTACAAATGCTTCACAGGATGAGCGCTATTGAAATTGGTGAAATTCGGTCCATGTTCAGACCTAGTCCCCATACAAATGACCCCTATGAAATCGACATAAATTGTCATAAGATCCAAATTATCATATAGATCTCAGTCAAATTGGGTTTGTATGTGTAGTCCAAAAATAATCCCTATAGGACAATTCTTAGTCATAGGCCCCATATAGAGTTGCTTCCCGATCTTCACTTAAATCTACCAAAAAACAAAATTATTGTACAGATTTTTCTCAAATTTGGTTTGTATATATTTTTTCAAAATATAAGTGACTTTACAAAATATAGTAAGGATCGGTCTACTTTTCGACCTAGTCCCCATAGAAATATAGCACCCGATATGAAAATTTTCATATCTGCAGCGACTCAAATTTAGTTTATGCTATCATAGAGATAAGGTCTCTAAACCATGGTATAGAGTATCGTGTAGTCGGTCTAGACCGACTATAGTTTTCTTAGTTGTTATTTATGGCAGATTGATGTCAATTCTTAAAAAAAACTTGCCTGATTTGTGGTTGTATTAGAACCCATAATATTATGTAGATTTGTCACGGCACCATTCCTACGATACACCAATTATTTCTCAAATTAAAAATTTGTTACAAATAAAATTAAAAGCCAAAAAAATTAAGTCCTATAATCACATAACTTGATGATTAAACTCATTCAAATCCTTTATTTTCAATAGATTCTTGAAATATTTAAGGCCTAGCGGCCGATTATTTACTGACAGCAAAATGAACTGATTCTGAACAAAAGGCAAACAAAAATTAATTAAAAATTTTCTAGAAGATGTTCTTGAAGCCAGATTAAATGTTAGTCGAATCAAAATACATTACTAATTTAAAATAAAATTGAAAATAAATTTAAGAATGAATTCCTTGATGTTCTGTCTATAAAAAATTCAATTTAATTTAATGTACATGCCCGTAAATTTTGAAAAATAAAATTTAATTGGATTAAGTACAACAAGAGA
Organism: Cordilura impudica; assembly: GCA_963682025.1. Taxonomy (NCBI): domain Eukaryota; kingdom Metazoa; phylum Arthropoda; class Insecta; order Diptera; family Scathophagidae; genus Cordilura; species Cordilura impudica. Next base: position 140,178,040 of record OY821519.1, read on the forward strand.
GTTATGAGTTGCATATATTATATTTTACGACACATAGACCTGCACAATTATGACACAATTTCTGATATTTTTATTCAACATTTATTTGAAATTATTCATCAAAGAGTGATGCATGAGATGTTTTATAAAAAATATTTTAAAGAAATTGTGAAAAAATAGCTTCCTCTTGTAACTTTAATGCCTTTGAATTATGAGTTATCGAGATAAAAACCAATATATCTCTATAAATGTAAAGCAAATTTAAAGACTAAAACAATACCTATTGAGATCTCAGGGTACTTTTAAAGTATTTTCATGGAGTGCGGTACATAAAAAATTCTACAGAGTGTGTGCTGAAAAAAGTTCACCAAATTTAAAATTTTTCAGTCGTTGTAGGTACCATGACAGTAAATAAGCTGTTGTTGTTTATTTGTGAATTTGAAATTTATTAAAAGTAAAATAAATTTCTGAAAATATGAATGAAAATCTAATATGTGTGGAAGCTCTCCTCGATAATCGTCGCATTCGTTGTCCAAATTTTTCAATCGAAATTATTTTTTTATTTCAGAAAATCATATTAAAACGTCGGAAATAATAACATGAAATTTAGAAGACATCAATTGAATTTTTAAAATATAAATTTTATTCTTTAAACACAAACAGAAATACAGAAAATACCAAATATGTTTACATTTAAAAATTCAACTGAAATTGAAAAAAATATTGCGATTCAGGAGACATTAATAACATTTCAGGATAAGAAAACATTAATTTAAATTCAATAAAGTTTAGAAAACCTCAAATGATATTTAAGAATTACGAACATAAAAATTGTTACATAAATAAAGCGCAATTTGATGAGAATGTTATTTATATATTATTTTTCACAAATTTTGTGGATGAAAATTTGAAGTTTGTCAGAAAATAAAAATAACAAATTATCTTATTTTAATTTTTTGGGTTTTTTGCGTTTGGCATCCCTAATTTGAACCAGTGTTCAAGATGACTTCAAAATTTGACTTCATGGTAGGCAAAGCAAAACCCAAGAAATTTAAGTTCCATAATAATTCCCAGGTAGTAGTATTTGGAGTCAATAAATGAAAATATATTTTATTAACATAATTTAATTCAAAATCACTTGCGTGGGCAAACTACTACTCGAAAAAGCTCGACTACTTTCCATACAAATGTATGAAAATATTAACTTCAGAGATGTTTGACTTCATTTAAGAAAAAATTTTCCCAAAATACATGGCATGATTTTATATATTTTGAAGTCAGTTACACTGATAGATTACCCTCCTGAAATATTAAAACATTCTGATAAAAACTATGGAGTGGGCTAACTACTACTCGAAAAAGATCATCCACTTTCCACTCAAATGTATGAGAATATGATCTTCGTATATGTTTGATGCCTATTTACAAAAAATTTTAAAGAACACTTGGAAAAACCACTTAGTATTTTAATTTGAATATATGTACAGGATACGCTTTCAAAATTTCAAAGCATTTGGACAAAAATGTTGGCGTGTGGAAACAACTTGCAAAAAATTTAAAAAAATAAAAAAAAAAATTTTTTATATTTTTTCACTGCCTGTAATTGACTATATTCAGAGATTACTCGTAAAAAATTTTAAGCCATTCCGACCAAAATTGTGGCGTCGGTATAGCACTACTCGACTGATATTGACCACTTTCTATACAAATGTGTGAAAATATGCTCTTATTTGAAGTTTGATGATATTTTCCAGAAAATTTTCCACAATGACGTAATAAAAAATTACATTCGTTAGCGCTGTATATACAAAGAGAACACTTCCTTCAAGTTTCAAAGCATTCCGCCAAAAATTGAAGCTTGGAGGAACTACTACTCGACGAAAAACAAACAAAAAAAAATTTTTCAAAAAAAAAAAAATGTTTTTTTCTTTCTTTTTACTGCCCGTAATTGACCTTATTCACAGATGACTCATTTCAAAAATTAAGCCATTCCGATGAAAATTGAGCTCTGGGCGAACAACTACTCGAAAAAGATCAGCCACTTTCTATACAAATGTGTGCAAATTTGCTCTTATTTCAAGTTTGATGTAACTTTAAAAAAAATTTTCCATCACGACTTCTTAAAATTTTTTACTACTTGTAGTTGCAAATATATCAAGATAATCTTCTTAAAATTTCAAAGTATTGCGACAATAATTGTGCTGTTGGCGAACTACTACTCGAAAAAGCTCGACCACTTTCCATACAAATACTATATATGAAAAAATACACTTCATGCAAGTTTGACATCGGTCACACAAAATATTAAAGGCACACATGGTACAAATTTATGCTTTTTAAAGTTGGAAATATGATTACATTTCGTACACGAAATTCCAAAGTAATCTAACCAAAATTGTCGCTCGGACGAACTACTACTCGAAAAAGATCAGACTCTTCCAATACAAAAGTGTGAAAATTTGCTCTTATTTCATGTTTGAGATAATTTTACAGAAAATTTTTTATAATGACATAGCCGAAAGTTATATGTTTTAGATTTAGAAATGTAAGGAGAGTATTTCTTTTAAATTTCAAACGTTTCCGACAATAATGGTGGGGTGGACAAAGTACTACTCGGAAAAGCTCGAAATACTACTCGAAAAAAATCAGCCAGTTTCCATAAATGTGTTCAAATTTGCTTTTCTTTTAAGTTTGATGTAATTTTACAGAACATTTTCCTTCCCGACTTGCTAAAAGTTTATATGTTGTGAAGTTTTCGATTTGAGGACATTGTATCCTTCAAATTTCAAACTATTCTAAGAAAATTATTAAGTTTCCATTGTTTTGGCATCACTCTAAAAATTTGTTAGATCATTTCTGTTATTACTACGAGCATGCATGCAAAATTTCAGATCGAATGGCTCACGGGAAATTGGTTAAAATCGATCCAAAATTTTTTCGACAAGCAGACACTACGAGTTAATATAAAGGGAGTAAAAATTCACCAACATAATAAAAAAAAAAACAATGTAAATATAGCAAAAAAAAAAAAAAATTTTGTATAAATTTATTTATGAATTTATATAAACATATTAAATAATACAAATAATACACATATATTATACATGTATATGTATATCGATAACAACTGCATGTTAGAAATTCTGCAATATTTTGTTGTGGGGAAAATACATTTCTTTTGCATTAACAGAGTGTCACTTCATATTGCTCAGCGTGACTATGCCACAGTAGATGGCGCCACAATTTTTGTTTGTTCTAATTAGCTTTGCAATAGTTATTTCTATTTTAACATGAATGTTAATATTTTCAAGTAGATATCATAGAGAACAATGTTAAGAGTATACACGGACTGGTCTTTTATTTCATACGTTTTTTAATTATTCTTTTACAAATATGAACATAAGTTTGGCATACTAACTTTTTGTTGTCTTTACAAAATAGAGTTACCGAGTTCATCAATGAGTTTTTTGCTTTCAAAACAGTTCTACATAGTGATATAGAACTATTATTCTGCTTTACCTACAAAATATCTGATTGCGATTACATCTAATTTTTAAAAATTGTTTATAATTACTAAAGCATTATTATTCACAAAAATACAAAATTGCACTTTTTAAATTTTCCATTCAAATTTAAGAAAATATCAATTCTAAAAACTGGAATTAAAAATTTCCAATTATAAATTACAATTAATTAAATTTCAGAAAATCATATCAAAACGTCGGAAATTATAATTTTAAATTTAGAAGACATCAATTGCATCTTTAATATATAAATTTTATTCGTTAAACACAAATTGAAATTCCAAAAAAAACACCAAATACCTATGTTTACATTTAAAAAATTTTTACATTTAAAAAAAATATTGACATTCAGGAGAAATTAATAGTTTTTCAGTACCGCGATTCAGTAACTTCTTTTAACGATAGTCGAATCGTTAAAAAAAAGAAAATAGCAAAATTATCAGTAAAATTTTTAAACGATATTCGCTATTATTAAAGTCAGCTGTTGTTGTTATCTAAACGACAACCATTTTAGTGTTGTTTATTCAATCGATAAAAACTTAAATTTTTAGGTTGAAATGTCGTCATACATAAATAAAAATCATAAAATAGTGAAAATATTTTGCTTTTATTAAAAAAACTTTTTTATATAAATAAAAAAATTAAATAGCATATTCAATTCATTATTTCATTTTCAAATAAATACACAGAAATATTAGTAAAAAAATAAAGATATTAAACATAAACATAAAATCATCCTGTCAAGCACGAAGTAATTTGTTTTTTTCTATTCTTTGTGTTTTTCGCTTATTTTGAAGGAGATGCCACTCGTTTACAATTTAAATAAATAGAAAAATAGATTTGTCGACTGTCGTTAAGATGTATGTACTTAGTGAATCACTTAATCCTTAGTGCAAACAACAATAGCTGTCGATATATTTTGCGATTTTCGGATCGTTGAAATTTACAGAATCACACTACGGAAAACTTAATTTAAATTCAATGAATTTTAGAAAACGTCAAATGATATTTAAGAATTGCAAACATAAAAACTGTTACATAAATAAACGCAATTTGATGAGAGTGTTATTTTTTATATATAAATTTTAACACTTTTTTTGAATGAAAATTTGAAGTTTTTCAGAAAATAAAGAGAACAAATTATTTTATTTTAAATATTTGGGACATTTTAATTTCTTAAGTTTGGCATTCCTAATTTGAATATTTATTATTATAAATGTATTCTCTATGTTTTCCAAATATGGCAATATTTTAATAAAAAAATTGAGATTTTTTTTTTGGTTATTATTTTGTTACTCCATCCGACCTATATGGCCGCAATGAAGAAATATTTGGCCAGTTAAAAGAAACTATTCAGCCATCTCCAATTAGCACGATTTAATGCATATAGCCACCCTACACAACCATTACCTTTGCAATGGAGGTTAGGGCGAGCTATTTAATTAGCAAAAACTAAATTAAACGAGAAGTTAAGTCATATAACCGGAAACGCATGCATATAGGTATATAACCTAAATGCATGCCGATCAGCAACCACGATGACCAAAAAGCAAACACCGAAATAAATCCGAAATAATAGAAAAGACGAAAACCAACCCAAAGAATTTGCTGAAATAATTTGGTATTTTTACAAATTGTTTACTTTTTCATTTACATTTATTATCAAGACTCAAACCGAGGTGGAGGGTATTAAAGATTCGGCACTGCCGAATTTAACACTCTTACTTGTTTTTGTAAGATTTAACATAATTCCGATAGGTTCTGTAGTTTCCTTATAATTACATTTTATGTATGCTAAAATTTTTTCGATCTCACTCCGGATGTCACCATGTTTGGACCTTCTTCCCGTATTATATTAATCACATCGAATATGAACTTAAAATTATTTGCTATTAAAAGTATCTGGCAATCTAACATAAATTTAGATTACGCTTTTTTATACCTAACACAATTTTTCACAGCTCATGCTATTTTAGTCAGCCTAGGCCGATTATAAATTTCTTATTTGTTGTAATGAGTTTTAACAATAATAACTCCTTGCTATTACGTAAGTCTTGAATATTTACTAAACGAAACATTAAAAAAAATGGCTTAAAATTTAAATTCGGCATTCTTATTGAGTCACCCTTTATAATTGCATTCCGTGTGCTTACGGAAATTTAAAAAATTAATATGTTATTTTTCATGAATTATGTGGGGAGGTGTGCACTATATATGTATATAACAGCCTCTGGGAAAACTTTATCACCACTGCAAAAAGTATCGCATATAAACGGATTTTAAAAATAAAATCACTTAAATATTGCTGATCACATTTAAGCAGGCAAATGTTTGCATGTTTGAAACCATTAATTGTATCAATTCGATTTTAAAGTGTAGCAAATATAACAGTACTTGGCATGAATGGAAAGGCGTCCCTTGTTAACTTTAAAGTAGGAGAACTAAGGTATGACTGAAGACACGACTAATAAAAATAAACTTTTCAACTAATTTCTGGAGAAGATATCGTCTACATTTAGCAACATATTAAGCAAAACTATTGAAGCAATTTCAGTAAGAAATTAAACCATCAGCGTAAATTCAACAAAACTGATCATATTTTACTGTGTTTGCCAACTTTCAGTACAAATATATATAAATAAATAAATATTATTTAACTAATGTGTGATCTCCTTTTACAATTCCTCAATAATACAACGCCTTTATTGTGAGACACTCAATAACTCTCTATAGGACATTAACACGCAATTATATATCGAACAAAATATCCAAAAGCTGCTGCTGTTGCCATTTAATTATGATCAGCACGACATCAATTGTTGCCAAAAGCTGTTTCAAAAAAATCAATTGTATATTTAAAGGAAATTTAATACTTTAAAGACAACTACTACAAGTATCCCTATGTTTGTGTTACTCGTAAATCGCGAATAGTTACACTTAAAGAAACGGCAACAGTAACAAGTTACTAAGAAGTATTGAAATGATATAAAACAAACATATAGATTTACTAAATTCTAATACTTACAATGTTAATCCAACTTACATGAGAATGGACTAACGTTATTCTAGAAAGAAGTTTAAAAAAGTTTTTTTTTTCATTTTTATTTATTTGTTAAGTCTATGGAAATCAATCCTTACAGACAGTATAAGTAATTATATAGTTAACATTAACAAACTAAAAATTTTTAATTAAGTGTTCAAAAATAAAATAATATTACGTTTAATAACAGCAATATTTACAGATAAATCAATAAAGACATTCAGTTCATTAAAACTTTTACCTATCTATAATATTAATAGGCTAGGCGATTTCTTGTGACTGATGTTTTGTTCTACCGTTTTATCCCGATTTTGACCAAACTTATATTATTCGAAAGGTATTTATTCTAAGCCATTTTGCAGATTTACAGATTTTTTAAAATTTCCTTTATTTTGAGTAAATTGAATTTAAAGTTGCTACTAACACATATATAAAACAAGTAGAAAAATTATAGTCGGTCTAGACCGACTATACGATACCCTATACCATGCGTTTAGAAAACCTATCTCTTAGGCCCAACTAACTGGACATTGAAAATAAGCAAAAACCAAATTTGAGTGGGATTTTTATTAATTTTTTTGGCTGCAGATATGAAAAAGTTCATATCGGATGCTATATCTATAAAGGGACTAGGTCCAAAAATGGACCGATCCTGATCATGTTTGGTAAAGTCTCTTGTATTTTGCAAAAATATGTACAAACAAAATTTGAGAAGAATCAGTGCAATATTTTTGTTTTTTAATAGATTTAATTGAAGATCGGGAAGCAGCTCTATATGGGGTCAAAGGGATCATTTTTGGACTACTCATTAGTGGACGTAATGAACGCATACAAACCCAATTTGAGTAAGATCTATATGACAATTTGGATCTTATGGCAATTTATGTCGATTTCATATGGGTAATTTGTATGGGGGCTAGGTCTGAATATGGACCGATTCTCACCAATTTCAATAGCGTTCATCCCATGGCCGACAAAAGCTTATATACCATATTTCGTCAAAATATATTCATATTTGCGACCTGCACTTTGATTACAAGCTTTACATGGACACACAGACGGACGGACGGACGGACGGACGGACGGACGGACGCACGGACATTGTTAAATCAACTCAGAAAGTGATTCTGATTCGATCGGTATAATTAAAGATGGGTCTAGGTCAAATATTTTTGGTTGTTACAAACAGCAGCACAAAGTCATTATACCCAAACCACATAGTGGTATAGGGTATAATTATACATTGCTATATGTGTGTTTATTAAATTTGTTAATGTGTTTGTAATAAAAATGAGTTAGTTTTTGTGTTGATTTGTGAATTAGCTATAATTGATTAGCATACATTTATGGTCTTTATTTAATAAAAAAATAAAATTTCCTAGAATTTGCGCTCGAATTTCGAGGGCTGGAATCTGCTAGTTTTCATAAAATGGTCAGCATTTGCGTAATTCGCACGAAAAACTTGAAGAGATAATGGGATGAAAAAGCATGTTGATCGTTTTGGAACATTAAATATAATATTGTTGAGCAGGAAATCAGAGCAGACATCACCATTTATGAAATTTGTTAGGAATATAGCATTCAGCATAGTACTACGACTTTTTAATGTAGGCAATTTAATTTGAGCAAGACGAGTTGTATAAGATGGAAAATCATCAATAGGGTTCAAATATAAACTTCGCAAGCAGAAGAGAAGAAATTGTTTTTGAACAGACTCGATACGGTTACTATGAACATTATAATAAGGCTCCCAGATTAACGAACCGTATTCTAAAATAGGTCTTACAAGAGAAACATATAACTGTTTCGTAATGAAAGGATCTATGAACTCCTTTGCCCATTGCTTAATAAAAGGCAGCACACCGCGAGCTTTATTAATTGTCATCGTAATATGTTGTACAAAATTTAATTTTATATCAAACAAGATTCCAAGATCCAGAAATTATTTTACCAAGTGCAGCTGGCAGCCACCTAAAGAGTAGTTTCCCAAGGCATTCCATCATATTGAATTTACACCACATGTAAAAACTGTCTAATTCTTGTTGAAGTTATATTTGATCACATAGTTTTTTATATTTAATAACATACGATAGATCAAAATTTAATAACATACGATAGATCATTAATGAAGAGTGAGAATAGTATTGGTCCAAGGTGGCTACCTTGCTGCACACCAGAATTTACAATAATATTTTAAGAGTTTATATCATTAAATCTAACACATTGTTTTCTGCACAAAAGGTAAGACTTTATCCAATTTAGAGTATTGGTAGTGAATCCCATTATATGTAACTTTCCAAGGAGAAGATTGTGATTAACTTTGTCGAAGGCTTTACTGAAATCAGTATAAATAAACCCCCCAGCTATAGACTGCATTTCGATCCCTTAGAAATAAGGTTACCAGAAGCATTAGGATTGTCAAATCGTCCTACTATAAGAAAAAAGTTGCTTAAATAGCAAGGCAAGATGGAGTGAAATACGAAATGTAGGGATAATTACCAAAACCAGAGATAGTACTGTAAATATAAATGTTGAGGAATTAAATTACAAATTTACAGATTTACCAAGGCCTACCGCTAATGTTGAACATTACAGGATAATAACTAAATCGACGTATCCCACTCAGAGGAAACACGCTAAAATTGTCCCTATACCCAAAACGGAAAACCGAATTTCTTCCAATAGCTGTACTACCCTTTCTATTTAAAATACTTGAACGTTTAATGCACAACCAATGCAGTAGATTTATTCAGGATAACAACTTGCTTACCCCAGACAATCTGGTTTTCGTCCACAACACAGTTGCGTATCTACTTTGATTGATGTAACAGAATATATAAGATCACAAATTGATGATGACAAAGTTGCCTTCTTAATTCTTTTGGATCATTCTAAAGCATTTGATACTACTGTTAACACGGAAATTCTAACATTAAAGTTAAACAAAATATTTAATATGTCTACGACATCCACTAAGTTGATGAATTCATATTTAACAGAAAGATCACAATCGGTTTTCTGTGGTAAACAAATGTCAAGTAGGATCGAACTTACAAGAGGTGAACCACAAGGTTCTATCTTAGGGCCATTGCTGTACTCAGCTTATGCCAATGATCTTCCGAATCAATTTCAATACTGCAATGTTCAAATGTATGCGGACGACGTCCAACTCTACATTAGCTGTACAATATCGGAAATTGATGATTGCGTACGTAAAATTAACGTTGTCTTACAAAATATTAGGCTCTGGGCTCCAACTAAGTCAAAATGTATGTTAATTACTGAAAAAAATCAGGTTATTCCAAATATTTCTGTTATAATTCTGGGTGAATCAAAAATTAATCTTGTGGATAAGGTAAAAAATCTTGGAGTCACATTTAATAAATATTTACACTAGAATGACCACGTTATTATTACAACCGAAAAAATATATGGTATGTTAAGAAACTTATGGTGCTCTCAGTGCTTCGTACACTTCAAGTCCGAATGCTTCTGGCTAAAACATACTTATTACCAACTTTACTTTAGAGTTGTTCTCAAGCTGTGATGCAACCAGTATGCGTAAACTAAACGTAACTTTTAATAACATTGCGCGATATATATTTGGCATACCACGATTTGGTAGCGTATCTCTCTACGCTAAACGAATTTGTGATGTCTCTTTTGAAAACCTTTTGAAGTGTAAATCACTAATATACCTGCATAAAATTATTTACTCAGGCCAACCTAGATACCTTTACGAAAGACTAAACTTTTTTAGGTCTTAGAAAGGACGCCGTATTATTCAAATACAACATAAGGCTCAACTTTCGGAGTTACACCTTTATAAATTTGCAAATTATCAGCAATGCAACTAAGTTCAAAAATAAAATATATGAATATTATAACTATTTTTTTTTTCTTTTATTATTTTATTATTATTATTTTTTTTATTATTAATATTTATGTTTCTTTTTTTCTTTGTTTTTGTTAGTATTATGTAGTATTTTTAAATTTTTATACCCTATACCACTATGTGGTTTGGGTATAATGACTTTGTGCTGCTGTTTGTAACAAACAAAAATATTTGACCTAGACCCATCTTTAATTATACCGATCGAATCAGAATCACTTTTTGAGTTGATTTAACAATGTCCGTCCGTCCGTCCGTCCGTCCGTCTGTGTGTCCATGTAAACCTTGTAATCAAACTGCAGGTCGCAAATATGAATATATTTTGATGAAATTTGATACGTGACCTTTTATCGGCCATGGGATGAATGCTATTGAAATTAGTGAGAATCGGTCCATGTTCAGACCTAGCTCCCATACAAATTACCCCTATGAAATCGACATAAATTGCCATAAGATCCAAATTGTCATATAGATATTACTCAAATTGGGTTTGTAGGCGTTCATTACATCCATTAATGAGTAGTCCAAAAATGATCCCTTTGGCCCCATATAGAGCTGCTTCCCGATCTTCACTTAAATCTATTAAAAAACAAAAATATTGCACTGATTCTTCTCAAATTTTGTTTGTATATATTTTTGCAAAATAAAAGAGACTTTATCAAACATTATCAGGATCGGTCCATTTTTGGACCTAGTCCCCATACAGATATATCATCCGATATGAACTTTTTTATATCTGCAGCCAAAAAAAAAATGAATAAAAATCCCACTCAAATTTGGTTTTTGCTTATTTTCTATGTCCAGTTAGTTGGGCCTAAGAGATAGAGTTTCTAAACGCATGGTATAGGTATTCAGTACTTCTATATAAGATTAATTCTATGTACTGAATTATAATTTATGAAATACAATAAATAAATAAATAAATAAATATAAATAACATCAGTTTGTTGACCATTGTTAAATCCGCTATGTACTAAAGTAGTTAATTGCAGCAGATTTGTTATCACTGAACAGCCTTTGCGAAATCCATGCTGAAAAGGTGACAATACGGAAGAAGCTTGATGACATAGAAATTCAGTTATACACTGCTCGAAGAGCTTAGGAATAGAACTAAGCTTGGCGATACCTCTATAATTCGTAATATTTGACCTATTTCCAGATTTAAATAATGGAATGATGAAGGAATCCTTCCACTATTTAGGAAAGTACCCATGTTTTATTGATATGTTGAATATTATTTGAAAGGGACTAGCTAAAGTATCAGCACAATTAGTTGCAAATGCAACTGCGAACAACATCCGGACCACTATAAAATGATGTTTTGAAACTTTTTAAACAGGTAACGATTTGAGAAGTACTGATAATGGGGAGTGCTATAGACTAATGTTCTACTATATGAAATAGATAAGTGTTTAAGTTACGAGTATCATAGATAGCGTCAGAATACGTGGTAGCAAAAAAATCAGCAAACATATTACTGATGAACATATTATCATCGGATTCATAATTTAAATCTATAATATTAATAGGCTAGGCGATTTTTTGTTACCGATGTTTTGTTCTACCGTTTTAACCTGATTTTAACCAAGCTTATATCATTGGAAAGGTATTTCATTTTAGCTGTTACCCAAATTTACAGATTTTCATCGTCTGGAATATTTTTTTGGAGTTATGATCGTTTAAAGTTGCTACTAACACATGCACCAAATTATACAATGCTATGTGTGTGTTTATTAAATTTGTTAATGTGTTTGTGTTGAGTTTGGTTTCTTCATTTAAAATGAATTGAATTCTGGAACAGAAAATATCCTAGCATTTGCACTCGAATTTCGAGTGCTGGAATCCGCTAGTATTTCTTTACTTTTGGGAAGCCATACGATTTCCTTTTAGAATTAACAAACTTGTAGAAAGATTTCGGATCACGTTTAAAATTAATTTTCATATTATTCAAATACTTTTTATAAAGTTTTGAATTAAGAAGATTAAATTCAGTTCGTGTAGCAGAATATTTTCTGATATTTGCTGATCCCCGATCTTTACATAAATCTTCAAAAAAAAAAAAAAAAAAAAACACGGAACTGTTATACAGTTTTTTTTTTCAAACTTGGTTTGTACATAGATGGTTTTGAGAAAAATAAGTGAATCTATGGTCACGATCGGTGATTTTTCAATAGTCTCTTTATAAAAATATAATATCCAATTAGTTCGACCGGACAGCTTTTCTTTAACCCCATGAGGGTGCTGCAAAATGGTGACCTACTCTCGATCACTTGATAAATATTTTTTTTATTATTTTTTTAACAGAGTGGAGACATTAAGTGTCTAGAAGAATTTGTGCAAAGATGGTGAAAAATGAGCTTCCGACTATACAATACTTATTTGGATTTAGAGCTGTATCTTCTTTATCTTTATATATATATTTCTCCTGCCAGGCATACAGCCACTGAACTCCTCCTATATGGCTGGTCTACTTTTTATGACATTTTATGTGTGCGATTAAATTTACACGAGAATGGTTTGGATTCACAAATGGGCGTGTCACCTCCCATACGAAGTAATTATTATGTATATATATTTTGAGGCCCTATGCTCCTCATAGGAACGACGGGAACATGTATATATCTAGTACAGTGATAGGGAGATCTATCAAAATTTGAGTGAGGTTATCTGAATTTTCACTATCGCTATATCTTGAGTAATATAAAAGGGAGAGCAACGATACGTCGTGTGATTTTACACGTTACTAGATCAGTACACGGAGCACCTCCCATACAAAGTAAATATTCAATATCACATATTTCGAGTAATATAAAAGAGAAAGCTTTGCAAATTTAAAGTAAGTGCCGTACTGAAAACGGGCGGGATCGGATAAATAGGCGTGGCAGCTCCCATGCAAAGTAATAAATAAATAAAAACGCAGGTGCATATAGTTGCCTGACCACCACGCCTGAACAAGTTATATTCCAGCCATATGTTCGGGAGGTGCTCCCAAATGGGTTTGGTATGATTTTTTTCGAAAATTCTTATTTATGGACCTATTTACCTAAAATTCACACCATATAACATTTAAGTAAAAGGAAAGTCTTTGACAAACTAACACCCAATAGGTGGCGCTGAGGTGGATATACTTATGTGAATGTAGTTTTCCCTGTATATAATTTTCATATAAATAATAATTAATTTAAATGTATGTACATATATTGGTATAAACACAAAATCTTCCGACATGTGGCGTTTCTTTAAAAACCCTTTAAAAAACACTTTTTATTATCAAAGTACGTTTTTTTAATTATATTTTCTCAGAAAAATACTTTTTTTTAAAGTACTCTATTTGTAAAATCTTTTTTTTTAAAGATACATTTTTTTTAAAGTACCTTTTATTAAGAAAGTACCCTTTCATTTGTAATTTTTGATCTTGAAAATAATCTAACACCCGATTTTATATAAATTACCATTATCTTTTTTGATAAAATAGGTTTGTCAGTACACGTAAACCTGGTATGCAAAGTAAAGGTCGCAATAATACAAATATATAACTACTTAGATTAAATTTGGTATATAAGCTATAATCGGGTACATATTTAAGTCTGTATAAGGTAACTAACTTATTTCCTGTTTTTTTTTTTTTTTTCTTTTTGTACTAAATGTATCCCTAAATTAACCTATTACTAGCAAATTCAGACAAAAACATTTTAAAATTTCCTTTTTTTCAATATTAATATCTGGAAACTTTTAGCCAAGAATCAATTGATTTTTTATAGATATTGTATGACTTCTAAGGTCTCAAAACATTCTTATAGGGATCAAACTTTAGGTATTATAACGCCGGCTGCGTTAAAAATTGAAGGGTGTTCTATGAAGTAATTAGGGAACTTATAAGTTTTCTACTCTAGTAAGAGAAAAATAATGAATTGTTTTTAGATAGTTACCAATTCTTTCTGTGGAGAGACACGATTATTGCTTTTTTATAAGAAGAAATTATAAGAGAAACTGGCCAAAAAGAAAAGCAATTAACTTAAAATTTAAGTTTAAAGTGGTATAAAAATATATAAATATGAGTTTATATTTAATAACAAGCTTAAAAATCTTCTGATTTATCTAATAACTTTTCCTTAAGTGTACCGGTCACAACTATAACCATATGTTACTGCACTCTCTTCCAAGACAATTCCAACTGTTATTATTTACAGTCTTAATGATTAAAGAAATTTACACTACATTTTGTCAAAATATGGGCACTATTCTCCAATATGTGTGACCAGTGTTTAGCCACAGCAACACAACATTGTAATATATAAGTAGTGGGCGTTTTATACCATGTAACCCATATGTATGCCTGGTGTTTTCGAGTGATCACTTTAAAGTTCGATCGTAGTCTCGTGTCCTAAACAATAAATGTTATTTATTGCTTTGTTTAATATATTGTTTAGCCCAACACTTTGTATAAACTTTATGTTTTTTCAGAGTATTTCTATTTGCTATAAATCTTTATTTGTATGTGCAAGTACCAGTATGTCTGTTTGGCCAGGAAACTATAATCATGAAGTTTAACGGGAGAGTTTTATGGGCTGTTAATGGTTAACTACTTCAGCCGTATGTATTTTGGCTGCTGTTGATACGCAATTTCAAATACTTTCGTAATTTTGTTTTTTTATTAC
Source organism: Cordilura impudica (assembly GCA_963682025.1). Taxonomy (NCBI): domain Eukaryota; kingdom Metazoa; phylum Arthropoda; class Insecta; order Diptera; family Scathophagidae; genus Cordilura; species Cordilura impudica. The sequence continues at coordinate 140,193,133 of OY821519.1, forward strand.
TCTTTTTGTATGGAATTTATGACAATGTATTCCAACATGCAATTTTCATGTTATTTAGCACCTTTGGTTGTGGTAAGCAAATTGACGTGTTTGCCAAGTTTGAACAAGTTTTCTTTTTTTTTTTACATTACACTCTTGGACAACTTCTTTAACAATATTTTTGTGTCGAGAAATTAAATTCATAACAATTAGTTGAAAGAATGTAGTATAATTATACGCAGCGCACTTAACAAACTGCCAATGCCAATGTTCTGGTTGTAAAGCAAAAATTTAATCAAATTCAAATTACTACAAACTACAAAATTAGAATAAACGTTCAATTTCCTTATCTTCGGCCGAAAAATTATTAAGCTTGTTACGTTCTCTCATAATGCTTTAATTAAGACATGTTTTAGCTTTAGTTTGCCACTTTTGAAGATAATTTTCCTCACAAACAGTGCAGGAAATAAATGATCGTCATATTTGTGTACCATATGAAAAGACAATCCTTCAGTACAGTGGCTCAAGCATCGAGTTCGTTGCCTAAACCTAAATTTTTTGGTGTCACCGATTGAAAAACTTCCATCGCTCTTTAATAGCAAACATACCAGGAGGCAACCAAATAATGTGATCAAATGGCATAAAAACTTTTTATAAAATTTTTGAAAAAATTTGATTTTTTTAATTTGATAAAAAATAAATTATCACTCCCCAGAAGCTACCACCGACAGTTGGCAGGATTGTATTCTTTGAAAAATGGTATATTTGACCACTTTAATGTTTATATGTGGTGTGTTATGAAATATTTTTTAAAGAAATAAATTTTTCTCAAATTTAAATTTTAGACGAATAGAAATTTTGGGGATCAAAAGGGATCAAGGAATCTAAACCAAACAGGAAAAGGCGAAAATGTTTTCTTTAAGCTTTTAAATACTTTTGTATCAGTCTGGACCCGTCCGTAGAACACTTTTAATTTTTTTTTTTTTTTTTTAATTTTTAGAAAATTTAATTTAATTTAAGAAAATAACTTAAAACTTATTATTATATAATTGACAGTAATTTCTCACGTTAGTATGAAATGGTGTGATAATTTATGACGTAATCGATGTATGAAAAGGCTTGTGTGTAGATGTTTATACATGTGTAGCTTGTTCGCTGGACGTTTAAGTAATTCCCAAATCAAAACACTGGGGGTAGACCAAAACATCACTGAACAACTGTAGCGATATATCTAAGAGAAGGAAGCTGAAGGATATCAATGAAGAAATCGGGTGTGGAAATACTCAATATAGTTTCCTACACAAATTGCGATTGTGGAACCAATTCACAAAGAGTTGTTGTCGCTTGTTCAATGCGTGCAAAGCGAGAAAACCAGTTTTCAAGCGAAGAGTCATTAGATGTGAAATTAACAAAACAGCAATATACTCAGCTCAGATTACACTCAGACATGGCAGACATTACGATTAACATTAAAAGTTTTTGAAGACGTAGAACCTCCGACCAGTACAATGCCAAAAAATTGTATTTGCAAAAATCAAACACCATCTTCCACGAAATACTGCAGATCAATCCATTTTGAATTTTTAAAGGAAACTCATGTTACCATTAAATTGCAACACTACAGCCAATTAGAGATTTACGGTCAGACAATTGCAGCTACTAATTAGTGCTAACAATGAAAGATGGAAAAGTAGGCCAGGCTTTAACTGACAAAATGGTTTCATCCCGAAAAAATCATTAGATAATACTGATGGATGTGAATTGGGACTCTCATTGCTTAATAAAGGAATACTCCTTGTGGAACACATACTGAAGACTGATATAATTTAGATTTCGGACCTTTAAGATCAATAAAAATGAGGAATAAAGATTACATATATTCCAAAGAGCACAAAATGTTCAGGGGAGCCAAAAAAGGTTATATTTGAAATTATGGGCTCGATATAAAGTTTTTAGAGCTTTTTAGGTGTTCAGAGTTGTTCGTACAAGGTAACGGAACTGATCGTCTTTAACTTGGTAAAGTCCAGAACCAATCCTTGTTCTTGTAAACAGCTAAGAAGACTCACGACCTCCGACCCTTCGGAGCAGGTGGACACCGGGCAATGGTATTATAAAAACCGTTAAAATACTAGCTAATGTGAGCAACGTGGAAAGTCAACGGCGAAGAAGTGATTGATGTATCACATCTAAGGCGAATGAACCAACCACCCCACCGCTGCGTCTGTCTCATATTGGGCGGCAGCAAACAGCGTCTGTACTCCAGAGGAGCGGCTGAATACACAGAAGGAAAACTATAAACCCTTCAGAAGGCAACGGGAAACCACTAAAGTAATGTCCCTTGAAAACCATACAATGAACAATGACAATAACGTACGGCCTTGAATCTCCGCAAACACGAGGGTGCTAAGAATCCCCGGAGGTAAAACAAAACAAAAACTCAACATCGGTACATGGAATGTACGAAGTCTTTATGAAGCTGGAAAACTAGCTAATACCATAGCCGAAATAAACAGGCTCAAAATTGACATACTCGGTGTAAGTGAAACGTGGTGGCCAGATAGTGGAGAATTTGCTTCCCAAAAAACGAAAATGTACTATTCAGGCAACCTTAACAATAACCACAGAAATGGCGTGGGAATTATCGTAAAAAATAACATAGCGAAATGCGTATCCGGATTTATCCCAAAATCAGACAGAGTCATGCTTATAAAGCTAGACGCCAGACCAATAAATATAAAATTATTCAAATATATGCACCCACTGCTGGTAAAAGTGAAGAAGGAATTGAAGTTTTTTATGATGAAATTAAAGATGTTATGAAAATGACGAAACCTCACGAGATAACCATCATTCAAGGAGATTTCAACGCAAAAGTAGGAGAAGATAAAATACCTGGTACAACAGGAAATTACGGATTAGGAGAAAGAAATGAAAGAGGCGACAGACTAATCCAATTCTGTCAGGAATACAAAATGACAATAAATAACACACTGTTCTGCCTTCCGCCAAGACGACTCTGTACCCGGAAATCCCCACATGATAGCAGAGGTAACATTGTGAGGAATCAAATTGATTACATACTTATAAATAAACGCTATTGCTCAACTATAGCAAAAACTTCAACGTACCCAGGGGCGGACGTACCATCGGACCACAATCTCCTAATGGCAAACTTGTACCTAAAACTCTCCTTAACCAAAAGGAGAAAGGTACGCAGGAAACTAGATATGGGAAAACTCGAAGTACCTGCTATTCGAACAAATGTAAAGGAGCGAATAATTCTAGAACTAAATAACGTTAGTAGAGAAGAGACTGAAAATGTATGGAGTTCTGTTAAAAACACATTAAAATCAATAGCAGACAATACACTGGGAAACAGCGAAAGAGCTCAAAGAAAAGAATGGATGACAATGGAAATATTAGAACTAATGAAAGAACGTACCAAATACAAAAACTCAAATTATGAGATATATTATGAATTAAATAGGGAGATTCAAACGGCAATACGGATAGCAAAGAACGAACACCTGAATAGACAATGCCAGGAGATCGAAAGATTACAATACCTGCATGACGACTTGAATCTCCACAAAAAACTAAAAGAAGTCGCAGGGATATACCGCAAATCAATCACAGTTGTACTATACAACAACAACAATGAAGCTGTTTTCGATATTACAGAAAAGAGGACTATATGGACTGAATATATTAGACAAATGTTTACTGATAGAACCCGATCAAATTATGAAGCGCAGATGCAACAACCACTAACAGGATCTTTTATCACTAAAACGGAGGTGGAATCTGCAGTAAGGTCTATAAGAGACAAAAAAGTCTGTGGTCCTGATGAAATTCCTTCTGAAATACTGAAGTTGATAGACAACGACAATATCCAACTATTAATAGATTTGTTTAACTACATCTATGATACGGGTCAATACCCACAAGATTGGCTTAGATCAACATTTATAACCATTCCTAAGAAAAAACACCCAAAATATTGTAATGATTATAGGCTTATCAGCCTAATGAGCCATACCCTAAAAATATTCCTCAGAATAATTCACTCCAGAATTTATGAAAAATGCGAGAAGGCAATGGGCGCATCTCAGTTTGGCTTTAAAGAAGGAATGGGCACACGCGAAGCACTATTTTCTATACAGATATTGGTTCAGAAATGCAGAAATGTACAGAAGGATGTTTTCTTGTGCTTTGTTGATTACGAAAAAGCTTTCGACACAGTGCGACATGATAAAATGATGGAAATTCTTATGTCCATAGGTATAGATGACAAGGCATCAAACAGCGCAAGTAGATATCAACGGTGAGCTGACGGAAAATAAAGGGTGATTTTTTAGCTATTATCTTTTTGCCAACACTGGTTTAAACAGCTGACGCACGTTTCGTGTTTTGTTTCATTGTCAAACATCTTCAGTTTGGTCTATAATTTAACCATGAATCGTCTTACAAACAAACAACGCTTGCAAGTATTGAATTTTATTATCAAAATGTGTGATCTGTTAAGAAAGTTCATCGCGCGCCTCTTCCATTTTATGGTCAGTTTAATCGACCCACTGCAGCGGCTATTCGGGCTATTGTGACTAAATTTCGCACCAAATTTACATTGTTGGACATTAAACCACCAACAGGCTTACGTAGAGTGCGAACTGAAGAAAATATCGCAGCTGTATCGGCCAGTGTTAATGATGACCATCAATTATCGATTCGTCGCCGTTCGCAGCAATTGGGCCTCTGTTACTCAACAACGTGGAAAATTTTGCGGAAGGATTTAGGTGTGAAGCCTTTCAAAATACAGCTGGTGCAAGAATTAAAGCCGAACGACCTAACGCAATGTAGAATTTTTGGTGAATGGGCTCTTGGCCGAAGATCCACTTTTTTTACCGAAAAATTGTGTTGAGCGACGAAGCTCATTTTTGGCGCAATGGGTACGTAAATAAGCAGAATTGTCGATTTTGGAGTGAATATCAGCCAGAAGCATTGGCAGAGCTACCAATGCATCGAGAAAAAGTCACAGTTTGGTGCGGTTTATTGGCTGGTGGCATCATTGGACCGTACTTCTTCAAAGACGATGCGAATCGTAATGTAACTGTGAATGGTGAGCGCTACCGAGAGATGATATCCAACTTTTTTTTGCCCAAAATGCAAGAGCTTGACTTGTAGATTCAACAAGACGGTGCCACATGCCACACAGCACGCGCAACAATGGACTTATTGAGAGGTGAGTGCGGTGAACATTTTATTTCACGTTCGGGACCGGTCAATTGGCCGCCTAGATCGTGCAATTTAACGCCTTTAGACTATTTTTTGTGGGGCTATGTTAAAGCTCATGTCTATACAGACAATCCCGCTTCAATTGACGCATTGGAAGACAACACTGAAGCATTTATTCGTGAGATACCGGCCGAAATGTTGGAAAGAGTATGCCAAAATTGGACTACGCGGATGGACCATTTGAGGCGCAGTCACGGTCAACATTTGCATGAAATAATCTTCAAACATTAAATTATATGGACCGCACTATCGATTCAAATAAAGATTTCATGCATTTTTCTGAATTTTATGTGTTTTTTTTTTTTTTTTTGAAAACTTTCCTATAGCTCTTAAAAAATTACCCTTTATAATAATTTCCATAGGAGTCAGACAAGGCTGTTATTGTCTCCATTATTATTCAATATCTACTCCGAAACAATTTTTCATGAATCCATCAGCAACGTTCGAAACGGCATATATATAAACGGCACATTTCTTAACAACATTAGATATGCTGATGACACTACCTTACTAGCTGATAGTATGTCGGGGCTTCAAGATCTAATGGACAAAGTGACGACATACAGTGAAGCATACGGTCTGAAGATTAATATACGAAAAACAAAATACATGATCATTAGCAGAAAAAATAACCACAACATAACCAGCTTAAAAATACAAGACACCTACGGTGACAGAGTACATAGTTTTAGATATCTCGGCGTTACGCTGAATGACAAATGGGATGGTTCAAATGAAATAAGATACCTCATCGAAATGGCAAGAGACGCATTTTTTAAAAAAAAAAAGTTTTCACCAGCCATGACATTAATCTTGAAACGAAGTTAAGATTTATCAAGTCATATGTATGGTCAGTCCTGCTATATGCGATGGAGGTATGGATCATTAAAGCAGTGGACATAAAGAGACTGGAGGCCTTCGAAATGTGGATTTATCGAAGGATACTCAAAATACCATTTCATATCGAATAGCGAAGTTTTAAGAAAAGTTCACCGCGTAAGAGAACTTGTCCCCACTATAAATAAACGAAAGACAGCATATTTAGGCCATATTATGAGAAACCCAAAATATAAGATGCTACAAGTTATTACGAGAGCAAATATTGAAGGAATACCCACTAGAGGCAGAAAGGAAACAACATGGCTTCAAAATATTCAGGCGTGGACTGGTATCCGAGATGTAGGAATCTTCTAAGCGAGGCGGGAAATAGAGACGGTTATGCTGAAATTTTAAAAACCTAATGAATTTATTGAAATGTAATTGTATTGGTCACTAACATTCGAAAATCGAATAGGCAAATAAAGAGGAAGAGCTTTTTATTTAACAGTCCTGTAGATATGGGCAATAAATACTTTATATAAAATTTTGTGTCAAAAATCATCAGAGGAATAGATCCTAGAGAAGGACGAAAAAACAATAGGTAACACTTAAAGTGTGTACAGATAAAACAACTTATGTCGACAAACGTCGTTTTCTTTGAAAAAGAAAATACCAATGCAACCACCCATGTAGACATAAGTTGCTGTTGCGTGAAAATTTTTTTTGTTCGTCAACAAAAAGTTAACGGGACTTAGGATGAGAATATAACAACGTCACGTAATAAGTGGTTATAAACTGAAAAATAATCCAAAATTATTTTGAATTTTTTTTTTTTTCATTAATAACAACGTATGTCGCTATGTGTCGTTTTCTGAGAAAATAATTTGTCAGCGATCAAACGTAGGTTGACATACGTCGATAGTGCTGCAAAATAATTTAATAAACATTTAAGTTACGTCGTTATTTAAAGAAAAAACTCAGAAATGGTCAATATTTTTCTAAAAAAATTTAACACATTTAAAGAGCGCTAAAAATTAATATATTTGGCATCGTTAACTCAAAACTGACAAAAATGGACATACGCGGTTATTCCAGAAAACCACAGAAATATGTCACGAAATGTTACAAATGATCAATTCATCTCTAACATTCGAAATCAATGGAAACTGGAACATCTGGACTGAGATGAAGCAGCAAAAAGTCTGCTACTGGACATCAGTGAATATCGACTACTTGGAAGCAATATACCAACTAAATGAATAATAATTATAATTTAGTTTTACTGTATTTTATAATTAAAAAAAAAAAAACTTTTACAAAAAACGTTTATAATTAATTTTGTAAAGTGGAAAGGAAACCTGTCCAAAAAATTATCCCAAGTATTTTTAAAAGGTCTATTTATCCAGAAAAACCCACAAATATGTGCTAAATGCTAAAAAGAATTTTTTTGAACCAATTTTAATTAAATTGAAATAAGAGAAAAGTTTATTTGTCCAATAAAAAAAAATACTAAAATAGAGTTTTGACCAACGAAAACCAATTCTGAGCCACTGTGCGCCGGAATTTCCTACAGTTTGGCATCCAGGTACAGGAGGATCTGGCATGACTATCTGGTATGGATATTAAGAGAATAAACATGTTCAGCCGGTAGCCCGATGAGTTGGGGTAGACGCCATGCAGCTGACTGAGCAATATAAAGGGATTAGGAGTGGCTCATGTAAGCTGAACTCTTGGCGGCTTCCACTATAAACTAACTAAATACTTTCACTTTTGCTTTTCGATTAATACAAAAATACTGATGCTTATTAAATTGTTGTACGTATTCGTAACAAATTGCCTGCCAAATTCAGCTAAATTTATTTACACGAATATATAATACATTTTTTTTAATTTACCCTCATAAGTATAATGCGGTTTAGTGTACCTTACTGTGAAGTTTTAGGGATCGCCTGAAGAAAAATGCAACAACTACAAGGTAGTGTAAGTGTTCAAGGAACAGTAAACTAACGTAGAATTTGTGTCTGACTGTGAACACGTGCATAAGCACTAAAGAGTGAAAAACATTCAGGGCACTGTTTTTATTCATATTCTGCTTTCTTCTAAATTACACCCAATTTTATAAGGCTTCTCAAGATTTCAAAGGATGGCGCCTTGGCGCTTCTACTTGTTGAATTTAATAATACTAATACAATAGCGTGCAAACGTAAAATGACACTTGTTGGTTTTTTCATACTTAGCAAATAATACGTAATTAATGTGCAGATTATTATCATAGTTTTCAATTTTATGTGGTAAAGAAGAAGAAAGAATATATTTTACAACTACTCTTTGAATATGTTTAATCGGACCGGTTTCTGGCATTAAGAGTTCGTCAGTTATTATATTAAACATTGAAATAATTCTTATGTTTATATTATATTTATATTTATTCTACATGAAATTTGAACAAGGGCAACCCTGAAGTTCAAACCTAGGTCTATCCCACATACAACCATACTTCCCCTCTTTGACAATGCATTAACTGGCGTGGTTAGTGACACAGCGCAATAGCCATTCTGGGGGGGGGGGGATGCGAAATACCAACTTAAAACACTAGGTCAGTACAGTAAAACCTCCACTGGGATTGGCATTTTCAAGCCAAGCTTTTTTTTTGTTCTATAACTCAAAAACCATTGAAGATTTCTCAATATATGCTTCAGCAAATATCTTCGGCAAATTTAAGTTTGACTAATTTTCTAGAATGAAATCTTCAAAAAATTTTAATTTTTTATTTAAGCCTTAGCTAGTTTGCCAATTCTGATAACCAAAACTAGAGAATACACCACTAGGAAATGTCTCATGCGGTAATTGAATCTTTTCACAGGCTGTGTAGATTGTGGCTCCATCTTGGTGAAAGCACATACTGACCAAATCAACATCATTCAATTTAGTCAGAAAAAACTCTGTTATCAGCACCAGCAATACTCACTGCTTGACCAGCCTCATTTTCGAAGAAGTATGATGACAATGATGCTTCCAGCCAAAAATCCTCACAAGCAGTGGATGCATCTGTTTTTCGATAAAGACATGTAGGTCGTCTGAACCCAAATGGATGTCTGAAGATTAATGAAACCATCCAGGTGAAAATGTAGTTCGAACTGTAGCTGCCAAATTTTCATTATTTTTAAAATACTGTTCAACAATGAAATCACATTGTTTTATCGTTTAGTGTTCCATTTTTAATAACCCTCAACTGTTAGCTTCACAAATGGCGGCAAATTAGAATCGTAGATCTGTAATTTGACTATATGGTTTACATGGACACATACACAGCCAGACGGACGGACGAACGGACATCGCGTTAATAACACTATAAAACAACCCAAAATTTGTTATACAGTGATTGTTGTTTTTGTAAAAACATAAAAAATAAGAAATTATAATAAATACTGCTCAAAAAGAAGAAGCATTTTAATATAAAGGTTAATTACATTGTCCAACATTCTGAAAATTGTTGTACAGTGTAGTTGGTATAATAAGAGGTAGTTACAAACGTCAACACAAACTAAGTACACCCTGACCACACAGTGGTATAAGGTACGAACACTATATTAAAAAAATATTAATTTGAAAATTCATTAAGTAGACATCCCACTGACTAGAAAACAATTAAAAAATAGTTAAATATTATTAATTCCGACAGAGCATCAGTCCACAGAAAGGACTTTTTTAATTTTTTTTTAAAGATTTTTAAATATATTTATAGATCTTTTTATAACCTCCACACCATTGTCAAGACAGTGTCTCTAAACACATTGTATAAGGTATCGTATAGACCAACTATAATTTTCTTACTTGCTTAATTTATTATTTTAAAATAAAATAACATATTACTAGCTAATTCAGATAAATAAGTAAATTTTAACATTTGCTTAATTAAATGTTAATAATCTGGACGTTTTTACTCATTTGAGCTTTTTTTTTTTGATTGTCGCAAAATATTGTTATGGGGATCAAACTTTAGGTATTATAACATCGGCTGCGTTAAATAACGTATTTATCTTTACTAGCAGTTTCCAGCGCTCGAAATTCGAGTGCAATTTCTAGGCAGCTTTATTTTTCAACTTAGCCAATTCACGAACCAACACTTTTATGGTTTATTATTATTGTGAATGTAGATAACAAACTCATTAACAAACACATTAACAAATTTAATAAAACGCACATAGCATATCTATAATTTTATGTTTGTGTTAGAAGCAACTTTAAATGCAATTTACTCAAAATAAATGAAAAAATTTAAAAATCTGTAAATCTGCAAAACGGCCTATCAAATAATATACGCTTGGTCAAAATCGGGATAAAACGGTAGAACAAAATATCGGTCACAAAAAATCGCGTGACCTATTAATATTATAGATTGTGCTATGAAGATCAAGGGAACTTATAGGTTCTCTAATCTAGCAAGAGAAAAATAATAAAATTTTTCAGATTATAATTAATTCTTTCTCTAGGAGACACAATCGTTGTATTTTATAACAAGAAATTATAATAAAGAGTGATTTTTAAAGCCCGATAGAATTTGAAATTGTAAAAATAAAAAAAATTGTAATCAACAAAATTGTTTTAATCGAAAGATAAACATTTGCAAATCATTTCAGGCATATGGCCACAACGGCTGTTCTTGACGAAGCGCACTCTAGACGTCCAATTCTATGATACTTTTTTAAGCATTGCTCCAAGGCATCAGTTGTTGCCAATATATCACCACAACCTTGGAGGCCAATTGATAGGTCCATTTCTCGAAAACAATATATCTCAGAATTTTTATTTCAACAAGTCGATGGTTGCGGTCGCCGTATGCCACGTAGCACCATCCTGTTAAAACCACATCTTACACAAAAAAATCATTGGTCTTAGTGGCGTAACGCTCCGGCTTCATTTTTGAGGAAACAAGGTTCGATAATGCTACAAGCGTGTAAACCGCATCAACCGCCTTTTCTGCATGAAATGGATTCTGTAGCGTCTGTTGTGGATTTGTCTCACTCCATATGCGGCAGTTTTGTTTATTAACAAACATAATTTCAAACTGCTCTAGGGCCCCATAGCGAGAGAACGATGCATATTAGATGATTTACACATATTCCTTGGACGTGACGGTGTTATTCAGTCATTTAGAAAGTATTTGGTATCAAATATATCCACAGTTCGACGGGCGGCTTGCAAAGATGGACGATTATGTGCGACATAAAAATCACGAAGTCGTTTACGAGTTGCACGGTTCTATAACAGATTTTGAAAGTAAATTTAGATAATTTGAAAGCGATCTTTAAACGCGAATCTATGCATGATGATTTGCCACATTTTCCAACCGATTTTTTTAAGCTGACTTGAATCGACAGAGAATATCAAAAAAGTTGGCACATGTATTCTCAGGATCTAAGTCTGAAAATTATGTTTTTTTAAATCATATTTGGATGTCATTAATTCGAACGTTATTGAACCGAAAACATTAAAATTTTATATAACTTGGACCAGTATTCATGGTTTTCAGAAACACCAAAACATTTGAAATCGGTTTATTATTCAGTAAAATTCAGTACGGGGCATATATGTCCAATTGGTCGTCAATGGTAAAAAAGATATTTCTGTGGTCACAAGCGATAACCGCCTAAGTCGACTTAAGAACGATTTGAGTTATGTATGCTACCATATTCTACTAAAAACGCTTTATATTTACGTGAAATCCCCATTTCTCTAAGACTGCTTTTTAAAAAGATATTAATAAAAATATTCTGACCTAAGTCGTAATGAAGCCCCATTACATTTATATAAAAAAACTATTTTTCTCGAAAGCATGATTTTCTAGTTAGGCGGTTATTGCTTGTGACCACAGATTTTATAGTTTTATATTTTTATCAAATTAAAAAAATTCATAATATTAAATCAACAATTAATTAAACTATAAACAAAGACCTAGAAAAAGGTTAATTTTAAATATCTCAAAAACACAAAAACAATTATGGTAATCTTCGAAGCAATTAAGGTTTTTTGTGAAACAAAAAGGTTTTTTGTGAAACAAAAAGGTTTTTACAAAAGGGCCCTATTGCGTTTGTCCGATTTTCCTTTCCATTTGTAGTACGAACTGAAAAAGTAGTAATCGATTCTCTGTGATCCATATTTAAAAATATACAACAAATACAAAACGAAAACTACAGTTATTTGTGTAAAAAATAAAAACAATAATCACTGACTTGCTTTGAGCGGAGTAAATTAGTTGCTCACTAATTTTGGCCGTTGACGACCAATGGGATATATATGTTTAGAAATGTTGGGTCGTTAAGTACGAATCCACAGGGTTAAACGTCAACAAATAAGCGCAATGTGACAGTTCGTTTGACAGCTAACCTTTCGTAAGTTTTATTTAAACAAAAATAAACACCCTTTAGAAGCTGGCCAAAAAGAAGAGCTATTAACTTAAAATTTAAACGGTATTCGACTTTAAAGTTTAAATATCGGCAAGATATTTAAGACACGCGTGGAAATTAACACTCATACAATTTAAGTTTTCGCAGATTGTTAGCTTATACTTGTACTTCTTATGTGCATTCCTAAAATGTTAAAGTTTTAAAGTTAAAGTCAAAGGATATCTAGAGTCTCAAAAATGGATTTTTCACATATTTTAGTTTTATTGATACATAGCACTTAAAGCAATTCGATCATTAGAGGACATTCATGTAAAATGGAAATACTAACTGCTATACTTTTGACCCTAATGTGATGTGTTACGGGTTTTTTAGAAGACAAAGTCAAAATTTGTGAGTAAATTTTGAGGAGAGAAATTTTCTGATGATTTGCATCGATTAATAGAATTTGTAATTGATTTTTAGAGTCTTATGCGCAATATTTAATGCGACTTTTTTCCATGAAAACGATCAAAGTGAAAAGGGAAAACCAATTACATACATCAAATATGTACTCGTAAATAAAAGTTGAATAATATTGAAATTATAGCAGAACTCAAACTTAATTTATGTATAACAACTGTTGACATTTAATTTTTTTTTTCTCTTTGCTAATTAAGATTTAACATTTTTCTAATCATGGTCAAATATTGATTTTATAAATAATCATACTCCAGTTGCAAAAAGTAACATTTAAAAACATGTTAACATTTTATTTCATATATTTTGTCGCTTGAAGGAGTAACAATATAATGGTTCCTAACTTAACAAGATGGTGGTTAATTACTTGTTGAAATAAGTCTGAGTGGAAATAAAACAGAAATCGAAACAAAAGCACTTTAAATAGTTAATCATGTTGGTTGGCAATTCAAAATGAAATCATAAATCATGTTAGATCGATGTGTTAATACGAACAAAAAAAAAATAAGAAACCAAGCATTGAACAAACGGCGAGACATGTACTTGACTGTTGGATACTCCAGCAGTGTTGCATTTAAATGACACTTAATAAGCTCGTGCCAAATGGAATTGTTAATATTCCAAATAACCGATCGTGTTCATTGGCTTGTTTATCAAGTTGTTAGGAATTTTGTTAAACTGTAATTTGATCACGATTATTTACTTAATTATGAAATAATAATGATACAACAAACTTTATTAAACATTCGCCAATTCTGGAAAAAGTCATCAAAACAGCAAAAGACAAAAGAAATGGTAATTCAAGTAAAGTGGCAAATTCAATTGTAAGTTCAGAAATATTTAAATGCTTAAATTATTGAAAAACGATTTAAGCAACATTTGCAAAACTTATTAAAGTTTTTGTTAATGTTAAAAGTGTTTGGGGTGGAAATTTTGTCAAGGGTGATTGTTCAGGTATTTCAAAAATAACAACTTGAGACATGTTAGTTCCTATAAACCGTCATAATAATTTGGAAGCAGCAATCAAACAGCTACACTGACTTTCTTGAAATTTTCTACGATACTATATTGAAGATAAATTACAAAATTATATTTCAATTATACTGATAATCTTATTCTACTCTATGTCGTGTATGTATACAACTAAGAGCGCTATTGCTTTGGAGTGCTACTTCATAACAGAGGTACCTCAATGTTCCGTTCTTTCTCCTTCTCTTTTCCTTATCTTTTTGAACGACCTTCTTGGTCAAACTTTTAATTCTATATACTCTTTCGCAGATGACAGCAGCATTTGTAATTCATTTTCCTTTAATTGTAGGCCAAGCCTCTTGGAGGTTGGGAGC